>CP137670.1:13900215-13970215 GCA_037976565.1 Mesocentrotus franciscanus
ATCACGTGATCAAACCAGGAACCCCACCGGAAGTTATCTGTCCACGGAGTAAACGGCGAAACAAAATTTAAAAATGATAATAGTTCAAAAAAGTACTGATAATGATGATTATTTTCATCTTTTTGTATGATAATTCATGAAGCGAATAATTCATTGTGCTGTAGCCCATGTATCATTATCCCCGATTATCGCAATTATCAATGATCCCATAATGGTATTTTTGTATTATGAACTATCATTGATAGCCACAGATTTCGTGGCCTTGATTTGACAATTATTGAAGACTTAATTGAAGATTCAAAATATTATTTTTTCCAGAATTTCATCGAAGAAACCCCATAAAACATAACACTCCAAATAAATGTGATAGCTTCAACCGTATAATGTGCAAACTTCAGTTTGGTTTCGAGTAACAGATGATCAAGTTTCCAATGTACTTACTAATGTAATATACCGACAACAGCATAATTGTACAAGGCTAGGAGAAAGAGACGTCAGCTAAGGTGGGGTGTGGGGGGCTCACGAAAATATGCACATATGCTTACGGACAGCAGTAGGTCTATAGTTTCTAAAAATGTGGTTTATTCTAACTTGCTCTCTTCAATTACTCGAAACGAAAAGAAAATTTCGTTTATGGATTATCATAGGTCTATTAATAAACACTATTTTATTTATGTGTCGTTTCATTTTGACAGGGTAGCCCTTTCAATTATTTAAAAACTGCTCGAGCAAGGGGCCCTGTATCAACATAATCAAAAACATATTTAAAAACATATTAACATACATAAGTTGTAATGAACACTTAAATTAAACAAGATAAAACGTTGAAATGAGCGGTGGAAAAAACTAACAAAAATATAATATTCATGTAAGTATTATATAAATTATAAACTATGTGAGGAAAAGGAGTTTGCAGTGTTTTTTAAATGAATCTAAGGAGTTTAATAAACGTAAAGAAGGGGTAATGCATTCCATATAACGGAGCCTTGATAACAGAAACATCTTTTGAAGTACTCGATTCTGTGGTTTTCAATGTATAGAGGACAGGTAGTTGCATACCTAGTATAAACGTTTATCGTTCGATAGCTCATGATATCCTTAATATATTTCCGCCATTTATTATTTATCACCTTATACATCCATATTCTAAATTGGTATTGTACTCTCTCAACAACTGATTGCCATCTTAAACAGGATAATAATGTACTACGAGGTGTCAAAATATCTACATTTAGTATCAAACGGGCATAACGATTTTGAAGCTTTTGTAACCTATCCAAATGACATTTTGCTGAACAGCCCCACAACACAATACCGTAGTCAATATGTGATAATATAATACAGATATGTTCAGTATTATATCGACTAGCAGTTTGAGTGAATATTCATTGAATATTGATGCAATACACTCGGAATCATCAATTACATATCCATCTTTTATCAACTCGATTCTATCTCCCGATTTCTTCTTAAACGACACTTTCTTTAATGTTTTCCAAGTTTTGCGGGGATCACCAAGGTGCTCATTAAACTCATAAAAATAGAATTCTCTTTTAAGTTCTTTGTTTAGATTATTTACAGCATTTCTCTTCTTTTTTATTTATCCACTCATCATCATTTCCGGATTAATCAAATTTCGCCTTTAAAAGTCACGCTCACGAGCTAATTTCCAATAATCATCCGTTATCCACGGTGATCCATTGATTTTTCTATGAACACTAACGATGGGAGCATGCTTATTAAACAATTGATTAAAACTCGATTTTAAATATTCCCATAAAAATTCAACATCATTGCTTCTGTAAAAATTAGACCAAGGAAGTTTTTCCCCGTCACTCAAAAGTCACAACTTAGCTTGGTCAAATTTACGAAAAGATCTAAACCTACTAATAGCTGGCTTTTTCCAAACACTCCTTCTTCAGATTGACATACACTAAAGAATGATCACTGATCCCCAAAGAAATTACATCTGAATGGAAGTTACTCTCAACAGACGGTACAAAAATAGGATCAATACATGATATACTGGTGGTGTTACTCTGGTTGGTTTGCTAATGAGCTGACGGAAATTAAAACAATCACATAAGTTCTGTATTTTTCTAGAAAGTGTGTTTTTAGCAAGAATGTTACAATTTAGGTCACCTAGGACGATGATATTGGATGTATCATCATTAGCTCTTTCTATATTATTTTATAACGTTTCAAAAAAGTCCATAGTACTATTTGGAGGTCTGTATACAATACACACAAGCCATGGTTGCGATTGCTTCAATTTGATCTCTATCCATAACATTCTAGATTTTCGTGCTCAAGATCAGACCTTCTAGTGTAAGAAATTGAGTCTTTGATATAACATCAATTTCCACCGCCACTAGCATTGCGATCTTTCCGTTCAAAAACATATCCTTCTATTAACTTCTATATTCAACTGTTGTGTTTCAATAGTTTCATCAAGCCAGGTCTCTGACACAGTAAAAACATCAATCATATTATCGGCTAAATAATGACAAATATGGTCCGACTTGTTTCGAGACTTCTAAGGTTTAAATGAGAGATTACAAAGCCTTTGCCAATTGTTTTACTTACTAACCCTTTCTCACAAAATTTACTTCTCTTGTCACTTACATGATTAATGTTTTCATGTTCCTCAGCAGTGATTTCTGAATAAAATAGTATTCGCTAAAAATACACTTATTACATATCCAATCAGGTGAAGAGTAAAAAAAGTCTTCATCAAGATGAGAACATGAAAGATGGATCCATTGTGAACATCTCACAGTCATCGTTACTATCATCCTAATCCTCATCCTCATCATCATCATCATCATCATCATTATAACAATCATCACCTCACCTTCTTCCATGAAGTCTTCTAGAACTTGGTCGAACTGCTTGTTATGAAAAGCCCGCGTGTCCCCAATGAAATTAAAATAAGAGTTGATCGTATCTTTCGGGTTGCGAGCCACGTATATAATCTGCGTATAGAGTACAAACGGAAAAAAGCATATTTTAACATCTGCTTGGATGAATGTATGTGTAAGATTTAGAAACTTTTCGTTGGTTTGGTCATGACGTCAGTTTAGATTAACCATAATTTCATTTGGCCGTTAGAGAGCGTTTGTAGTTCTCCAGCCTAAAAGTCACGAAATTTGAACTGTTTTGTGGACAGTGATTCCATCAGTAATTCCCGACAATCGAGACAAGCCCAATGTTGTAAGTACTATAAAGCTATTATTTTTATAAATCAATCTTTAATTGATTGTATGAGGCCAAAGATGGCACAAGATATAAATCTAGTTTTCTGTAAGTTTAAGATGAAAAGTACGTTAAAATGTCATCTGTGCATGTAGCACCACATATAGACAAACGTAGGATAATGTGTGTGAATGCACAGTTTGTGCATATATCAGTTTGTGTTACGGACAATTTAGATTTGTGTGTAATGAGTGATGATAATTGACATGAAACAAGAGTGTGAAGTGTTTTCCTTGGTTATATATAAAGAATGTCAAAGGTGTAGAAGCAAATAGGAATTTTAGTTCAGGAACCAAATAAAGAGTGTAAGATAGAGGCAGGAAATAAGGCTGGTCGAGGGTTTTTTGTGTATGACGTTAACCTACAACTTACAAGATAGAGAAGGATGAATTATAAGATTTATATTTGTAAACAAAGGTAGAATTTGAGACAGCTCATGAGAATAAGACAAATGTGGCGGTGATACAGTTTGTGTTTGCGCAGGTGAGCTTCACTCACAAAGTTTAATCTAGAAGGTTTTCTTTACTCAGTTATGCATATTAAGGTCATTTTATGGCAAGCTAGTTGTGCAATACAATAGATATTGTTTATTCATGCAAATTTATGAATGTACATTTGTACACATGCTTATGATTGCTTGTTTGTTTTATTGATATTACAGATGAACTGCATTTTATGCAACGTATCTCAACTTGGCTGTCATCGTCCTTTCTTTAAGCCTACTGTTGGGGTCACTTTAGCAGTTTTAACGTCACAGTACGTTTGGGGGAAATAACGTAAATACAGGTTAATATATATACAAATAGCTGGCGTGAATAGGAACGAAAATGGAAAGGCATTTTAGAAATACTTTCCCCCGGCAGGAAAATACAGACCGCAACAGATTTGATATTAGAACGATAGGGGTGTGCGTAATTTCTGGGGGAAAAGTCAAACCAGTGAACCCCAATTGTTGATAACGATTGTTTGTATTTAACTATTTTGTTGGCACAATTGCCTTCTAATGGAATACAACATTGATCCGAAATAAGCAAAATACCTTGGCTCGTTTGTGCAAATTCGGCGGCAAATTGTTCAGCTGCAAGTGGCTACTCATCAGTCTAGGAGAGGGTGCTTTCACTATCTCGTCTAACATTGGCGTCATTTTCACTGGGTTGGCCAACTCTTCGGCTCTTGTCTTGGGCAACTGGAAAGCAGCGATGTTGATCATCTCGATGCAACCCCAGGTACTCCTGTTGATATTCTCCGGGTATCCATTGGTGAGAACGAGTCCGGTGATCTCCATCAACCAATGAGTACCTGTATTGATATTTGCAGTTCGAACAATAATTATTTTCAGTTAGAATCTTCAAAAGGTCCAAGTGTGAAGAAAAAAATAGAATCAACTCATGCCAAGGATTTCAGGTTGAGTCTAAATTTAATATCACTCGTAAGTTTACGAAACAGCGAACGGTATATCGTCACAATCTTTGTCAAGATAATGTCGCGTAATTTCACTTTCAAAGAGCCAATAGGCGGCGGATAACTAAAGGAGACACAAGGGCACGTGCATCCATTCCTGTCCCCTTTCCATCGAATGAAGGAAAAAGATGAAAATTGGAGAGAGAGAGAGAGAGAGAGAGGGAGAACAGGAGAGGATCGCCAAAGAAAATAGGACCCTTATCATGATCCTCCCTAATATCAGGGGCTCTGAAACCATTATTAGAGACGTGTTTCTGAAGGAAAATAGAGTCAGTGTTAAGAGTGGGGTGGCAATCAACCAAAATTTATGACCGAAATCAAAGTCGTGTCGCATACAAACAATAGATTAGTCGTGTGCACGGCACGAAAACCCAGTGTCGAGAGAAGACACGTTGAAAAGAAACAATGTCTTATTTTCAAATATTAGATTACAGCAATTTATCATCTATTTCAATCGTCTATTACTAGGTTTGTATTGTGGATTGCAATATTATATCACTAATTAACAATTTTTCGATATTATCATTATTCCATTTCTGATTTATTTCCAACTCTTTACTTTCTTTAAAATGAACAAATAAAGTAAAGATATTCTATAAAATCCATACATTCTAAAATTCTGTAATAGTTTTGCTTATATTTAAAATTCAATTTCTTCCCATTTTTCAGGAAAATGTGCATGCAAATAGTTTTAAAAAAATTAAATCTTTCAGATGAGTAAAAGGGTGATACCGTACTCACAGATGGAAAAATCCTGTTAAATATACACAAAATGCAAATTTACAAGTCTTGCATAGTCTTCCGTTTATGGAAAGGAACTTTAAAGGTATGTATTTTCTCATTAGTAAATAGCTCTGGTAATAACAATTTTAGATCTTGACCTTCTGCCTAGCACACGAGTTTACACATATCTACCCCCCTCCCCCTCCCAGCCGCCCCTACTACCGAGGACAAATCTTCTCCCTTGTAATGAGATGATTCCACCAAATCCGTACCTGACTTCGGAAACGTCAGGACGAAGACGTCGTCGGGACGGACTTCGAAGGTCTCCATCGCGTCGATGCTGGATGGAAGAACTACTCCTGGGTACTGGACGCCCTTGTATTCATGAGAAGCCATGATATAGGGCTTTTCATCATCAAGAGGAACATTTGCCATTTTTATCGGGCTACAGGTTTAAAAGTGACAGTAAAAGAAAAGATTGGTTACTTGAAAACGTAGATTATTTACCCGTTGCATAATAACCAGGCGACATTTCGATTAATTGCGCAATGATTATAACCCTTTCGCAACAATCATTCCACATTTTGTAGTTTGGCTTTTGATCCAGAGCCCTACAAAATCTGCAAGATGAGGAGAGCATTGGGTATTATCACTGGTACATTTCCCGACACAATGTCTTATGCGCAACTCCTGCAGTCACTGGGTATTGTCAGACTGTCTGAACGACGCTCTGTTCTTTGTGAAAAGTTTGCCAAATCCCTGCTGATTTCAGACCGCCACCGCCATCTCTTGCCTGAAACTAGACAAACCATCTCGCGACGCACTCTCCGCAACTCTCTTCAGCTCAATACCCCCAAAATGAGAATAGAGCGTTACAGGCAATCTCCCATTCCCCACTTCACACGAATCTTGAATTCAAATCTGTAGTTATGTTTACCCCATATTATCATGCCAATTAACCAGATTTAATCAGATTTCATAGATAGGACTACTCTGTAAGTAATCATAATTTCATATTTTGTATTATTATATTTCTTGGAATAATCACCCATGGCATATAGAAATATGGTTATACGAGAAACGTGAACTAGGATACAAAATGATTACTTATTCATTTGAAAGTGTATGAATATGACATTTGGAAAATTGAATAATTACAACATGTTTTATTTTACGCCTATTTGATATTAGTTGTTTAGTTAATTAGAATAAGTTTTTGATATTGAGATTGCTAAAAGTACTGATTTTTTATATTCTTGTATGTATATATAACTTATAAACTGAATTGTATGAGTCTCCGGACTTTTTATGCAGCATGTTTTTATTTACAATAAACCAGAATTGAATTGAAAAAAAGATATCAAAAGAAAAACATAGCAAAAGAAGAAAACCAACAGATAGGGAAATAAGGGGGGGGGGGGCACAGTTCCCCCCTCTCAATATTTTTTCATGTACTCCAAAAATGGCCTTTTTAACTTTTTAACTTTGGATTTGGAACTTGTTGGATTGCCCTTTAAAGAGGTGTTTCATTTTTACTCGAATCTTTATGCGGCAAAAGAAGTAGAAGAAACAAATTGGGAAATATTATCGGATTATTCTGACATCCCCAAATTGTCTTCAGAAATGTCTTTATTGTTTGAAGGTCCAGTGAGTATTGATGAAGTTCATACTATGTTAAAACATATGAAGAAAAAAATCCCCTGGGCAATATGGCTTTACTTTAGAATTCTAACGTTTCTTTTGGGGAGATATAAAATATTTCATAGTAAAGTCATTGAACCATGCTTATTTTACAGGACACCTATCACAATCGCAAAAACTGGGGACTATAACTTTGATTCCAAAAGGGAACAAGTCAAGGGATCTACTTAAAAACTGGCGCCCAATTTCCTTGCTTAACGGTATTTATAAATTAGCCTCCGGTTGTATAGCTAATAGACTAAATGGGGTTTTGTCTTACTTGATACGAAAATCAAAAAGGATTTCTAAAAGGTCGTTTTATTTGGAAAAATATACGTTTATTATATTACTTTACACTGAAATAAAGGATATGGCATATTACTCGTTATTGATTTCAAAAAGGCATTCGACTCTGTGTCTCATAAATTCCTCGTTAAAGTTTTGGATTTCTTTCAATTTGGCCAATCTTTTCAGAAATGGATTAAATTGTTTCATGAAAACGCTTCTTCGTGCGTCCTACTTAACGGACACTGTGCATATATATTTTTAATAGGGCGAGGGTGTCGTCAGGGAGATCCATTGTCTCCGTACCCATTTTTGTTAGTGAGTTGGTATCCTGATGCGTCACTCAAATTCTTTAGTTGGCTTGCATTTGAATGGGAAAACACTCAAACTGTTGCAATAGGCAGATGACACCCTCTTTACACCCAATGATACTAGAAAAGATTTACCAGGTGCTATTGACTACTTGCTGACTTTGAAAATATGTTCAATCTCAAAATCTACATAGCTAAAACGCAAGTTATATGGATCGGGAAGCACGGGTCTCTTAAAACAGAAATTTCACACGAATACAAATTGAACTGGATATATGAAGGTTATTCTAGGTACCTGGGTATAGACTTTTCGGTACATTTATCACAGATGGTTGAACATAATTATTGTGAAAAGTTCAAAGAAATTAAAAGTAAAGTGACCTCGTGGCTGAAAAGATCATTGACCCCCTTAAGACGAATAACAATTGTTAAATCGTTATTTATATCCAAATTAAACTACCTGTTTCTATCACTTCCAGAACCAAACTCACAAATTATTAGAGAGTTAAATCGATGTTTTTACTCGTTTATATGGGGTAATAAACCTGACAAAATAAGAAGAACACAAATGTGTCATTTGTTTAAGGATGGTGGAGTTCAAATGACAGATACTTTCATACATTTGAAATCTCTTAACATACCATGGATCAGAAGATTTATCAGTGACTCATTAGATGAAAATTTTACTTATCATATGTTTCTTTTGTTTTTGCCTCCGTCAGATTCTCTCCAATTATAAATGGGATCCGAACATTACAAACAATTAACCATTGCCACGCCTAATCTATTTTGGAAAGAGGTGCTTTTTGCCTTCTCAGATCTGGTTGAAATCACTGTGGATAATATTGCAGGTCAACCTCTTTGGAATAATACCAGAATAAAGGTGAATAATGATACAATATATTATAAATTTTGGTGGATGAAGGGAATATTCTTTATCTATAACATTTTGAAAACGGATGGTACGTTTCTCTCGTATTTTGAATTTCAACATAAATTTGATATGCAAATAAAATTCCTTCAATATTATGGGTTATGCAATGCTATTCGGGCTGCTTTTAACAAGAGTGTAATACCAAAGTTCATGGAACCTACATGTACTATACCTGAAGCATTAATTATAATATTGGAATGAAAACCGGTGGTTCTTAAAACATAATGTGAAAGAAAGTAACAACCGAATGGAAACAGGGTTTAGATCTATAAGATAAAGCATGGTGTGCGCCTTGCCTGATTCCCTACCAGTCGACTGTTGATATACATATGAGGGGGAGGGGTTCGAGTTTAAGATTTTAAACAGAATACTTTGCATGAGAGATTCATTGCTGAAAGTCCGAATAGTTGCTGGTAAACATTGTACATTTTGTAACAGCAGTGAAGAGACAATTATGCATATTTTTTGTTACTGCCCATATTTAAATATAATATTGTCAAAACTTGAGCAATGGCTTTTCAGTAAAACCAATATAAAGGCCAAACTCACAAACCAAAATAAATTGTTGGCTTGAAAGGAGGTCATTACAACGCTTTCAAATGTATCTTAATTATTGTAAGAAAAGAAATCTATTCAGCCAAATGCAAAAATTAGATACCACCGTTTGAAAAAGTTACATCAGCTGTTAAAACTTATATGATATGGAATGATATATAATATAGCAAAAACAAATCTCAAAGAAAATAATTTTGTGAACAAATAGTTTTATTTTACCAAATTGTTTTGAGTATCTATGTTCAGTTTGCTTGTTTGTTTTTATGTTAAAAAATTGGTGTACACATTATATTTTGTCGAGTTTAATGTGTAATATGTTGCTGTGCGGCCGAGGTTATTTTTTAATAATCTATTGTTTGAATGTATATATGACAAGTCATGAAATAGTGCTTGTTTTGATCTTTTGTGAAAATAAATATGTTGATAATTAATAAAGGAACCCTGTGGAAGGGTTAATAGAAACAATATCATATAATTCAACATATCATAAACAAAGACCATTATTAAATATTTTTTACACAGTACTACAAGATATGTTGATAATGAAGCTAAAAGTTTTGAAATACACATTTTATGAAAAACAGGAATGTACCACAAATGAATTATACAAGTTTCTTTCCTACCTTGAAAGGAAGACCGAAGACAAAGATAGGTGATGACTAGGATGCTTCGCAAATCAAAATGAGGAGCCACTCCTGGTATCCCAGCTGGGGAAGTTAGATTTATTTGTTGGGTGACGGCACTCTCGCAGGAGGGAGTACCTAATCAACTAACAGGAGGGACTGTGGGGCTCGAAATACTCATGTCATTCTTACATGTAAGTCGAAGATACACAGAAAAAAAGGGGTGGGTATTCTGTGAGGCTCCACAATTGTTAATGAGCTGCTCTGAGCTACTCAACCTCGTCATTATTGTTCCTTAGTGTTATCTTATTGATAAGACAGTGCTAATATGCCAATATCGTCGATGAAGCAAATTTAGTGCGTACCATCATGTTTGTCCGACCTAGCAACAAAGAATGTATAGAATACAATAATGTGTAACGGGCGAACGTAAATAGATCGTCACTTTGTAAACCAGAGGCGGTGCTCGGGGGGGGGGGTACAGTGCCCCCACCTTTTTAAGTATCTCCAAAGTGCCCCTTTTTACATAGGAAAAGAGCCCCTTTTACTTTGGCAAGTGCCCCTATTAATTTATTAAAGTGCCCCTTCCCCTTGTCAACTCTGATAAGTGCCTTTATTTTGACACGTGCCCCTTTTCCTTCTACAAGTTCCCATTTCCTGTGCAATATGTGTGCATTTTCCATTCTCATAAGTGCCCTTTTTAATCTCTAGTAAGTGCCCCCTTTACCTTTGATAATTGCCCTATTCAAATCTGAGAGGTGCCCTTTTTAATTTTACATGTGCCTCTTTTCCTTTGTAAGAAGTGCCCTTCCTTTTAATAACTCCCTCCCTTTTAACTCGGATAAGAGCACCTTATATTTCCACATGTGCCCCTTTTCCTTATGATAAGTGCCCCCATTTAAGAGCCCCTTCCCCTTCTCCTAAATGCCACTTTTTACCGATGAAAAAAAACCTGCAGTCATGTTTAGATAAAGGCACTTATCAGAGTTGAAAAGGAAGGGCATTTTGTCATAAGTGCCCCTTTTCAGGTACGAGAAATTACTCCTTTTTACTTCAGATAAGTGCCCCATTCACCTTCGATAATTGCCCCTATTTAAATCGTTTGACTTTACAACTTACCCTCCTGATAAGTGTTCTTTTCATCTCTGATGAGTGTCCCTTTTCACCTCAAATAACTGCCTCTTTTATTTTGACACGTGTCCCTTGTCCTTTCTAATAAATGCTCTTTTCCTTCTTATAGGTGCCCCTTCCTCTTTTCATAATTACTCCCTTTCATCTCTGATAACAACCCCGTTGATTCTAACATGTGCATCTTTTCCTTTTAAATAAGAGTCACTACCCCCTTCTCATGAAAGCCCCCCTTTCACCTCCGACAAATGCTCGTATTAAAATCTGATCGGTGCCCCTTTTCAACAAATTAACATTTCATTTTATTATAAGTGCCCCTTTTCATATCTAGTTAGTGCCCCTTGTCAGGTCGCGATAAGTGCCCCTTCTCACTTCTGATAATTTCCCTTTGAACAATGATACCGTACCCCTTTTCCTTTCTAATAAGGGACCTATCCCCTTTTCATAAATGCCCCTTTTCACCTCTTATAAATGCCCCTATCAAAATCTGATGGGTGCCCCTTTTCCGTCGACAATGCCCATTTCCCATTCTCATAAGTGCCTTTTTTTCATTCCTGATGGGTGCCTCTTTTTTTAAGGTGTAAAAAGTGCCTCATTTTCACCACTGATAATTACCCTTCGTACTTTGACAGTGGCTTATCGCTTTCGATAATTAAACGTGCCCCTAATTTCAAGCGACTAAGAGTAAACGCTCGCTCGCATTTATAGATGATATAATTATGTTACTTATCAAAGGTCTTTTCAGTCTTCCGTTATGAGAATATGCTTAAAACCCCATCAGGATTGTTTTTTTTTCCTCTTTATAAGATGTAATTGTTCGCACTGCGACCTCACCAATCTTAAGCTTTCATGCTCGCAAATGAATTTTCAGACCATCACACCCAACTGCAAAGCATGATTTGATTATGTATAAAGAGAAACAAATATTGAATCATCCCTGATAATGTCATCACAATGTAGGGGTATGTACCAATGTCTTAACAATTGTATATTTTCGCTTTGAGATTTCCAATTGTAGGTGCCCTTTTTTCAAGAAAGTGACACACACACACACAGTAAGAATGTAAGAACCTTCAATTCTCCTCCCCAGACCCCTCCCAAAAGCCCTCAAATGCAATCGCATGACCAGAACTGGTCTATACCTTTAAAAGAAAACTTAAATTATTTTTATTGCAACGTTATGAGAATAGTTAATTTAGTGTTTATATAAACAAAAAGATCATCGCAACATTAATCCTAATTGGTGCTAATTAAATTTAAAATTGCGCGCACAGCCTCTCTCATCATGCTCTTTCTACGTACTATCTATTTTTGTCATATACACTGTCCCTCATGCATGCGGTCCACACCCATCCACCCCTTTTCTTTTGTATAATCTTGTCCATGTAATTTGACACTTGTGCTTCCACACTGCGTCTTTTATGTTGATACCAGGGGGGTGTTTCACAAAGACTAAGATCCACTTTAAGTTGGACTTAAGTATAACAGGCCATTCATGCCATTGGTTGCTATCCCAATTGGTATCTAAATTATAATCTTTAGATAATATTTTTTCCTTCAATAATGAATTATCAAAAAATGTAAGTTTTGTACATTTTTTTCCATGATTTGTACATCCCTTGAGAGACCAATGCTAGTAAATAATGATAGCAAACAATGGCACGAACGGCCTGTTATACTTAAGTCCAACTTAAAGTCGATTTTAGTCTTTGTGAAACACCCCCCTGATCTTTTCAGTAATCTCCGTAGACCCAAAACTTTTTTGTTGTTTTTTTGTTTTTGTTCATTTGTTATAACATTATTTGTTGAGGGGTCCACACTCTACCAGTTATGCTTTTTAGTGGATCCCTCCATTTTCACTTGACATATAAATTTACAGCAACATTTTCATTTCTCTTAATTTAGATTGTATGATATAGATTATCGTATAATTCCTCGTAACTAAATTAAGAATTATATTAACAATGTCTTTTGTTATGCAAAGAAAAATAACAGGAACACTTGTATAATTACTTTTGTATACTTTGTAAAATGTTGTTCGTAATTTATGTATTGTACATAATTTGGATTTTTCTTGTTGCAAATGGAAATAAAACTTGACCTTGACCATGTACTTAACCGATAAATTATCAAGAACGTTAATTTATATTGCTTGCGTGACATGCATTACAATTTACTTGGTCAATTAAGGAGAAATAGAGTCTGTCATCTAGTCATAAAAGTAGATCATAAATTTTGATATCGCAAAGGCCTGAGATAGGGCGTCATCATTAAAATTTAAAAAACGCGGTTTTGCCGGGTCATATCTGAACGACCTTGAAGCCAAGCCTTTCCAAGGGGATGGGTCCCTCCGTTTTAGTATGCACATATAGCCCGTCGTTAAATGTGTACTCATCATCAGGTTATTCTTGCACGGTTTTGATTGAGCGATGTCAAAACAATAACATTTTATTGGGAAGGGAATGATATGCACTTTTTTTTAAACAGTATCATTTAAAGGTACTATGTCCCATTTGCAGGCCAAAAAATGAAAAGGTTAAATTCCAACGGCATTTGAAAGATAATACTAAGACTATTAATTGTCAAATCGACTTAAGTGATACCAATGCAGTAAGTAATAGTTTGATTTTCGGACCATTGTACCGAATGGTCGTACGTTTTGTGCTGCGCAAAGATTCAATCAGTTTAATTTTGGCCATTACAAGAAGTGGGTTATTAATGTAGACAAATGCTCATGTACCCTTTACAGCTCATTTTATGTATGTTATTACCAAAGACGAAAAAAGCCAGTCAGTCACTCAATAGTGTCTGCAGACAGTGAAGTCTAGCAAGTAAACGGGCCTTGCATATTGTGAATATTAGGACACTGCTAACGTTTAAATTTCACAGATAGGACATACATGACATATTCATAATTCCTGCAAAGTTCTACAGAATTTGATGTTGGCTGCAAAAGGGACATAGTATCTTTAAGAGATATGTATTTTTCTATGTCCTTCACAGCATCATGGAGGAGAAAAGACCCCACTGAGATACCATCTCCAATGCTAACGAATTTAAGCGTGGGACATGTATAAAATTGATACAAGACCCAAAAACCAACCCCCATCCCCCATCCCCCGGGTCCCCAGCTTCCCCTAAGCTTCATTAGCAACAGGCATTCAACCTTGAACCTGCTGACAGTAACCCAAGCCCTAATAAAATGGGTATATTTCGCCTTATTATGTCAAGGGTGATTAAACTGACCTTCATAACTGAATGGTACCTGCAAATTTCGCAATGAACATCTTAATTGGAGTGGCATACATCATAAAAGCTCTATTAACACTAGATTAATAATATTAGATTTGAATAGGTGCACTTATTAGAGCTGAAAATTTGCACTTAATTTAACAAGTATACGTTATGTACGTGGGTCGATCTTAACTATGTTCAAAATAATGTTGATGTAATATGACGATTACTCAATTAAGACTTTTTTCAACAATAACAATAAAAATAATTAATGATAGATGAAACAGTTGCTATTCAGTAGTAATGCTCTTGTCTTTTCCTCGACGAATCTAGGGTTGAAATATATTCATCGTCATATTACATCAACATCATTTTGAACATAGTTAAGATCGACCCTGTTTGAGGCTCTCTCTCTCTCTCTCTCTGATCCCCTCCCGTTCTGAGTCTCTCTCTCTCTCTCTCTCTCTCTCCCTCCCTTCCCTCTTTCCTTCCGGGTTTCACTTTATATCCAAATATGAAATATTCCCTCTCTTTCTCTCTTATGTATAATCTCTTTACCACACCCTTGGCTGTTTAATTGTTACAGTTTGCCAAATCTTTATAAATGAAGACAACAACTCTGAATAGTCTTTAGGCTTCATTTTATTATTAAACATCATTATCATACGTTTATCCATGTTTACTATTATTATTATCATTCTCGTAGCTTCCTGAAAAGTAATATTGATTTTAGAAGAAAATAAATCTGCAAATTATGCACACATTTCCATCAATGTTAATTCAGAAAACGAATAACTATAAATTTGTAAGGATTTTTCAAAACAGAGAACAAAAATAATACGAATTATTATAAACCAAAAACAAAGTTAGATGGTCAAATAAAATTGATAAAAACTCATATCACACCCCTTCACTCTACATGCTCTATGCTTTTGTTTTCTTACTTACCATGACCCGCTTACCCAAGGACGATTATTACACATCATTATTTTACTCTAATGATTTATCCATGCTTCTTCTTATTATCATCATTCTCATTGCTTGCTAATTATGTTAAAAAGAAAGAAAAAATTATGCAAATTCTGAACACTTTTTTATTCATGTTAATTAAGAAGAAGAACTAAAAACAATTCAAGGGCTGAACCAAGATTGTCAAAAGGCAAAGAATAAAAACAAATAACATAAATTATCAATTCAAACAAATTAATCAAAACTAAAGGAGGTGGACAAAATTAATGTGATGAAACCACATCCAATCACTTGACACGTTCTATGGCTTCATTCTCTGGTATTTTTTTTTAAAGGAGACTCTGTACTGTAATAAATCCATGTCTGTTCTGGATCGGGGTCTATATTCGAAAACATATCACGTAGTTTATGTCCTTTCCATATCGTAGGGACCATCCCAAAAATAACAGCGTCTTTCCCTCTCATTGATCGCAACTTATCCCCAAGAGTGAGTACAATATCACAGTTGTATCCTTGGGAGACGCAATCAATGTCGGACTCATCATTTTCTTTGGAGCTAATCTGTAAAAGCGCTCTAAAGTGGTTCATTTCTGGATATGGAATCATGTGTGTCATGCTCGAAAAAATGTGAACTTTCTTCATACATCTCCGTCTCTTCTTCGTATCTACCTCTGTATCTTTCTGCACTTCGTTTTGTCCATCCATTGACACCCGGGGCTCTTGCTTTGAGGCGCCCTCATCAGTTACCCTGTAGCTTAACATAGTGTCACCGGCAGCCAGGTGGCTTTGACCATGACTGATGTTATCTTGGACATATTCCGTAGGCATCCCTCGTAATACAGTATCTTCTTGTTGGTGTTCATATATGCAGTAGTGTCCATCCGTGGAAACATTAGGTTCTTTCAGAGATTCATATTCTATGTTCCATGTCTCAATGTCACTGGTTCCTGCATCAGTCGGCCTTCTGATACCAGGGTCTGGCGAATCTGCATGGCATAAATGCAGCATTATGCATGTATTAAATGGGGGTGAGTGTGGAAGAAATCTTGGAATTATTAAGTCCCTAGTTTTGGTAAAGTGTACATCCTGGCACATCCTGGAGATGGGTTTAAGAACGTTTCACCAACCCCCGCCACCCCAATTTGAAATAGAAATGAGATTTAAATGTAAAACTACCAAGATGTGTTTAGAATGCAAACTAGTTCTGAATTTTGAAATAAATTAAGGCGTAAGACATGTAGACAATGTTTATAATGGAAATGGGTGTGGGATGAATGTTTGAGAATTGAATCACCATGTATGGTAAAGAATAAAGAATGCATTTATGTAAATAAGAAAATGACATAGTTATTCATACAATCAAATCCCTAGAATTTGAATTTCCTGACCAGATTAAAGAATATTCAAGAAGAAGAAGAAAAAAATCTCTCATTAGATTTTGAAGATTTTTCGTTAAATGCTATGATACAATGCTTATCAATCTCTTCAGTTGACGTGGTGTCAACCCCTCCCCCCCCCCTCCTTTCTCTCTCTCTCTCTCTCAATCGACGCCTGTGCTTTACTTTTTACAAGGGGCTTCCACTGACATGCCAGTGACAAATTTGTCATTTTGGGAAGAAAAAAGATACACATATCCTATAAGGAAAGATCCAGAGACAGATTGGCCGTGGGAAGTTTGGGGAATTTTCCCCACGAGCAGCTCTTTATTTTTGGCTGGATCAAGGTCCAGTCGATTTGTGGTCTGAGGGCCACTTGATATATGCATCTTACATATTCAGTGGGCAGGTCGCATAACACTTTAAAAACCAATTTTCAGTCCCAGTCTGCCCCTGGAAACATCAAATAAGTTTTGTGTCAAAGACATGATGTAGAAAAATAAAAAGGCCTGTCTAGATGTTGTTATCTGGTTATTCGATCTTTCGACAAAGCTGTAAAAGTTGTAATTGCTTTAGGACATATAGTGGATAGGAATTTAAAAACATTAATTAAGTTTACCACATTGAAACGGCATCCAAAAATATATTAAATTCATTTTGATAGTGAAGTTGTGCTAGACGGTGATCGGAAGACGTCCAAATTTAGAAAGAAAGGCGAGTTAAGGGATTTTCGTAATGTCGCTCCTTTCTACTTAGGCGAATCCAAGGTGAATAATGAAATATATATTAAAACAATCTAGGGGTAAAACACTGATCTGCGAACCCTTCCTTTTCAGAACCACAAGAAGGCCTGAGTGACTCCCGTGCGGGAAATATTCAAAAATGAAAATAGGATGTTCATTCCCCACGCCCACCCCTTCGGAGCAATACCCTAAGCTTTAGGAGTTATGAGTCTTCATTAAATTTTTCATTAAATGTATAAGAGGTTTGGGTGTTCATAAACATTTACCCTCCGAAAAATGGACCTTTTTTAAATACGAGTAACCCAGGCCAGAAAATCGATATACACGTTGCTTTTTGTACATACATGTATATTTATGAAGCAAATAAATATCAATGCAATAAACTGTATTCTAATGCTTGTAAATTAAGTAATGTTTTCTATATTAACGCAAATAGAAGTGTTTATATGTTTTTTCTTCAATATTAAAAAAGAAAAAAATGTTTGGCTCAGACTTTACAGCACATTAACGCTTCGGCATTATGCATGGTCTTCTGAAAACTAACTTGAGAATTCACAAGACCGCCATGTGAGTTTTATGGGCATTCTGACAATTTTCTGAGGGTTCAAGAGACCTACATTGTTGGTCTCGTTTATATAATCCCAGCTAAATCACAAGCATGATTTTTTGTTAATGATCTGTCTTTGATTATGTTGAAATATTTGTCTTTACCATGACAAGATTGAACTAAGCGGTCAGATGACAGATGGAGGGGGTGTCAAATCATAGTTAATTGTGTGTGGGGGAGGGGGATGCCTATGCCCCCATTTTCTAAAACATCACAGAGTATAGAAATACTTATCAATTGCACTAAGCACTCTCATTGCCTAATCCTTTGAACTGTCTGGACTGTCTGCATTACTTTATTCGTCTTCATGGACTAACTTGTCTTGGTCATAGGCAAGATTATGACAAAAGGCTGGAAGGGGCGGGGGGGGGGCAAATGCCAATGTCCACATTTCCTGACACCCCAGAGGGCAGAAGAAGTACTTATCAGTTGCAGTCAGCACTCCAAATCCCTTGAACTTTCTGCACTACTAAATGTCCAATCACTTTTGTCCAGTTAATATACCGAGATACTGTCCAAAATTAGAGGTGAAAAAAATATCTACAAAAAAGCACCTTTTTGGCTCAAAAATTATATTTCACGCACTACATAACTCAATGAAATTGATATCAACTTGAAGGTATTTTAATTATCCATCTTTTGACACCAAATCCATGGTGGTTAGAGGTTTTACTCAAAAGTTATCTTTAAAACTCGATGTAAACACACCAAACAGGTCCTCAATACACTAATACACGTATATGCATGCAGTTAATACACATGTGGGCAATAATGTTATTTATGTGGAAATCGAATCAATAACTTTGGGTTGCTATAACTTTTTATTGAAAAGAGATATAAACCTTTCCTTTTCACAGAATATTATCCCTGTATATGGGCAATTTCCTGGAAAGTTACAAAAAATGCATTTCTCCGATTTTGATATATGAAAAATAACGATTATTGATCAAATTCAATATTTGGAAAAAAAATCACATAAATCATGTTTTTACCTAAATTTGCGATGTTAATTAATCCCAATTTCGTTGAAATTGGTATCACAATTTAGATAATTTAATTCTCTTTCATATGACACCAAACTCATGGTGGTTCAAGGTTCCCTTAAAATATAATTTACAAAATACTATTTTTCGTCAAAGGGCCGCTTTTTGGACGCCCCCTCCGATTTAGGATTGTTCGCAACAAATTAATAAAAAAACACCTCTGAAATATTGTGTATTATGATAAAATCTTTCGAATAAACAAGGTGTGCTTAGTTTATGCGGTAGTGGCAGGCAAACCTCTCTTTTCTGACTTTGGCCCTCCGCTTATACCCCCGACATTTCGTGAATAAAGGGGCATGTTTTCACAAAAGATCGGGTAACGCGGCCTCCCGACCTGACGCGACGACCCGATGATTCGAAGTAAGCCTCTTTCCTTGGGAACTATAGTGACGAGCTATTTCATTATTCTATTATTAATGAATGAACTGCAATACTTAGAACCCAGTCTGCATACATTACTTGTTGCCATGTTGTTGCTATTTATTTTAAAGGTAGAATGCATAACATTTGAATATGTTAGTAAACTGGTTTATTGTGCATGTCTTACTACTACATACATTACATGGTCATGATTTATGATAAAAATGTGAACATTTATTAGGGCATTTTCGAATTGCAATAAAGCGTTTATGCTATGTACCTCGTTGAGAATAGGCCATTTTCGTAATGTAACCACATGATACTTCAGTGCCTCGATACGAATTATTTCATTCACCTGTTACGAATAATTGTATTTCAATAATCAGAAAGCAAATTTTATAAATTACGTGTTATATATAGGTAGGGAAAGCCATGATGGTTGTCCTACCTAGCAACAACTAATGTTGCTATTTGAATTCTGACTATTGAGATACGTTTATTCGTAACAGGTGAATGAAGTAATTCGTATAGAGGTTCTTCATGAAGGCACATGCCTAAATCTGGTTACATTACGAAAATGGCCTATAACGTGTATTACATATTGTCCGACATAGCAACAACTAACATATGTAATTGGCATTCTGACTTTTGAGATACAATAATATACAACTGGAATTCGTAACATTTACTGTGGACCTACATGTAACACTATTCCTCTACCTAAACATCACACTAAACACAAATTCAAACCCAATCACAACCCTTACCCCATGCCCTTGACCAAATGTAGATATACTTCTTATTCCTGTTCAGTTCATCAACTCTTTAGAGGAAGAGAGAGAGAGAGAGACTCAGAACGGGAGAGGATCATAGAGAGAGAGAGAGACTAAAAACGGGAGGGGATGAGTAAAAAAGTGGGGAATTTGACAGAGAGTGGCACATTGAAAATAAAGAGATCGAGGTGAATAAATTCAGGCAGAGAGTGCATGAAGAGGGGGAGGGATAGAGAAACAATAGGGAAAAAATGAGATTAAGAGAGGAAGCCAAATGAGGAGATAGGTGTAGATGATAGAGTGGAGATTATAAAGGGGGTTTAAGAGATTTGGTGAGAGCTGAAGAAACACAGACACAGAAATAAATCTAGGAAGAGAGGTCTCTGAGACAAGGCGTATGAAGAAAGTGGGAAAAAGAAGAAGAAGAAGAAGAAGAAGAAGAAGAAGAAGAAGAAGAAGAAGAAGAAGAGGAGGGAGAAACAGAGAGAGTGGACGGGGCTTCTACAAAATGGCAAAATAATGTATGAGAAGATACAAGTGCAAGATACTAGGTTTTTAAATCTCTCTAATTTTACTGTTCTTTCTGTCAATACATTGACCTTCCCTTGCTTTTGTGTCCATTCTTCTCTGCTCTCAATTTCTTGTTCTTTCTTTAGGTGCCCTGTACATTCAATCTTATTTTACACATTTGAATAGATGTCTCAATATTACCTATTATGTTTTTGATTTTTTTTTTTATAAATAAATCATTTCTCTCCGAGGCTCTCTCTCTGTCAATCAATTTGTTTATTTGTGTCGAGATCAATACGGTCTTCTCTTTTTCTCTACTTCTTTTCTCTGGTTCTCCTTTCTTCTCCATTTCTAAACTCTAGTTGCTTCTTTAGATCGATACTTGCACATGTATGTGCATTTCTATCTGTGCTCTTATACTTGTATATCCCCCTTTCTCTCTTCTCACACTTAATCTTTTGCTCTCTCTCTCTCTCTCTCACTATTGAATGTTGTTTCTATTCAATTTACGATCTTCCTCTTTATTTTATATTGTACAGATTCTCCCCAATTCTTTCTCTCTCTCCCTCTCTCTCTCTCTCTCTATATATATATATATATCACACAAAAACCCTTTATCTCTCCCTTTTCTCTGTTGAATGTCATTTCTATTTAATATATGATCATCCTCTTTATCTCTCATTTAACAAAACGGTCAACTCTCGTCCGCTCCCCCTTCTCTCTCTCTCTCTCCCTTCCTCTTCCTCTCTCTCTCTCTCTCTCGTCCGCTCCCCTCTCTCTCTCTTTATCTCACTCCCTCTCTTTGATGTTACTTCTATTAATTTTCTGATCTTCCTCTCTATTTTCCTATTTCACAAACAGCAATGAATAAATCCTGTTCTCTCGAGCTAGAAAATTATCACATTCTATTCATTCTTTGGTATATAACATTTTCATTATCTCATCAGAATTCTAAAATCCTGTCATGTTGATAATTACTTTGGAGCCAGAAGGGCATAAGTAGGTTTACACAGAGTTAACACCCTTCTGGCTACCAAACAGACCATATAATGTTGCATAGCATGTCACATTGTAGGGATGGCACACAATGGCATTATTGGGTGAACAAATGTTAAGGTCGGGGTCTAGTCTTGCATTTAGAAAATATCAAATTAGACATTTGCAATGTCTTTTTCCTGTTTTATGTCATTGTCTTACGAATAACAAAACATTATTGTCTTAAAAATAACAAAAAATCATTGCCCTCCCTATCATTTAGAAGCCTTTTTTATTAGATCCAAGGCAATTTCAAAATAGCAACATTTCACTCAATCTAGCCAACCACTAATATATGTATTATCACTTATCTTCTCATACATTATTTTGCCATTTTGTAGAAGCCCCGTCCACTCTCTCTGTTTCTCCCTCCTCTTCTTCTTCTTCTTCTTCTTCTTCTTCTTCTTCTTCTTCTTCTTCTTCTTCTTCTTCTTTTTCCCACTTTCTTCATACGCCTTGTCTCAGAGACCTCTCTTCCTAGATTTATTTCTGTGTCTGTGTTTCTTCAGCTCTCACCAAATCTCTTAAACCCCCTTTATAATCTCCACTCTATCAATCTACACCTATCTCCTCATTTGGCTTCCTCTCTTAATCTCATTTTTTCCCTATTGTTTCTCTATCCCTCCCCCTCTTCATGCACTCTCTGCCTGAATTTATTCACCTCGATCTCTTTATTTTCAATGTGCCACTCTCTGTCAAATTCCCCACTTTTTTACTCATCCCCTCCCGTTTTTAGTCTCTCTCTCTCTCTATGATCCTCTCCCGTTCTGAGTCTCTCTCTCTCTCTTCCTCCCTTCCGGGTTTCACTTTATATCTTCCCTCTTTCCTTCCGGGTTTCACTTTATATCTAACTATGAAATATTCACTCTCTCTTTATGTATAATCTCTTTACCACACCCTTGGCTGGTTAATTGTTACAGTTTTCCAAATCTTTATAAATGAAGACAACAACTCTGAATAGTCTTTAGGCTTCATTTTATTATTAAACATCGTTATCATACATTTATCCATCTTAACGATTATTATTATCATTCTCGTAGCTTCCTGAAAAGTAATATTGCTTTTAGAAGAAAATAAATCTGCAAATTATGCACACATTTCCATCAATGTTAATTTAGAATACAAATAACTATAAAGTTTTAAAGATTTTTCAAAACAGAGAACAAAAAGAATAAGAATTATTATAAACAAAAAACAAACAAACAAAGTTAGATGGTCAAAATAAAATTGATAAAAACTCATATCACACCCCTTCACTCTACATGCTCTATGCTTTTTTTTTTTTTACTTACCATGTCCCGCTTACCAAAGGACGATTATTACACATCATTATTTTACTCTAATGATTTATCCATGCTTCTTATTATCATCATCATTTTCGTTGCTTGCTAATTATGTTAAAATGAAGGAAACAAATCTGCAAATTCTGAATACATTTTTTCCCATGTTAATTAAGAAGAAAAAATTTAAAAAATCAAAGGCTGAACCAGGATTGTCAAAAGGCAAAGAATAAAAACATATAAAATAAATTATCAATTCAAACAAATTAATCAAAATTAATCAAAACTAAAGGAGGTGGACAAAATGAATGTCATGAAACCACATCCCATCACTCGACACGTTTTATGACTTCATTCTCTTGTATTTATTTCCCGTGCCCCCCCCCCCTCGATGCTTGTGCCCCTTAATGGCTTGACCCATGCTACGCCATTGCACAACAGAACGCTCGATGTGGTTCATTGTTTTAGGTTTGCAATCCCCCTGTTGAGAGTCAGAGGGACGTTTAAGTGTACTTGAGTTACATTGTATGAGCTAACGTCCTTCTGGCTCTACGGAGATGTAAATCAGAATGTTTGATAATGCGAAGTTTATTACATCGGAAACTTTAAATAACAAACCTTTTGTTATTGAGTAGCGAATGTAATTAGAAAAACAGTATCGAAAAAATCGATTTCATTCATAGCCCCAATGTAAAATTGGCTTGTGTTTTTATAACGTTAAAGGGATTATTTATTAAATTTGCAAAGTATAACTACATAATTATACTGAGGGGTTAGATAGTACAATCTCTATAGACCCAAGTTTAAAGAGGAATAGATTCATATGAACTCAAGTAAAATAATAAAACTAATAAAACTATATAAACTCAATTAAAAGAAAGCATAAAGAAAGCATGAATACATGCATAAGAAGCTTAAGTTAAGTCTAGAAAAAGGAAAAGATCGTAGAACTAAATATTATCATGATTGGTCATTTCCATGGCGCCCAGGTTTCGAGCTCGATGTATCCTTCATTTAAAGTGATGTTGTTCAAGGGGTTCCTGCAACCCTTGTACCAAACAGAATCACCAAGGAACTTGAAATCGCCTTCTTTCCTCGGACAAATATGGGGTAAAGTCCTGCACAGAGCTCCTGGACGCAAGGGATACGTACTGACTACCTCGCCATAGTGTCGCCAGTCATGGAGTTTCCTGTATAACGTTTCGTCCTGATCAATGCGGTCCAGGTGATCTGCAAGTTCCTTGAGGCTCTCAAAATCAGCGATATGGACAAAGGATTCAGGTGGCGCCACTCGCTCGTAATCTTCCTTTGGCGCTCCGAGAACCAGTGGTACCGCGCCATATTTCAGAGATATCATCCAGAACTTTTCGGTGATGTAGTCTCTGCATTCGGAGTTTGGTACAGCCAGAAAGAACTTGTAACTCGCAAAGAGCTTATTGCATCGCTCCGATCTCTTTGGTAGACATTTCTTGCGTCCACAGGTACCATAATCGTCCAGAGGCATTTCTTCGAGGATTCTCTTGATGAAGGGCATCCTTGGCCAGAAGACTTCGTCACAGTTCGTGGCTACCCAGGACAGAAGGCCAGTTCTGTTCTTGTAGAACTCGTCGGACATGAACGCTGTGTCTTTTGGGATTGTACTGGATTTGTCAAATCGTCTGTAGTAACCGAATGGAATATGAATGTCAGCTTCTTTGTTGTAGGTCATTAAAACGTGGTACTTCATGCGAGCGATGTCAAACGGTTCTGCCCACCGACTGGCTCTTAAAGGAGACTCTGTACTGTAATAAATCCATGTCTGTTCTGGATCGGGGTCTATATTCGAAATCATATCACGTAGTGTATGTCCTTTCCATATCGTAGGAGCCATCCCAAATATAACAGCGTCTTTCCCTTTCATTGATCCCAACTTATCCCCAAGAGTTAGTACAATATCACAGTTGTATCCTTGAGAGACGCAATCAATGTCGGACTCATAATTTTCTTTGGAGCTAATCTGTAAAAGCGCTTTAAAGTGGTTCATTTCTGGATATGGAATCATGTGTGCCATGCTCGAAAAAATATGAACTCTCTTTATACATCTCCGTCTCTTTTTCGTATCTACCTCTGTATCTTTCTGCACTTCGTTTTGTCCATCAGTTGAAACCAGGGGCTCTTGCTTTGAGACGCCCTCGTCAGTTACACTGTAGCTTAACATAGTGTCACCGGCAGCCAGATGGCTTTGACCATGACTGATGTTATCTTGGACATATTCCGTAGGCATCCCTCGTAATACAGTATCTTCTTGGTGGTGTTCATATACGCAGTAGTGTCCATCCGTGGAAACATTAGGTTCTTTCAGAGATTCATATTCTAAGGTCCATGTCTCAATGTCACTGGTTCCTGCATCAGTCGGCCTTCTGATACCAGGGCCTGGCGAATCTGCATGGCACAATATATCATGAATTGAGACGGTCAGCCCATTACAGATGAACTTGTCTTCAAATGGTATGTTGATATCGCAAGGTGATACTTGTGTTACAGTTAGACCTACATGAACCAGGATGCCCGTTACGACAGCCACAACCAGCTTGGTTACCTTCAAAGTAAGAAAAAGGATTGATATTTTTAGTATATTGCTCAAACTATTATAAATGCAGGGCAACAGCTGATTATGTTTTCAAATTCTTTTTAATGTTATCAGCTGCAAGCATCTCTTCAAAATAAAGTATTAAAACAAATTATGATAAATAGATAAATAATAATACTTACTAATAAAAAGTCAATTAAATGAAAATTCCATTAGCGGGTATAAAACAACAACAACAAAACAACAAGTGCCTTAGGGTGATTCGATTAGAGGGGAACTGTTGCCTTTGGGTTATTCTCAGGTTCTCAGGTGCGATGTTTTGCGTCAATAGACCGGTTTACTAACTAACATATTAAAATTTATTTCTGGCTTACTTCGAATCATCGGATCATAGCGTACGGTCGGATGGTCACTTTACACGACCTTTCGTGAAACGAAACGAAAGACTCGACCTTTCGTCGATTTGCTGTAGGGTTTTCACAAAGTGTCGGGTAAATTGGACCAGATCCTTATTTTGTAGATGAGGAGTTTATTTCACAAACATTATATACCCCCGACATTTCGTGAATAAAGGGGCATGTTTTCACAAAAGATCGGGTAACGCGTCCCCCGACCTGACGCGACGACCCGATGATTCGAAGTAAGCCTCTTTCCTTGGGAACTATAGTGACGAGCTATTTCATTAACCTGTTATTAATGAATGAACTGCAATACTGGGAACCCAGTCTGCATACATTACTTGTTGCCATGTTGTTGCTATTTATTTTAAAGGTAGAATGCATAACATTTGAATATGTTAGTAAACAGGTTTATTGTGCATGTATTACTACAACATACATTACATGGTCATGATTTATAATAAAAATGTGAACATTTATTAGGGCATTTTCGAATTGCAATAAAGCGTTTATGCTAAGTTCCTCGTTGAGAATAAGCCATTTTCTTAATGTAACCATATGATACTTATCTCATTCACCTGTTACGAATAATTGTATTTCAGTAAATCAGAAAGCAAATTTTATAAATTACGTGTTATAAATAGGTAGGGAAAGCCATGATGTTTGTCCTACCTAGCAAAAACTAATGTTGCTATTTGAATTCTGACTATTGAGATACGTTTATTCGTAACAGGTGAATAAAGTAATTCGTATAGAGGCGCTTCATAAAGACACATGCCTAAATCTGGTTACATTACGAAAATGGTCTATAACGTGTATTACATATTGTCCGACATAGCAACAACTAACATATGTAATTGGCATTCTGACTTTTGAGATACAATAATATACAACTGGCTCGTCTCTACGTAAAAAAATGATCACATCCTAGAATGCTCTATGGAGATCGATCAAATGCTTTAAGAAATTACATAAAAATGATCCGAAATCAAATCTGCCCTCTTTTACTCTATAATTATTGAGAACCTTAATGTGTTACGAGTTATAGCTTTTAGGTACATCAATAAAAACATCTGAAATGAGAGTGTTTTCTAAAGGTAAAGATGTTGGCAAAAGAAAAACATCTTTCTTAAACATTGTATGAATATAAAGAAATGATAACTTACCAAACATTTACCCCGGAGATCCATCGTTAGCACATCTAGTACAGGAGCTAGAGGATATGGAAATGTGATCAACTTTCTGCTCGTGTATAGGGCCGTGGATTGAACTACAAAATTGTAACCTGCTTTGGATGGTAATCAACCCAGTGTCTATAGGCGCAGAGACCTTTTTATTGGGTTCATGCAAGCTAAGTGTCCCTGCAATCATGGGCACGCTGTACAAGTTCATCAAAGGTTTCAGACAATAGAACCTCACTGCTATTCTTTCTAGGCCTATAGGAGGTTACGATGAATTGCATGCCTAACATAGCATGAGCCGTGACGTGTTTTGTTGTACTGAATGATGTAAAGACAATCAACAGATTGAGATCAAGCTAAAAGAAATGCCACTCATCATGACAGGGTCATTTGGTATATCTTCACAATTATTCAATCGAACGTGAATGCGGTCACATAATGGTTTTCAATTATGAAGCAGGGTTAATTAATTGAAATTGCCCTTGGGTAGATTTCTCGTAAAGCTTTGTGATTATATATTCATTCCTAACTGACGTTAATTTGCATAATTCAATAATTTATTCAAAATGTTATTGCCAATCATCTTTACTGTCATCCAAAACATTGTTAAGCACAGATACTTTTTTTAAACCCATATAATAATTTTTTTCTTTTAAAGTATTTGGAGGCAAACTTATATTATAGCGGCATACTTTCGTATATTTGAAAATGGAGCAATATCATATGCTTTACATTGATTTGTTTTGTTTTATTTTTCAAAATCTTTGCATTATAATAATTATGTTGCGCACCATAATGACATAATTATACGGAAGTTGAATCATATTTTTCGATTAGTAGGGGAAGTTGCAGGATCGATGACATGGAACTTCTGTTTTGACGTGAGAAAAAGAAACTGAAATGCTTAATCTGAAGTTCTTAGAGGTACTATGTCCCATTTGCAGGCCAAAAAATGAAAAGGTTAAATTCCAATGGCATTTGAAAGACAATACTAATTTAGAACTTCCCTAAAAAAAAGGGGGTCTTAAAAATGTCTTTAAGTGGGAAAATAACGACTATTAGTTGTCGAATCGACTTAGGAGCTATAGAGCCAGTAAGTAATAGTCTGATTTTTCAGACCATTGTACCGAATGGTCGTACGTTTTATGCTGCGCAAAGATTCAATCAGTTTAATTTTGGCCATTACAAGAAGTGGGTTATTGATGTAGACAAATGCTCATGTACCCTTTACAGCTCATTTTATGTATGTTATTACCAAAGATGAAAAAGCCAGTCAGTCACTCAATAGTGTCTGACAGTGAAGTCTAGCAAGTAAACGGGTTTCCTTGCATAATTTGAATATTAGGACACTGCTAACGTTTAAATTTCACAGATAGGACATGCATGACATATTCATAATTCCTGCAAAGTTCTACAGAATTTGATGTTGGCTGCAAAAGGGACATAGTATCTTTAAAGGAGAAGAAACCCAACAATCCTTATCTTATTCAGAATTGTCAGCCAGTTTAAAGCCCCACTACACTACGTGTAGCTACTTGCTCCCTTTATATAGCAAACAATGCCTGAGCGGTGCCCGTTGGTCCCCCATGATCCCCTTTTTCTTATGTTAATTGAGAGCTGAGTTGATGAGATAACCACCTGTCAGTGCCCACGCTGGGAGGTCTAATCCTTCCTGGCCAAACTAGTACAGACAGATAGCTTTATAAGGTATTGAAATTACTCCTATTTCATTACATAGCAAGGAAAATACCCTCTCCGAAGTTTGCAGCATCCTTGATAACCATTCTTCCATGGGAGTCACCAGGGCATCGTTTCACGAAACCGTCAGTAGTACAAGTTCACCGACATCCCATTGATTCACGGGTTAAATTTAATACACGCAATTCAATGGGATGTCGGTGAACTTGTAGTTAGGACGGTTTTCGTGAAACGCTACCCTGTTTGATTAAGATAATGTCAGAGTAGTTCATATAAATTGACCTACATATGATGGACATGGTGTTGCATAATCATTGGCGATTGTCCAATCATAAGCCATCGATGCAAAACAGCAGCCAACTTGTTACGCCGGCATCTCGAACAGGTGATTTCTTGTCCCTCCTTTGAATATATAAGAAGCTGAGCTTTGTCTGACAACTTATGCATGCTAAATGGTGCTTAACAAAAGAAAGTGCTCGACTGTCTGAAACAGCTGAACCAAATATCTGGTCCCTGACAAATAACAGAAGAAAATAAACATTGATTTGAATGCATATCAAAATGGTCTATTATTAGGAAATCGTTGTTATGGCTGCACTTCATAGTTAACTGCCCTAATTGCAAATAAAATACAAGTCAGAGGTTACCTCACAAGTTGTATTACTACTCGTCATCACTATTTTGAACACAATTGCGACTCCCATGGAAGAATGGCCAGCAAGGAAACAACAAACTGTTAAGAGACTGTTTTCCTTGCCAAGAAATCAAATAGGAGTAAATTCAAGATATTTTCGACCGGCTTACAATTTGGAATAAGACTATCAGCTAATGTTTGTTGGGTTTCATTTTCCTTTGATGACAGCAAACGATAGCAATGACAGCAATCTCTCATTGGGTCTAACTCCGACCTTGAAAACACGAGTATCAACGCTTTCTTTGGCTCAAATTTTAATGAAAATCCAAGATTGATATATCAATTTTTGACATTTTAAAGCGCAAGCTGAGTTGCATATACTATGCCTATTATATCACGGATTCCAATATCGCAATTTTTGTTTTTTGTTTTCGTTTTAGCTGCATCAAACTCTCTGCCTCTCTTTCTAGCTGTCTTTATTAAAACGCCAACATCCGTCCAACCGCCCATCCCTACATTTACTTTTTTTTTTTTTTTTTTCAATAGTTTTTTTATTGATTCCAAACAATACAAATCACTCTTAGAAATAAAATACAATTGTTTTTCTTAACTAATTTCAAAACATTTTCATAACATAGATTGTACGATTGATGAAAACAAAAATGAAATCAATTGTAACATAAAACAAATGACCCCATCCAACCAAACACACTACTAACCCCCACCCTCCCCACCATGCGACACACACCATCCGACCATACTTCCACCCATATACACACACTGTTCCTAGCCCCTCAGAGTACCCCAAATCGGAGCGACAGAAAAACAGAAACATCTATTTACAAACAAAACAACAAAAAAAATTAACAAAAATAATTTAAACGAGGCTACAATAGCCACAATAGCCCAGTGTTAAAAGTTCATGAAAACTTCACTTGTTCCCACTTCTGTAAATGTAAGGCCAAATTGCCTGCCCTCCCTGCAATATTCTTTTCTTCTTCCCTAAATTCCAACAGTTCTTTTTGAAACTCCCCCAAAGACAATATTACGGACTTACCCCTGCATCTATATATCCAATATTTCATTGCAAAAATAATTGTATTAAATATCTTTATTCGTGGGGAATTACCGGACAACCCTAAATGAATATCTATCCAGTCGATAGACCTTAATTCCCTTAGCTCAAACTTAGCTATTACATTCTGCCATAACCTTTGAACCTGTGCACACTCCCAGAACAAGTGTAAATATGTTTCAATCTTTTGCTTACAAAGTGAGCACAAGTTATCTTCAACAAAGCCGAATCTGACTAAGTGTTCTCTAGTATATATTGCTCCATGAAGCAGTTTATACTGAATTTCTCTTAGTCTGTTAACAAGAGTACATTTCCTGGGCCTACTAAATATCTCCCTACATACCTCATTTGAAAAATCTGAAAATTTCCGTCCATCATGAATCTTCAAAACAAATAAATGTTGTAACTTCTCTATAAAATATTCATAAACCTTCCTCGATAATACATCTCTGAGGAGCTTCACAGTACTGTTAAACTGCATTAAAATATCATACTCTTTTACATCCACTAAACTCCAGTTATCCTTTTTTCCGCTTCTCAAAATAGCTTCCCCAATATTCCATACATCAACAATTTTGTTTCCTTTTAGCCCCAAATGTTGAAAATGAGATATTGCCCGCATACCATTTTCAGCAAAAATATCTTGAATTGAAATTATATTGCGTGTAAACAACTCCTCATCAAAAATCATTTTCTTTCCCAATAAGAAATCTTTATTGTTAAAAATAATTGGATTATTCTTTTCTTCAAAATTCCTACAACCTTCTAACTCTTCCCATGCTTTGATCATTTCTAAATAGAACTTAGGTACTTTGAGACTTAATAACCTGGAATCATAGTTACACAAAAAAATAAATCTACCCCCTACCATCTTGAAGCAGAAATCAAAGTATAGCTTCCATCTCATAGATTTTTCTCCGTACAATAGTCTTTTCACCCACATTACCCGTTGGGTTTTTACAAACGAGTCAAAATTAGTCATTCGTAACCCTCCTTCATTATAACCTTGATACAATATTAATCTCTTAATTCGATCTTTCCCATTCCATATAAATTCAAAACATATTTTCTGTATTTCCGATATGACCCACTTTGGAACCACTAGTGAAGCAAAAACGTAATTTAATTTACATAATGCATATGTTTTTAATAAATGAATTTTTCCAAACACCGTAAGGTCCCTCTGTTTCCACCATCCGAGAAGTCTTTTAATCTTGCTTAAAATCTCTTTATAATTCAATTCCTCTCTTATTCTGACGTCTAACGCAAAATACACTCCCAAAATCTTAATTTCTTTAACCACATTCCCGAAGGGAAGTTTTCTGATTTGTCTTTGATTTTCCCCAATTTCATAATATTAGTTTTCCGCATTAACCCGTAAACCACTTATTTTCTGAAATAACGTATAAATCTCCTTTACTCTTTCTACAGATTCTTTATTCCTAACAAATATTGTCATGTCATCTGCATATAAAACTTGTTTGACTTCAATTCCTCCAATATTAACGCCTTTAATAACCTCATCATTCCTCACTACTGTTGCCAATATTTCAATAGCGAGAATAAATAAATAGGGCGAGAGTGGATCTCCTTGCCTTACCCTCGCTTAATATCAAAATAACCAGTAGCAAAACCCCATTCATAACACAGCTACTTATATTACTGTAAATAGTTTTTACCCACGAACAAAATGAGGACCGAACCCAAACTTTTCTAAGACTCTAAAGAGGAAAGTATGAGATACTGAATCGAATGCTTTTTCAAAATCAACCGCAATCAAATAACTACAGGCTTTATCATCTGACTCCTCATTCAAAAAATAGAACATATCATCAATTAAACGTACCGCTTCTCCAATATTACGATTATTCATATAGCCCACCTGGTCTACGTGTATGACTTCCTCAAGTACTCCCTTAATTCTTGTAGCTAACACCTTTGACAACATTTTGTAATCAACATTTAATAATGTAATCGGCCTATAATTTGTTATGTATCGAGGGTCTTTCCCTTCCTTCTCGATCAAAGTAATAACCCCTTGTTTTTGTGATATGGATAAACTCCCCATGACATAACCTTCATTTAAAGCATCTACCAAAATATTTCCGATACTTAACCAAAACGTAATATAAAATTCAACTGTAAGGCCATCATTGCCAGGAGACTTGTTTAATTTCATAGCCTTCAATACCTTTAAGCACTCATCTTTTGTTATTTTACCTTCACATGCTTTCCTTCCATTTTCACTTAATTTTTAATATCTTTGAAAAACAAATTTGTCGTGTCCTCATTAAAAACACTTAACTTTTCCGCATATAAATTTGTATAAAACTTCCTAATCATCGCCAAAATTATGTTCCTATCATATTCAACACATTCATTTTCATCATACAATTCCCTTACCAAGGTTTTCTTCTTATTTGACTTTAGCAGTTGCTCGAAATACTCCTTGTTTTTTTCCCCTTCCTCGTACCACGCAGCTCGTGACCTTATCTTTATTCCTTCTATAGACTCCTCATGCAATTTCTTTAATTGTTTTTTCTTTTCCTCCGTTCGATCCAACTTCAATGGAAACCTAATTAATTCACTTTCCAGCTTTTTACTTCGTTTTCTAGCCTTTGAATATTCTCTTTCTTTTCTTTTGCCTTTCCTTCGAAAATTTAATTGCGTATGCCCTCATTTTCATTTTCAAATAATCCCAAAATAACAATTTCTTGTCAAATATATTTTCCCAATCTCTTTTAATCAAATTGATTTCATTTACCATACCTTCCACAAACGTTTTATCTGAACAAAGCGCACACACACGCACACACACGCACGCACGCACACACACACACGCACACATACACAAATATACGATTTTTCATTGTGGGGATATCCCCACTTTGAACCATATCCCCACAGCGTGGGTGTGGAACGGACAAATGTCCCCACAAAGAAGGATTTACATACGCACACACGCACGCACACACACGCACGCACACACACACACGCGCACACATACACAAATATATGTCATTGTACAAAAATCATATTGTTTTCAAATGTACCATGCATTTCCGGATTTGCTTTCGACCATGAAACTATTTTACTTCCTTTCTGTGTTGTATTTTTTATTCAACTTCAATATCTGCCAATCAATGCCAAATATAATGCTATACGTTTTAAATGTCAGTTACTGTAAACGAAAGATGGTACGTGTAATAATGATAAATAGATAGGTTTAAATTCGGTTAAGATATAAAACAAACTATATAATGGTAACATTCAAAGGTGATGTACATGTAAGAAATATATGTCAACCTTTGTTAACTGCCATGTAGATGCAATAAAGAATAACGTAAATTGACTTAAAACAAAGGTTCTATCAATAATGAAGCGATTTCGTATATTGTATGCATTTTGTATGTTGTTTGAAAGAGATGCTGAATGGTTCGCAGAAGAAACATCTCAAATTTTAAAGAACAAATTGTATTCATCTGGTCTATTTCCTTTTCTAATCGATGTGATAAACATCAGCAAGACACAACTAACATATGACGTGTACAGATATGATGTAGTTCTCTCTCTCTCTCTCTCCACCCTCTGTGTGTCTCCCTTTCTCTCTCTTTCTCTTCCTCTTTCTCTATCTCTCTCTCTCTCTCACAGTTTTTTAAAATTTTGTTTAATCATGTCTGCTTATTTCACAATATCACCAGTTTCATGTTTGATATATTTGGATGATTACGTCTGTAAATCAACAGATCAAAGAAACCATTATCATCATCATCATCATCAACAGAACGTAATGAGACAGATCAATGGACGGGAACTAATATAGTTTCTGAGGATGTTTGTATTTAACTGAACATATATAGATCTCCCTGCCTCATCTGTTTCTCTCTCTTTCGCTCTCGTATCCTCTATACAAGCTTGCTTCAATCTCTATCTCTCTCTATTAAAATGCCTGCTCCCTGTCTATCTCTCCCCATCTCTCTCTCTCTTTCTCTCTTTCTCTCTCTCTCTCTTTCTCTCTATTCCTTCTATTTTTCATAGTTACCCCTCTCACGACATGAACAAAAGTAAATTACCCGAGGAGGAATTATTACGTCATTCCATTTAATGAGACCGTTTTGTGCACAATGTGTCAGAGAATAAAGCAGCTGATTAAAAAATTGACAATTAACAATCGGAACATACTGTTTAGATCATTGATTTCTATTAATGTATGTACCTCAATGGTTTCCTTTGCACGTTTTTCTCTACATATGAAGCACATGTACAAGGTTGTACTCTTCAATGCATTATATCAAACAATCAAATTTCCAGTGAATTGACTAACCTGTTTTCAACACAAAACTATAGTGGGCCACATGTAGGCATATTGATACTTTACTTTTAAAACGAGATTCAAATGGATTATATATATTTTTGATTTCTTATATTTTAGAGGCAAGGTTATGAATTCGTTAGGGTTAGGATTAAGGTCAGTGATGACTGATCACCGATGTTTTTTTTTTTTCTCGCATCAATTTGACAAAAGTCTCAACAAACAGAGAAGACGTCTGACCACAGGGACACGGAAAAGATCCAGCTAGTATGCCTCTCAAACTTCTCGATGCGCTTATTACCCTGCAGTTGAAATAAAGAAAAGGGAAAATATACAAATTGATTAAATTAAAAATAAATTATAAGGTATTTTTGTGTTGTATCCTTACAATGTGTATGCACCGATTGTATTTCAGAAACAGTAGTGTTATATGATATGGTGTGAGTCTGCTAGCGGGATAATGAAGAGGTGCATATGTGCATTCTTATCCTATTGTTAAATCATCAATCAAATGACAACGATGGTTGTTCGAGCCTGACTTGAAGGCAATAAACATGCCCTTCATAATGTTATTTATTAGAAATGTTATATGCAAAGTCTTTTTGACCGAAATAATGCGCACTTAAAAGCCTCCTTGAGTCATGTTTGTGGAGTACTCCTTAATTGGTAGTCTTTAATACGACACAAACCTTTATAATTACAATGCCGGTGATCATGACCATCTTAAATATTACCAATAAAATTGTTTATGCCTGTACTGCACATCCACAAGTCATATATCAGCGTTAAAAGTATTACTATTATTAACTTAAAGATAAAGACCAGTTCTGGTCATGCGATTGCATTGTGAAAGAAACGTTGTGGAATCGATCAGAAATGGTTGATCATCTAGCATATAAGTATTGGTGTGTACTGCAAGGTTCTGGAATCATCATCATGATAAGAAATTTGGCCCGGTCTTGGTAAAGTTACAAGCACTGTCCAGAGAAAGCCTGGGACTACCCGACACGTGCGTGCACGTGCGCGATATCTATTTGGTCCCAATAGATATAATAATTTACCAAATATATCAATTAGTAGGCGGTTTCCCGGCAAAATTTGTATCATCACGTATTAGTCAAAACATATCCTTTCACATGATTGGTAATGAGAGCTTCCATTTAATTTTTTGAGATGGGGGCGTTTCCAAAACTGGTCTTTACCTTTAATCATTACGTTAAAAATGTCATTGATCATTTTGAAGCTGGTAACGGAGGTGGTATAGATTACAGCGAAATAAATATTATCTTGCCGACTTTTCAAGTTTGTCTTCCTTGACTTTTCTCATTTTCATGACTATGTGATAGACGGTGTCGAATTGAAAAATTGAGAGGTGGATTATTATCATTCATAGAAAGAGCATTCTATTTCTTATGCATTTTTCTTTAGATTTAGAAATATTGTTCATACCTCCGTTAGCAGAACACAATCCATTGTCCCGTGCACCTGCCGCTCTTAACTGCCTACAATATTCCTCTACTGCAATACACAAATAAAAAACAAAAAAAAATCATGATCGAAACAATAATAAATCAATAAATCAAATTAAATCAAACAAAACTTGGTTGGTAACTAAAGTTATCACGAAATATCATCGGCCAGGATAATAAGTGATAAAAAGTATCTTTCTAAAAAAGTGCATACTTTCTAAAGATCTGGTCGGATTATGTCAAAACATCATTGCTATGTTGGCACATTTCAATAGGTGACCGCACAAGCATACGACTATTGGAATTGCTTTAGGTTGGTTGTTTTGTAATCGTATTCGTTTAGTTGGTTGATAACATGGGAAATAAATTGCTTACTATCGCCCTTCTTGCCCTTCTTATCCTTGTTATCTTCCTGGGCTAAAACACTTGCTGCCACGGCCAAGGCAATCAGAAAGTAGAGAGCAATCATGGTTTTTGACGCCATTTTCAAAGTCTAAGGAAAATAGAATAAACATGAATTACATTTCGATTATTTGGTCAAAGCTACGGTGACATTGCAACACAATTAGGAATGTCAGCATAGAATAGTGACGTACTGAAACTTTCCTTTTACCACTCATCAAGAAAGAACAGAAAGCCGGATCGAACAATATAAAGTTATAACGGAAACTGAAGGAAAAAATTGCGCCACAAATAACGGGCTTCGAGACGACAGGCTGCCAGAAAATACGGGAATTGCGGTTTATTGTGATGAATGCAAGGCGAAAGGCTTCAGAATGTCTACATTCAACCATATTCTCCGCTTTCTGAAACCAAACAACTGAGAATGTTTTGAATGTTTTGAATGCCCTGTTGAAAGACGATGTTCCCGCCCCTTTCTGCACTGCTGTCAGTGCATGCACTTAACGTCTTTACCCCACCCTCCTTGAGAATACGATGATAAAGATTCAACGCATAGTTTCGTTACAAAGAATAGAAGTAGGAGAATGTAATGTCTTTAAAATGCCATCATGGCACGGAAAATATTAAGAAATTGAATTTAATGAATGATCTGATAACAGTGCTTGACATACTACCTTGTAACATTACTCATACTTACGTAAAGCTAATCTCAGTGAGCTCTCGGGTATGGGAATTGTATTTTGAGAGAAAATTGCTACGATTTATTATGGATTGTTTATCCTGCAGCAGATTTCCTTATCTTCATATGCCCATTTCTCAGCCACCATACATTTTCTACGAAAATTATTTTGCACATGTCATTTATTTGTAATCTTGAAAATTCTGTGTAAGTTTCGTTGGATTCTGTGAGAATTTATTTTCTATATTTACCAGAACTCAAGATTATCTTTAAACTTACCTTCCCAAATTATTAATTACTTTCATAATACTAACTGTTTCAAAATCAGGCTTGGGTATGAGCCATTATAATTTGAGCATGTTTGTTTTGTAAAATGTATCCCAAATTGGGTAAACATTACCTAATGTTGGTATAAAGTATTCCCAACATGTATGGGTTTTTTAACCTCCTATTTGTAACATTTTACCCCATTTGCTGAAATGGGAAGTCCACCCTGATATTGAGTTGGTTGTTATGAAACGAGAAGAATAAGAGGAACGGGTCAGTGAAAGTTTGAGCAAAAACCGATTAAAAATAATAAAGTTATGAGTTTTTGAAGATGCAATCAATCAAACACGTGCAATTGGCAACTCTGTGATATATATTGTGAGGTCATCACCCATTTGCCCTGTACTAAAAGACTTTAAAAGCTTATAAATTCAATTAAAAAACTGTTCAATCATACATTCACCCTCAATATAATTATTGTAAATATGTTTTATACATCCAGAAAAGTATGAAACCAATCTATTCTGTCATCAATAACTGAGAAAATGAAAGTTCAAGAAATTTTTTTTACAGACCAAATTGGTGAGGGGGTCGCAAGATACGTTACAGTGTTGCCAATTTATGCTTCAGTGATGACAACTTTAGGAAGGAAGATGTAAGTCAGTGCGAGTAATGAGTCAGTGTAATAAGTAAGTATGAGTAATGAGGATTAAAATGCCTTACCAAAGAACACCTAGCGCCCTTTAGTGTTACGAACCCGGGACTTCCCAGTTACGAGATCACTGGGCCTTCTCACCCATCAGAGCTGTCAAAGCTCTGATTGATAAAGCTCCTGATTAATGTGCACTAAAGCCCGCTGCACAAGAGGCGAAGAAATGTCTGGAGAAATGCAGACCTACGCTCTACAACTGAATTTACACTAATTATTCCCAAATCCAGACCCTCAACTATACCGAAAAACGTTTTACAGTGGCTGCTTGGAAAACATCCCCCTTTCCATCAGAGAATTAATCTATTACCACTTTCAAAAGATCCCTTAAAAATACCTCTTTTCTCAGTAATTAAGTATGATTTACCTGTTTATGAGTTTTTAGTTTTTCTCTTCACATTCTAGTACTTGGTAAGGAAAAGGTACTTTTTGTTTAGCGCTCCTAAATAATCGATATCATTACCAATACAAATACAAACTGACGCAATCAGAAAGACGTCTCATGGGCAACATGCATAACGTAAGGGCTGTAGGCGCCTACCTGATTTCGATGCGGTATTCGAGCAGAATTATTTGAGATAATGATATACTTTCTCGTAGCTTGGTGTGACGAAGTGTCTCTATCCAGGTTTCTGTTGAAGTACTGTCTAGATAGCTTCTAGTTGTATAGAACATCACAGTCTGCCATGATCATCTGCTCGTAATCAATAGGTCACCGCATTCATGTAAAATTGAACACAGAGTTCAACAACACGCTGGTGGATATTCCAAGAAATATGACCTCAGAACACATTGTTTGATTATTTTTATTTCAAACTTTTAATCATTGTCATTGTTATTATTCTGGCATCTCCCTGCTTTATTTACTTTCTTCTCTGTGTATTAACTACAGCTAGATTTCGTATTGTTTGATAAATTGAGTAGATACCGAAGCCTGCCGTTCGTAACCGACAAGTCACCGCATTCATGTAAAATTGAATATAGTATCAACAACATGCTGGTGGATAAAACTTTCAAAAATTGTAATAAAAATTACCTCAGAACATATTGTTTGATTAATTTTTATCTAAACTTTAAATCATCGTCAATGTCATCATTCTGGCATCTCCCTTTTGGCCTTTTTTTATTTTCTTGTCTGTGTATTAACTACAGCTAGATTTCGCATTGTTTTGATTGATTGAGTAGATATCGAAGCCTGCCGTTCGTAACCGACAAGTCACCACATTTATGTAAATTAGAACAAGTAAATCAACGTCAAAGTATTGATGTATCATCGCTCTAAAATTAATTATTTCACATTTTGATATACCCTGCATTTGTACCCATCACGAATGAACATGTAGTAGGTATCTTAAATGTTGATTTTGTTTAATTTCCTCCCTATTTCTTTCTCCTGTTCAATACTAATACAAAAAGACATTGTCTCAATCAAGGCCAAAGATAAATATATTCATATTTTCTTTATGCAAGAGAGAGAATATGTCGACTAAGATTTATTGTGTACAACTATGAATTGCATCCTTTTCAATATGATTCAATTCGTTGAAAATATTCAAAATATGAATATGATAAATCCAGATATTACACCAACGCTCTTAACCGCATCTATCGCTCCAACTACCAATCCAACCATAGCTCATATGCCCATCCACCATGTTGATCAAATATAGAAGGTTTCCTAATGAAATTCGAAAAAAATCAAATGTACGATGCACTGAGAGGCTTCAGTTGAAATCATACATTTTCTGTGACTGGTTTAGCACTAGTTTCTGAGGGACCCGTCACTGAAGATTCATACTTTTACAGGTGCGTCGAAAAGAGTGCATGGTACATTTGATTTATATCCTTCATCAAGAAAAGAAAAAAATAAGAATGTAAACTATGACAAATAACATCAGCAATCAGGTATCAATTCAAACCTTTGTCCAAAATATACGCAAACACAAACACACTCACACCCGCACACACATGCACACACACTGTGCTTGCGAAGACAGTTTCCCATTCCACTGTGGCAGGTCTTTTTTTTTGGGGGGGGGGTCGATTTTGTTCTTGTTGTTGATCGTGAATTTTATTAGATTCTTTTTCCCTCCAAAAAAACAAATCGAATAAATTAATTGCACTATTGAGATACAAAATTGTGCAAATTTTTATTCGTAAGACTTAATACAATTATACTCATATCCTCGTCAATACAATATATGAAAGTAATAGCTTATATTTGATACATGTTTAAACGCACGGTAGGTCCTACTACATTAATTGAAAGGTTTACCTCCCCACCCCCTTGTCTCACACACCCCCTTATCCCCCCTTTAAAAATATATAAAAATCATACCTAAGGAGATATACACACACATTCAAAACTGAACATAGTATTCAACAACACGCTGGTGGATAAAACTTTCAAAAATTCCAATAAATATGACCTCAGAACACATTGTTTGATTAGTTTGTATCCAAACTTGTAATCATCGTTCTGGCTTTTCCCTATTTTTGTCTTTGCCTGTGTATTAACTACAGCTAGATTTCGTATTGTTTGAAAGAATGAGTAGATATCGAAGCCTTCTATTCGTAACCGACAAGTCACCACATTCATGTAAATTAGAACGAATCAATCAACGTCAAAGAATTGATGTATCATCGCTCTATAATTTAATATTTCACATTTTAATATAGGCCTACCTGAATTCGTATCCATCACGAATGAACATGTAGTAGATATCTTAAATTTCCGTTTCGTTTAATTTCCTCCCTATTTCTTTTCCCTGTTCAATACTGATAATCACGGCCGCAGATTTATATATTCAAATTTTCTCTATGAGAGAGAGAGAGAGAGGTAGAGAAAGAGAAAGAGATAGAGAAAGAGAGAGAGAGAGATAGAGAGAGAGAGAGAGAGAGAGAGAATATGTCAACCAAGACATATCGTGTACAACTATGAATTGTAACCTTTTCAATATGATTTAATTCGCTGCAAATATTCAGAATATGAATATGATAAATCCACAAAATACACCAACGCTGTTAACCGCATCCATCGCTCAAACCATAGCTCATATGCCAAAACACAATGTTGATCAAATATGGAAAGTTTCCAAATAAAATTTGAATTAAAAAAAATTAAATATACCATGCACTATTAAAGAAGCTTCAGTTAAAATTATACATTTTCTGTGACTGGCTTAGCACTAGTTTCAGAGGGACCAGTCACCGAAGATCCATAGTTTTACAGGTGCGTCGACAAGAGTGCATGGTACATTTGATTTATATCCTTCATCAAGAAAAGAAAAAAATAAGAATGTAAACTATGACAAATAACATCAACAATCAGGTATCAATTTACACCTTTGTCCAAAATACACACACACGCACACTGATTATATAATGTTGATGCACATGTGTTGATTTTGTTGTTGTTGTAGTTTATAAAAAAAGTTATTTCATCATTTTTCTCTTAACAAACAAAATAGAATACATTAACAGCAAAATTATATTTCATACAATTATGTAGTAGTTAGAAAAATAGAAAAGAACCTAAATCCTCAAAGAAATGACAATCAAACAAAAAAATAGGAATAAAATGAGACAAGAGATGTTTCGTCCCCACCCCCCGTTCTAGCATGTCTCACATACTCCCCTACCTATATACTTTAATACACACATCTAGACACATCGAAACAAATCACACACACGCGCACACACACACACACACACACCCGCGCGCACACACACAAAATTACCCACACAAATGTATGGCATTCGCAGTGTTCTATTCACATTTCGTATCAACGATCATGGAAATGTTAATCAGTGTCACACAGATTTTTCCCCCCACTAAATCTGGATTGTTTTGAGGAGAGTTTTTTTTTTTTTAACCCCCATTTAGTTTTGTTCTTTCAGATCCCGACAGATTTTGCCAGAGGTCAATAAATGCCCTCCTCCCTTTTCCCCTCATTCTTCTCCTTTTCTCCTTGTCTCTTCCCTTATCATTTTCTGGTTGCTTCTGTTTCTTCTCTACCTCTCGATCATCTTTCTTTTCCACCACCGCATCTTCAGTTCCCTCCTCCTCCTCCCATCTGCCTCCTTCATCTTCGGTGTCAAATCTTCATCGTCAGTGGTATTATATAACACGATATAGAACTAGTCTGCAGGACCAAATCCTTGTTACTCTTGTGCATAATAGAATGTCTGAACTACAGTATTAAGAGACTATGCCGACTGCACGGTCTAGCGCACCCCATAGACTCTGTACGTTATCACAGGTTTTCTTTCTTTCTTGATTTGATTTTGTTTGGCAATTAGTCATCTTTGACTATTTTTGCCACACACTATGTTATGAAGTATTTATATATATATATATATATATATATATTATGTACAATTAAATTTTTTTCCCTATCCTTGACTCAAGACTTTATGGTTATTTGTTAATGAGTCAAATAAGAGTATGTGCCGGGAGACTAAAACGGTACACAAGAGGCAAACAAGAGTTGTTCCTTTGAAACCAATATTTATTTGTGAAACTAAGTATTACCAAAAATAAGCCATTTACCTCACATTGTTTTAAATCATTCTTTCCCTTCCATTCCCATATATTCTGCAACATTTGGAATGCCTTTTAATACCGTGATAACACAATTTTTGGTGAATCGTAACCTACAAAACACACATTCTTATAGCTATATAATATACTCTTATTTAAATTCATGATTTTCAATAACAAATGTCTTCGTGCAAAGTCACCTTTTGGTGTATAACAACACTACCTAACACACAAATGGATATTCAGGACTATATTTTCAATGCATGAGTTTAGGTGATAATCTAGTATCTTTCTACAAAACCAACAAATGTGCTCTTCATATAATGTATGCAAATATATGTGAAACATAATGCCCTTTTCTAACCCATCCCACTTCTCTATCAGCGACAAATATGAGATGTTCATTCATTTTTTTTGGTACCAAACTTAGAGGTATACATATGTTTTATTATTTTTATTCCATCCTAAAAAAAGTACATGGAGAATGAGATAAATATATGAATATGCTAAACCAACTCGTTTCTATGATATGGAATTTTCCAAAAGTGAAGCAACATAATATGTAATCCACGGCCCTGTTTCATAAAACTTGATATCAATAACAAGTTACAAGCTACTGTTATAAGCTACTGAAATCATGGCATCTGATTGGCTGAGAGCAAATTTGTCATAGAAATTTGGCGTTTGTTATAGATAACAAGTTTTATGAAACGGGCCCCAGAACAGCAATGGACAAACACTGGTTAAATACACCTCAGTATAATAGACACAGGATTGTATTTACTCTGTGTATCACAGTATTATTGACTAAGAAAAGGGTGAGTGTCTATTACTTATACTTGTATGAATGCAGTGCCTAAGTGCAGGACATATGGATACACTATCCATGTATGTAGAAAGCAGATACTGTATTACTGATTCACAACTTAAGTGCAGTGCTTACGCGAAGAAACAAGACCAATAATCATTAACCCATCGACTTCTGGAACCTGGTGGCTCCTGTGTTAGGCCTATTGGAATGAAACTACTCAGTCGTCAATGGGTTAATATAGGCCTAAGAAGGTAGAAAGACAGTATTATGAACGTTTATTCTTGGTCTGAAAGCTCTGGTTCAAGAGGCAATATCTGGACGCAAATCTGTGTAATATAAAACAAAATTGAATCAAGAAATGATACACACTTATCCTAAATCGTGAAGTAATCAGATCAGCTACACATGACAAATGTTGTTCGAGTTGAAATGCCTACTGAACTCGTGTGTTTAATACAGAACGACAAATAATTTCCAATATCGACACAATACTTTTTTGGGAATGGCTTTATGTGAACTTGTACGTAAAATTCCCATGTTTATAGTAAAGACTGCTTTGTCTTAACTTTTCTCTCTTTTTTATTGTATCACTTTGGACCTCTGGACGTGATAACTGATATGTATTTTCAGAAAACACTTTCTGTGTGTGCCCCGAAAACGTGATAGAGAGAGAATGAGCAAACATGTATTCATAATGATAAGATAACTTTCTTTGGAATGGCTTTATATTTTATATAAGATTCCCTTGTTAGTAAAGACTTTTCTCTTTTTTTCTCTCTTTCTAATCATATTCCTTTGGCCAGAACAGCAGAATCATATCTTGAGATGAATTCTGTGACTCAAAAGAAAAAAAAAGTATAACAGAAAAAAAATAAAAATAAAAATCACATTCAAAAAGTAAAGTTAAATGATGAAGGGAATGATCATAATAATGCCATACTGTGCGAAACATAGGTTGGAATAAAGGTTGCAAAATCGAGGTAATGATAAACATAAACATCTTGTATGAAAGCTATCTTGGAATATAAAACTGGAACGATGATGCATTATCTGAAGAGAATTCAAACTTCACAAACAACAGTTGCTAGAGTTAAACATTCATTCAATGAAATAGGCTTGACACAATGTTCATTCAGTGAAAACTGAGGTGTGGTTCTACACCAATACATACCAATTTGTCAAAAGTTCCCACGTGCAATCGTATGTTATAAAGTTATCACGCACTGAATATTTTTATTATACTGTCAAGGAACAGCTGATTACAAATTAAAAAATTTATAACATGGCACTATACATCACCCTTTTTTCCCCTACGAAAATACAACTTGTACATGCAAATTGTTAGGTAGACACATCAAATGTATAATACATATTCATATATATAAATTGTGGTCATATATGTCAACAGAAGCAATCAAACACTGTACCAAGATTCTAAAAACGGATTTGTACATGTGACCTTATAACTACAACCCTGCATGCAAGAAAGAACGAAAATAGAAAGAAATATACAACACTATCATTTGAAATGATAATATGGATTTACAAGTTAAAGAAGAAAGAAGCGAAAAGTATACTATTTTTAAAATAGGTATTTAACCAATGGGGAATTGGATAATTGTGTGTACAGCGTTAGATCATTATTAATAACAATTTGCTAGCAGTCAGATAAGACATCTCAAGTCACTTTGGGATGAAACACAGAAAATGTTTTTAATATAAAGGAATGTTTGATTACAACACCAGAACACCTTTATATGAAAGATTTGGGTTAAGCCATACATGTACATATCATATGCACATCTCTTTTCTTAAAAAAGACAATACAACATGGAATATCCACCCATACTTGGAATTTATGGAAGAACAGACCTGGCATGGAATGCCTTGCTTGTTTCTATAACAAAATCCTGATGATATAATATATACATGTATACGTCTTTGGATGATAGTTTCATTTGCATGTTTAATATGTAATACTCCTGGCTTTTTTTAAAGATACATAGTGTTTTGTTGAATAAATGACACATTCAAAGAAATTTTTTTTAATGGAAAAATAGCTTAATCAAATAATTCTACTGAGAGGCAATCTTCATATTAATTCACAAGTCTTTCGATTAAAACTGACTAGTTTATAAGTTTCGATAAAAATTGTCCAATTTCAAGTCCTGTTTGTTCATACCATATGATCTGTCGAGGCTTTTGTTTGTTTCTATGCTATTTGTTGCTAGATTATAACATGTATAAACACTTACAGACAGGTGAAAATTGAAGCATGTTGCATTAACTACATTTTGTGTATCTAGTTTTTTCCTACAAAGACTCATGAACACTTCTTAAAATATTCTGACATGCATCATCATCAGGGCTGTTTCATAAATTTTCTTATCAACAACAAATGCTGAAATTCAAAGCCAATATGCTCTCAGCCAATCAAATACAGTCAAACCGCTTTAGTGACCACCTGTATAGAAAGACCACCTGCTCATAAAGACCACTTTTCTTGTCTCCCTTGAGCGGTCTTTATATACAGGTTTCATTGTATAATCATTTCAGTAGCTTATAAAAGTTATAGTAGCTTGTTATTAATAACCTATTGTCTGTTAAACCTAACCAACACTTGGCTTTCATATAAGCTTTTGAAACTACATGTTGATCAGGGCCCTGTTTCATAAAACTTGATATCAATAACAAGTTACAAGCTACTGTTATAAGCTACTGAAATCATGGCATCTGATTGGCTGAGAGCAAATTTGTCATAGAAATTTAGCATTTGTTATAGATAACAAGTTTTATGAAACAGGCCCCAGTTCCATCAATATACTATAACCTCTTCATATCCATATTTCTCTGAATATTAGCCTGCCCTTACATGCCAAGAGTACGAATCAACCAAACAGCTCGCCCATATTTCAGGAGAATTTGATTATCCAAGCAGAAATTTGTTTGCAGCTCAACAAGTAATTTCTAGTAAAAGTGTTAATAAATACTCTAGAATGAATCTACTGGAGTATATGAATGATGTATGATTTGTAAAATATACTGATGAATTATGTATTTCTATGATTAGTTCAAAATATCATTGAGAGTTGAGATTGTGTAGTGCAACAATAGTATTAACCAGCACCAATGATTAATCTAATTTTAAAAAAATGTAAATCAAGTATTAATCTACAATTACAATGCTAACATACTTGCATTTTATATGAACCGCTCATTTTTCTACTCTCAAAAGCAAGGAGTATACGAATATCATTATATTCTGCATAGGTTCTATTTTTCCTCCTATTTATTCGCTATTGGAAGAAACCAAGAGACTGCCACAATGTTTAGAGAATATGAAATCTAATACACTGCGTGTGTGTGACAAAAGTCAAATGTGGCAGACAACTTTTTTTTTTCCAGGATTCAATTGGATCAAAGCTGGTAAAGTGTTAAAAAGGGCATATCATAACTCATACTTCACTATGAATTGATATATAATTAAAGTTGATAATTCATTGTTCAGTCAGTCTCTTTAAACATAGCCTCATATGAATGTCAGCACAACGATCTTAAATATTTAATAAAAATTGTCACACTCGTATAGCGCCTAACATTAAGCGCTTTACGTTGTAATTATTAACTATTGCTCTGCTCCTGGGAGTATTCCGGCCAGGCCCCATTTTACAAGCTCACACATGCCAATCACACCACATTAACGTTGCATTCACTGGGTACCCATTTAACACCTGGGTGGAGAGTGGCAAATGCAGATCAATGTCTGGCCAGAGGACATTGGTGCCGCGGCAGGACTCGAACCGACAACCATGTGATCCACAGCCTGGTGACGCATCCACTGGACTATGACACCTCTACCTCTCTTGCGTTAAGGCACAAGTTAGAACCTTCAGGATACCAATGGACGGTTAGCCCTAATGGACATTTCTTTTGCTAGGTGCTCGTTCTTTTTTTCATGATCAATAAAAATAAATAGAAAAAAGATACACCACGGTATGATATCGAAAGAGAATATCCGTCTGTAAATCAACATATTCCCCAAAGACAATACATGTAGTTGCAGTATATCAAAACAAATGTTTGGGAACAATATATATGACATGGGTCGAAAAACAGGAATATCCCAAAATTAAGATGAACAACATGGTATATTTTACATTTGCTAACAACAAGAGCAATGTTTACAAAAGAATAAGTACAGCCCTAAATATCAAATGATCACAAACATAGTAACTTCTTTATGAAAAAAATCATCCAGAAATATACTCACAAAAAAGTAAATTTACAAAAATCATACTATCATTCACATTGTCAGCTTACTACTATACAATGAGAAATGACATTTCTTATTGACGCGAGATATGTGCAAGGATTAGGATTTGGGTCAGGGTCGTGACCTTTCAAGAGTTTTGAGCCAAGACCTGGTCAAGTGCCATGAGGCAGGCAAAGATAGTCATCACCATCTTGGGGTTGACTTCGACGATGTCCTCAGGGAGGGCGTAAACCATGGCGCCACTCTTGCGAGCGATGGTGATGGCGTACTGAGCATTCTTCAGCTTGGTTTCCTGTATTGACAAAATAAAACACGAAAATGAGTAGATGGGAGAAAGTAAAACAACAGAAAATACATGAAACTGATTACATGGGGATAAGCAAAAGAATATGTAAAAATGAGTAGATGTGACTGAGTACAAGGACATCAAATATGTGAAAACTGAGTAGATGGAACTGTTTATTCATTGGCAGTCCATCGTTAACATTGATGACATGATTTAAAGACACATAAAAATGGTCTCTTATGGGGAATTTGACATCATCCAGGTGTTTACCCCAAAACGGGTGCTGACAATCACCAGGATTAGCCTTCAGTTTTACTACCAACAGGCTTTATATAATGCTCTGTTTTTTCCCCATATGGTAAAGTAATTATCTCAAATTTGCATCACCCGAGGACTCTCCGAGGGACAATGTGGTATTTCTTGATGGGCCTACGGATATGCTGTGCGCAGACTAGTACACCCATTAATGGTATTTCCACCAAGTCTGGTGTCAGGATATTATGACCTTCTGCATATGAAAACTGACGACCCACTCCCTTTAACCATTCAGTGCTTTGTCGCATGGCTTTACAGTCGGCACACACATTGCAAGCGTGAGATTTGTCAATAAATCAGGACGGCACATGCATGACTGCAGCATGCTTTGCAGCTCGCCCTCTACACCTCTCCTAATTCTCACCTCGGCACTACTAGGGTCGTCTTTGGGGTCAATGTAGAGGTCAAAGTTCACACTGTTAGGCTTGATGGCGTCCATGAGGTCGAGGATCACCTTGGAGTCAGCAATGGAGGAATCTTTAAAATGCGAGATCCTTGACTTCTTGCCTGCCTCTTCAAGCTGGAGAAAGATAACAAAAAAAAGACCATAAGCATGGATATTAAATATACGTTATAAAGGCAAATTGCCGTTTGGTCTACAACCAATTCGTCTATTACCCAATTAGTCTATTCCCATATGGTCTACATTTTGATCATTTGATGATTATTATTTATGATTAAATGATTATTAGACCATATGGATATCAGACAAATTGGGCATTAGACAAACAGGGAATTAGACCGACTGGCAATTAGACCAAATGAGTGATAAACCAAATGGGTAGTAGACTTATTGGAGATTAGAACAAATGGAAATTAGACCAAATGACTATTAGCCTAAATGGTAATTAGACCAAATGATAAGTAGACAAAATGATTATTGGACCATGTGGATAATAGACTGGCTGAGTGTAGACCATATGGGAATAGACCAATTGGGTAGTAAAAAAACTAGTCGTAGACCGAACGGTTATAAACCCATATAAAGGGGAGCCCTATGTCTGTGCAACCAAATATTTCACTTGAAACTGAGAGAATTTTCTATCGTATTGCCCCCTAGGCCTAAAAAGAAAAAGATGTTGTATTGCCCTTTAGGTGCCAGAACCTGGGTCGGTCAGTCGGTAGGATTTCTTCTTTTTTTCTCCCCTCTTTGGGCTGATATTTCTCAGTTTTTAATGCTTTAATACATGTGTTTTAGCAACATCATTCCATTAATATCTTTTCACCTCATAATAAACCATGGTTTACAATATTATGTTCAGACAACTCTCTGTGCTTCCCAGCTGACGAAGTTGGTTTTCAACTACCGGTACCTGTAAAACTTGTAAATATATCAATGGATTCCAAATTGATGAAATTTTAACATATGTCTCGATGTATATGTCCCTTTTATCTCATTTTTAACATAAATTTTCAACCTTTTTTAGTGCCCTCAAAATGTGTCATGAATACTTCAAGTGTTGTGAGCCTTTCCGTCAAAACTCAAAACAGCGACTGTCGCCCAAAAAACTCAGCAAGATTTGGACGAAGTTCCTGGTTTTTAGATGGTGCAGTGCATGGTATATACACGTACACGAGGCCGGGGTCTACTTGTTTACGCTAGCAGGATTTTGAAACTAGGGTAGAAGACAAGTGGGAATTTTGGAATAATGATGATTGTATGTATTTATATCCCATTTTAACAAACAAAATACATATTTTTGTATTCATAAACCTTTTTTTTTCTAAAAAACAGTAAAAATGAAGAAAATTTTTGTATTAAAAGGCAGACCGTAGATTTTAAGATTTTTGGGTCGGTCGCATAGGGCAATACAACATCTTTTTTGTTTACGCCTAATGCTCGAAATCATATTATTCCTTATGTTCTAGAGAGAAAGAGTGTGCCGAAAGTTTTGTAAAAAGTTGACAAAGAACAATGTCTTTTTCACAAGAAAAGGCAGTGGCGTCATTTTGACATTGCAAAAAACAAAGGTCCTTAAGTCTGTTCACTCATTCACTTTGCATGCAGTTTGTAGTACCTAGCTATTTGCCCATTCCACAATCTGAGGGTCTGTCAGAGGTTTTTCTGAGTCATAATCTGTTTAGTGGTATAGTAATAGTAGGAGTAGTAGTAGAAGTGGTAGTAGTATTAGTAGAATAGTAATGGTTGTAGTAGTGGTAGTAGTATTAGTAGTACCTTGTTATTCGCCCATTCCACAATTTGAGGGTCCGTCAGAGGTTTGTCTGAGTCATTTATCTTCTGCAGGATGCCCAAGGTGTAAGCTCTGAGCAGCTGCCAGACAAGAGCTGCACAAAAGAAAAAGAAAAAAGAAAAACCAAGATCAAACAATGTAACTATACAACACAATATGAATCCTATGCAAGTCATCACTAATGTAAAAGCAGTAATAATCGCTTTTTTTTTTTTTTTAAAGGAATTTTATTTTTCGCTAATCACTCATTGATAACGAATTTTAACAACAACCAAATATATTTCAAGCAAGAAATGATGCATTTCGAATTACTAAAGTAAGCCCTGTTGCCTGTCCCACATGGCATCCATACACTACAGCACGAGCTGTCATTGGGTCATGCAGCGCAGTTTGAGACCACACTGAATGTTATAGGGCTCTTCAAAAGATTATTTTCATTTTCTTCTCTTAAAATAGTTCTTGTACTACTTTGATTGTGATACTCAGTAATGAGTTCATGATCCATGGAAATAGGATGATAATTATTGAAAATATAATTGGTAGTGGTTGTGGATTTATACAAATTAAAAAACTTGTGAAATTGTCTTGAACTCTTTATCTGCGTAAATATCTTTACACAAAAATATTGGCTTCTATAGTATATCAATCCAGACGGCGACTCCCATGGGGACATGGCTATCAAGCAAGTCGCATCCTACAAAGAGATGGTAATCAAATGGAAGTAATTTCAAGATTTCTTCAAATGGCTGAAAAGTTTAATTAAGAGCATTAGCTGTTATGTAGATTTCAACTACGATCATTAGCTGTTTGGAGGATTTCAACTTAGATCATTACCGGTAGCCGTTTGGTAGATTTCATATTCCTTTAAAACTGTGTTGCTTTCTTTGCCTCTCTGCACGGTTGCTTGTTTGCAACACGTGCAATTTGCAGAAATAAATCTATCCCATGGTAAACACAATGTGGCACAGGGAGATTATTTGTGTGGCAATTAAAGACCTGGGCCCCGTCTTACAAAGAGTTACGATTGATCCAAATCAATCGTAAGTCCTCCAATCAATCGCAAGTTTGCATTCTCCTATCTCTTATGTACATGGTTGCGATTGATATCAATCGCAAATAAGTTACGATTGATATCAACTCTTTGTAATACGGGGCCCTGGGCCCTGTTTCATGAAACTTGTTATCAATAACAGGTTACAATAACTTTTATAAGCTACCAAAATCGTGGCATTTGATTGGCTGAGAGCAAATTTTTCATAAAAATATAGCATTTGTTATTGATAACCAGTTTTATGAAATAGGGCCCTGATCTTAATTTCCATTTCAAATTACCTAGCGTGAGGGTCTGGTTCATGTCTCGGATGTCCTGACCTCCGATTCCGACAAGGGAGAATTTCATCTCTCGTCCGAGATCGACAGCATAGTTGCAGTTCTCAATCTTCTTCATGTTGCCGCCCATCTTCTTCAGTGTGGCACCTTGATTGACCTTATCCCAGTTGACACTTCCAGGATTCACGATGTTAATAAGCTACAAGCAATGATAATAAGAATAATAAACCTTTGTTGACCTTATCCCAGTCGACACTTCCAGGATTCACGATGTTGATAAGCTACAAGCAATGATGATAATAATAATAAACCTTTGTTGACCTTATCCCAGTCGACACTTCCAGGATTCACGTTGTTAATAAGCTACAAGCAATGATAATAATAATAAACCTTGGTTGAACGTATCCCAGTCAACACTTCCAGGATTCACTATGTAAATAAGCTACAAGCAATGATTAAAATAATTATTCTAATCATCAGTATTTCAATAATAATCGTTATGATAATATTATCAATATCGTTTTTCTTATTAATCTTTTGATTATTATTTTCATTACTATTATTACTATCATTATAATTAATGACTTTTGTCAGCATTATTACTATTATTATCATTAAAGGTAAAAAAAAGTTTTGGTATGGGGTCATGAACTTGGTTCAAAGAATCACTATACGGCCATTTTCAAAATTTCCCAAAAATTTGTATTACCTTTAATCAGGGCTTGCCCTTAACTTTTTTTTGAGGTGGCCAGCAGGGCCACTTGGGTAGGAGATCTGGGTGGCCAAATGGATTTTCAGGTGGCCCCACTTTTATGCGTTATTAAATAATGCAAATGTTTAATTAAAAAATGCATAAATTATACGTGTTAAAAGCAGCATGAGCTGCATTTAATAATGAAAGGTGAGTGACTCTTTAGACTCTCATTCCAAATCCTCTCTCTTTGTTTCTATACTTCTGTCTCAACTTCACTTCAATGTTTTTCTCCCTTTCTCCTTGACTATCATGCATCACAAGCCCCCTACCCCTTAAGTTAGGATTGTACAGGGCACACAAGGCGCCAAACTTCTGCTTTTCTTTGAGCTCCAAGTTCTGTTGGAAGATATAAAATTGATTGTATATTTACTTGACGTTGTACTTCTATTCTGAACTGAATAAATGGTATTTTTGTAATTTATTATTTTGATATTTTCTGGTTATTCTGGATTGATAATCAGTCAATAATCATGCAAAAATACATGCAGTTAAAGAGGACCACACACGGAAAGATTAGCACCAAGTCATTCAAAATAATTTAAGTCGGAATTTCTTCTTTGTGATTATATTTCCTTGTATTGATAAAATATTACATTGCTTTTTTGACCTAAATTGCGGTACTCAAATTTTCTGCTAGTATTTCATCTATCTTCGAGTTCATAATTTCCCTTGTCTCAAAATGGAATGTCTCAAAATTATACGATCCTATCGATAGCGCTGGGCCAGCTGGGCTAGGCGGGAACGTCTGAACAGGATGACTCATCGTTGATGAATGCTAAGCAGTAGGCTTGCCAACCAGGCATCGTTTGTAATTAGCTGAGAAAATGTTCTTTGATAATGAGATATAACGAGTTTTGGTAGGATTTCACATTATCATAATTATTTCATAAATAATTGTTGAATATCTGAATCACGATGAGCCTTTATTTCAACATGTAAAAGCAGCCACAAATACATTGAACATCATAATGGGCTGGTTACTTAGACTAGTACAGTCCGTGTTGCCTTAGTTTCCTAGTAACCAAAGACAAAAGGAATGGATGTAGGTCAGTTCATTGATGACAGACACGCGAGGCCCCTTCCCAGAGTTTATGTAAACAAATAATGGAGTGGAGTTTTCCTTTATATATTGTTGAATATAAATACATAAAACAAATCTAATCTTCTTCTGAAGAACGTCTTTCTTTGGCTCGATTACTGAATTTAACTTTCTCCCTTATTTCCATTGTATTTATTTACTTTAGTCAATGTAGAAAGAAATTATATGAATGTGATATTTGTTCTTTGATGAAATTTTTGCTAAATTATTTCATAGGTCAAGAATAATTTTTTTATGGGGGGAGGGGGGGGGAAGCATTTCTTTTTCTGACTAATGATGTAAAAAAAAAATATGTTAGCTTAGTAGATTCTACCTCCGTAGTAGACTAGATCTAGACTCGATAAAAAAAAAAAAACTCAGACGAGTATTTTGGAGGACCAACCAACCAAGAACCAAGATCTAGAATCTAGGTCTAGTTTTTACGGTTAGATTGATGTATTTAGATCTATGTTCTTTCTTTTGCATAGGCATAGCAATTAGTTTGTTGTTATTTTTTCATCATCGGGCCAAAAAGGCAGATATTATGAAAGAAAGAGAAGGAAAGAAGGAAAATGAAAACACCTACGAAGTCTCAGACAAGGACGGACGGAGCAAATAAGTTCAACGTTTGTATATTTATGAATGACATGAACACACATCAGCGACGTACACAGACTCGCACGGCTCACACAGCTACTCACACAGCACATTCACATTGTACACACAAGTCAATAGCCGTTTGCAATAAACCGGCTCACGTCGAACAAAACTTACCATAATTTAGCGGAAACAAATATTACACGCAATATATGTCCACCAAAATGAAACAAAATCACAAAGTTTTCGAAATAAAGTTAAACAAAATAGAGACAGCGAACAGAAATGCCAAAAAAAGAAGAAATAAAGGATAAAAACGGTTCGTTGTCGCACAAATACGTGTGTATCGCATGGAGGGCAAGGTATCGCGATAGCTGTAATCTGTCTCACGAACGCGCTGAACGCTGAACACGCCCTTGTTGCTGGGCAAAATTGGCGGGTAACAATAGCTCTATGAATATATTCATGTAGGCTCGTGCGGTTTTTGACTGAAACAACCAATAATGGGTCTTCTAAAATTCATAACTTGGGCTGCGATTTTTTCTAAGACGAAGTAATGAGTGCTCTGATTGGCTAATATTTTTCTGCAGAGTCTGACGAACTCTGAGGTCACCAGCTGTTCTAGTTTTTTGGTAATCACGGCAAACCACACAATGTGGTCAATTGTCGCGAATGAGTTTTAAACAAGTTGTTGATAAATAATTTATATATTACTGTCCAAATATTTGGGTGGCCAGCCGGGCCATCTAGTCGGTGATTTCAGGTGGCCCGACAGCGTTTCAGGTGGCCATTGGCACCGGGCCACCGCTAAATTCGAGCCCTGCTTTAATGTTATTATTAATAATATCATTATTAGATTTTAGTAGTAGGAATAGCAGTAAAAGTAGTTGTTGTTGTTGTTGTTTTGTTATTATTATCATTACTATTGTTATTCTTGCTGTTGTTGTCATTGTCTTTGTCCTTATTTTCTTATAATCTGCTGAATGTAAACAATAGCCTCACTAGATATTTTCCAAAAAATGTCAATGCACTAACACAGCAGACTTTAACTGAGGGCTATGGTGGGCCAATAAAGTGGTTTATTTCAGAATAACTACCATTACATATTGTTTGAAGGTTAGGCTTCCTGTAATTTAAATTTTCAGAGAAAAGTTAGAATTACAAGATTGAGCACGGGATCTTCATTTACTGCGGGCAAGCCAAAATTTCTTTAAAAATTGAAATTACTCCCAGGAAGCCTAATATTCAAAGCTAGTTTATCGTCCTAATGGCAAATGGTAGCCTGATGAATATTAATAATTCAGTATTAGGAGGGCTGAAGTATTTGTTTCTAGTTCATCATGACCGTGCCATGCACCAGTCATGTCCTGGTGTGTGTGTGTGTATTGGGTTTTTACAGACGTGTATCAATCAGATATGATTATTTACGTCTGGGGACCGACCTTTAACGTCACCATCCGAAAGACGTGACTCAGTTTCGAACCTGGGTCCTCGGCTGAATCAGTTTGTAACTTCCACTGTTAGCTGGATTACAGGCGCACGCCACAACGCCTAGTGTTAGATGGCAGGTTCAAATATTGTTTTTTAGCTACAAGATTGAGCAAGTGATCTTTATAACAAGTTTCTTTACCAAAAAAAATAATACATATCTCATACAATACAAAATAAACCTGTTACCAGTGCGAAATAAATAAGGGACAGACACACAAATCAAATTTAAACAAAATAATATTTATATATAAATATTGACTCACCTGTAAAAGTACGAGACCATTAGATAGATCGGAGTAAAGATGGTGCACATAAGGTGATACGTTAAGGCTGTTCATCCAATTACGGAAAGCTAAAGATAAGGAAAAAAATAATAACAATAATCCTTAACAAAATAAAGATAAAGTTGAGTTCTGGTCTTGCAATTGACCCTACCGCAAATACGATGTTTGACAGTAGATGGCGACCTTCCCCCCACACTAAGCAGGTCAGCAAATGCCATGATACGATACTGGGGAAGATGATAAGACAAGGTTTCTTCCAGCTTCCGTAGAGAATACAGCAATATTATCTACTTCCTTATTCTATGTCCCATTTGCAGGCCAAAAAAATGAAAAGGTTAAATTCCAACGGCATTTGAAAGACAATACTAATTTAGAACTTCCCTAAAAAAAGGGGGGGGGGCTTGAAAATGTCTTTAAGTGGGAAAATAACGACTATTAGTTGTCGAATCGACTTAGGAGCTATAGAGCCAGTAAGTAATAGTCTGATTTTTCAGACCATTGTACCGAATGGTCGTACGTTTTATGCTGCGCAAAGATTCAATCAGTTTAATTTTGGCCATTACAAGAAGTGGGTTATTGATGTAGACAAATGCTCATGTACCCTTTACAGCTCATTTATGTATGTTATTACCAAAGATGAAAAAGCCAGTCAGTCACTCAATAGTGTCTGACAGTGAAGTCTAGCAAGTAAATGGGTTTCCTTGCATAATTTGAATATTAGAACACTGCTAACGTTTAAATTTCACAGATAGGACATACATGACATATTCATAATTCCTGCAAAGTTCTACAGAATTTGATGTTGGCTGCAAAAGGGACATAGTATCTTTAAACTATTGTTCAGGTTTCATGAAGTCCCCCGATGACTTCACAAAAATGGAAATGTAACATTGGATTTTTTTTTACAAGTATTATATATATAAATATTATAGGAATAACAAAAACAGTTATAATCAAAATACATAAGTGATAAATAAACATAGACGTTGACATCGTAGATATTAAGGTAAAATTACTCATAGGCATGAGCACTAAGAAAGAGTAAAAGGGGAAAGAGGGTATTAAAGCCCCACTGCACTACATGTAGCTACTTGCTCCCTCTATATAGAAAACAATGCCTAAGCGGTGACCGTTGGTCCCCCATGATCCTCTTTTTCTTATGTTAATTGAGAGCTGAGTTGATGAGATAACCACCTGTCAGTGACCACGCTGGGTGGTCTAATAAATGGTGACATGCAGCATGTTTTGGAATTGAACTCTTCATATGTAACTTACTCTTCTCCTCTCTGGTTTCTTCAACGTCCTCAAACTCCATGTCTTCTGGTGGGTCTAGAGCCGGGTGATGGTTGAAGAGGTTAGCTACGAACGCCATGTTCAGCTTGGAATTACCTTTCACGATGTCCTACAAGGGAAGAGAGAACAAATGTCAAAATGAGATAGAAGTCACATTTTGTTCAAATTCTATTGTTGTACTTATTTCTTTATGTCCTTTCACGGAGAACCAACTGGAAGGAGAACATAAATACCTGGAGTGGAATGACACTGCAAGAGTGTACTAGAATGGAAGATATCAGAGACATGCAGACAAATTTTGCAATCAATCTCTGAGCTGAGAGAAGATACCAAAATAGATGACAAATTATTTTTGTAAAACAAAATGGCGGAATCATAAAAAAGCACAAATGACCCCTTCAATATCAGATATACAAAAAGTTGAATAAAATGTTTATTTCCAGGAATTGGATATTTAAGAATTTTCAGTACAGAGCAAATGAGAGAGGAACTCGAAAGACACGTCTCAGAGTTGCCAGTACCGTATTTGCCGGCGTAAAGGCCGCAGTATTTTCTCTTCCGAAAATATCAAAAAGTCGGGGTGCGGCCAATCCGCAACAACAGTTAAAAATCGGCTGTTAAAACAGCACGTAATTTCGTACATATGGGACTCCCAACGGTACAATGACTAGATCTATACCAGTAATGGTACAGGACATTTCTAGATTAACTCCACACATCTTACCGACTATTTCATCTTGCATTGTTGACATGAAGTTTTGTCGATCTCGTGAATAAACTTCATTACCTATTTTTAACAAATTCTACCGGTAGATCTAGATTTAAGTCCGTGCCATTGCATTGCTAAAAGAAGGGACCGTTACAGAGCTACCGCGCAACGCAACTGCGCATCTAGCCAAAGTAGCAATTCCGTATTACACCGCACATCGTGGTAGGGTATTATACATGTATGTAGGATACCAAATCTGCCTGCGATACAGTACTAGCTTAAAATCGATGAAGATTTGCTAAATTACGATCATTTTTAGGTAAACTTCCTGTAAATTTATAAGAATATTGATGAGTTTGGTATCAGTTTGTAGAAAAAAATAGTGTTCTACGAGAAAATTACACTTATTTTGTTTGGTCCGTTTGTTTTTTTTACCTTTTTTTTCCTCTACAAAATGTCAAAGTTGGGGGTGCGGCCTATGCGGCGGTGCGGCCTTATCGCCGGCAAATACGGTATGTGTTTGATAGATTGCAACTTTAACAATTCATAACTTCTTTTGTCATGCGCAGATGCATGTATGCCTAGCCCCTTCAGGACAGGATTTTTTTTATTTTTAGGGCTACATGTATATTGATATCATAATGTTCTACAAATGGTCATCAAAAATATTTCTCTTTTATTGCTAAATTGATACAACGAATTTGAATGCTTCTGACAATAAAAGCAAGCAATAATTTTGTCGAAAAGTTTTTTAAAGGCCAATTTGATTAAAAAACAATGATTTCGAATCTCTCAACATGTTGCAAATTTAATTTAAGGATTTAAGGGTCATTTTCTTGTGCAGGAATTTTGCCCTTTTTAACTATCCATCTGGAAATTGTTTGGGGCTCTGAATCCACAGAGCCATACCACAAAATGTGGAATAATTGTCGCAAGAGTTAAAGGGATAGTTGAGTTTTGTTGCAGAGGGCGCTACACAAAATAATTTTTTTGTGAGATAATGAAAAACTGAGTGTCAAATTTGAAAGAACATACAATTTAAATGACAAAATCATCTTTGTTTGATCAAAATCGGTTTAGAAACGGCTGAAATATCCATAAATATAACGATTTCTAATATTTGTGGTGCCCCACAAATATTCGATAATTTGAACCAGCTGTCGAAAGAACGAAATAGCGCCTTATATTTTTTATTCCAGCCAATGCGGATGTTAGCTTTTTGTTGGCTTTTTGTTGGCTTTTTCGTGTTGGTTATAATACGCACAAACAGCTGGCCCATGTATTGTTATTATTAATTAATCAACGGTCACCGTATTCTTTGGAAAGTGGAGCTGAATTGGTATGATCGTATTGGCTAAATTTCACACATTTTTGGGTCTAAAATTACCTTCATAGCAATTTTAGGTCCTAAAAGGCCACTAAAAATGTCATAAAAATTGAATAAGAGCAATAACCATGCACTTTGAAGGCATTTGCGGTCTTAAACAAGAACTCAACTATTTAACTGATACTAACCTTAGGAGTGACGAATGCCTTGCAGCCCAACGTATCAGCATTTTGCAGGACTGTACCAGCACGCTTCTCAAGATCCTTTGTAAGTAGAAAGAGAACAAGATACAAGAGTATGTTAACAAAAGGCAAAACAATATTGTATGATAACTAGAAAAAGAAGAATATGAAGAAGAAATGAAGAAGAAAACGAAGAGGAGGAAAAGGTGAAGAAGATGAAGAAGAAGAAAAAAAAGAAAAAGCAGAAGCAGAAGCAGAAAAAGGAGAAGGAGAAAAAAAGAAGAAGAAAAAAAGGGAGAAGAAGATGAAGAAGAAACAAAAGAAGACAAAAAAAGGATAAGAAGGAGAAGATGAAGAAGAAAGATATGTATACTCTACTGCACTTAATACAGAGTATCATATTACTTCCCTGCTTTAGTTGAGCCACCATTGGGCACCAAAGCATTCAAGGAATTTCTTTCTACCGGGTACCCACTTACTTCAATTGAGATAGAGAGTGGCAAGTTTAGATTAATGTTTTGGCAAAGGACATTAGTGCTGCAGCAGGACTTAAACCGCAAACCATCTGATCCACCTGATCCATCTGATCTGATCTTCTCAACTACATTACACCTCTTTGAACAAAGTCAGTCCCAAATCTCAAAAAACATGTTTTGTTCATTACAAACAAACTTAATATTGAAGTTTAAAAGAATAGATCTTCGTTGTTTAAGTAAGTTCCCATGGTGAGTGAGTATTCACTATTAAAGGCTTTTGGTATGTGGTAGCTTAAAGCCCCTCTGCACTAGTTTGGCCAGGAGGGATTAGACCACCCTGCTGGTCACTGACAGGTGGTTATCTCATCAACTCAGCTCTCAATCAACATAAGAAAAAGAGGATCATGGGGGACCAACGGGCACCGCTTAGGCATTGTTTTTTATATAGAGGAGCAAGTAGCTACAAGTAGTACAGTGGGGCTTTAAAGGCTGTTCATACTCTCTTTATGCAAAAAAAACTTGTTAGGTGGCATTTGGAAGGATTAAGGAAAAAGTGAAGGAAAGGGACAGAAAAAATGATGATAATTTAATTTTCTTTTCTACAGGGAAACGTTTTCACAAGGCTATTCAATTTTATTTTGTATTTATTTATTTTTTATTTTTTTTTGGGGGGGGGGTGTTTGTACACCAAAAAATGAGGTGAAAAAGGAAGCAAATGGAAAGAGGGAATGATCTTAAACAAGAAGGTAGAGAGTAGATTAAAAGAGGAAGTGTGAATAGAGAAGAGTGCACTTCAGACAAAAAACTCTTGGTAATGCTAGTTAAGTGTGAAAAGCATTATTGACATCTTCTAACATCTTTGAGACTCAAGCTAAATCTTCAAAAGTTAGCTTAGATAATAGTGTGAAAAGGGTCTTACCCTTCCGAGAACGACTTCTACAAGTTCTCCTTTCTTATCTGCAGGTGCGATCTGCTTGATTAGAATGCTGTACACTTCAGAGTCATGGATGTCCTCAGAGAAGTTCTTGATGCGACGGGCCGATCCTGCAGGAAATGTAATCAAGGAGATGGCAGTGTTTGAATGCAGGGTTTTGCGCCAACGACAAAAAGTGTATCAATCACCTGGTGTACAGCTGGTATGTTTGAAATATGAGTTGGTAAGTTTTTGACGTTCATCAGGTACTTCTCGCTGCTGGAGAAGCCTGATCAAAATTTGATTCCAAGTTCAGTCCCCTCCACCCCCTCCCACCTCTGTCTTCATTCTTAAGGATCTACAATGTCTTACAATAATTTTCTAGATAGTAGTTGACCCATTGGATAAGAAGCTCCTCTGGGGTGAGTTCCTGACGATCCGCAAGCACTTCTCACTACTAAAGAAGCCTGATAACATTTTATTCCAACTTCAGTCCCCTCCACCCCCTCCCACCTCTCCATCCTCCTCTGTCTTCATTCTTAAGGATCTACAATGTCTTACAATAATTTTCTAGATGGTAGTTGACCCATTGGATAAGAAGCTCCTCTGGGGCGAGTTCCTGACGATCCTCAAACACTTCTCATTACTAAAGAAGCCTGATCACATTTTTCTTCCAGCTTCAGTCCCCTCCACCCCCTCCCACCTCTCCATCCTCCTCTGTTTTCATTCTTAACCCTATAAACTGGGGGTCAATTTGACCCCCTGTAGTAATTTAGCGACTACTCCGGAACCGCGGCAGATATAAAGTTTTCCTTTCATGACTATTTTTTTTCGAGTCTTACGCATCTTTTAAAAAAAAAAATTTGAAAATCGGACGTATAGTTACAAAGTCATGTGACCTTTTGTCTTTGCATGTCAGCCCGAAAATCGCTCATTTTTGTGATTTACAGTATGTACAAAACATATGGAAATATCATTTTTCCTTAAAAGAGATAAAACATTGGTTATTTGGTCTTGTTTAAAGTTTAGGTGTTTGTTTTGGGGTCAAAATAGTTGAATTGTAGTTAGAAATGAAATAAAACAACAAAAACAATAAAATACATAAGTTAAAAAAACAATGAAATACATAAGAAATTATCAAAACAAGAGATAACATAAGGAATAACCTGGCTCTTCCAAATTTTGTTGTCGTATTATTATTCCAAATGGTCTAACGAATATATGTAGTGAAAAAGAATGCTTAAATATGAAGAATATATGATTTATGGGTAAAAATGTGAATTTTATGACCTTATTTGCATAAATTACCATGAATATGCAAATGAGTGAATTTTTCAAAAATTGAAATTACCATAGTATTCTATACACTTCACTTGACATGCATGCAAATTTTTGATCGGCGTTTCACGGCCGAGATCTTAGGGGAGGGGGTCAAATCGACCCCCAGTAAAAACCTGGTCTGAAATAGCCCAGTTAGAATAGGGTTAAGGATCTACAATGTCTTTATACAATAATTTTCTAGATGGTAGTTGACCCATTGGATAAGAACTACCTCCGGGGTGATTTTCTGACAATCCTCAAGCACTTCTCCCTACTGGAGAAGCCTGATCAGACTTGTCTTCTAACTTCAGTCCCCCTCCACCCCCTCCCACCTCTGTCTTCATTCTTAGAACTACAATGTCTTACCTCCTTGTTCTAGATGGTAATTGACCCATCGGATAAGAAGCTCCTCAGGAGTGAGTTTCTGGAGATCTTCCAGGGTCTCTCCCTCATGGAGGAGATTCATCAAACCAGGGACGTTGTGCAGATCAATGTTGGCAAAGAGTCCAATCTGTGATAAATCAATCATTATTAAACAATAACTACTGGGAAGACACTGCAGGTTATCTTTTGCGACATATTTTCAGCATATCTCTCTGGCTGTTTAAAATAATAAAGCAAAGAACATCAATTAACATACTAAAATCGACGTTATTTTGTTTTTTGATCGATTGGAAAAATGAGAATTCTATTTGAGTTGCAGTATCAGTAAATATATACCACACATTGAATTTTTATTTTCCATGTTCAAAAGTTAACAGTGATTCTAAAAATATATGTAAGATGCATCAATTTGTAAACTGATTCTAAACTTAAATTCATATTAATGGCCACTTCTTGAAAGTGGATATTTCCTTTATAACTTTCATATTGAAGAGAGAGAGAGAGGGGGAAAATATATACTAACATGACGAAGACATGAACAAACCAGTATAATGAAATACACTGTCATGTATACATTCAACTATGTACACATACATTGGGCCGTATGCATAAAAAGTAGCAATTGCTTGCAAGCAATTGCTTCAAGCACAAGCAATTGCTTGTCAAGCAAAAGATCAAGCTCAAGCAATTGCTTAAATCCGTATGCATAACATTTTGCTTGTGCTCAAACCTTTTGCTTGCCTCCAGCAAGCAATTGCTTACGATCTCAACAATAGCGACGTCACGCCGGTGCGAACATCATTCATGGGAGAACAAAGGCGGGTTTCGCATACGGTACTAGTAGTGTATTCAAATGTCATGCGTGTGGGGTAGCCTTTCCTGACATGGCAGTATAACATTCCAGGATGACATCCTCCCCGTTTTTCATCATGTTCAGGTATGAACCTGTGTGCTAACCACTCAACGTTCTCTTTGTCGAAACGGAATAGTTTCCGATAGGTCTCGGGAGCAATTTCTTCTCGATTTATTCTACTCCTGTACAACTTTGGTTTTTCTCTAACGAGCATAAACATGATGCTTAACCGCGAACGTCCCGATTAAGCAAGAGCTCAAGCTGCTATGACGGAGCTTGAAAAAACGTAAGCAATTGCTAATATAAGAACAAGCAAAAGGTTCGTTTTATGCATACGTTTTTAGCAATTGCTTGATCTTTAAGCAATTGCTTTGGACATCAAGCAATTGCTTGTGCTTGCTAGCAAAAGCATTTGCTTGCAAGCAATTGCTTATGTTTATGCATACGGATTCAAGTAAAAGGCTAGCACAAGCAATTGCTACTTTTTATGCATACGGCCCAATGTAGCTTGTAAAGTTCAGACAAACAAAAATGGAAATGTAAAACTATTCTCAAATGGCAATGCAGGATAAAAATAAACATGTCCTTTTAGTATCAGTCGAATTTTCTTTTTTACGACAGGAAGTTTGGGGACAAAAGAAAATGCAAGGATGATAGGTTGTGTAAATCGACCAGGAAATAATGTTGATCAAATCACTTAAAGGTCGCATAACAATAGACTCTATATTGGGTTAAGGGATATGTTGAATTAATGTAGTACTATAGCTAGAGTTTACAGTAACAAATATACATGTACCTATACCATTAAATGCACTATGTGTATAAGGGTAGATTTTTAACTATGACCAAATAGCTACATGTAAATGGCACTTTGAGAGCCTGAACATTTTCAAAGACAAAGAATTAGAAATCAGTTGCCACTTTTTCTTGTACCATGGACCTAGATTGATCTCCCATAGCTTAACGAAAATTTTCCAGAGAAGAACCAGAGAGGCAGAAAAATATATTTAGCCACAAATAATACGTTTCTTTTCTATTGATGATTAATGAGCATGGGTGGATCTTTAAGAAAGTTAACAGTAATCTGAACCATCTCTTGTATTTTGATGGAATAGTGCAATTGAAAAGGGTGTTACATCTTCCGTAAACAATTTGGACCCTCATTTAACCCACTAGAACAATAAATTAATTATAATAATAATAATAATAATATTTTTGCTTATACATGTATAGCGCTTAATACGTCAGGAATGTCCAAGTTTCTAAGCGCTTTACATTATTACCCCGGTCATCGGATTCTGGCTTGCTCGCACACAATGTATGTACTTTCTCCACTCCCTGGGGAACATTCCAACAAGAGCTACAAGGCTCAAATTGCTTAAGCATAACGTACCACATTGGCTTTCGCATCCTACCACCCATTTAACACCTGGGTGGAAAGTGGCAAATGTAGATCAATGTCTTGCCAAAGGACATTAGTGATGCGGCGGGACTCGGACCGCGGACCTTGTGATCGACAGTCCAGTGACGTATCCACTCGACCACAATGAGATTGTATATGGTCTGAATACACTTATTAGTCACTCCAAGTGATTATATCAAAAGAAAATATCATTAGAGTATAGTAGTGCTTATATTAGAAATATACTCAAAAATTGAAAAAGTTGTCTCATTTTCAGTAAACACTTTTGTAATGTTCGAAACAATTTTCATTTTGAAGTACTGTAGCAGCAAAGATATGAACTGCAGGGCCTTCAATACATGTACATGTATCTATGTACATGTACTATGTATCTATGTTATGTATCATAACATTATTGAACATCTCAAGGCAGCTACCGACCAAAACAAAGAAATTTGCAATATATTATAATACCATTTTATAGTTGAAAGTTGAAACCAATTTTCGGTTTAATAACAGTAGTAACATTCAAAACAAATGTGACGTCCGAAACAAAAATTTACCTTATAAAACATAAAATTTTGAAACCATACTTTGTGATGCAAGGCATTGCTGAATGCTTCAGTACATATCCTTAATTGTAATTTATCTGACAAAAATCTTAACAAAAGTGACTCACGAAAAATATTCAGCCATTTTAACAGCACTTATATACTGTAGAACTTTGCAGGAATTATGAATATGTCATGTATGTCCTATCTGTGAAAATTAAACATTAGCAGTGTCCTAATATTCCAATTATGCAAGGGAACCCATTTACTTGCTAGACTTCGCTGTCAGACACTATTGAGTGACTGACTGGCGTTTTTTCTTCTTTGGTAATAACATACATAAAATGAGCTGTAAAGGGTCCATGAGCATTTGTGTACATCAATAACCCTTCTTGTAATGGCCAAAATGATTAAAACTGATTGAATCTTTGCGCAGCATAAAACATACGACCATTTGGTACAATGGTCTGAAAATCAGACTATTACTTACTGGCTCTATAGCTCTTAAGTCGATTCGACAACTAATAGTACCGGTAGTTATTTTCCCACTTAAAGACATTTTCAAGCCCCCCTTTTTTAGGGAAGTTCTAAATTAGTATTATCTTTCAAATGCTGTTAGAATTTAACCTTTTCATTTTTTTGGCCTGCAAATGGGACATACAGTGTAGTACCTTTAAAAGTGTTCATAACATGTTTGAGCGAGTTTTTCACTTATCTCACACACTCAAACTTTATTGCTCAGTCTTTTTTACCTTGAAGTTCCGTGTTATTGTATATCGAAAATAGACAAGGTAAATATTTGATCTGGCTTTCGATATAGTATAACAAATACACTTGACGTACATGTAACTGCCTACACAGTACACACTTAAAATAACAATAGTGATTTAAAACGTGTAGTGTTCTGGCATCACAGTCATTATTTCCCTCGTCATGTGATTTTTAGCACACAAATTATATGTGCACTATCTCCACTCCTTTGTGGGGAATTCCTACCAATCTCAGTCACCATGAAGGCATATAAAACCAAGTTATCCTGATAGGAATGGTTAAAATACTTTCAATTGGCCACATTAGAAGACATAGATCTATTATTATATTCTTGCCCATTAATCTACAAGATTCCCCACCAAAGTGTACTACATGTACATGTGTATGGAGAGAGGCATGAAGCAAGTATAATGTACAGTTTCTCTGCATTGCATGGGTGGGAGAGAACAGAGATGTGTGGAAAAATGTTGCAATCAACATCCGAGCTGGGAGAATATACCGTGTTATATACATGTACAGTTAACTAAATTATTCATACCCTTTAATTATTTTAGTATGTGAAAACTTGATTTGTTCTAATTTGTACTTCTTGAGAATGTGACATATTAAAGCTTACATCTAAAAGTATTCAACAAAGGCCCTAATTCAACCAGTCCACCTTTCTTTCTTGAGTTCCGAAAATCACAAAAGAACATCAAATTTACGAGGGGTATGAATAATTGAGTTGCTAACTGTAGATATAAAGAGTGGAAGAATTCTTTGACACCCACCCGAATGATCTGCCACACAAGACCTAGTACCAGATGCTTGGTACCCTGCTGTAGATCCATGGGGTCAATGTTGACGACGCTGCAGCCGATAGACCTGGCAGAGTTAAGGGCCAGGGTGAGGTTCTCTAGTTGGGTAAATTTGTTGAGCTTCCCGGTAGTGATGGCCCTCTCGTCAATTGTGTTCGGACTTGACTTGTTGACCATTTTGCTGTAAAAAAAAGAGGGTTTTGAAAAGATTTGAAAGCCCTTACTTTATTAAACTATGTTCAGATATGACTTGTTGATCATTTTGCTGTTAAAAAAAGAAGAGAATTTTCATAACAGATGACATGTGCCTGCAGATTTTATCACTTATTAGATATTGTGCTGGAAAAATCAAGAAATTCAAAAGATCTGTCGTGATTCAAAACCCAATGGTGAAAGGGGGAGGGGGAGTGGCATGGGAAGGAGGAGACCAAGGAGGTGGGGAGGGCAATGGGAACATGGAGAAGAGGGAAGGTGGAGGGAGGGAATGGAAAGAAGAGCCAAGGAGGTGGGGTGGGCAATGGGAACGTGGAGGAGGGGAAGGGGAGAGGGAGTGGCATGGGAAGGAGGAGACCAAGGAGGTGGGGAGGGCAAAGGAACGTGGAGGAGGGGGAAGGGGGAGAGGGAGTGGCATGGGAAGGAGGAAACCCAAGGAGGTGGGGAGGGCAATGGGAACGTGGAGGAGGGGGAAGGGGGAGAGGGAGTGGCATGGGAAGGAGGAAACCCAAGGAGGTGGGGAGGGCAATAGGAACGTGGAGGAGGGGGAAGGGGGAGAGGGAGTGGCATGGGAAGGAGGAAACCAAAGGAGGTGGGGAGGGCAATGGAAGCGTGGAGGAGGGGGAAGGGGTATTGCAATGACCAGGGGATGAGGAAAGGGTATACCGGGTAACTTACCAAAGTAAGATGCCATCAGCAACAGCTTTAAACAGTCCATCCTCGCCTTCAATGGGTAGTCTTGGCCCAAGGATGGGATCCTTTTGAAATTTACTATCGTCATTGATGAAAGCTTTATGCAAAGGGAGAATAAAAATAGAAACTTTCTAAAAGGCACATTCATGGGACAAAAAGTCTAGTACATGTATAGAATTGCATACTTAAGTCATAAATGTTAGAATTTACTTGGTTCATAGATTAGATAAAGTATGGAATATATCAATAAAACAAAATACATGTTGCCAACTATGGTAATCAACTGATTTTTACCAACTACTGAAATAAACTTAACTCTTCATATTAGTCAAATTTGTTGGAACCGCACAAAATAGTTATGACTTCTGAAAAATTAGTAGCAAGTGTAAATAACATATGTTTGCCATAGTTTGGTCCAAAAACTGATTCAACTTAGAAAAAAATTGTCTTGTGCGACATCGAGTTATGCAGAGTTGTTTGTATAATTTAAAGTCAAGGAAATTGGTTGGCAGTGGTAAAAGCTGTGAAAATGTGAAAAGATGTCACTGCGCAACTCCATGTAATGTGTCCTACATACTACCATATCATATTAAAGGGGAAATTCCATGTTTTCAAAAGAAATTGAAATATCATTATGAAGTTGATCAAACAATCTTTTTTCAATCAATTTTTTTTTATCTTAATACTAGAACCTTGTTTTTCATTGTACCTTTCTTTGTCAAACATATAATATCCATCATGTTGTACATTTGCTTATACTGTTTTATAAATGCTTGGAGAAAAATTGAATGAGGACTTTATTTGAAGAAAAATAAAGGTATGAACACAATAGATATATTGTACCTGTGAAAGCAGCGGTCTCTCTACCGAGTAGGAGTGAGTTGTTCCTGTTGCGCTCACATCAGAAGTTCCTTTTTCCGATTGGATCCCAACTCGGCTCTTGACTTGGGTCAGGAAGCCTGCTGAAGCCTTGCCTTTCTTGATGTCATTGTATAACTGTTAATAATGATAATAATAACAATAATAATAATAATAATAATAATAATATTAAAGTATAATAATAATAATACTCATACTAATAATAATTGGTAGTAATAATAATAATAATAATAATAATATCAATAACAATAATAATGATGATTATAATAATGTTAATATTAATAATAATAATAATGATGATAATGGTAATGATAATGATAATGATAATGATAATAATAATAATACTAATAATAATTATAATAATAATAATAATAGTAATAGTGGAGTCTTGTATAGCGCTCATGTCTGGCACATTGCCACTCCTGGCGCTTCATTATTATTACCCTGGCTTTAGCAGGGCTGCCATTACAGCACTCAAGCATTTCAAAGAATGTATTCCTGCCAGGTACCCATTTACCTCACCTGGGTAGAGTGTCGCAAGTGTAGATTAATGTCCTGCCAAAGGACATTAGTGCTGTGAGTGGGGTTTGAACCCTATACCTTGTGGTTTACAGTCCAGAGACTTCTGCACCTCTGCACAATATCTCTGTTTACAGACAAGTCAGTGACAACGACAAACAATGACAATGACTATGTACAGGTACATGTATATGTAGTATGTTGCCATTTTAATTTTTTTCATTGAAAGATTTAGTCTCTTCTATCATAAAATGTCCTTGAGTGTTTTTTTTTTTTTTTAATCTTCCATTTAAAAAAAAAAAAATTTCCAGGTCTGTAAAGTTTCAAGAAAAAGAAAATCTGCACAGTTTACCTTTATAAACTCGTCGAAAGTGAGGGCGCCATTCTTGTCAGTATCATATTCAGCGATATATTGTCGGATCTTAAACCCTGGGACCTTCTCATTGCACTGTTTTTCAAGAATCTCCTGGAGCTCCGACGCCATCAA
>CP137670.1:13975215-14069735 GCA_037976565.1 Mesocentrotus franciscanus
GAGAGTGATACTGTTTTCACACTGGCAAAATTTTGCTTAACCCCGTACTATAGGTGGGGTTAAAGGGGGGGTTTTAGCCCCACCTATAGTCCGGGGTTAAGCTTATTCCACTTTCTTTTCACACTGGCAAAAATTGCTTAACCCCGGAATATAGGTGGGGTTAAAGGGGGGTCTTAGCCCTACCTATAGTCCGGGGTTAAGCTTATTCCACTTTCTGTTCAGACATGTTTTTACCAAAGTGGGCTAGCCCCACCTATAGTACCGGGTTAATGAATATTCACGCTATGGCTAGTACGGGGCTAACGAATTGCAGTGAGAAAAGCCAAAAAAGTTAGTACGGGGTTAAGGATAGTACGGGGCTACAGTAAGCAAAGTACGGGGTTAAGCAAAACAAGTGTGAAAAGAGTACTAGAGGGTGTACATGTACATGTAAGGGAGGGAGGGAGGGAGAGGGGTAGGAAGATAGGGGGTGGTAGGTTCTAGTTTAGTTTAATGTCATTGTCTGTTGTTTCATCCCTTGAGGCTTTACTCATAGCCATGACTCACACCCACCCATCAAGACATTTGCCCTACATGTACTGTATACAGGTCAGTCTATGAATCACAAAGATACTGTGCCATCAACTGACTTCTATTACTGTATTATCATTGTATGTACATACTACACTGTACATGTACATTGAGTTGTTTCTGTCTGGTGGCAAAAGAAGAGTTCCTATGGAGGGAAGGGGTCATGCCCAACTCGTACCCTCCATCCCATCCACCCCAATTTGCTTTTTAATACTAGAACTAAACTGTAGAAATGGGATCTGCATGTATTTTATCTCAGTTTGTTTTCATTTCCGTTTGTGTAATACATTTCCTTCTTTTTCATGTGTATGTGTTTGCGTGTGTGGAGGGGGATTGCCTTTCAGAGATTTGTCTTACTTGTGCCACCACCCCCCACCTCCTCCCCAACCCTAACGACTTCACCAAGTTGAATTGCATCCCAAATGTTATAGCTAGATACTATAGAGACCTGCACAGAAGGAATAATGAGAACTTGTAATTTGATTTACAAATATGAAATTTCATACACTGTAGCAAGTTTTTATTGATCTGATTCTCTCTTTTTGTATACTGTCCCTCTAAAAGAAGGAAAAGAAAGACTTTGAAGCTCTGGGAAAGGTTTAAATCTAAAAATAAGACCAGATGACACACCTAAACAAAGGAACAAAGAGTGAAAGGAAAATGAGAACTACAGAAACAGCTCTGGCAAAACACATTTCTTTTCTTTTTGTAAGAAACACCCACTTTCATAAGATCATCAGACAATCTGGCGAATCAATCGTCTAGCTATAAAATCGAGTAGACTCCAGACTTCTTTGTGTTGTCTAGATCTAGAGCCTGAATGAAAACAAATTAACAGTCTGGAATATGGTTCAACCTTGCCTCACTACTTGTACATGTATGTATCAAGGCAAATCATTCACTGAAAATGTAATGAATGGGACATTGATTTATTATTTTACATACATGTACTGTACATGTACATGTACATGTACTGTAGGCTCATTATAATTGTACATCCAGCCTGTACATTATATTCCTTAGAGATTTTTTTGTTTTTCTAAGATGAATAAATTTATATGTGTACTACATTATTGATTTTTTTTTTGTAGGATAATCAAAGATGTAGATCTTGACTAGATGGGTTTGGGGCATACTGTACATGTGACCATTTATTTTCATGCTCTAAAAAGCCTTATGATCATGTCTGAAAGGCAGTTGGTTTGTATTGAAATGTTATCCTTCTATCATTTTTTCCTTTATCTTTCCTTATAAATGTTACTCTCTTTTTTACTTTTTTTATTCTTCTATCATTTTCTCTCCCCTTTCCCTTTTTATTCTTTGCTTCTATCCTTCTATCCTACTATCAGCATCTCTTTCATCTTTTGTGAATATGTTATTCATATTTTATCCTATCAGTATCATTTTCTCTTTCTATTTTACTCATGTTATTTTTTGTTTTTATCCTTTCTATCAAGTATCATTTTCATATTCAGGATTTTGGGTGGCGATTTATTGGTCCGGAAGTAATCCAAATTTAATTTGCTTCCAGCACTGGCAGAAGTGAAAATGAAAATGGTTGACAATTTGACATAATCTAGGCTCTGCTCAAGGCTTCTTGAATTGTGGTGGTAAAGTGTCAAATTAGAGTCTGTTCTTGCAGACTAGGCACACATACCCAGATATAGTGATATGAGTCATTCACAGCTGGTTATTTGATAAAGGTCATCCGTTTTTCTTAAAGGTCAAACACAAAAAACTCTTCTGTGCTACAAATGTACTGTATGGTGTCTGATCTGCACCTACATGTAGAGACTGTTGAGACTACAGGAAATTCATAAGAAACTTGTATAAAGAAATGTCGTAAAAAGAATCATTATATAGAGACGGGAGCGTACAGACTAGTAGAAAACAACATCGTTAAAGAAACTGGTTTTGACAGGATCAGTTGACGTGACAGCCGGCCAATCATGAGTGCGCAGTCATGCTAAGCCCCGCCCAGTTATGATACGATTTTCGACGATATGGATATGATGTGGTACTTGAACAGGATGCTGATTCTTTATACATGTATATCGAAAACAGTTTTCGTTCAAAACGATGCCCAAACAAGGCATTTCGTTATACGGTCGGCATTCAGACTATAAAATTTTAATTACTTAAAATCCTCATCAGCCTCAGTCTAGCCTCAGTCTGGTCTTAAACATACATGTACATTGTATGTACAGTGTATGTACCTTGCTGACAACATATGGACTTATTTTAAATGTACAATGCCTACTTTTAAAATGTACATGTGCAGGTACATGTACATGTACATACATGTACATGTAGGCCTCTTCATGTACAGGTTGTAAAATTGATGTACACTGTACAGGTACATGTATGTGCAGTACAACTTTCACTGCTGATGGAAGTTTTGAAAGAACAAAAAACAAAAAAGAGAGAGAGAAAAAAAAGAAAAGAGCGAGTAAGAGTGAGAGAGAGGAGAGAGAGTGAGAGAGAGAGAGAAAAGAGAGAGAGAGAGAGAGAGAGAGAGAGAGAGGAGAGATTGAGAGAGTAAGAGAGTGAGAGAGAGAGAGAAAAGGGCGGGGGTAAGAGTGAGAAAAAGAGAGAACCAACAAAAGAACATACCTCATTGAAGTATTCTCTGATCTCAGCATCGTCTGCCATCGCCATATTTGTCTCTTTTATCCTCTAAAATATGCTACGAAGAAGTATGCTGCAGGAACCTATTTCCTTCTTCTCTCGATCTAGTAAGATTCAATCTTACAGCCGTTCTTGTTTTCTCTACGTCTTTCAGAAGCTGTAATGGATGACAAAAATGAGAGAGAATGTTGAAGAAACTGATATAAAACAATAGCAGAGATGCACAAGAAGAAATGGCACAGGGCCCTGTTTCATCAAACTTGATATCAATAACAAGTTACAAGCTAACGTTATAAGCTACTGAAATCATGGCATCTGATTGGTTGAGAGCAAATTTGTCATAGAAATTTAGCATTTGTTATAGATAACAAATTTTATGAAATGGGCCCCAGAGCCTGACAGAGGTTGAAAGTAGTATCGGGAAGATGTGGAAGAGGGTTTGGAAGAGAAGGAATGACAGATGACATCGACAAGGAAAGGATTACAAAAGACAAAATGAGGTGAAAGAAGAAAAAAAAGAGTTGGATAAATATAAGGAGAGTATTGCGAGGGGTCCGAGAGGAGAGGTAGTGTACAGTACATGTACGTGTATATACTGTATAGAGATATAACAAGTGTGAAAGAGAAAGGGCAAAAAGAGGGGGAGAGAGAGATAATGGGAGAGAGCATTAGTAGGTCCATGGAGAGAGGCAGAGAAAATACATACACAGGACACAGGTACATGTACATATGTTATTGCACAGGACCAAAGAAAAATATGGAAGGAGAGAAAGAGAGAGTGAGAAAATGAGAAAGAGTTGGAGAGATCATGGGAAAATGGGATGAAAGAGAGAAAAATCAAACATTTTAAAATCAAAGGGCTTTCGAGAGAAATAAATTTAGGCAGAATATTGAATAGAGTTTATAAAGTGAACAAGGAAGTAAATTCAATTATTAAAAGCTTTAAAACTTTCACGTTTCACAGTGGACATGTAAAGTATAGTAAAAACACCAACATCCTGAAAAGCAGTGTACAACTGTACATGTATCCCAGGGCTCTATCCACATTTCAAAGTACTTGAGTGACCTTGGTATACAATTCCTGGTATACGTGCATTGTACGTGTACATATATGGACACACAAAATTACGGTGCATACAAATTGTATCCTTCAACAAGTATCGCATTTTAAACTAATCAGTTCCTAAATCATCATGAAAGCAAAAGGGTGGCACTCATGCAACTTGCAAGTCATGCACTACAGATCTATAGAGAAGATACTCCACAAAACCATTTTGGATTGCATTTAATTGTTCATGAAACTGAAATTAATACATGTAGGCTGATATAGGTACATGTACAGTACATTTATAGTGAACAAAGGGAAATCCAACTTTGATGGAAAATACTTAAGAAGGGAGCAGAAAAATCAGAAAAGGATGCGAGTGCAAGTTTGAGTGAAAGTTTGAATGAAATCGGACAACAAAAAAGTCTAGCGATTCAGCCAATTTGACGAGCCCATACAGTACATACAGTATATGGACACACAAAATTACGGTGCATACAAATTGTATGCTTTAACAAGTATCGTATTTAACTAAATCAGTTCCTAAATCATCGTGTGAAAGCAAAAGTGTGGCACTCATGCAACGAGCAAGTCATGCACTACAGATAGAGAAGATGCTCCACAGGAAATATCACTTTCACAAAACCATTTCTGGATTGCATTTAATTGTTCATGAAACTGAAATTAATACATGTAGGCTGATGTACATGTAGGTACAGTACATTTATAGTGAACAAAGGGAAATCCAACTTTGATGGAAACTACTTAAGAAGGAAGCAGAAAAATCAGAAAAGGATACGAGTGCAAGTTGTGAAAGTTTGAATGAAATCGGACAACAAAAAAGTCTAGCGATTCAGCCAATTTGACGAGCCCATACCTGAAGTGATTGCAACCTACAAAAATGCATGACTTTCTTTTTGGGGGTTCGATTTCATTCAAACTTTCACCAGTATGCTGTACGTTGCAATCACTATAGGTATGATGGGCTCGTCAAATTGGCTGAATCACTAATGTCTCTGGGATGTATACAGTAGTGGCTAACAACTTTCCCATTTTTTTTCAACACACAACATGACTAAAATTTCAATTTTTCACAAATGTATGACTCAGGAGGGTCTGTTCTCTCTAGAAGACCTATAATAGTATGCTATCCATAATATTTTTAAATGAGGGGTGCCCTACACAGAGAAGGCACTTGAGAGGAAAGCAGAAATTAGCGATATTTTTGTACATGACAAACAAGCGATATTTTTGTACATGACAAACAAGCAATTTTGCATAAAACAATATAGGCACCAATCGACCCAGTGAAAACTTTAGCAGAATAAGATGAAGGGTAGCTATTAATTACCCATTATATGCAACACAAATAATCTCCCTGTGCATGTGCCACATTGTATTTATCATGGGATGGACATACAAAAGGCTTTACGATCATTAACTGTTTCTAGTGCGAGATACCAGCGTTACAGGGTTGTCATGGAGCGTATCAAGAGTCTCAAGACTGGGAATGGGTAACTTTGCAAAGCCACTGTGATGTACATGTAGCAACCCTTCTGCATTTGGTGCCTCCTGTTTTGTGCACAGTTGCACATGTGGAAAAGGAATTACTGTACTCTGTAGATCTAGAGCCTACATGAGAGACAAAGACCCCGTTCTCACTCACTTTGAAAGTGGTCTTAGTTAGACCGCTCCAGAGGAACGGGTCTTGAGGAACGGTTTGCGAGGGTTCACACTCCGAGCAGTTTTTTTATGGCTCAAACCGCTCCACGAGTCAAAGTGGTCTTGTTGCTATGGCAGCTCAGGTCAGCGGGTAAATTTTTTCGCACGCGGAGTACTAAGCGTATGTACCGTACTACATGTTTCGCGTGCAACGTCACTAGACCACTTCCGTTCAAAGTACGCTTCCGTTCACACTGCACGTTAGAGCGCTCCAAACCGCTCTTAATAAGACCGTTCCTCAAGACCACCTCCCGAGGTGGTCTTCTGGAGCGGTCCAGAAGTCCACTTCCTGGACCACTTTGACCGTTCTCACTCACCTAAGAACCGCTCCTGAGGAACGGGTCTTATTTAGACCGCTCCAACGAAGTGAATGAGAACGGGGTCAAAGAAAGCAACTGAAGTGCTCAATAGGGTCTAGTGGTCTACATGTACATGTACAGGTGTACATGTACATGAATTTCTGGAAAGACAAGGTGGCCCAACAGAATAAAAGGGAGATGATGTGAAGATGAAGAAGAAGAAACGGAAGAAGAAGAAGAAGAAAAAGAAGAAAAAGAAGAAAAAGAAGAAAAAGAAGAAGAAAAAGAAGGAGAAGAAGAAGAGGAATAAGAAGAAGCAGAAGAAGAAGAAGAAGAAGAAGAAGAAGAAGAAGAAGAAGAAGAAGAAAAAGAGAAGAAGAAGAAGAAAAGAAGAGGAAGTAGAAGAAAAAGAAGAAGAAGTAGAACTTATCAGAAGCAGGAGAACATGTACATGTACATTTTTGTAGCTAGTAGAAGAAGAAAAATCGGGAGAATTGTGAACACCCCATCAACATGGCCAATACATTAAACTAAAACACTCAACATTTTCTGTCACACATTGATCTACATGTACACTGTCTGTACATACAGATTCTAGACTCTAGTCTCTATTCACTACATAAAAAAATGAGGGAAGAAAATTGTCTCAAACATGATTCATGACACGTCTCATCATGTGCATGATTTTTCTTCTCTCCTGTAACTGTGTCAACTGTCAAGTCTAACTTTGTTTATCTCACTCTATGCATACAAATAACAAGAACATTAATGATTAGTTGTAAATCCCTAGAACCCACTTCTTGAATTTTAATTCCCCTAAACAGACAATGGATTCACATGATTCACGTCTCATCATGCATGACGTGAATGACTTCTGTAACTAGTGTAATCTAACTTTGTTTGAGTCTATCCAGGGACGTGATAGAGAAGGACTGGAATCAAGCCGCTCTCCTTTGACCCCATGCTTCACGCCGCCGAAAAGTTATGCGCTTATCTGCAACTGTTGACCAGGTGGTAAGATAAAAGAGCGCATGAAATTTCAGGATTTTGAATTCCTACATCAGAAAATGGTATCGCAGCAACTGTTCGCTGTCCCTTTCAATGATTTCTCATCCATTGTTGAATGTGTAAAGAGTAGAACAAGCGAACACAAACTTGTGTAATTTCATCCTTTTTTAACTTCAAAAATATAAAAACACGCGAAAACACGCATTAGCAAACTTAATGTTGTTAAAGATTGTAAATCATGGATTAAATAACGGGACATTAAAACATGCACAAATTAGCGCATTATCCTAAAATATTGAGTTTTTGTCAGGATGTAATTTTTCTTTTACCAACTCTGGCACACAAATTATAGGAAGGACGGAGTACTAAATTTGAAAATTTGTTTGATGCACTTTTCCCAATACAATCCCCAAATAAAATTTTTGATTTAGACTCTACACTGAAATTTTGCCGGTAATTTAATATTTTGTAATAAATGTAAAACTGGTGCCTGGCTTCCGAAAGCCCCCGCAGTGGAAGCGCGGTTCGGAGCATGGAACTTCAAAGCCAAGTGGAATGTTACACATCCCATTGTTACGCTTTAGAACTCACGAATGAGTTTGAATAAATTACAAGAGTTTCACCTCCTTTCTTTCACCTCCCTGGTCTATCTCAATCTAAGTATGCTGCATGGATACACATAAACAGAACATTACTTGTAAATCCCTAGAGGCTAGAACCCACTTCTTATATTTTGATTCCCCCAAACAGACAATAGAAAATTTGAAATTGCTAAGTTCCCTAGCCCTGGTCATAACTAATTATAATTATAAACCCGCTCCAGATCCAGAGCCAGGGTTCGCCCGCGCCCTTCCGCGGCCGAAGTTCATGTCGGCGCAGTGCAAGTGCGATGGGCGTAGGCTGCTTGTAAAGCCTGGCCATGGTCCAAGGCAGGCATGGACATTTGCTTTGCCTGAAAAATGAGAAGATCGTACATTCGAAATCAAGCAAATCAACGATAAAATTACCTGCTATGGTGCTGATAAGACTTCTCTCGTCCACGATTGTGAGCTGAATAATTCCTGATAAAAACCCAAAGAGGTGAAACATCAGTTTTCCTTTCACTTTGCAATCATATCTTAAGTAGGAAATGATTCCCGCTCACGATCTGATAACACAGTACACGGAAGTAGGTGTAACAACGAGAAACAACCTGTAGATGTTGGTTCCGCATTAGCCATGGATAATGGAGTGCAGGAATCACGTTTGCAATTGCCAATTTAAGTATTGGCAAAATACATTAGAATATTGTCGTTTAAATTTAAAAAAATGTACTTGTTTTTTATTTAAAACACACATAAAATAATTTTTTGATGCTAAAATATTTTTGTTTAATTAAAATATGTATTTAAATGAAGTTTAAATGCATTTAAAATACCTATATATCTTTGGTTGCAAATTGTTAAAAATTTATTTGGTTACTTCAGCCTCTAACACAACACGTAGTGTACAGTTCAGTGGTGCAAATAAGCGGAAGTTTGGGTGAGTAAAGATTGAAGTGAGATGACTATAGATAATTGCCAGCTTATTAAGGGCTTCGTTTAATAGTAGTTCACCAAATAAGGAAACGGCAGAAATGAGCTTCACTGCGTATCCGGAAGTCGATCGGATGAAAATTCCAGAGAATAATCGGTTATGAAGAGGTTTTAATTACCATCGGAGAACATTTTACATATTTCCATGATTATTGTTCATAATATGTTCATGTTATTTCAGTTTAATACGGCTTGAGCTGAGGATTGTTTGGCCCCTCCTTATAGGCTTATATTTTCTTAAATTAGGTAGGCCTACAAGTTGTGACCATTATTAAGCAAAGAATAATAATTAATTCAAATATCAATGATTAAGATAATGGATTGGTAACAATGATAATAATATAGTATTATCATTATCATTAATATTATCATGGTGTTGGCTGCTGATGATAATGATAAAAATAATATTGATGATAATGAGACTAGAGGCTAATTTTCTTATATGTATATTGTCTTCTTGTTCTCTTCTTCCTCTTCTTCTTCTTCTTCTCTTTCTTCTTCTTTTTCTTCTTCTTCTACTTCTTCTTCTTCTTCTTCTTCTTCTTCTAGTTCTTCTTCTTCCTCTTCTTCTTCTTCTTCTTCTTCTTCTTCTTCTTCTTCTTCTTCTTCTTCTTCTTCTTCTTCTGCTTCTTCTTCTTCATCCCCTTCTCCTTCGCCTCCTCGTCCTCATTCTCCTCCTCCTCCTTCTTATTATTCAGACACACCGTTTGCCCGGCAACGTAAGAAACAAAAGGCCCACGTCAAAAACAAACAACGGAAGATTGTTCTGAACAACAATATTTACACAAGGGTAAGGTAGTTGTCAAGATATCACTGTCATGAGCCAGTGTCACTGACTTAAACAAATATATTTTTCAGACGGGATTATAAAGGTAGTCAGATTATCAGATACCCGAGCTTCCCATAAAGTTTGGATCAGTTTTTGCCATTCTATACGTGTGCCCTTGCTATTGGAAAAAAAAGTTTCAAATAGGTAAGATAATTGTCAAGATATCCCCGTCGTACAGCCTGTGTTACTGATAAAACAAATATTATTCAGACGTGATAATAAAACAAGATGCCCGCGCTTCCTTATACATGCATGTAAGACAAAATTTACTATTCTATATTATGTGTTCCGTTGCTGTAGGAAAAACTTCAATTTTGTTAAATGAGAAATTGTATTAATTTGGCTCACTTGCTGGAGGTGCCTACAGGACACCCCCCCCCCCGATAATGCAATACATTCAATGAATATTGAAAATAAATCGAACGCATAGCTCAATCAATTTCATTGGCTTTGAATATGATAAGTAAATAATTACACGCATGCCGTTTATGCTGATTTCTTTCAATTCAGTTTTCTTCAAAGCGTTACATTTTTTTTTAAATATGTCCCCCACCCCCATCCCCTTCTCTCTCTCTCTCTCTCTTTCTCTCTCTCTCTCTTTCTTGCATCAGTTCTACACACAAATTTTCCAATTTTAATTCTTCTTGTCTCCTTTCTACTTCCTCTCTTCTTTTCTTCTCTTTCTCTTTCTCTTTCTCTTCTTGTTTATTCATGGGTTTAATTTTGTGTATATTCTAACACGTTTTATATTCTCTTATTTTATTTCATGATTTAATTTAGCTCAAGTGTATTAATACAATATATTAATGCATGTACTATATTTTCCTCAATACTTACAGTATGTAACACAAGCACGTTTCATTCATGTTCTATGGACCGCCGAGTCTGTAATAAATTAAAGGTTTGAAATTGAAATAATATCGGTGTATGTCATTAATGCAAATGAATGAATAATGGATGCTTGTATGTGTGAGTGAATCAATCATTATTAATAAATCATTGTAGCATATAGTGATTTAAAGACCATATTCGATGAAAATACAACTTGATATAATGGAAAACTGAATGAATGTAGAATACAAATATGAAGGAATAAAAAGCATTTACCCTTTTTATTATTGCACAAAAGCAAATTAAAACCTCTTTTCCGCACCCCTCCAACTTATGGGTCAACAGGGGTCAAATTTGCCGAAGTTACAGTGACGACATAACATGTTTACACTGTAAAACCGCAGAACACATGACGTGTTTATATACCACTTAAGTGTTTAATTATGTGTTTAAGTTTGTGTTTATCCAAACATGGTATGTGTTTAGGACTTACATTCTACTAAAGTGTTTATGCATCAATATTAATCAAAGAAGCTTAAGACTTGAAAAAATATATGGTTTTCACGTATTCAAATATATAGTTGATTCATTATCTATAATCTTGGAGATAAAACCTTTATAGTTGCATTAATGTAATAAATAAGTTTATGAAATATCGTGTTAAACGCCCGTGATTGACGCTCAGAGATGAGTTGTAAACACATGTCTCATTCATGCCCCTAAACACTTTTTGTTTACCATATATCACGATGGACATGAAGCGCATGCGCAAGTACTAGTTGCCGCGTCGTACGCGCGCGCGCATAGCTAGCTAGCTAGCTAGCTAGCGCATTATCCGGATTTGCACGCTATACTTACTACGTCATTGAATACTGCGCTGAGCTGAGCTGAGCTAGCTAGCTGCTTCGTCGGTTCACAAATTTGACAAAGTCTTAATGTGCACAATCTACATCATCTGTGAGGAGTCTTGTCTTGAAAGCAACTAAAAAGATATATACAGAGTAGATGTCAACCTCAAGACCAGTACTGTTGATTATTTCATGTAAGTACGAAACGATAAGACAAAAATAACAACTGCAATTGATGACAGGCCAAATATAATAATTAGCGTAATATGGTACAGTAGTTGGTACGGTAGATCCAGACACTACCTGCAAATGAAACTCTGGCTTTGATCTGATCTGGTCTATTCTTCTTCTTCTGTAATCTTTAAAGCCAGGAGCTTTGGAGCCCATTAAGAAAATTAATTTATGATTGCAAATGATGTAAATTATTGAGATGTATTGCCGGGGATCTGGGGGGAAAATATATGTTCTCAATAGCCGAATACTGATGATGATTTGTCACTTGGCTCAGATCGGGATTTGATCTCTGCTCTCCGAATGGTAATAGTATCTATATCTGTCGACCACATGTGAAGGAGTCCGGGATTGTTCAATTGTTTTAACTGTGAATTCCTAAAGGAACAATTGGCTGAAATGATTGGTCCTCGGCCTGCAGAGCCAGAGGCTAATGAGGAACACAATTTTAATTGTTTGATGTGCTGTTTTGCCTGCATTTCTTATGATAACTTTGTTTCTCATGTAGTGCGTTTACATCGGCATGACCCAAATGAGAATAAGTTGACGGGATGCTTTATTGCAACAGATAAAGTGCACATTCAGTGTGAGAACGACATTAGCTCCGCCTTGCTACAGCTATTATCGGCGTACTACGTCTTCAATTTGGAATACCCGAAGACCTACTCCCAACTCCTAGGGTTATTCCAGGCACTTGTTCTGCATGACCCATACATGGGCAACAAGAGTGCCAAATACAAAACATTCGAAACGCTTCTGTTGAGACATTTGAAGTCCATGGACACGATGGAAATTGAATGATTCTGTACAGTACCATTTACAAGTTTTCCGCTTTATGACCCATACCTGGGCAACAAGAGTGCTAAATACAAAACATTCGAAACACTTCTGTTGAGACATTTGAAGTCCATGGACACGATGGCAATTGAATGATTCTGTACTGTACAGTACCATTTACAAGTTTTCAGCTAGTACAACTCCTAGGGTTATTCCAGGCACGTGTTCTGCATGACCCATACCTGGGCAACAAGAGTGCCTAATACAAAACATTTGAAACGGTTCTTTTGAGACATTTGAAGTCCATGGACATGATGGAAATTGAGTGATTCTATACCATACAATTCACGTTTTTTCTGACATGCATCATTTCTAATTAATAGTTAATACTCGTGAGCACTTATGTTCCGATTAATAGATGATATATGTTTCTAACAAATATACTTTTCGTCAATATACAAAGCTGTTAGCTGAATGCATTATGGGTGAGAAAAAATCACAATATATCTGCATTACCCTTATATTTGCAGGAGTCCTGAAGGTGTCTATCAATTTAACTGCGAGTAGGTATTCTGTACGAAATTTCAGATCAAAGACTTCAAGCTTTTCTTTTAAAGGGCAAGTCCAGGCAAGGTTTTAATCTATTTCAAAATAAAGAGTAAAATATTACAAATACACTAACCAAAGTTTGATCAAAATTGGGTAAAAATAAGGAATTTATGAAGTTTTGAATTTCTCATTTCATTCACTAAATAGTTCTTGAACAGTTGATATGAATATTCATTAAGTGAGTTGATGATGTCATACCCTCACTATTTACTGTATGTTAAGTACACAAAATTACAGAAAATTTCATTTTCAGAGACAAAAATGTTAAAGTTGCCCTTAGTACCCACTGTATATTTGTAAAATAGTATTTTCTCTAACATATTCAGGTTTGATGGACTATATTTCACTTTCTTTGCTAAAAATTTGGATATTGAAATTTTTTGTAACTGTCTATATAGATAAAAGTGAGGGTATGACATCTTCAACTCACTTAATGAATATTCATATCAACTGTTCAAGAACTGTTTAGTAAATGAAATGTGAAACTTCAAGCATTCATAAATTGTTTATTTTATACCCAATTATGATCAAATTTTCATTAGTGTATTTGTAATTATTTATTCTTTGTTTTGAAATCGATTGAATCCCTGCCTGGACTTGACCTTTAAGAAGTGACAATTAAACACAAACTTTTGTACATAGCCAGGCAAATCTGAATTAAAAATTAACATGAAAAAGTCTGGTATTTCGCAGACAATGCATTCCATATAGTGTGACTTATACAGAAAAGGTGTGAATTGTTTTCAGATGTTTTGTTTTCAATCCCTTAAACACCCTTTAAACCATTTTGTCCTTGAATAGAGGAAAAGAAACTTGTTTTTATTTTAATTGCTGGAATCACAATATGTACTCTGCTATTTCATCAATGCAATATCAGTGCAAAGCCTCATATTATCATATTACATAAACAAAAACAGTTCTCAAGTGCGTAGATATTGTCATTTGCATTATGTCTTATTGCCACATTGTATTCCACGACAGACTCTGTGCAGAAAGAATAATTATGAAATACTTGTAGTAATTTACAAATTCACTGTTTGATGAATAAAGGGTATTTCAGAGATGTGCAGATACCTAATTACCATGCGATTGACAAAAGGCATTGGAATGTGCTGCTTCCCCTAAACTGAGCATAACTTGCATGTTTCCATAAAATGGCAAATTGGTTCCTTTGTTGTCTCTGTATTGGTAGGACTTTCCTAGCATAGCAATTGCCATTGAATTCAAAAATATTTGGATTGGTATTATGCACACCCATGTAACGCTATTGTAAGAAGAAGCCCATCATTGGGGAAGGTGCACACCAATGTCTTTTGTCAATCACATGGTAATTAGGTACTGATTGACAGATGAGGTCACTTACAGAATCTTGGTTTGGAGGATTTTTATGGGCGTTTCTAAGCATTCTGAAGAAAAATAACAAAAAACTTATAAAATATAAAGTACATAATTTGCATTTTGTATTTGCACATACGTGATGGTCAGGATATTATAAATGAACACAAGTCAACATGTATTTGTATTACATAGGACCTTTAAAGGGACTTGGTAACATTGATGTCATGTGCAAAAAGTGATAAACGGTTGGTACATGTATAATGTATATTGTTATTATCTTACATGTTCACATGGTACTGTGTGTAAATTTCAATTCTAATGGACGTCATATATGGCCGGGTTATGAGCAAAAATGCAAAGCGATATTCACAAACTCATTGCATTCACTTTGTATACGATTTTTGGGGTCCGTTGGATCTTTTAACATCTGAAAACTTCAATCATAAATATCTTTTGAACGAAAGGGAAATTTGAAAACCGAAACCTGTCCCATGATTTTTTGTTTAATACGAACACAATTCACAAGGTATGGGGGAACTGCTATAATATCGATTGGATTTTTAGGATTTGGACAATGTTACAGAGTCCCTTTAATCAAAGAACTATAAATGTGGAATGTACATGCATTGTGAAATTATTTGGCCAAAAGAAATTTAAATCTGCAAAGCACCAGACCTAAGATCTTTAACTAAATTTAACTTATTTTATTCACTATTTTTATGTAATAAAACAAAATCAAAATAAATATATTTGGAGAAAACAACTACCATTTCGGTTGCATTCGCTAAATACAAGTGCTCTAGCTTTCATGGGGTCCTTTAACAAAGTATGTCTATTATGATCATGCTAAATTAGACTTTCATTTTGGTAAGTTGCTCATAATGATTATAATGTGAACAATTTGTTAAACTGTAATTTAAGTGTTTAAGTTGCGTTTAAGTGATTAAATGTGAAATGTTTATAGCGCATTAGTCAAAGGGGGAACAATTGAAATTGGTAACCAATTTAAAGTGTTTATAATGTTAATACTGTGTTTAGATTTTACTGTTATAAACGTGTTTAAATGTTTATAAAGTGTTACAAAAAAGTGTTTATCTGTAAACGTGTCAAAGCATTTATGAAATAAACACATTGACATGTTTAAAATCTAAACATAACGTTTACAATCTACAAAAGTGTTTAAGTGTCTTTCTTGGTCTAAACGTGTTTAGGTGTTTAATTGGTGTTTAGGTATTGTGTTTAGGTGTTTATGAGGTGTTCCAATTAAGTGTTTATAAATTCCAATTAAACGTGTTTAAATGTTTATTAAGTGTTACAAAAAAGTGTTTATGAAAGTGTTTAAATCCTAAACATTGGGTTTTACAGTGTGTTGCCCGATCGGTTCGCCTATATAGCTGATCGAGGCGATGAGCCGTGCTTAATTAATGCAAAGTCATTTTGAATATGCGTACTCCACATAAGATGATGGCATCAAGTCGATAGCAAGTATTTAGGTCGACAACTTCCGATTTTCAAAGCTTTAGATTTTGAGTTTTCAGAGAGCTGATACTCCTCTGACAGACACTAACATGGCATAGAATTGATATTATTGTAATCTATGGCTTATAGCTTTCCGTTGATATATAATTTATCTATTTTATTTTTCACTTCAGATATAGGGTCTTTAACGTTACTTCCAGCATTATCACATTGACTTCCTTAATTGAAATCTATACATAGCAAATGTTAGTCTAACTCGTACTCCTTGGATTTTCATCATGACAGAATAATACATTATACGTTGTTAAAATGCCATTATTCTTGCATGGGCCTCGTTATCACATGGTTATGTAATTATGAGATGCTCAGTGACGATACTGTTGCTATGGCAACCGACATATCTTCCCTAGTCTGAATGATGCATGGCCTTGTGAACCAGGAGTTCAATGGTCAAAACTCTTGTTTCCCATGCACTATCTGACTATCGCATAATACTATAAGTGCAATAATTCTTGCAATATCACAACTCTGCATGGTTCTAATTTCTTCATCGTATAATCATTCGGTATCATTACATTGCTGCCTTTTGATCGCCATTGATATTGGTCAAATCTAGATGATGCCAAGATATAGAAATAGGGGGTTTACAGGGCAAGACATACAACAATTGCAAAACATAATAGGGAATACTGAAGCTGACACGCCAAATAGCTGAAAAGAAGAGAGAGAGAGAGAGAGAGAGAGAAAGAGGGGAGGGGTGAAAAAAGAAAAGGAGAGCTACACATAATTCATACTCCGCACTGCCACCCCCAAACCCACAAACAAACATATATTCCTTTAATTTCTTTCTTTCATGATCAAGCTCACACTGTGTAATATAATATATACAGTATAATTTACGATGTCTGTGAATCTACTTTCAAAATGCCATTCATAGTCATTGACATTATTAATATTATTATATTAACCATCATTGATTCTTGCTGGTATGATATTACAACAATAGAGTTGAACAGAATTTCATGCTAACCAAGATTATTTAATGCAATAAAACATTATTAAGGTCATGACCTGTAATACAATAAACCGTCAATATTACTATTTACTAGCACAAGAGTTTATTGTACGAGACAATATTAAACATAATCATTAGTAACCTTCAACTCCGAAAGTAGAGTTATCATTATAATGAGGATGATGATAATGATCATTATTAATAGTAGTAGTAGTAGTAATTTATTATCATTATTTTTTATACTTATACTTATTATTATTATTATTATTATTATCGTTATTATTATTATTATTATTATTATCATCATCATCATCATCTTGAATATCATCATCATCACCGTAAAATCATCGTTATCTTCTTAATTTATCTCTCTTTTTAACGTCAGCCCTGTCAAGGGCCTGGATTATTATAAACATAATAATATTCAGTAATAAATATATGGTATCATGATCATGATGATAAGCACGTCGAGTATATGCAAATATTGTTATCGGTATAATGCGTTGAGAATCAACAACACTACAACATCGTACATTATGGCTCATTTAATACGAGAATAAATACTGAGTCAATAACATGTCCCATAGAGCCTTGAATTCGATTAGATTATTGTTGTATGGTGTTTTTTATGGTTCTATAGCTGAAATGGGCTCGTATATTATCCCTATATCATATATGGACTTTTACCCGGACATATTAATATACCGGGCTTCAATGACGGATCCAGTGTACTCTGACTTAGGATGGTTGGGGAGGGGGGGGGACAAAAACGGAAATTAATATATAACGCAGGGAATACGAATGCGATTAATAATATTATGACCATCATCATCTCTATCACCACCATTCACGACTACCATCCCCACCAGCATCACCGACATCAACAGCATCATCACCACCACCAGAACCACCACCACCACCACCACCAGCAGCATCACTACCATCACTACCATCACTACAATCAACAGCATCATCATCACCGTCATCACCACCTTCATCACCACCAACATGATCACCAACATAATCATCACCACCATCACCACCACCACCAGTATCATCACTACCATCACGCACCATCACCACCATCACCACCACCACCACCGCCACTACAATTACCACCATCACCACCATCACCACCATCACCACCATATATCACCAGTATCTTTATCACCATCATCATTACCACCCTGAACATCCTCACCACCATGATCCTCATCATAGTCATCACTGTCACCTTGCAGGCGCACAAATATTATACATAATGTATTTTGTGTATATATTATCTAGACCAATATGCCTTAACTCATGGTAGATTTTGCACCCCCCCCCCTCCCCATCCTAAGGGGGTATCGTGAAGAAACCTGCAAGAATAATTACCAATAACCAACTATACTTGGCCCGTTCGAAATTTGGGGACTTTTCATTTATTTATTTTGTTCCTTTCAAAATACTTTCTTGTGTCTCTGACAATGTTTGGAACCTGTGGGCCGCTCCTGTAAAATTGCGATAGTTAACTTAGCGTTAACATGAATATTTTTTTTAACATGGATAATACTATAGCATGATTTATCTCAAAGGTGGTCTAGTGGATATGTCACCTGACTACATGGCTTGCGGATCGAGTCCCGCCGCGGTACTAGTGACCATTGGCAAGATATTAATCTGCATTGGCCACTCTCTACCCAGGTGATGTAAATGGATACCCGGTAGGACGTAATTCCTCGAATCCCAGAGCTCCGTATCAGGGCCGCTCGGCTAATGCCGGGGTAATACATGCATAATTACTTTTATATAGCGCAAAATCAAATAAACAATATATTGCTCAAATTGCTTTACAAATTATTTCTAACTACAAACAACAAACTAGGGAAAAGAAATGTATAGTATACAAATATCCACTTTCTTGAGAGGTTCTGGTTTAAACTATGCGCAAGACGTGACTCCAATAGTACTACAAATGGTACTAATGGAGTCACCGAGGCCCATAGTTTTAACCAGTACCTCGAAAAGAAGTGTGTGTATTTTGTTTATATCCTGTATCAAAAATTTATCCAAAAAAAATATATGATTTTCAATTTGAAAAAAAAAAAAAAATTCAACAAAAAAAATGTCAACTCCCAAATAGTACTCTCATATAGTACTTCTACTTTCCCAAATAGTACTCCCAAATAGTACTTTTTTTTCTATTTCTGGTCACGTGACGAGCTCTCAATCAATTAAAAAACCAATAAATTTTTGATGCAGGATATAAAAATAATTATTAGGTTATTAAAAAGGTGCGTTTTTTAAGTTCTTCTTGATAATAGTAGAATGCTTAGAAACGTTAATATTAAGCGCTATAATTTTTTTATACATGTTTCTATTTCATTATTATTACTATAAAATGCTGGGCTAATGTTGTTTTTCATATTTTCCGCTTTAGTATTAAAGGTGAAGATTACGCTCGTGTCTATAGTTGCTCCAGGATGCAAACCTGCGAAATGAATAGCGCTTAATATTAATATTCTTCTATAAAGCGCTGTACTATTATTAATAACCGAATTTTTATTTCTGTAGATTTCTTTGTTATTTCCAGATGTTATTGTACATAATATTCTTTTACTTTTTGTTTGTTTCGTTTTCGAATTAAGAGAAAAGAGAGCTTGATGACCCTCAATCAGCATGAAACAGGAAACAACGCTGCGTGTATAAAGGTCAGAATGTTATCAGATCGTGATCAATTTTTGTTTTCTTTTTTAAATCTCAATCATGGTCATGGGGAGAATAGACAATAAATATGGGCGCACGGGAAATATCAGATGGAGGAAATGCAATGAAAAAAGTACCATATAAATTATGTATAGGTCAGAATGTTATCAGATAGTGATCAGTCACACCGCTCTTAAAACTTTTTTTTCTTTTTTTAAAGATAAAGACCAGTTCTGGTTATGCGATTGCAATGTGAAAGAAACGTTGTGGAATCGATCAGAAAAGGTTGATCATCTAGCGTATAAGTATTGGTGTGTACTGCAAGGTTCTGGAATCATCAAAATGATAAGAAATTTGGCCCAGTCTTGGTAAAGTTACAAGCACTGTACACAGAAAGATGTATATGGGACTACGCGACCACGTGCGCGATATCTAGGCCTATTTGGTCCCAATAGATATAATAATTTACCATATATATCAATTAATATAGGCGGTTTCCCGGCAAAATTTGTATCATCACGTATTAGTCAAAACATATTCTTTCCCATCATTGGTAATGAGAGCTTCCATTTCATTTTTTGAGCCGAGAGAGGGGCGTTTCCAAAACTGGTCTTTACCTTTAAAGATATTTTTTATTATTTTCTCTCAAATTAAATACATATTGTACAAATCATTCATAACAATATTGTACATATTCTTCATAACAAAACTGGATGCATCCGGTGCATTGATATTTTGGCTTAAAGCCCCACTGCACTACTTGTAGCTACTTGCGCCCTTTAATAATTTATGCAAAGGTATATACCACATTATAACGTTTACCTACCTGTTGCAAAACAAAAAGAACTAGACATATAATACTTGTTAATAACAAGTATAGGTGGGCTGTTCCAAGTGCATGCCACACATGTTTAGTGCAATACTAAGTAGTTCAGATAACATTGGCATGATTTGACCTTATTTTTTTGAAATAATCCTCTTATTCATGTCTATTAGTGTGCCAAATTTCTAGTCTATACGATGCATGGTTTTAGAGAAACCATGTACAGTATATTTCACCTTTGACCCTCAAATCTAAATATCAAAATGAAATATGCATTTTCTAGATTTTGTTTTTTTATAATAAATCATATCTCCCACTCATACTCTATCCAACTATGAATAAAAAATTAATACACGACAAGGACTCAGATTTCCCATAGGGTTGTACTCAAACGATTGACATTCTTCTCCCATAGATATAACACGCAAAATTAGGCATTTTATTACATTGTTTGTGATTGTATATGATAATATGTTATAATAGTCGAAGAAGATCATAAAATCAAATCTAAAACGACGGCAAAAAAAAAAAAAAAATGACCCACCAGGAATCGAACTTGGGTCGCCGGAATGGGAGGCAAGTGCTATGACCACTATACCAAAATAATCCACATAGACATTACACGTGAACGGAAAATGGAATTCTCAAATCCCACTTTGCAAGTGAAATATGAGCATGATCCCGGCATCTGATCGAAAAATAAAGGGCACACTTGTGATAGCTTATTGTCTCAGCTACAACATACTCAAAGCTCAGCAAAAACAAAACTAAAACGACGGAGATATTGCTCGCGAAAGACGGGAATGTAGAATCCAGTTTTGAGAAAAAGTCATGTCCCATAGAGAATACACGCAAAATGTGAAAAATTGACATGCCTCCTTTAATCGCAAAAATACGCCATGATGCCTTTGTCAAAATGAAAAATCGTGATACTGCATTTGTAGAGAATTGTCTCAGCTAAAACATATCAAAATTTAAAAGAAAATTGATCAATATTTACAGAGATACAATCAATTTTCCAAAAATATGCTGACGTCATAATATGCAAATTGAAATTTTGAGTTCGGAGGCCATTATGATGACGTCATGAGTTAATTGAGGGTCAAATGAGACATGAAATCATATCTCCGACTCATAATCTATCCAAATATGAAAAAAATTGGGAGTTCCCATCCATTCTGAAGAGTTACAATGAATTTTGTATAGGCATGTTTTTGCCCATATATGCTATGTATTACAAGAGCTCGCGCGCACGGACATTTATCTTGAATGGACGCTCATCTTGTTATTAATGGTCAATAAGAGATAAACATGGTATCAAATTGTTTGAAAAAATATGGGAAATATCATGAAAGAAAAAAATGGCGATTTTATGTTGTGTAATGGTGTTACGCGCGAAAACGCGCGCATGTGCGTGTGCGCGATTTTTATAAAATGCTTAAAATGGCCTGAAACGTATGCAAAATGAATTTGAGACGATTTTGAGCATTTTGAAATTTTGCGCGCGCTAACGCGCGGACGTACGCATGCGCGCGTTTTTTGACCTGAAATTGACCGGACGGATATTGACCTTGATCATGATAAATATGAATGAGAAACGACTTTCCGTTATGAAGATATGATCATGAGTAGATTTTCAGAAAATTTTACAAAATGGCGCCTAGATGACGTCATCAGTCAAGGTCAAGGTTGAAAACGTTATTTTGCTTTGTCCATATGCCTATACATATGTGTGCCAAATTTCAAGGCATTTGATTGAGCCATTTTCAAATTATCTTGCTAACAATAAAGTGGGTGGAAATAAGAAAAATAAACTAGACATATAATACTTGTTAATAACAAGTATAGGTGGGCTGTTCCAAGTACATGCCACACATGTTTAGTGACATACTAAGTAGTTAAGAAAACATTGGCATGATTTGACCTATTTTTTTGAAATAATCCTCTTATTCAGGTCTATTAGTGTGCCAAATTTCTAGTCTATACGATGCATGGTTTTAGAGAAACCATGTACAGTATATTTGACCTTTGACCCTCAAATCTAAATATCAAAATGAAATATGCATTTTCTAGATTTTGTTTTTATAAGAAATCATATCTCCGACTCATACTCTATCCAACTATGAATAAAAAATTAATACACGACAAGGACTCAGATTTCCCATAAGGTTGTACTCAAACGATTGACATATTTCTCCCATAGATATAACACGCAAAATTAGGCATTTTATTACATTGTTTGTGATAGTATATGATAATATGTTATAATAGTCGAAGAAGATCATAAAATCAAATTCAAAACGACGGCAAAAAAAAAAAAAATTGACCCACCAGGAATCGAACTTGGGTCGCCGGAATGGGAGGCAAGTGCTATGACCACTATACCAAAATAATCCCCATAGACATTACACGTGAACGGAAAATGGAATTCTCAAATCCCACTTTGCAAGTGAAATATGAGCATGATCCCGGCATCTGATCGAAAAATAAAGGGCACACTTGTGATAGCTTATTGTCTCAGCTACAACATACTCGAAGCTCAGCAAAAACAAAAGTAAAACGACGGAGATATTGCTCAAACAAGACTGGAATGTAGAATGAAGATTTCAGAAAAAGTCATGTCCCATAGAGAATACACGCAAAATTGGAAAATTGACATGCCTCCTTTAATCGCAAAAATACGCCATGATGCCTTTGTCAAAATGAAAATCGTGTTGACTGCATTTGTAGAAAATTGTCTCAGCTAGAACATATCAAAATTTGGAAGAAAATCGATCAATATTTACAGAGATACAATCAATTTTCCAAAAATATGCTGACGTCATAATATGCAAATTGAAATTTTGAGTTCGGAGGCCATTATGATGACGTCATGAGTTAATTGAGGGTCAAATGAGACATGAAATCATATCTCCGACTCATAATCTATCCAAATATGAAAAAAATTGGGAGTTCCCATCCATTCTGAAGAGTTACAATGAATTTTGTATAGGCATGTTTTTGCCCATATATGCTATGTATTACAAGAGCTCGCGCGCACGGACATTTATCTTGAATGGACGCTCATCTTGTTATTAATGGTCATAAAGAGATAAACATGGTATCAAATTGTTCGAACAAATATGGGAAATATCATGAAGGAAAAAAAATGGCGATTCTATGTTGTGTAATGGTGTAACGCGCGAAAACGCGCGCGCATGTGCGTGTGCGCGATTTTTATAAAATGCTTAAAATGGCCTAAAACGTATGCAAAATGAATTTGAGACGATTTGGAACATTTTGAAATTTTGCGCGCGTTAACGCACGGACGTACGCATGCGCGCGCGTTTTTTGACCTGAAATTGACCGGACGGATATTGACCTTGATCATAATAAATATGAATGAAAGACGACTTTTCGTTATGAAGATATGATCATGAGTAGATTTTCAGAAAATTTTACAAAATGGCGCCTAGATGACGTCATCAGTCAAGGTCAAGGTTGAAAACGTTATTTTGATTTTCCATATGCCTATACATATGTATGCCAAATTTCAAGGCATTTGATCTAGCCATTTTCAAGTTATCTTGCTAACAATAAAGTGGGTGGAAATAAGAAAAATAAACTAGACATATAATACTTGTTAATAACAAGTATAGGTGGGCTGTTCCAAGTACATGCCACACATGTTTAGTGACATACTAAGTAGTTAAGAAAACATTGGCATGATTTGACCTTATTTTTTGAAATAATCCTCTTATTCAGGTCTATTAGTGTGCCAAATTTCTAGTCTATACGATGCATGGTTTTAGAGAAACCATGTACAGTATATTTGACCTTTGACCCTCAAATCTAAATATCAAAATGAAATATGCATTTTCTAGATTTTGTTTTTATAAGAAATCATATCTCCGACTCATACTCTATCCAACTATGAATAAAAAATTAATACACGACAAGGACTCAGATTTTAAGGTTGTACTCAAACGATTGACATATTTCTCCCATAGATATAACACGCAAAATTAGGCATTTTATTACATTGTTTGTGATAGTATATGATAATATGTTATAATAGTCGAAGAAGATCATAAAATCAAATTCAAAACGACGGCAAAAAAAAATTAAAAAATTGACCCACCAGGAATCGAACTTGGGTCGCCGGAATGGGAGGCAAGTGCTATGACCACTATACCAAAATAATCCCCATAGACATTACACGTGAACGGAAAATGGAATTCTCAAATCCCACTTTGCAAGTGAAATATGAGCATGATCCCGGCATCTGATCGAAAAATAAAGGGCACACTTGTGATAGCTTATTGTCTCAGCTACAACATACTCGAAGCTCAGCAAAACAAAAGTAAAACGACGGAGATATTGCTCAAACAAGACTGGAATGTAGAATCCAGATTTCAGAAAAAGTCATGTCCCATAGAGAATACACGCAAAATTGGAAAATTGACATGCCTCCTTTAATCGCAAAAATACGCCATGATGCCTTTGTCAAAATGAAAATCGTGAAAACTGCATTTGTAGAAAATTGTCTCAGCTAGAACATATCAAAATTTGGAAGAAAATCGATCAATATTTACAGAGATACAATCAATTTTCCAAAAATATGCTGACGTCATAATATGCAAATTGAAATTTTGAGTTCGGAGGCCATTATGATGACGTCATGAGTTAATTGAGGGTCAAATGAGACATGAAATCATATCTCCGACTCATAATCTATCCAAATATGAAAAAAATTGGGAGTTCCCATCCATTCTGAAGAGTTACAATGAATTTTGTATAGGCATGTTTTTGCCCATATATGCTATGTATTACAAGAGCTCGCGCGCACGGACATTTATCTTGAATGGACGCTCATCTTGTTATTAATGGTCATAAAGAGATAAACATGGTATCAAATTGTTCGACAAAATATGGGAAATATCATGAAGGAAAAAAATGGCGATTCTATGTTGTGTAATGGTGTAACGCGCGAAAACGCGCGCGCATGTGCGTGTGCGCGATTTTTTATAAAATGCTTAAAATGGCCTGAAACGTATCCAAAATGAATTTGAGACGATTTGAGCATTTTGAAATTTTGCGCGCGCGTTAACGCACGGACGTACGCATGCGCGCGTTTTTTGACCTGAAATTGACCGGACGGATATTGACCTTGATCATGATAAATATGAATGAGAAACGACTTTTCGTTATGAAGATATGATCATGAGTAGATTTTCAGAAAATTTTACAAAATGGCGCCTAGATGACGTCATCAGTCAAGGTCAAGGTTGAAAACGTTATTTTGATTTTTCCATATGCCTATACATATGTGTGCCAAATTTCAAGGCATTTGATTGAGCCATTTTCAAATTATCTTGCTAACAAAAAAGTGGGTGGAAATAAGAAAAATAAATAAATAACTAGATTTGTAATACTTGTTTAGAACAAGTATAGGTGGGCTGGTCCAACTAAAATTTAAGACAAAATCAAGGGCACAATTGAGATAGCTTATTGTCTCAGCTACAACATACTCGAAGTCCAGCGTAAACGAAGCTAAAACCACGGAGATATTGCTCGCGAAAGATGGGAATGTAGAATCCATTTTTTGAGAAAAAAATCATGTCCCATAGAGAATACACGCAAAATGTGAAAATTGACATGCCTCCTTTAATCGCCAAAATACGCTATGATGCCTTTGTCAAAATGAAAATTTGTGGTTACTGCATTTGTAGAAAATTGTCTCAGCTAGAACATATCAAAATTTGGAAGAAAATCGATCAATATTTACAGAGATACAATCAATTTTCCAAAAATATGCTGACGTCATAATATGCAAATTGAAATTTTGAGTTTGGAGGCCATTATGATGACGTCATGAGTTAATTGAGGGTCAAATGAGACATGAAATCATATCTCCGACTCATAATCTATCCAAATATGAAAAAAATTGGGAGTTCCCATCCATTCTGAAGAGTTACAATGAATTTTGTATAGGCATGTTTTTGCCCATATATGCTATGTATTACAAGAGCTCGCGCGCACGGACATGTTTCTTGAACGGACGCTCATTGCGTTTTTACTGGTCAGAAAAAGATGAACAAGGTATCAAATGCTTGAAAAAATGTGTCAAATATGATGACAGAGAAAATTGGCGATTCTATGTTGCAAAATGCCAGTACGCGCGAAAACGCGCGCATGCGCGTGTGCGCGTTTTTTTGCGAAATGCTCAAAATGGCCTAAAACGTATCCAAAATCAATTTGAGACGATTTGGAACATTTTTAATATTTGCGCGCGCGTTTTTGACCTGAAATTGACTGGACGGATATTGACCTTGATCATGATAAATATGAATGAAAATGACTTTCCGTTATGAAGATATGATCATGAGTAGATTTTCAAAAAATTACAAAATGGCGCCTAGATGACGTCATCAGTCAAGGTCAAGGTTGAAAACGTTATTTTGCTTTGTCCATATGCCTATACATATGTGTGCCAAATTTCAAGGCATTTGATTGAGCCATTTTCAAATTATCTTGCTAACAATAAAGTGGGTGGAAATAAGAAAAATAAATAAAGAATAATAAATAAATAATAATAAAGGCAATTCTAACGAAAACATAAGGTGGTCTGTATTATATACAGCCCACCTAAATAAATAAATAATAACTAGACATGTAATACTTGTTAATAACAAGTATAGGTGGGCTGTTCCAAGTGCATGCCACACATGTTTAGTGACATACTAAGTAGTTAAGATAACATTGGCATAATTTGACCTTATTTTTTAAAATAATCCTCTTATTCAGGTCTATTAGTGTGCCAAATTTCAAGTCTATACAATGCATGGTTTTAGAGAAACCATGTACAGTATATTTGACCTTTGACCCTCAAATCTAAATATCAAAGTGAAATATGCATTTTCTAGATTTTGTTTTTTTATAAGAAATCATAGTCCGACTCATACTTTATCCAACTATGAATAAAAAATTAATACACGACAAGGACTCAGATTTCCCATAAGGTTGTACTCAAACGATTGACATATTTCTCCCATAGATATAACACGCAAAATTAGGCATTTTATTACATTGTTTGTGATAGTATATGATAATATGTTATAATAGTCGAAGAAGATCATGAAATCAAATTCAAAACTACGGCAAAAATTAAAAAAAAAAAAAAAATTGACCCACCAGGAATCGAACTTGGTCGCCGGAATGGGAGGCAAGTGCTATGACCACTATACCAAAATAATCCCCATAGACATTACACGTGAACGGAAAATGAAATTCCTAAATCCCACTTTGCAAGTGAAATATGAGCATGATCCCAGCATCTGATCGAAAAATAAAGGGCACATTTACGATAGCTCATTGTCTCAGCTACAACATACTCGAAGCTCAGCGAAAACAAGACTAAAACGACGGAGATATTGCTCGCGAAAGACGGGAATGTAGAATCCAGTTTTGAAAAAGTCATGTCCCATAGAGAATACACGCAAAATGAAAAATTGACATGCCTCCTTTAATCGCAAAATACGCCATGATGCCTTTGTCAAAATGAAAATCGTGGTGACTGCATTTGTAGAGAATTGTCTCAGCTAGAACATATCAAAATTTGGAAGAAAATCAATCAATATTTACAGAGATACAATCAATTTTCCAAAATATGCTGACGTCATAATATGCAAATTGAAATTTGAGTTCGGAGGCCATTATGATGCGTCATGAGTTAATGAGGGTCAAATGAGACATGAAATCATATCTCCGACTCATAATCTATCCAAATATGAAAAAAATTGGGAGTTCTCATCCATTCTGAAGAGTTACAATGAATTTTGTATAGGCATGTTTTTGCCCATATATGCTATGTATTACAAGAGCTCGCGCACGGACATTTATCTTGAATGGACGCTCATCTTGTTATTAATGGTCATTAAAGAGATAAACATGGTATCAAATTGTTCAAAAAATATGGGAAATATCATGAAAGAAAAAAATGGCGATTCTATGTTGTGTAAGGGTGTTACGCGCGAAAACGCGCGCGCATGTGCGTGTGCGCGATTTTTTATAAAATGCTTAAAATGGCCTGAAACGTATCCAAAATGAATTTGAGACTATTTTGAGCATTTTGAAATTTTGCGCGCGCTTACGCGCGGACGTACGCATGCGCGCGTTTTTAACCTGAAATTGACCGGACGGATATTGACCTTGATCATGATAAATATGAATGAGAAACGACTTTTCGTTATGAAGATATGACCATGAGTAGATATTCAGAAAATTTTACAAAATGGCGCCTAGATGACGTCATCAGTCAAGGTCAAGGTTGAAAACCTTATTTTGCTTTGTCCATATGCCTATACATATGTGTGACAAATTTCAAGGCATTTGATTGAGCCATTTTCAAGTTATCTTGCTAACAAAAAAGTGGGTGGAAATAAGAAAAATAAAGAAATAAATAAATAAATAATAAAGGCAATTCTAACGAAAACATAAGGTGGTCTGTATTATATACAGCCCACCTGATAAAGAATAAATAATAAAGGCAATTCTAACGAAAACATAAGGTGGTCTGTATTATATACAGCCCACCTAATAAATAAATAAATAAATAATAATAAAGGCAATTCTAACGAAAACATAAGGTGGTCTGTATTAAATACAGCCCACCTAATTAAGTCTTAGAATGCATATACAATCGTAAGTCGTTTAAGTCAGTTGGGAAGCAGTAGCCTTATCAAAAGGATTCCTCAACAATAATGTAAATATAGGTCTATCATCATTCTATACGAGATAATGTGACCCACATAGAGTCGACCGCGAGAGGAAATTGGAGGGCAAAAAGATCACGAACTTGGGTGAAAGATAAGCGGGTATTTCAACCTGTTCGATCCATTCAATCCTAACCGGTAATCCATGAAGCGGAATCGACTCCACAAAGGGAACATAGAGGGAGGAAGTTGTTGCGGAGAAGGAGAGTAATTATGGTGTCCTTCAAAAGAAAATGAGGCAATGATATATGAACTTGAAAGTATCCTAATCCTGATGCGGGCCTTCACGCATAATAATTCAACCAAATTCTATTTATTGACATATCAGGAGAACAGGGGCGGGGCGGAAATTCAAAGTTTACCTTTAGGCCCAATTTTCTGTATGATTGTGTGCAGTACACTTATCGCCCTTGTCCTTTTTTTAAGGGGGAGGGGAGAGGTGAGGGGCGGCGGTCCATGCATGCATGCTACATTATATAGGGCCTTCGTCCCGCCATTTATTCTCCGATTAGTTTTATTCTTATATATTTGTTAAATGAACTATAGCCGTTTCTTCCTGTCTTTTATCTGTATATGTCTACAATTTGAAACATTTTTTATCGACAAAATCGAAGAAAATAAAAGATAAAAACCAACGCACAATAGATAATAAGATACAGCAGCGGCATTAAATTTGCATGTAGCATAGCACTTCCACACGTAGCAATCTATCTATATCATAGCGGTTTTGGAGGGGGAGGGGTGGCTCTTGGGGCTCAAACCCCTCCCGCAAAGAGAAATCCTCGATTGAAAAAGAATAAAACAGCGAAGCGCATGCCGTAAAAAAAATGAATGCAAAAACCTCCAAGGCGCCCCCCTTCCCCCTCCGAAAAATGTTCGTCTACAACCGCCCCTGAATGTATCCTCTTCTAATGCCTAAAGCAACAAATCAATTAAATTTAGTGCTGTTGCTTTACAATGATAAAACCACATAATGTCAATATGATATTAAGGTTATAACCTCAAAGTCCTTATCATTCTGCAAATATTCGTTTGTGTTGACCATGAAATATTTCCGATCTAATTCCAATTCTATAATCCCCCAGTGCCAAACTCTATTTATAATGGGATAGAACCAAAAGCTTAAAGATTATTTAACTGTTTCCAGTGCAAGATAATTCTACACCAATATTAAACGGTTTGTCTTGCAGCAACCCAAGAGCGGAAATGGTTAAGATTACATTGGTTAAGGCGTTAAGCCATTGTATTGCATTAAAGCAATCCTTTCCCATAATTTCGTGCAAAAATGCACGCTTGGCAAACGAGCAACGGCCGTGCAGGGAGGCAAAGAAAGCAAACAAAGTGTAAAAAGTGACCTCTGCTCTTCTAACGCCTCTGCACAAATTAGCCGGAGGTGTGGCGGTCATCACATTTTATTAGACCAAGAGCGAATCAAGGAATTATTCAAGGATGGGGAGGGAGGGCGGTAGGCCTATACTGGACATTATCTTTCAAATTATTTAAGGAACTAGGCACACCCCCAATTTCAGCAGGTTCTTGTGATCAAGTGCCGTTGTACTCAAACAGTAATTAACAAGCAAATTATTCATACCCTTACCAATTAGTTTTGTACATTTGTAAGTATGTGCAACAATGTTTTGTCCTGATTTATGTTTCTTGAGAATGTATATTATCAAAGCTTGCATTCCAAAGTAATCAACCTGTCCACCTTTCACTCTTGATTTACGAGGAAAAAACACAAAACAAAAAACACACCACAAAAAACACACAACAAAAAACACACAACAAAAAACACATATAAAATTTACAAGGGGTATATTACGAATGATTTCAGTTGTTTACTGTATATTACTGACAAGACGATAAGCAATCAAGCTTACTTGGAGGGAAGGGTATTCTTGATGTTGTAGCACCAAGGTTTTGTTATTTTATACTGCAAGGCCGGGAGGCGCAATTTTTTTTTACACGCTAGCCTGGCCATTTCTGTGATAAATACCATGGAAGCGACTGATATTAGCCTACATGCGAAGTGCATTATACACATGTACATCATGCATGGCAATCATCAGATGAAGAGCTAGCTGGCCCTTGTAAATGAGACGGTCATCGCAACCATCGGGCGATGGAATTCAAAAACTTAATTAAATTAAATTTAATTTAGGAACTTTACATTAATCTTGATCTAAGGAGACACGAACGAACGAACGGTCAGCTATTATATCGAGCAACAAGTCCACCCCATATAGAGCTATATAGCTCTTTGGTCCACCCGCACACTATTACTGCGTGCATGCCTATGTGTAGGCTTTCCCACCAGCGCACTTGTACAAGTATTACGGCGAAAATGGCCAGGCTAGCGTGTAAAAAAAATATCCGCGGCCGGCGCAGGGGGTGTCGGCGTAGCCCCCCACCTTCTCTCTCTCTCTCTCTCTCTCTCTCTCTCTATAGGCCACTGTCCACTGTAACCCTTATTCCTCTCAACGTTAGACGCTCCGAAATTATAACAATCGGTAAAAAGGTGAACTATCGTGGTCATTATACACTCATATATGCTTGGTGTAGACCTACAGTATACTCCACTGTATTTGTCATGTTTGTTTGGCTGTCATGAGGGGACCGCCTTCTACAATATATTTTGTTTGAACATTACTTGAAATCCCTCTTTATGCACACATACGCCATCCATATAATACAACCAATATTTATTTAGTGTGTTATGATATTCGATCTCGAGTTCTATTGTTCGCTTTATTTACTTTGTATTCCTGCAGCTCAATACACAACATTTTTAATTTCTTTTATCTTATACTATGTTTCTTCCTTCATCATTTTTTGTTAGGGGAGGGGGTGGTTGATTTCAGCATTTCAGGGCAAGGTATATATACAGAAATGATAACCGAGATATTTGAGATACAGATTCATCTTTTATTGTCCACATAACACAATTTCATTGGCTTTAAAGCCTATTAAATTCTGACTATACAACGTGAATATTTTCTGAGTCGTAACCCAACGGAGTAATAACATCGACTTTTGTAGTTGATATTTCGATTCGGAAGCAACAAAACTTCATACAAACGTAAACAGAAATAGATTGTGTGTGAGAGAGAGAGAGAGAGAGAGAGAGGGGGAAGAGATTGAGAGAGAGAGAGAGGGGGAGAAAGGGGAAGAGTGAGTGAGTGAGGGAGAAAGAGAGAGAGAGAGAGGGGGAATGTGTATGTGTAAGCGCGTGAGTGTAGGACCCATGGTGTATGTGTGAGAAAGAGAGAGAGAGAGAGAGAGGGGGAGAGAGAGAGAGAGAAGTAGTGCCACATAATTATATTGAATGTCTCTCAACAAGACTTCCCTAGATGGCCATATTGCGTCTGTTGTGACTTCATAATTATCCTAAAATTACAATTAATGTCAAGTTATATTACTATGACAAAGCAAATTTTCCCCCTCCATATTAGGAAATTCGATTATAACCTACGAAAAAGTGTTAAACAGCTTTTATTTGGGGGACTGCCGCCCCAAAATATAGAGAATGGAGAGGAGTTTGCTTATCTTACTCGATGTTATCTGAGCTAAGTAAGAACAGGGAAATTATTATGGCAGTGATCCCTGGTAGATCCCTACATGTATATGTTATAATTTGTTGCCCTGAAGATTGAAATATTTTAAATGAATACTTAGATATTTGGCAAATGAAATCGATTTCAGCATAAACATTTCTGTAAAAGGGATCTCTCTTTCTTTTAATTCATTTGTTTATTGTTCCTCCTTTTCTGTCAAAAAACATTAAGTGAACGTTCATTTGTCCTTGCTGCCCCAGTCTTAGGGAAAAGCCTCCCCGACTTTCGTAGAAATATTAATTCAGTAGACAGTAGGGGGAAATCCCAGTATAGTGGCACAACTGCAGAATCCCAGTCAGTTATTCTGGGAGGAGAGACCCGAGAGTTACAGTGATTCAGTCCGCTTTTCGCCTCCCAGACTCAGGTGACGCCAAATACATGATAATAATGATAATAATGATAATAATTTAAAAAAAAGGCTGCCTTTCAAACACACTTATTCAAAATGTTTAACAGATAAAATGAATTCAGGAACCTATTGTCTCTTTGCTTGTATGTATTATGATATGCGGTACACAAGAATGGTTTATTATTATTATTATGGCAGCGAAATCTTAAAATAAAACTATATTCTTATGACTTACAAAAGAAAATAAGATAGGCCTATTATATATAATATGGAAACTGATTACTCAGGTCTACATGGAATCCACCAGGAAATAAAAGGATTATGGAGAAAGGGCAGGTGATTTAATAGATTGAAGACATCACCGTATATGGACTTATATCCTTAATCGAAAATAGGTCTAATAATGATTATAATATAGACAAAAGCTTTTTATTCATAGCCATCGTTGCTTTCTTTTTCAATTTCCCGTCAGGTGACGCAGTTTTACTTTTTACTCGTAAAACTGTTCTAATTATACAGTAACGACGAATAGTTTTCAGCGGAATTCACGCATTCAATTTCCAGTTCTAACTTCCTTTCCCTGTAAGCCAACGCATGCAGTCCATATTTGGGCATTAAACATGGAGGGGAACTCCCCGGACTGTTCAGAAATGTTGTCAATAAAATGAATCCCGGAATACTTCGTTGAACTTTCTTGTGACAGAATTGTTGTTACTTTGTTTGGTGGAATTTATACAGTTCCTATTTATTTATCCCTCGATCAGCATTGAGTGCATTGGACTGGAAAAAATAGAATAAAAAAGAAGTCGGTTCTTATTATTACGTTTTAAAGTACAAGTCCACTCCAAAAATAACTTGCCTAGTTTACGTAGTTTAGTAGCGGACTCGGATTGCGCAATTCGGGAGGGGAATTTCGAGACTAGCCGCAGTAATAGTGCATGTAACAGCCAGGGGCGGCCAAGCGACTTCCAAAGTGGGGGGGGGGGCACCAAGAAAAAGGGCACTTTCTGGAAAAAGGGCACCTACAAAGGGAAATCTCAAGGCGAAAATATACAATTTTGTAGACATTGGTATATATTATATACCCCTATATTGTGATTACACTATCAGGGATGATTACAATATTTGTTTCACTTTATACACCATACAAGATATTGCTTAAGCATCATGCTTTGCAGTTGGGTGTGATGGTCTGAAATTTATTTGCGAGTGAGCGGAGCGAGCGAGGTAAAAAATTAAGATTTGTGAGGTCGCATGCAGCGCGAAAAATTACATCTTATAAAGAGGAACTTAAACCCAATCCTGATGGGGTTATAAGCACATTAACGGAAGACTGAAAAGACCTTTGATAAGTAACATAACTATATCATCTATAGATGCGTGCGAGCTTTGGGGGAAATTGCTCTTAGTCGCTTGAACTTAGGGGCGCGTTTAATGATGAGAGGAAAAGGGGACACTTATCAGAAAAGAAAAGGAGCATGTGTCAAAGTACAAAGATTAATTATCAGAGGTGAAAATGGGGCACTTCTTACACCCTCAAAAGAGGCACTCACCAGGGATGAACAAAGTCAGTCATGAGAATAGGAAATGGGCATTTGTCGACGGAAAGGGGCCCCATCAGATTTTGATAGGGGCATTTATAAGAGGTGAAAAGGGGCATTTATAAAAGAGGATAGGTCCCTTATTAGAAAGGAAAAGGGGCACTATCATTGTTAAAAGGAAATTATCAGAGGTGAAAAGAGGCACTTATCGCACCTGAAAAGGGGCAATGACCAGATATGAAAATGGGCACTTTGTGAATGAAACAGGGGCACTTATAATAAAGGAAAATGTGCATTAGTTCAAAGAAAATGGGCACCGATCATATTTTAAAGGGGCATTTATCGGAGCTGAAGGGGGCACTTATCTGAAGTGAAAAGGAGTAACTTCTCGTACCTGAAAAGGGTTATTTATTAGTACCAGAGAAGGGGCACTTATGAGAAGGGGAAGGGGCTCTTTTTTAATGGGGCACTTATCATTAGGAAAAGGGCTTATCCGAGTTAAAATAGGGGTAGTTATTAAAAGGGGAATGGGCACTTCTTACAAAGGAATATAAGCACTTGTCAAGGTGAAAGAGGCACCTCTTAGATTTGAATAGGGCAATTATCAGAGGTGAAGGGGGCACTTATCAAAAGTGAAAAGAGGCACTTCTCGTACCTGAAAAGGGGCACTTACTAGAGATTAAAAAGGGCACTTATGAGAATGGAAAATGGACACTTATTGCAAAGGAAAATGGGAACTTATCGAAGTAAAAAGGGCACGTTCAAAATAAAAGGGGCACTTATCAGAGTTGAAAAGGGGAAGGGGCACTATTACAAATTAATAGGGGCACTTGTCAAAGTAAAAGGGGCACTTTTCCTACGTAAAAAGGGGCACTTCTTACAAAGTTAAAGGGGCACTTGTCCTATGTAAAAAGGGGCACTTTTCGGGTGCTTGAAAAGTGGGGGGGGGCACTGTGCCCCCCCCCCGGAGGGCCGCCTCTGGTAACAGCATTGTTTTAATATCTCCAAATCCAACTTTGTTTAAACCAGAATATACAGTTTGTAAAGGATAAATGTGGTTTTATTTTCATTTTGATGTTTGGAATAGATTAGTTAATAAAGTATTAAGAAGATATAAATTTTATCTATGAAGAATGAACCCCCCATGAACCCCCCCCCCAAAAAAAAAAAAAAAAAAATGGGTGGGGCGCGTGCGAGGGGGGGGGGTAGTAGTGTGTATGGTTTGATGGGGTTATTTGTTTTATGTTACAAATGATTTCATTTTTTGTTTTCGTCAATCGTACAATCTATGTATTGAACATGTATTGAATTATGTCAAGATGAAAAACAATTGTATTTCTAAGAACGATTCGTATTGTTTTTGGAATCAATAAAACAGACTATGGAAATTAACGCTTAACTTGTAACTATAAAGGCCCGCCTTGACCAACTCATATGATACTTTTTAATGGGGGGCGAGTTCATATTAATGTTTAATTTCTATAAATCACAGGTTAGCTTAACCTATACGGGCCCCCATCAACTCATGATGTTATTTTTTTTTTCTTTCTTTTTTTTATTTGTGGGATTCGTATTTTGGAGGGTGGGGGTGGGGTCACACTAAGTTCTGATTTACACACATAGCGTAATGGTCTGCATGTTTATGACGAAACGATTGATGGAGCTGTTTCTTTTCTCCACGATATCTCATTCATTCACATAATTATGTACATGTATTTATACAAGGTTCCCCTGTATTACGTTCATTATTCGTTTCCACTATATTGTTCCAACCCCCCCACCTAATTTGGTTTCTTTTCTCTGTTTCGGCACAATTCTGTCTTTTTTTCTTCTCTCTCTCTTTCCCTTTCATTGTCGTCCCCCTCTGTCCAATCTTGTTCTCTCTTTCACTCCCTCTCTCTCTCTCTCTCTCTCTGTTTCTATTTCCATCTCCCCTCCCCCTCTGTCCAATCTTGTTCTCCCTCTCCCCCTCTCTCTCTCTGTTTCTATTTCCATCTCCCCTCCCCTCTGTCCAATCTTGTTCTCCCCTCTCCCCTCTCTCTCTCTCTCTGTTTCAATTTCCATCTCCCTCCCCTCTGTCCAATCTTGTTCTCCCCTCTCCCCCTCTCTCTCTCTGTTTCTATTTCCATCTCCCCTCCCCTCTGTTCAATGTTGTTATCTCTCTCTCTCTCTCTATCTCTGTCTTTCTCTCTTTCTCTTTCCATCTCTCTCCTTTTCATTCCATCTCCCCTCCCCTCTGTCCAATCTTTTTTTCTCTCTCTCTCTCTCTTTTTCTCTTTCCATCTCCCTCCCCTCCGTCCAATCTTGTTCTCCCTCTCTCTCTCTCTCTGTTTCTATTTCCATCTCCTCCCCTCTGTCCAATCTTGTTCTCCCTCTCTCTCTCTCTGTTTCAATTTCCATCTCCCTCCCCTCTGTCCAATCTTGTTCTCCCCTCTCTCTCTCTCTCTCTCTCTGTTTCTATTTCCATCTCCCCTCCCCTCTGTTCAATTTTGTTATCTCTCCCTCTCTCTCTATCTCTGTCTTTCTCTCTTTCTCTTTCCATCTCCCCTCCCCTCTGTCCAATCTTTTTTTTTTTCTCTCTTCTCTCTTTCCATCTCCCCTCCCCCTCTGTCCAATCTTGTTCTCTCCCTCTCTCTCTTCATCCCCTCATCTTGTACTCTTTCTCCATCTATCTCTCTCTACGTCCATCTCCCTCCCATTCTGTCCCATCTTGTTCTCTTCTCTCTCTCTCTTTCACTTTCCATCTCCCCTCCCTCTGTTCAAACTTGTTCTCTCTCTCTCTCTCTATATATGTATATATATATATATGTATATATATATGTATATATATATATATATATATATGTATATATATATGTATATATATATATATATATGTATATATGTATATATATATATATATATATATATATATATATGTATATATATATATATATATATATATATATATATATATATATATATATATATATCCCTCTTTCTCTTTCCACCTCCCCTCCCATTCTGTCCAATCTTGTTCTCTCTCTCTCTCTACCGAGTAGTATCACAAGGGTGAAGGCCCTTGGGAGAAAAACAGAAATGGGTGATATTTTTGTACACAACAAACGGGACAGTTATCTGTCACTACGTCATATTCCACTGAAAACAATTGCCAATGTGAGATTCGCTTAGCTGTGATCTCATATTTCAATTATTCATAACATACTTATACTTATTTTGTAAACATTCGCCATTCTGTTCTCTGATTTTTGTATTATAGGCCGTTTTCTGTTTATAGGTCTTCCTCCAAAAAGATAAAATAATTAAACAACAGCCATAACAAAACACAAATTACAAACAAAGAAAAACAAAAATAAAACAAAACAAAACTCAAAAGAAAAGTTCCAAAAGTTTTTGGAAAAGGATATTCTATTCATGTCGTTTATTGAACAAATCACAATAACATTCTTAGAAGTATAGTAACTAGTAAGAACATACTTTTTTTTCTTAATTAACTAGATATGAGCAAAGATGAGCAAGATTTTCATATATCATAGGAATATAACTTGTGTACCGAGTTAGCATACAATTTAGCCTGTATAAACATTCAAGAACTATATATAATGAGGTTAACAACCTTATTATTGTTATACCATGCTCAACTTAATGCAATTAATGAATGTTGAACTATTTTCCTTGAGTTATTCATTTCCATGGTTACCAGTAACTATTTTGGTGTCTTAAAATAATTGTGTCTTTGTTAAAAAGAATAACCTACAAGAGCACATGATCATTGACACCCTTATTATATGCAAGGTTGGAAATATTATCTTTCAAAGTAAACGAAAGCTTAACAATAGTGGTGGTGATATTGTAACAGATCAATGTATATCTAAAGTAATAAAGCTGTTTATTAATGTTTTCATTTCATTTAATTTCTCTCCCTAATCACCAGTTACCAGGCATTTTATGAAAAATGGCATCTATAGGGCTGGAAACCAATTTATATTCATTTGTTGTTGCTATGTCGGACAAGCCTCGGGGGATTTTTTAAGTTGTCACTTTAGGAACTTTTGTGTAAAAAATTGCATGGAATCAGTAAACAGGTCTTATATAGCAAATGACAGATAATCTGAGATTTGAATGAGATTTACAACGAACATACAAGTCATGTAGAGACATAATACACTACATTATTATACATGTATTACGTAATGAATGAAATGTAGGCCTACATAACATTGCTCAGCCGTTTAAAATTGTTACTGGTAAATTTTTTTTATCATACAAGTTAAAAAATAACAAATTTTGGTCGCAGTCATTGCATTATCAACATATTGTTTAATAGCTCGAAAATAAAATGTCCGCCAAAGAAGTATAAATCAAAGATTTACTAGGGGTTAACCTTGATTATCATGTTGCTATTTATTAGCTCCAATTACCAAATAATATGTATTTACATTGCACTGACTAAAATGAGTTTACATGTTAGTGATTTGGAGATAAATGAAAGCTTGAAGTATCAATTGATAAGCGAACATAATCGTGATATAACATTATAATCGTACTTCAAAGACATTTAAATCATAGAATTTATATATACATAAAACTGACCCAATTGCACATTGAAACCTAAATTGCACCTTTTTTCTTTCTTCTCAATTGCCCTGTACCTGTTGAAAACGCACTTGTAAATATAGTACAAATGAAAGACTGGCTTATTGCACATATAAAGCATCAATATGTCTATCTGGTTCCGTTTATACATGGTGAAGCGGATACATGTAATAACTTAATCCCTCCTAAACCACGTAGAGATCTTTCGATTCCTGATTACTCCTACGCTTTGCATAGGCGAGTCTAATGTATTTAGTCATTTGATATCGCATACGCTGCAAAGTAGAATTAAATTATGAACATACTTATTGTTTACATCCTAAGCTTCTAGGAGGCCTATTTACCCCTAAAAAGGTGGTAAGTGGTCGTTTGTGTGGGGGACTTTAACAATAAAATCATCAAATAGCAGGAAAAGGGTGACCTTTCTACAGCCCCTTGAGATAAATTCCCTCCATCTTGGATCTTTGATCCGCCCCTGGATGAAGTTGTGTATGAGTTTAGGGACTTTGCTGAAGTGGTGGTTGAGGACTACGGGACGTCTCCACTGTATTATGGTGAGGGTCTGGTTGTTGTGGATCACGTGATGCTCGGGGTATATTCTCCGAGAAGGACGGTTGCCTTGGATGATGCAGAACGTGTGCTTGGTGATACGATGACTGGAAGGCTGGCGGTAAAGACGCTCCTGTCGACATTTCTGACTGCAAGGTGTGTTGTTGGATCGTATGTGTCATTGGTCGATGAGGATTAATGTTGTGCCGTTGATCATCGTATGATGAATGTGTTGTCGAAAAGTACCGCGGCCGCTCTGTCATTAAGTGAGGCTGTTGAGGGCGGTGTTGTGGTGTTTGGGAGTATGGAAGTGGCCTGTGGAAACGTCGTGCGGCCTGATTCAATTGTTTCCTTTGTTGTGAGCCGGACATGTGGGTACCGAGTTGACTTTGTGTTGCTATTTGTGGTAGAGCCTGGGGCAAATATGGTTGTTGGTGTGAATTTCGTGTGAGCTCTTGGCTCTGTGATATAGTGGGTTGATGCTGCCCACGCGATGGGTGAAATGGCAGAAACGGTTGGCCCACTCTGTTTTGGTCTGGATGCTGCCATGCTTCCTGTAAGACAGGAGTCTGTGACAATGGTAGGTGATGCAGAACGTGTGTTTGATGTTGCTGGTTGTGATGGTAGGTGGTGGCTGGTGGCAGGAATGTTCCTGGCATGGCTGATTGGCGGTGATGCTGGGTTGTTGGTGTCATTCCTTGACTGATCATTTGTGATGAACGTGATGGAACATCTGCGAGTGGCTGATGTGGCTGTGGATAGCGTGATGATTGCCATAGTGGTGGATAGTCTTGCGGTCCTGATGGTAACAAAGCACCAGGATCTGACATTCTATATATGTCTTGATATTGCCCTGCGCTTTGCAGTGCCTGTGGCCGCAACAGATATGGATAGGCATCTGTCCGAGACTGTGTATGATATTGCTGATTTGGCTCTTCAAATTGAGATGGTAGTCTTCCTGGGATTTCTGTCGTCTGCAATGGTACAATCGAGACCTGGCGGACCGATCGTGATCTATGTTCATTGTACCAAGTTGTCCAAGTCATGTTGTTTGTAAAGAAAGGATTCTGAAATTTAAGGTAGCAAAAGATAGGACAATCAAGGCAAATGAAAATAGTATACTTTGCGAACTATGCAAAAAACCTTGATTTCTCAACAATCCCTTGTCAGATATGATATATTACACCGTTTATATTGATAGTGGGTTGTTTTCATGATGGGGGAGGGGATGAGGACATTTGAAAAGGGTCAGTGTGCTAGGGACCAAACGAGGGAAAGGTCTTTGAGCATACAACCATCCACCATTTTTTAAAATTTTTAATTCGCAATATAACAAATTTGGGGTTCTAGTAATGCTCTAGATAACTGATTTTAATTAGTATGCCACATTGGAGTGGTTGATAGAGAGAGAATTTTCGCACTCTGAAGTATTGAACATTAAACTTTAAAGCTCTTTTTGGTCAAATAGGCAAGTCAAAGTCCATCTTCTTTAACTATTCACAATGTAGGCAGTGGTAAATCATGACTCATGGGGGAGGGGGTACGATCCCCTTTGATATGAAATAAAATGAAAATAACTTTATCAAAATAATTATAATCCACAATATACTATTATAACAAAAGCAGAGTCAGAATAGACTATATGAAAGAGGAGATTAGTGTATTTTTTTATAAGAATAATTGAGAATAATTCCCCATATAGTTAAATTTAAAAGCATGATTTATTGTTTTTTAATTTAGTATTGATTCTATAAAGATTAAGTTTAAATTATTAATATGACTTACTCGGTGATTAAAGAGTAATGTTAAATTGAAGTTTGTTCAATTGACTTATGCTTGATGTACATACTTTGTAACCATGTAAAAAAAGAATTTCCATGTATCTGGACAATAAAACAAATCAAATCAATCAATCAATCAAATTAAATCTTTCCCCTATCATAATAAGAAAAAAAGCAGCCAGCCACTTGTTATAAAAGATTAAGCGATTTAGCTTATCAGCCTATATTAACATGAATTATGTCGTAATTATTACGGGATCATGTTTCATATAACATAATCCATCATGAGATCTAGACCAATAACAGTTACATGTAGTACATGTATTAACGTCCTCTTTTGTTCGTATATTACAACGAAATTGTTTTTGATGTTACATAAAAACGCATCGATATCGCTTTTCTCATTCCCCGCCCGCGATTTTTCATCGATATCTGATGGATATTTTAAAATCACCTTTCTGTAACGAGCTAGAATATCAACCTCCTTGTAAAAATCATCATGTAGCCATAGATCACGAGAGCCCTCTATCGTCAGGTCGACGAGACGAGGCTGGAGACAAAGAAACTTAGCTAGGTCACGTGATGCCGTTTGATGATTCTCGTCTAGATTTAAGTGTGCTATGCATACCTTTTGAGTCTGTTGAGAAAAGAAATTCAAAGATAATGATTATGATAATAATGTTCATAATAACAATACTACAAAAAAATTAATAATAATATTTTATTTTTAAGGCGCCATAATCAACTTCAACTCAAATGCTCAAGTGGGACTTGTTCAAAAAAAATCATGTAAAAGCAACTGCATTATACACAAGGAACAGATGAAATATAGAACATATTATTCATTATTCATAAATAACTGACTTAAAACTATGGAACGTGGTGATACCAAATTTCATTTGCACGAATATCTTGCAACTCTTAGTGATTTTGGGGGGTTGTAAACATAATTATTTAGAGGAAAAAAATCCATCACATTGGGATTCACGATTTTTTCTTTCATATGACATGTCATGCGTAATACATGAATTATGTATGCTAGAGAACAAGTTTAATGAAAACATGCTTGATTTCTGCCCAAATGGGTGAGAAGCAATTTATCTTTCTAATAATGATGATGACGACGATAATAATGATGATGATGATAATAATAACAATAATGATAATAATCATGTCAATTATACCATTAATAAATAAACTCATTCTACAAACTGCCTATTGTAATTCTACAATATCAATTCATGAACGCTACTCATTTCGGAATAAAGTATATATTTCTAAATGAACGGCGAGTTACAGATATGCTCATAATGATTAATGAATGCAAATAAGATTGATTGGCAGGGGACGTCATTATCTGCATAATTATAAACACGCAAACGTTGGATGATTCATTCATCATCCCATAGGAATAGATAATGTATGCATGTCTACGTCATTACATATCATCCTCAATTTTGAATTGTTTGTAGAAAGGTGTAATGATAACGGACAATATAAATGCATATTCATGAGATTTAGCGAAAATATGCATTAATCAATATCAATATCATGGCCTGTATTAAATTTCTTTTCATCTTCGCGCACAAAGTGCTCTATAGTGATTCCATTTATGTATCAATGCTAAGATGAAGTGACAAACATGTTAAAGGTTACTTTTCGAGGAAGAAGCACACATCGTTAGAGATTTATGTTAAACATGAAATGTAGGAATATAAACGGGAGTTTTATTGTCAATTCTATAGGCCAGTCTTTATTTTCCTTTTTTCAGGGTTTATTCGTTTAAAGAGCTGAGTGTTTTCACAGTTTAACGCTAATCAAAATCAAATTGTTTCATCGACATTTAGAATTACCTTTGAATATGAAGCTAGACGAGCAATTTCGTGGTAGAACTCATCATGTAGCCACACAGGTGGATAACAATCAGTGCTTATCGTCAGGTCGGTGAGACAAGGCTGAAAACAGAGAAACCTAGCTAGGTCACGTGATGCTGATGGGTTGTTCAACTTTAGGTTACAACCTAGGAGGCAGACCGTTTGAATCTGTCGAATAGTGAAAAATGATGATGGTGATTACATGTATCATAATGATTTCAATGATTACAATAATGAAAATTACAATAATGAAATTTATGACGATGATGTTGATGCTGCTGCTGCTGATGACGATGTTGATGATGTTGATGATGATGATGATGATGATAATTCAGAAGAATTCTAGAAGCATGTTTTCAGAAGTTTTCGAAAAAGTCAAGTGAATTACTGCACGTCTTTATTCGAAATGCAGGGAATTTATGTTCAGGATTTCTTGCTGGAAGAGTAATGATATAAATAATATCGAAAACACATCTGACCTCTGGCTGTATATGTGTGAATAAAAACACACACAACCAGAAATCGGATGTATTTTGACAGAGAGAAAAGCCCGCTGTCAAATTTTCATGAGTAACAAGATTCGATCAGATATCCGAGGTATTGATTTTTTTTTTTTTTTTTTCTTCATGGTCTTTTTCCAAAGTTAAAAAATAATTACAACTTAAATCATGATAGTAATCGAATTCTATAATTAATTCATCATCAACCTTTAATGTTTAGTGTTACGGGTTGGGTATAAACGAATATGTCTATTATTAAAGCACAAACATATCACTAACTTAAAGGTGGTCGGTGGATAGAACCTGGTGTAATGATACTTAAAAGTTAAACATAAGTAAGGCTGTATGCAGAGTATTTACATCAGAGACTTTAAGGGTACTGAGTTTATGGAACAATGGGTCGGAGTTTGCTCTGGGGTGTGAGCCCGTGCAAATACGTAATGCTTTCTTCTGCAAAAGAAGAATTTGATTAGTCTCTTTTCTTCTTCAGAAATTATCCATTGACCCGGGTAATAATACCTGTAAAAGCACTTAGAGACATTGTCTACGTATTAAGCACTATATAAACCCATAATATTATTATTTTTTATTCTTCTTATTCTTCTTATTATCAAAACACATAAAGAAAATTTTGAACAGCATGTTCATTTTTTTAAAATCAAAGTTGCCATCTCCGGCCTGTCTTAGGATACAAATACCTTATTTTACAGTTAATGCAAGATTTGATTTTGACCTTAAAAAAAAAATCAATTTAAATTTTTAAAAAATAGAGATTTCGATCAAATATATTGCCTTGGGGATCACAATTTTTTTTTCAATTTGAATTAGAAGTACATCGGATTCATTTCAATTGGGTTTCCTGATCCTGTTTTAATGAGTGAGAGTAATTGCTTATTTTGAGTAAAAGTGTCATCAATCGATACACATTTACTTTCCTAATTTCTTTCCGCGTAATAAGGTTTTGATTAGAAGTTCCCGAATCTCTCAGGCAGATGACGGCAATAACAAATTTAAATGACTTTTTTCTACTAACTGCCAGTGTTAGTTTTATTTCGTTTACTCGTAAATTGCGGTACATAAATAAATTGGTGATTTTATTATTCATTATTGAAGGTAACTGTATGACCAAAGTCCCATACCGGTATTCCCTGTAAATCGTTAAAACACCTTCTAAATTACCTTTGATGATGAGGCCAAACAAGCAAGTTCGTGGTAGAAATGATCATGAAGGTTAAGATGTAAGAATTCACGGCTAGAGTTTATGGTCAGGTCAGTGAGACAAGGCAGGAGACATAGAAACTTAGCTAGGTCACGTGATGCTGTTGGGTCATTCATTCGTAGATCACAACCATCAATACACACCTTCTCTATCTGTTGTTATAATTCATAAACGGGAAATTAAATTCTTTATCGATTACCAATACATCTTATTTTCTCCAGTACATTTACGCTCAAATGCGCTGCGCTTACAATCTGTATGTTATGGCGCTGTTGAGATGCCTTACAAAAAATGTAACAATCATTTTTCAACTCTAATTTCATTGAACACCACGGTCATTACAGGTTGATTTAAATATGAAACTATCACATTTAGATTACTTTTTTTTATACCAACTGCCAGAATTATGACATTTGATGATACTTATCGAGCAACCGATCAAGGCAACGGCCTCTGACTGTATAATCCTCATCCCAAATAATTGTGTTAATTAGGCCAATTGCGCGAGGTCGTGTAGGGACAAAAATCGCACTTCCCATTTTAAAGGGATAGTTGAGTTTTGTTGCAGAGGGCGCTACACAAAATATTTTTTTGTGAGATAATGAAAACCGAGTGTCAAATTTGAAACAAATATACAATTTAAATGACAAAATCTTCTTTGTTTGATCAAAGTCGGTTCAGAGACGGCTGAAATATCCATAAATATAACCATTTCTAATATGTGTAGTGCCCCACAAATATTCGGTAATTTTGAACCAGCCGTTGAAAACAAGAGCGCCTTATTTGTTTTAATCCAGCCAATGCCAATATTGGCTTTTTATTGGCTTTGTTCGTGTTGGTTATAATACGCACAACCAGCCGGCCCGTGTATAATTGTTGTTATTAATTAATTAATTAATTAACGGTCACCGTATTATTTTGAAAGTGGAGCTGAATTGGTAAGATCGTATTCAATCTAAATTCATACATTTCGAGGTATAAAATTACCTTCATAGCAATTTTAGGTTCTAAAAGGGCACTAGAAATTTCTAAATAAGAATAAGAACAATAGCCATGCACTTTGAAGGCATTTGCGGTCTTAAACAAGAACTCAACTATCCCGGCAAACTTTGCACTCGTTGTTCACACAGGCAAATGAAAGCCTTAACCCCACACTTATATTATTATTAAAATTACAAATTAGTCTACAGGATAATTAATTATATTAATTTAGGGATTCTTAAACTTTGGTTCTGCCTTCTGGTCAACTCAAACTTTACAACCAGCCATAGAAAGAAGCAGCATTTCCCTTGTGCGAGTTGTATTATGATAATGAACAGAGCAGAATTAAAACAAAAGGCCAAAGTTAAACACTTACATTTAACAACTTGTGCACATGTGGAAAAATGAAGGAAAACTTCATGAATCTGACACTTGTAATTTATTTTCATTTAAAAGATAAATTTGAATGCAAGTCAGTTTTTGTCTACCATAAATGGCTTGCTACTTTGATCAGATCTTTTCAAATCCCCATACATTGAACTAAGCCATTTTATATTCCCTCTTATCATTTGTTGTTGTTTTTCTGACAGACGCACTCAGCCATCGAAACTTGCGGAACATTGACAAAAAGTTTTCGAAAGACACAGACATCGCACATCAGTCTCCATTGCACAAGTTCCTGGATCAACATTTGCTGGACTCCATGGCATGCCTTTATTTGAAGACTCGACAGCATGCAGTTTTGCTTCACATAGGAACAAACAATCTTGAACGGGGAGTTTGGGAGAAGGACGAGAAGGATTTTGTTCAACTTATTCTTTCAGTAAAAGAAAATCCATTTCAAATGATTACATTTTTGTATCTCTGATACTTCCAAGGTGGTATTCGGAGCTTCACACAAACAAAGCATTTATTATATTAATAGAAAACTGACTGAACCTTTATACAATTTAACAATTTTTACTCTAATAATACTTTTATTCTCAGTGACACATTTTATGCGTGTGATGGTCTCAACATAAATGTCAAAGTCAGTTTATAAATAAAATATAGATATTAAAAAATGGAAATTCTATTCCTAGTCCTATTTCATTTATTATTAGTAGTAGTGTGAACAATAATTTTTAGTTTAACCGTTGTCTGTTTACTAGGCTATTCAGAAGAAACCAGAGCTGGTTTCTTCTGGGTTAGTTAGCATGAATGTTGATTAAGAAATGTAAATTACACAGACCTGTTAAATAATACCAACAAAAAAGAATAACAATCTTTTAAAAGATATTTTGTCAGATTTGTTTTTCATCCAAAATAGTACCTACACAAGGTGATATAATGTAAATAGTCGAGCATTGACATATGTTGATAGGTTGGTGATGATGATGGTGATGGTGGTGATGGCGATGGTGGAGATGATGGCAATGGTGATGTCAGTGGTGATGGCGATCATGGTGATTATAATGACGGTGATTATGATGTCGTGATGGCAATGGTGATGATGTCAGTGGTGATGGCGATCGTGATGGCTATGGTGATGATAATGATGACGGTGATCATGATGACGGTGATTATGATGATGGCGATGATGATCGTGATGGCAATGCTGATGGTGGTGATGATGATGGCAATGGTGACGGTGATTATGATGGCAATGCTGTTGGTCGTGATCGTGATGGTGATCATGGCAATTAATAATGGTGATGATGTCGGTGGTGATGGCGATGATGGCTATGGTGATGATGATAATGATCGTGATGATGATGGCGATGATGATTGTGATTATGATGTTGAAGATGAAAATTAGAATTCTATAAGTTTTATTTGAGCCCTTCAGCCCACATACACACACTAAGATTTTTATCTGAGGGCCATAAACACATAAACAAAATCAGAAAATAAATTATCAGATATATATATTCAGCGGGTCACTATAAAACAAAATAACAAACAGAAAAGAGCAGGGAAAAAATTAATATTTATTTTTCGGGGGCTACTTTTCAAGCTTGCCTGCATAAAAATAACACTCTAAAATTTGTTTTGCATTGAACTCTATGCAAATTTATGGGGGCTCTTTTCTGATTTTCGGGGGCTCTTTTGGGCATTTCGGGGGCTAATTCGCCCTGAGCCCCCGTGTATTTTTTTCACTGGAAAAGAGCATAAGGGAAAGAATTTTGTAATATTTTATTTCCAGGAATACACATGAATGAACTGGAGTTACACAAAAGAATTATCAAATAAAATATTACCATCATTGAATGCCTGGGCCCGTATTCAATAAACTTCTAAGACATTTTTCTTAAGTCTAAGAAAATGTCTAAGAATTTGTCTAGGTTAAGAAAGTTGCCTTAGCCGTATTCTAAACACGTAAAGCAGTTTGTCTTAGCTTAGACAACAGATAAGACAAATTCTTAGACCCGATGACGTCATGTTGGAAAGGCAAGTTGGTCGAGTCGAGCGACTTTAATTGCAGCTCAATTTGCCTATGCAATTTGCGTGTTATAATAAAAATCGCACCGCACGAAAATTATACACAAAACGTATGGGAGATTGTATGATGGGAGGAATGATACTCACAGAATTGTTTTAGGCTTGACCAACTGACACTAAAATATTAGTAAGGCAGTCTAGTCAAGACCCCCTGATCTATAGATCGAACATCCACCGTAGGATTTTTATACTTTTCTGTCAAACATCTTCGAAGAGCCGATCCGGCTATTATTTTTATGCCGCGGGCCTATAATAGTATAAATAGGGTCCATGAAGTTAGCGCCGCTAGCCGGCCGGCCAGCGCTAGCATTGAGCTACCCTTAGACTTAGGCATTACATCGTATCTGCTATAGCTAGCCTAAAATTAATCAAATAGCTTTATCAGACCGATAATATAAAAAATTTGGGGCATTCTCACCTAACATCATGCCGATGACACATCATTCCCTGTTTCCATATTATAATGCCAATGACTAAGAGATGATTTTTTTACGGCAGCTATGTCATAATATAAAAGTACTAGTGTTACTGTTATGAAGGCGGCCTATGCTTTATCCTGGATTAATTGTGTATTACAAACATACACAAAGCTATAATTAAAGTCTATATGGCTCCTGCTGCGCCGCCGACGCTGTACTATATGATATGCATATACGCGAAGCCTACGTTGATATGGGTCAACTGATAACCTGCGCCGCAGCCTTCATTCCATTTGATCGAAACCCAAAGCGACATTGCGTACAGCAGCACTGCCGGTGCCGAAGCCCTATTTAAGCATCCTCATGAGTATGCTTAAATGTAGGGTAGATTTCTTACTTATCTTAGATATCTCGATTGTATAGAATACAACATGCTATTTAAGCCCTTTTCTTAGATAAAATCTAAGAATTCTTCTTATCCTTAAGGTAAAATTCTTAGCCCCCAATGCTTTTATAGAATACACATTTTTGCTAAGACTATTTTCTTAGCCAAAATTTAAGAAAAAGTACTTAGATTTCATGCTTAAGAAGTTTATTGAATACGGGCCCTGGGAATTACCAAAAGAAATTCCTGTTTAAGGCTCTTCTCATTAGTCCATGGTTTACAAATATAAAAACACATTTCAGAACTTTTACAACCATAAAATTATTAGCAGGGATGGAAACAATCATATTTTCATTTTTCAATCACATTGCCCCCCCCCCGAAAGTTTGTATTTACACAAATATACATTTGAGAAAGAATAGTGTGTCTTCTTTGTTAAAATGATATCAAAACCTGACCGAAAATAGCCTACATAGACACTTAAATCCTCCCTTCTGTCCCCTATTCAGTCTAGAGCTGGTATTCTATATTGTACTTGAGTGTACTTGTGTGCATATCCGAATCCAACTTGTACTTTCTGTACACTTCTATTATTATGTATCGCACGAGTATCATACACAATAGTAAGTATGTGGGGCAATACAAAGCCTCTACGTCTGGGGGTTAAGCACCTATGCTATCACACTATCCTCCGTGCGTGTTCACGTATAGCGCACGGACTGGTTGGACCGCACAGTACATCGATAATCGACGCAAAACTAGATATAGCGTAGTATCCCCCGGTTGATCTTCACGCAAAACGCCGCCGATCGGCCATGTCAATTTTCCGCCAAGTCTAGTATGCATCAGCTACTACTTTGCTTGTTCCTGACTGGTATTGAGATAAACATCAATAGGAACTATGATATTATGTTAGGAAAATATCTACATTATGTGGTAAGCCAAAATTTAACGAGATGCACCCCCGATAAAAATGAGTTTTTAACATGAATATCCGACTCTTCAAATATTTTTTTCTCCAAGTTTTCTTCGTGTTTTTTCACATTTTAAAACATCACTCACTACTTATTGAATAGTACACTATAATGTTTATTATTCTGGCTCAATATTTATGACAAATTCATTGTCATTAAATGAATCCTGAGCAGATAAGAAGAACGAGAACTGTGCCATGTTTTTTGCTCATTACGTATGCAAGAGGAGCAAAAACATGCATACGACTTGAATAAATACGGGTGATTTTGCGAGTGCTGCGGTCTGACTGGAAAGTAGTAATTACGGAATCTTTTTGTTGGCTCGAAGAGAAGGAGGGACGTTTATTTATATATTCCTAATTTGCTAAGAATTTGACGAATGTATTATTCATGTTTTGTATATCACTTCGTTTGCAATGTCAGTACCAAGAATAATTTTGAAAGTTAGCAAAGTGAACGAGCAAACCTTTGGAATAATTATTCCATTTTGTTTCAATTCGCAGTTTGCGGGAAATGTGCTTACTGAGCAGTTTATGCAGGCTCTATTGTTTAAAGTAGAAACGGATTCAAATACAATATTATATTAATGGAAAGCTTATGACCTCAGTAATTTTTAAAAAAATATTTCAGATTTTTATGATAATCAATCAGGTCGTAACAACCAAAAAACTACCCCAAAACCATGAATTGTTCATCATTCATTTTCTCGCCCAAATGACACCAATAAATCGCCCAAAATAATTTGACGTAGGCGATTGGGAGATTGTCCCCAAAACGAACTAAAGCTCGTACCCACTACATGGAGTCTATGGCTTTTGCCGTATAAGTTTGTTGCATGTTTTGATTGTTTTGCATGTCTGTTCTTTGAACTAAATAAAGATAAACTAAAAAGAAAAAAGGTGTAATGTTCCTTATTACATAAAACTGACGAAAGAAATTATACAGATGAAAGAAATCAATGAATATTAGCACAATTATGTCTAAGTAATAACCTATTTGCCGGTGATCATTCGTGCTATCGAAAACTGGCCAGCTTGATTGCAGAATACCCTACCATATTGTTAGTCTTCATATATTAGCCGTAGATATAGACTATGATTTTATTGTTTGCGATAATGGTGATACAGGTATTGAAGATTGTATAATGCAAGTGTTCGTATTCATTTGGTGGATGAAAAGTTGAATTCTACGCCGTTTTGTCCGTCATTGCAGCGCTGAATTTGGTGTGTTCGTCTCTAATTTGTGACAAATTTAGATGGCTTTCCTGATGATATTTCATGCAAAATTTCTGTCATATTGATAAGCACTGAGTCTTGTCCTTACCTTTGAATTGTTTCTTGTCCATTATGGTCATTTAGTAGATGAATTAGTTGAATTCTGAGCACTATTTCAGTAACGCAAAAAGTCCCGTACTCACGCAGCACATTAATTACATTAAAAATTAATTAAAGAATTGGTCAGAGCTAAAACTTTCCACAAATGAACTAGCCCATAATAGCCACAGACTCATACCAATCCAACAATCCAAATAGCTTGGACCTGTCCTTTTCAGGAATGACCAGTTACAAACATGCTCAGGAGGTGATTATTGAATGTTTATTAGATCGATCTGCAAAAGGAAATCATCACTGGCATATGAACATGCAACGAGGGATGATTCGTTCATTTTCCAATATGGATAGAAAACTAATGCGTTTTTACATCATTATGTATCACCTTCAATATCAAATGTTGTGGCCCTTGTTTAATAATTTGTTTCCTTTTTATTCGCGCGTTATAGATTGCGAAGTAATTTCATCCATGTATCAATGCCAAGCTTAAAAGACAAACTGCAAACAATTACCTTTGAGGAAGAAACGAAAATCATTAAAATTCAGGTTTAACAAACATTATCTATCAAGAGCCTATATCGAACGGCCAGTATTTAATATGTGGCTTTTTGTGTTTATTGAAGTAGATAGTGGTTTAACGTAGTCTGACATTTTCATCGACATCCGATGCAATAGTTAAACTTACTTTTGAGGATGAAGCTAGACTTGCTATCTCATTGTAGAACTCATCATGTAGCCAACTAGATGGATCATACTCTTCGTCATAGTTTATAATCTTTATAGTCAGGTCGGCGAGACGAGGCTGAAGACAGATAAACCTGGCTAGATCACGTGATGCCGTTGGATTATTGCTCCATAGATCACATTTTATGGACACCTTTTGAATCTATCGGAAAGAGAAAAATAATGATGGTTATTATTATCATGATAGTTATTGTAGTTTTAAAGGAAAATTAAACATTATTTGAAAACTACTGTAACAGAAATCAGAAAAATTAAATGCAGAATGGTAAAATTTATTAACTTGTTAAGATTTTGCCCAAACAATACAAATTGACGTCCCTCATTCGCCTTCCTCTACGCCATTTACATATGTGTGCAAAATTAAAGGAAACAAGCACTGGCCATGTTCATGGCAAATTCCTCTTCTAAACAACCTAAAATTATGTCTTCATGTTTCCATGAAGGTGATCTCAAACATAAAGGAATCCTTAATCATTTCGCAAAAGCCGCCTGAAATGAGAGATTACATCCATTTTCGCGGGACAAATTTAGAATATCACACGAAAAGATGTACCTTTATTTTCTATTTGAATTTTGATTACAAAGACATATATTGGTGCATTAGATATTGCACTGTAAAGACGTAAAGATGGAGCCCGACTCATTACTAAACTAGATGGATCTTCGACTGCGCGCAGTCGAAAGTGATGCCTCCGCCATAGAGCAATTTTACAAACCAAAGCAGAAGCAATTTTAAAATTCAAGTTTGATTGTTATCCATTAACAGGTTCTCAGAATATCGTAATTACAAGCTATTTTTCATATACATGTATGACCCTTTGATCTTTGACCTCATGACCCAAAATCTAATCAGTTCATTGGCTCTGCAAGATTCATACATGTCTTGAGTTTGGTGGTAATCCGTCAATCGGTTCTAATGATGTGATCACGAGCTATTTTTGCATACATGAGACCTGTGACCTTTGACCTCGTGACCCCCAAATCTAATCAGTTCATCGGCTCTGCAAAATACATACATGACCCAGGTTTGGCGGGAATCCATCAATCGGTTCTTGAGATAACCATGGAGGTCCATGAAATAACGCGATCACAAGAACGGGACGTACGGACGGACAACCCAAAATTATAACGCCTCCGGCTACTTCTTTACGGAGGCATAAAAGATGATTACATATCTCAATTCAAATTAATAGATACTACATGTACATTCAAATTATAAATTAATATTAATCTACTTGAAGGGCATCTTTTAGGTATTCATGTGAATATCATAATGATGTTAAACGAAAGGAAAGAAAGGGAAGATTAGAGATAGAGATACAGAAATTGGGATGGAGTGTGAGAGAACATGTTATTTCAATTTAGCATTTCCATTTGTTTAGTTAAAAAATTTCGCCTTGTAACTAAAGATTGCGTAACAATTGAAATAATCTTATAATTACTTGTATGCATGCCATAATCACACACATTCTGTGGGACTAGAATTACATGGATATAAACTCTCCCAATTTATTACACAAATATTTCTTTAAAAATGCTGTACACAACCCTTTATTTTGATGTGTGGTTGTTCGTTTCATAGTGGTGATACATAGCTGGAGAACAGTCATTTGTGATGTTGCACATTACAATATCAATATTATAACCTGCCAGTAGTTTATCAACAATAATCCCATAGGAGATATAATAATCAACTCATCTAAATTATCATCATCACTATTATTATTTGTTAACTTTCCAAAAGGGTCGTATTTCTAACAAACTCTAAGCAAGACAGAGGACTCATACAATGCATATCACTTTCTATCGCTACAAAAATACATGAACTGTTTGTCTTCTACTTCTGCCTTTGAAAATGTCTTGCTCATTCCTATTCTTTTCTATTCATCTACACAAAATTCCATAAAAATACAATAACTACAATAAATTTGACATTTGAAGGCACATAACAGTTTTCCCATACACAAACGGTATACACAGGGCACCTAAAAGTTCAGTAACAACAGTATTACTAAAGATGTAGAATTATAAGCATCTACTGCCTTTCTTGATTAAAATGATAATGAGTATTCAATTACAAACCAGAACATGTTTCATAAAAGTTCTACGCCTACATTGATGAAAAGTTACATTACGTATTGTTAGCAAGCAAAACATACCGCAAATGAAATAGACATGGACAATTTTTTTATGTGATAATGCCCGATAGGCTTTTTAGAAACTTTTTGCCACAAAATCAACTCTGTAAAAGCTTTATTTATGTAATTGTTAATAAAAATCATTATTCATGAATTTGATTTGCATAAATTAGCATAATTGATAAAATAAGTAATTTTCAGCAAAATTATAGTGAGGTCTCTTCCTTTATGCAATTGCATAAATTAGCATAATTGATAAAATAAGCAATTTTCAGCAAAATAATAGTGAGGTCTCTTCCTTTGCGCAATTTCTCAAGACGCGTGCCAAATTTCGAGGCAATCGGCCCTCCCCCAGTCAGGGAGGTGCTCAAAATAGCCCAGTTAAGTACGGGTTAAGTAACGGAACATATTTCAAGTGGTTCTTGACATATCATGACAAGTCCTATACATGTAGTCTGAATTTTTCAAGTTGACCTCTATGACCTTTGACATACATGTACTCCAAAATCTAATCTGATCGTTTTCCTATGGTGATATATATACTATCCTTAAGTTTGAAGTTTAAAATCTCAAATGGTTCTTGAGATATCGCGATAACGAGCTGAAGACATGGAATTTCACAAGTTGACCTCTGTGACCCTTGACCTACATGCTCCAAAATCTAAACAGATCGTCTTCCTATGGTGATACATACTATCATTAAGTTTGAAGTGAAAATTCTCCAGTGGTTCTTGAGATATCGCGATAACGATCTCAATGTATGGAATTTCATAAGTTGACCTCTGTGACCCTTGACCTTTGACCTACGTGCTCCAAAATCTAATCAGATTGTCTTCCTATGGTGATACACACTATCATTAAGTTTGAAGTTTAAATCTCCAGTGGTTCTTGAGATATTATGATAACAATCTCAATGTATGGAATTTCATAAGTTGACCTCTGTGACCCTTGACCTTTGGCCTACGTGCTCCAAAATCTAATCAGATCGTCTTCCTATGGTGATACATACTATCCTTAAGTTTGAAGTTTTTACATCTCCAGTGGTTCTTGAGATATCATGATAACAATCTCAATGTATGGAATTTCATAAGTTGACCTCTATGACCCTTGACCTTTGACCTACGTGCTCCAAAATATAATCAGATTGTTTTCCTATAGTGATACACACTATCACTAAGTTTGAAGTTTAAATCTCCAGTGGTTCTTGAGATATCATGATAACAATCTCAATGTATGGAATTTCATAAGTTGACCTCTGTGACCCTTGACCTTTGACATACGTGCTCCAAAATCTAATCAGATCGTCTTCCTATGGTGATACATACTATCCTTAAGTTTGAAGTTTAAATCTCAAATGGTTCTTGAGATATCGCGCTAACAAACTCAATACAAGGAATTTCATAAGTTGACCTCTGTGACCTGTGACCTTTGACCTACGTACTCCAAAATCTAATCAGATCGTCTTCCTATGGTGATAAATACTATTCCCGAGTCTTAAGTTTAAATCTTAAATGGTTCTTGAGATATTGTGATAAAGGTCAAACGGGACGGACGTACAGACGGACGTACGGACGTACGGACGTACGGACGGACAACCCGAACATGATGCCTCCGGCACCACCTTCGGTGGCGGAGGCATAAAAAGTAAATAATTTTAAAGTTTTGAACGGCCTAGGTCGAATGCCATTGGGTATCTTGATTGGGGGAAAGTGAAAAACATCCGAGCCCACTGCCATCAATGTAATGCAGCCAGACAGAAACACCCTTTTCGGGTCAATTTTTCCTCGGCTGGATGGGAAGAGCCGATGTTGATTAATATCTTTCCAATTTGATAAGACCTAAGACCAATATATCGTTGTTGTTTTGTATACCATTTCGTTCGTTAAGTGTCAGTACAAGGTCTAAGCTTGAAAGTTAGCGAAGTGAACCAGCAAACTTTTGACATAATTATTTCCCTTTGTCTCAATTCGAAGTTTTCGAAAGGTGCTTTCTTTACAGTTTATGCATAATCTATTGATTTCAGCTTATAAAGATGAACATAATTTCGTTCTGTGGCTTCATTTAGTTAAGAAATACGCGCCCATTTTCCCTCCACTGATTTTGTAAACACGGTCGCGGTTGAACGAGCAAAAAACCTTTGGGATAATACATGCAATATATAATTTATTGGGTTTTAAGTCCATATTCGTGATGCTTATTGATGATTTACATGAATTGATTTTCAAACTTGAATGTAAGATATTATTCAGTTTTTTTCATTGGAAATCTTTAAGAGTGGGAGACAAAGTGCCACACTCAAATAAGCTTGTGGTCGAATGCATCTCGACAAAAGAATGAAGTACCAATTGTCCGATTGAAGGCAGTATGATTCATTCATCATCCCATATGAATAGATAATGTATGCTTGTCTACGTCATTACATATCATCCTCAATTTCGAATTGTTTGTAGAAAGGTGTAACGATAACGGACAATATAAATGCATATTCATGAGATTTAGCGAAAAATATGCATTAATTAATATCAATATCATGGCCTGTATTAATTTTCTTTTCATCTTCGCGCACAAAGTGCTTAGTGATTCCATTTATGTATCAATGCTAAGATGAAGTGACAAACATGTTAAAGGTTACTTTTCGAGGAAGAAGCACACATCGTTAGAGATTTATGTTAAACATGAAATGTAGGGATAAAAACGGGAGTTTTATTGTCAATTCTATAGGCCAGTGTTTATTTTCCTTTTTTCAGGGTTTATTCGTTTAAAGAGCTGAGTGTTTTCACAGTTTAACGCTGATCAAAATCAAATTGTTTCATCGACATTTAGAATTACCTTTGAATATGAAGCTAGACGAGCAATTTCATGGTAGAACTCATCATGTAGCCTCACAGGTTGATAAGAATTGGTGCTTATCGTCAGGTCAGTGAGACAAGGCTGAAAACAGAGAAACCTAGCCAGGTCACGTGATGCTGATGGGTTGTTCAACTTTAGGTTACAACCTAGGAGGCAGACCGTTTGAATCTGTCGAAAAGTGAAAAATGATGATGGTGATTACATGCATCATAATGATATTCATTTTAATTTTAATGATTACAATAATGAACATTATCAGATGATCATGTTGATGATAATTCAGAAAAATTCTAGAAGTATGTTTTCAGATGTTTTTCGAGTAGTACTGCACGTCTTTATTCGAAATGAAGGGAATTTATTTTCAGGATTTCTTGCTAGAAGAGCGATGATATAAATAATATCGAAAACACATCCGACCTCTGGCTGTATATGTATGAATAAAAACACACACAACCAGAAATCAGATGTTTTTGACAGAGTGAAAAGCCCGCTGTTAATTTATTACGAGTGGCAAGATTCGATCAGATATCCAAGGTATTGATTTTGATTTTGATTTTTTTATTTTTCTTCATGGTCTTTTTCCAAATTTTTAAAATAATTACAACATAAATCATGATATCAAACAAATTCTATAATTAATTCATCATCAACCTTTAATGTTAAGTGTTACGGGTTGGGTATGAACGAATGTGTCTATTAAGCATAAACATATCACTAAGGGGGCATGGAACCTGGTGTAATGTTCCTTAAACCCTAAGTTTGCAGAGTATTTACATCAGATACTTTAAGGGTACTGAGCTTATGGAACAGCGGGTTGGAGTTTGCTCTGCAGTGTGAGCCCGTGAAAATACGTAATGCTTTCTTCTGCAAAAGAAGAATTTGATTAGTCTTTTATTTTGCCGAATTTGCCAAAATCATATTGCGATATGATATGGGGGGGGGGGGATGCATGATATAGCATAAAAGTTGATCATTTGGTAAAATATTCTTAAGCTTGAATGAAATGTCGACAGCTCGTGATATGGCGGTATTAATATTGTTTCAAAGTAAGGTTTTCGTCAATAGTAGTCATGTTGTTTGTAAAGAAAGGATTCTGGAATGTAAGGGAGCAAAATATAAGACAAAAGCTCAAATGAAAATGGTATACTCTGCGAATTATGCAAAGAACCTTTACTTTTTCATCGGTTTGATTTCTGAAAGAATCCCTCGTCAGATATTGTATATTGAACAGCTTAATATATCGATAGTGGGATTCTTTTTCATGACGGGACGGGGGGTAGGACATTCGAGAAAGGTTAGTGCACTAGGGGCCCAACGGAGGAAGGTCCGTGAGCGTACAACCCTCACCAAATATGAAGATTTTGCATTTTGCAGTATAAAAACTTTGTATTCTAATGATGCTCTTGATATATCAATTAGGCCAATGTAAAGTAAGTCAATGACATTACCAGAGAGAGAGAGAGAGAGAGGGGGGTAATGCATAATAGTCATACGGCTAATGAAAGGCCTACTGTACAGGATGCTACTGTAGACTGTTGTCATGGGTGTTGTAATATATTTGTAGTCTAATTGTCTTCTACTGTTTCTGTGATTATAATGCATTAAGTTTATCTGGAATGCATCATTCAAACAGATGGGAAACTTGTCATTCACATTGTAAAAAAATGTAATTGCCGTAATAGGTTTGTTTTCATATACCTGGGGTAGAAGCTAGACGAGCAATATCATAATAGAAATCATCATGAGATGCTCTTGTGATATTCCAATTTAGATAGTAACCTTTCATTCGTAGCTTTTTCATCATTCTGTTCAGATGTCATTACTTTTGAATAACACAGATAATCAATGTCGCATTTTTTTAAAAGCAACTCGATTAAATGAGCGACGGTCATATTTCAAACAAAATATATAGCATGTTAGAGTCTTCGAGTTCTATCATTCTGTTCAGATGTCTTTTTTCAAATAACACAAATAATCAATGTGGCATTTTTTTACAGCAACTTCATCTAAAGAGCGACGGTCATATTTCAAACAATGTTAGGCTCTATAGATTCACCTTTTTTTTTTTGAGAAGGATTTCTCTAAAGGTCGAGGTGTGGGGGACTTTACTTGAGCTGTAAAAGGTGTTCTACCGCCCCAACCCCTTACTCCGGATCGCTGACAAAGCAAAGTGGAAGAAATAAACAGTTGTTTGTTTATCATTTGTTGCCTTACCTTAGAGGAAGAAGCAAGAAGAGCGAGCTCATGGTAGAAATCATCATGTAGCCATAGTTCACCAGTCCCACTCACCGTCAGCTCGGTAAGCCAAGGCAGAAGACAAAGAAACTTGGCTAGGTCACGTGATGCCGTTGGATCATTTTTCTTGAGGTTGCAGTCTTCTATGCAGAGCTTCTCAAACTGTTTAGAAATCATAGATAAAAACAACTCTTAAAACTGTTTTCATGTTAGAAGTATTTGGGATACCATACCTCGTATTGAGATATACCCTTAATGCTGTATTCCACAAGTTACGATAAGTTGAGGGTTGAGCTAGTTTCTATTGGGAGATATTTCTTTGACTGCATGAACTAGACAATTATCAGATTTTTTTTTGGGGGTATGAATTTATTAGGAATATTCTCATATGACAAAGTCAAGAACATTACATATCTTATGGATATCACATCACCCAATAATATCTTGTAAAACATATGATATTTCCCTGGATAATGATGTTTTTAAAAAATGCATATTATTTTTTAAATGCTTTTCCCTTTCTAAGCGATTACAAATCAGTCTTTTGAAGACACTAAATATAAGATAATTCTTGAAAAATTAATGTTTGATTTGCTACTCGAATGAAAGTTAATTATAACAAAGTTTAGATGTCTGTACCGTTGTTCTTTTCAAATCGTTACCCTTAATAAAGCAGAGACATCTAAGGAAAAAATAATCAACATTGTAAAGTTTCCAGAAAATATGAATAGATTGATTTGCCTTTCTTTCTTTCTTTCGTGAATATTGACATACATTCCTCAACATGATAATATACTATAATCTGAACAGATCATTGATAATAATCAGTGTATACGCTAAATAAATTTGTAATTTCTGTTATTTGTAATTGCTCATTGAAAATTATCATTATTACTACGGCTTTGTTTATTATTCTTTACTTATTTTCTGTTATATGTTACTATGTATTGATGTTTTCGATGATGTTCATATTGTTTATATTGTTCAAGTACTTTTTATCTTCATATTGTTATGTTGCATTTGTTTACAAGGCCCCTGGAAAACAGTACTTTGATTACTGACGGGGTTATCCTGTTTAAATGAAACGGAATAAATATATAAATACATAAATTGTTTTTAAACAACATAATTGGGATTTTCTACAGTTTATGTTGATTCAAGGTAGAATTGTTGCTACTTCAAAATTGGCGGATATTTACAAAGTTACTAATTGTCTGCGCATTGGACAAATAATATCAAGAGAGCGAGAGAGGAAATGTGGAATCAAAAGAGAAAGAGAAAGAGGAGAGGGAGTGAAATTAAGAGATGGAAGTGGGGCGATGCATAATAGTCATACGGGTGAATAATACGCCTACTGCAGAATGGTGTTGTAATAAATTTGATGTTTAATGGTCTTTTGTAGTTGTCTTGAAATAAAGCAATTCTTCATATTTTTTCCATTATGTATTCTTTCTGGTATAATGCGTTAACAATAATGCGTCATAATGCGTCTCTCCGGGTAAATAAGGTTTTAACCCACATTTCCTGAATTGAAGCAGTATATTTGGGGATGTATATAGGATTTGTAATTGCATTGAACACCATGGAAATTAAAGGGTGATTTAAATATGTAACTCTCAGTCAGATTACTGCAATAGCACATTTAGGGAGGGGGCAAAACATCCGAGCCCACTGCTATCAACGTTATTCAGCCAGAAAGAAACGTCCTTTTCGGGTCACTTTTTCTTCGGCTGGAGGGGAAGAGACGATGTTGATTAATATCTTCCGAATTTGATAAGACGTTTGACCGATATATCATTGTTGTTTTGATTCGATTTTCTTGATTTGATAGCACGATTTCGTATTAATCAATATCAAATGTTGTGGCCATTGTTCATTTTTTTCTTCTTTTTATTGCGCATTACAGATTGCCAAATAATTTGATCCATGTATCAATGCCAAGCTTAAAGGTAAAGACCAGTTTTGGAAACGCCCCTCTCTCAAAAAATGAAATGGAAGCTCTCATTACCAATCATGTGAAAGAATATGTTTTGACTAATACGTGATGATACAAATTTTGCCGGGAAACCGCCTACTAATAGATATATTTGGTAAATTATTCTATTGGGACCAAATAGATATCGCACATGCAGTCGTGTAGTCCCATATACATCTTTCTGTGTACAGTGCTTGTAACTTTACCAAGACTGGGCCAAATTTCTTATCATTTTGATGATTCCAGAACCTTGCAGTAAACACCAATACTTATATGCTAGATGATCAACCTTTTCTGATCAATTCCACAACGTTTCTTTCACAATGCAATCGCATGACCAGAACTGGTCTTTATCTTTAAAAGACAAACTGTTAACGATAAACTTTGAGGAAGAAACGAAAATCATAACAAATTCAGATTTAACAGAACAAAATCTATCAATAGCCTATATCGAACGGCCAGTATTTAATATGTGGCTTTTTGTGTTTATTGAAGTAGATAGTGGTTTAACAGTCTGACATTTTTATCGACATCCGATGAAATAGTTAAACTTACTTTTAAGGATGAAGCCTGACTTGCAATCTCATTGTAGAAGTCATTATGTAGCCAGCTAGATAGACCATACTTATCCTGATATTTGTTCTTTATAGTCAGATCGGTGAGACGAGGCTGAAGACAGATAAACCTGGCTAGATCACGTGATGCCGTTGGATTATTCCACTGTAGATCACATTCTATGGACATCTTTTGAATCTATCGGGAAATGAAAAACAATGAGGGTTATTATCATAATGATAGTCATTGTATTTTTATAGGAAAATTGAACCTTAAATGACGACTACTACAACAGAAATCCAAAAATGAGAAACAGAATGGTGAAAGTTAATATTTTTAATATTTTGCCCGAACAGTAAAATTGACGTCCCTCGTTCGCTTTCCTCTACGCCATTTACACATATTTGCGAAATTAAAGGAAACAAACATTGACCATGTTCATGGCAAAGCCCTCTTCTAAACAACCTAAAATTAGGTCTTCATGTTTCCATGAAGGTGATCTCATTGATAAAGAAATCCTTAATCATTTCGCAAAAGCCTCCTGAAATAAGAGATTACATCCATTTTTGCGCGATAAATTTAGAATATCACACGAAAACATGTACATTCATTTTCAATTTGAATTTTGATTACAAAGACATACATTGGTGCATTAGATATTGCACTATGAAGTCGTAAAGCTGGAGCCCGACTCATTACTGAAATAGTAAATCATTTTTAAGTTTTGAAGGGCCTAGGTCGAATGCAATTGGATATCTTGAATGGGGGAGGGGGCAAAACATCCGAGCCCACTACCATCAACGTAATTCAGCCAGAACGAAACGCCCTTTACAGGTCACTTTTTCCTGGGCTGGAGGGGAAGACGGAGACGATGTTGATTACTATTTTCCGAATTTGATAAGACGTTTGACCGATATATCATTGTTGTTTTGATTTGATTTTCTTGATTTGATAGCACGATTTCGTATTAATCAATATCAAATGTTGTGGCCATTGTTAATTTTTTTCTTCTTTTTATTCGCGCATTACAGATTGCCAAATAATTTGATCCATGTATCAATGCCAAGCTTAAAGGTAAAGACCAGTTTTGGAAACGCCCCTCTCTCAAAAAATGAAATGGAAGCTCTCATTACCAATCATGTGAAAGAATATGTTTTGACTAATACGTGATGATACAAATTTTGCCGGTAAACCGCCTACTAATAGATATATTTGGTAAATTATTATATCTATTGGGACCAAATAGATATCGCACACGCAGTCGCGTAGTCCCATATACATCTTTCTGTGTACAGTGCTTGTAACTTTACCAAGACTGGGCAAGATTTCTTATAATTTTGATGATTCCAGAACCTTGCAGTAAACACCAATACTTATATGCTAGATGATCAACCTTTTCTGATCGATTCCACAACGTTTCTTTCACAATGCAATCGCATGACCAGAACTGGTCTTTATCTTTAAAAGACAAACTGTAAACGATAAACTTTGAGGAAGAAACGAAAATCATAACAAATTCAGATTTAACAGAACAAAATCTATCAATAGCCTATATCGAACGGCCAGTATTTAATATGTGGCTTTTTGTGTTTATTGAAGTAGATAGTCGTTTAACAGTCTGACATTTTTATCGACATCCGATGAAATAGTTAAAGTTACTTTTGAGGATGAAGCCTGACTTGCAATCTCATTGAAGAACTCATCATGTAGCCAACTAGATGGACCATACTCGTCATAGTTAGTCGTCATAGTCAGGTCGGCGAGACGAGGCTGAAGACAGATAAACTTGGCTAGATCACGTGATGCCGTTGGATTATTCCGCTGTAGATCACATTCTATGGACATCTTTTGAATCTATCGGAAAATGAAAAACAATGAGGGTTATTATCATAATGATAGTCATTGTATTTTTATAGGAAAATTGAACCTTTATTGACAACTACTCTAACAGAAATCAGAAAAATGAGAAGCAGAATGGTGAAAGTTAATATTTTAATATTTTGCCCGAACAGTAAAAATTGACGTCCCTCGTTCGCATTCCTCTACGCCATTTAAACATATGTGCGAAATTAAAGGAAACAATCATTGGCCATGTTCATGGCAAAGCCCTCTTCTAAACAACCTAAAATTATGTCTTCATGTTTCCATGAAGGTGATCTCATTCATAAAGAAATCCTTAATCATTTCGCAAAGCCGCCTGAAATGAGAGATTACATCCATTTTTCGGGATAGATTTAGAATATCACACGAAAACATTCATTTTCAATTTGAATTTTTGATTACAAAGACGTACATTGGTGCATTAGATATTGCACAATGAAGACGTAAAGCTGGAGCCCCGACTTACTACTGAAATAGTAAATAATTTTTCAGTTTTGAAGGGCCTAGGTCGAATGCAATTGGGTATCTGGATCGGGGGAGGGGGCAAAACATTCGAGCCCACTGCCTTCATTGTAATTCAGCCAGAAAGAAACGCCCTTTTCGGGTCTCTTTTCCCTCGGCTGGAGGGGAAGAGACGATGTTGATTAATATCTTCCCAATTTGATAAGACGTTTGACCGATATATCATTGTTGTTTTGTATACCATTTCGTTTGTAGTGTCAGTACAAGGTCTAAGCTTGAAAGTTTAAATAGCGAAGTGAACGAGGAAACTGTTGACATAATTATTTCCTGTTGTCTCAATTCGAAGTTTTCGGGAAAGGTGCTTTCTTTACAGTTTATGCATAATCTATTGATTTCAGCTTATAAAAGATGAACATAATTTCGGTCTGTGGCTTCATTTAGTTAGGAAATACGTGCCCCATTTTCCCATCCATTGATTTTTTGTTTTAATTCTTTGAATTCTAATTATGAAATAAGCTTAAAACAATATTGTTTAAACATGGTCGCATTGAACGATCAAAAAACCTTTGGGATAATACATGTATTAATGATTTATGGGGTTTAAGTGCAAATTCGTGATGATTATTGATGATTTAAATGAATAGATTTTCTAACTTAAATGTAAGATATCATTTAGTTTTCTTCATTGGAAATCTTTAAAGATGGGGTAGAAAGTGCCTCCCTCAAATAGGGTTGTAGTCTAATGCATCTAGACAAAATAAAAAAGTACCAATTTGTCCGATTGAAGGCAGTAAATGTGATTTACAGTCCGTGACATATCCACTTGACCACGACGCCTATATACGTAAATAAGTAAAACAATTTTTAGGAATGACCAGTTACAAACATGCTCAGGAGGTGATTGTTGACACTTAAAAGATCGATCTGCAAAAGGAAATCATCACTGGCATATGAACATGCAAGGGAGATCATTCATTCATTACCCAATATATGGATAGGAAATGAATGCGTTTCTAATTCATTATGTATTACCTTTAATATCAACATGCTTGTAGAAAGGTTTAACGAAGAATAGACAATATGATTAATATCCATGGAATAGAGCACGATCAGGTATTAATCGATATCAATTGTTGTAGCCCAAGTTAATTTGTTTCCTTTTTATCGGCGCATTACAGATTGCGAAGTAATTTCATCCATGTATCAATGCCTTGCTTAAAAGACACACTGTAAACGATAAACTTTGAGAAAGAAACGAAAATCATAAGAAATTAAGATTTAACAGAACAAAATCTATCAATAGCCTATATCGAACGGCCAGTATCTAATATGTGGCTTTTGTGTTTATTGAAGTAGATAATGGTTTAACAGTCTGACATTTTCATCGACATCCAATGCAATAGTTAAACTTACTTTTGAGGATGAAGCTAGACTTGCAATCTCATTGTAGAACTCGTCATGTAGCCATCCAGATAGTTGACCATAGCCATCCTGATAGTTCCTCTTTATAGTCAGGTCGGCGAGACGAGGCTGAAGACAGATAAACCTGGCTAGATCACGTGATGCCGTTGGATCATTGCTCTCTAGATTACATTTCATGGACATCTTTTGAATCTATCGGAAAGGGAAACAAAAGGAAAATCCAACCTTAATTGCAAACTATTCTAACAGAAATCAGAAAAATGACATGCAGAATGGTGAAAGTTAATATTTTAAGATTTTGCCTGAACAGTAAAAATTGAGATCCCTCGTTCGCCTTCCTCTACGCCATTTACACATGTGTGCAAAATGAAAGAAAACAATCATTGAACATGTTCATGGCAAAGCCCTCTTTTAAACAACCTAAAATTATGTCTTCATGTTTCCATTAAGGTGATCTCATTCAAATAGAAATCCTTAATCATTTCGCGAAAGCTGCCTGAAATGAAAGATTACATCCATTTTCGCGCGAAAACACGAAAACATGTTCATTCATTTTCAATTTGAATTTTTGGTTACAAAGACATACATTGGTGCATTAAATATTGCACTGTGAAGACGGAAAGCTGGGGCTCGACTTACTACTAAAATAATAAATAATTTTTAAGTTTTGAAGGGCCTAGGTCGAATGCAGTTGGGTATCTGGATCAGGGGAGGCAGCAAAACATCCGAGCCCAATGCCATCAATGTAATTCAGCCAGAAAGAAATCCCATTTTTGGGTAACTTTTTCCTCGCCTTGAGGGTGGGGGCTATGTTGATCAGGCGGGAATCCAGGGGGCCGACCGGGCTTTGCCACCCCTGGCCAAGAAAAAAGTATAACAAAAAAGATGGTGACCAGAAATTTACCTTCTGTTTATTGCTCAAGAGGGGGTGTTTAGTACCAAAAATATATTAGTGCTCACTACGCCCCTTCCCCCAACCCCTGAGCGAAATATCGGACGGCGCGATTTTCAAATTTCGGTGGCAAAAAAGGCAAAATAAATTTAGTGCACACTACATTTCAAATTGATTTCAATTTTGGGCCTCCCCCTTAAGAAATCCTGGATCCGCGCCTGATGTTGATTAATACCTTACCAATTTGATAAGGAGTTTGACTAATATATCATCGTTGTTTTGATTTGATTTTTTTTTATTAGATATTTACCAACAGCAATACAGTAATACATTTTATACGATGTGTTTACAAAGGGCGACATAATAGCACATGTGCTAGTCAAGCCTATCCTCTTTAAGCAGCTAAACAAAGTATTTTTGTACAAATAAGTTTAGAAAAGGTAACACAACACAAAATAAAGAATTTACATTACAATCGATATTAAAAAAAAAGAATACTTAACAATGTCTTACAATATACAAACTGATAATGTACAATATAAATTGTGTACATATGCAGATTATTTAACTTGATATTTCATTCATGATTTGTTCAACAAATGACTTGTAACAGAATTCCGAAACCTATTTCTAGACCTTGTTGATATCCCTTTATTTTACAGTTCATAACTATGTAGATATACATCAAAGTACGCCCACCCAGGTGCACCTCGGGGTGATGGCAGGGGATTCAACTATCCCTTGAGCGTATAAAAACAGCCAGTCCTCTCGTAGCAGTCGATATAACTATATTATTAACCGTTTCAGACATCTGAGCAGGGCAATTTTCAAATGTTATTGCCCGCTCAGAAAAGTTAATGGGATTTTGTGTGTAATTTGCAGGTCAATAATTATACACAGTTAACCAATCAACAAATATCATTGCCCGATCAGAAAAGGCAATGGCAAAATGCGTGTTAAACTAGCGAGCAATAATGTAGAGCGAACATCCGGGTATCTTGTAATTTCCATTGCGCATCTATTACGTGTATGAGAACATGCGCACTTTGCGCGCACTCTATTGTGACGTAATAATCACACCCAAGGCACGACACTGTTTGCACTGTATCGACGATGTTTTTGCAACTTTTCTTGCTAGGAAACCCTGTGCAGTGTAGGCTACTGTATTTTACATAATTTAAGAGTATGTGGTAATATTGGCTGCCTAATTCAGGGCAATACGTCTTGCCATATATCACCCTCACCTTCGGTTCGGGCAATATATGTCGTATTGTCCTGAAGGCAGTCAATATAACTTAAATATAACATATTATTATATGATATGACATTAACAAAATTATATAATATGATATGATATTGGGCGATCCATACATGTCTTACGGAACATTTACACAACATTTTCTCGCCTTTAACATTAGTCAGCAGTAAAGATTTGTTTTAAGGTAACAGTTCAGTACTACCAGGGGGCCCAATTAAGATATAACAATAAAATAATGTCCCATTCTTGGAAAGATAGAGCTGACATTATCATACGTCATTTGAAAAATGTGATTTTCTTTAAATCTAAGGTTACGCTCAAAAAACGATTGAAAAGTATCACTGGAAATGTACCTCATGGACAGTATACATGTAGGTATCACAGAAGACTTTTTACGGCTTTCATATTGAAAAGGTATTTCATTCAAAATGCCCACGATTAACATTTTATGGAAAATATGTGAGTGACCTAACATGATCAAAATCATTGTGATTCTTCTTAAATGAACATATTGCTATATGTATTGAAATATTAAATATGCCATATGGATACAATAATTCACAAAATCACTTCCTGGTTTCACTATTAAAAAGCAATCTCAGTAATGATTCCGTGGACAGACAATAATGCATTCATACACTTAAACATGCACCTGTACTGAACTAGTGATACAAAGACTTTGAGCCCTAATTTTCTTGCTTTATGGATGGACAGGAGCTACTTCTCATTATTAACTTACAATCAACATTCCTGAGTGAAAATGTATATATTGTATCGAAGTAATAAGTGAATTATTGTAACGTGTGGGTCATGTTCTGTACAACATGAATTATATCGTACGGGACAAAGTTGATTTAAGTAAATCTCACAACCTTCATATCATTTTAATATTTGTACAAAAAATTGAGAAAATCCAGGCCTACAAATTGTAAACCCCCAAACAGAAGCCTGGCGAAAACTATTCCACTTTACTATGTCATATGGGACAATATGGCTAAAATGGCTTGGCCAATATCGGCCTAGTCCAGAATATCTGACAGGTTCTGAAATTCTATCTTTTTCATATTCCCTTCACTTGCTGCAAGCCGCCGAAGATCAACGAACTCGTACGCCCAGCCTAAGATTTCTTCGGCGGGCATAGAAATTCGCGGATCACATCTCCGGGTTGCAAGAAATACGGGGAGTTCGCGGTGGTGGAGATTATTAGAAATTAAATCGGCCAGATTCGTGATTACTATCGGCCCAAATAAATATAAATTCCTATAATCATTTTCATACATGTTTGATGCTCTGCAAATTTGTATAAATCCTTGTTGTATTCTTCATTATAAGAACAGATTATTGTTCTTAAGTATTTGTTCTTTGTGGACGGCACAATATTTTTTGCAAGAGTCACTGGAAAAATGAGGGTGTATGTTTTAGCCCAGTAAATCCTTGATGTACATTCACGCTGGCTATGGCACACTAATTTGAACATTTTTGTCCTCCAAAGTACAGCCATGATATTCATGCCTTTATAGTTTCTAAAATATAGCAAAAGAAATACCAACATTTTTTTCCAAGCTATGCATTGATTTAATGACCCCTAACGTTTATGAATTGTGAGTCTTTAAAAAGTGACACTTTGCATCATTAATCACTTCAGAACCTATAGTGCGCTGTAGTCTCTACTCAATATTTACTTTTGTTTCCCTTTGTCTGCAAATTTTTTGGGTGAGAGGATGGCAGACAACCCCCACCCTGCTCCCCCCAAAATAAACAAGCAAACAAACAAACAAATACAAATTAAATATTAACAAAACCCAGGGCACTGGGAATGTGTCGCATAGTGCCACGAAAGAGACCCCCTGCTTGCATTATTTCACATGACTGATCTCAGTGTTAAAAGAAATTTCATTGTATGAGCCTTCATATGGGGCCTGGTAGGGGTAGAAAAAAGATTTCCCACCCTCTCGTTAGAAAATCTTGTACATGGTGTCTATAGAATTGGAGTTTTTCCTTAGAAAACGAACACATTTCAACCATTTAGTTTTTTTGTGGATTATTTTGCCCCGACTAATACGCCCGTGGCCCAAAAGGGTTAGTGTATCCTTTCATTTGTGACATTTGGCAATCTTTCTCTACATAATGTAGACCGAATTCTTTCAGTTCTCGTTTGAAGGCTCCAAAGAATAGCTCTGTGTAAAAACCTTCCATCAAAGCGATTGTCTTGAGTTATAATTATTCCTCTGTTATATGTTTTTACCAAATAAAATGTTTACCCTCTGAACTAAGATTGCCCCTCATTGAAAAGTAAATTGTTTTTTTTATTCAATTAAAAAGTCTTTCCAACCAGACCTTAGTGCATACTAACATGTACATGTTCGCCTGGTACGTCACATTTTCAAGATAAAGGCTGCACCCATGTCATGCTAAAAGGCATTACATCATGCCATGAATATCCACATTTATATATCACTTGTACACTTTCTTAAGAAATATTGTACATCAAAGAGCAGGGATACATCGCATTTATCAGAATACCTATACTTATTCTTTGGGGTGAGATTTACTTTTATGGCTTGACGGCATGGAACCAATTAAGTTATGGCGAAACAAAGTCGAAGTGAAAAAAAAGAATCTTTCTCCACTCTTTTTTCTCTTTTTCTCTTTTTCTTTCTTTCTGTATTCCTTCCTTTCTGATTTTCTTTCCTTTTCTTCTCTATTTCCTTTTATTTAATCCCGCCCCCCCATCAGTACGCAAGTGGCCACAAAGAACTAGTGTGTACTTCATTCGTGACATTTAGCAATCCTTTTCTACATAATATCGACCGTATTCTGTGAGCTCTGCAAAACTGTCCATCAAAGCGATTGTCTTCAAGCGTCAAATCCTTCAGTCTAGGGAGGCTATTAAAGAATCTAGCCAGATTACGTGATGCATGCTCATCATATATATCCATCCTTAAAAGTGATATTCGTTCAGCCTATTATGGTGATGAACACATGTCATACAAAATTGATTATTTTTTAAAGAATTGTTTAAACTCATCCTTCTAAAGTAGGGGACGCATTAACAAAAAAAATACATAGGAATATCAAGTTTATAATGCATATAAATTCTCTTCAACTTCATTTACTTCATATGAAAAAAAAATGTCCATCCTCGTGTAAGAAAATTAGGTACACATGTACATAGTGTCTATATCATTGGAGTTCTTAAGAAAACTAGGAAAATTCAACAATCTAGATGTTTCGATAGAGAACCTCCTGTACTAATGGAAATACACTTTGCTAGGATATCCTTAAAGAGGGCGTGATATTACTACGTTGTTTGTATACGGGAGAGGCATAAAGTAAGATATATACAGTTTATCAGCATGACATGGGCATCGCCTTTTTCTTGATTACGTAACGTACTATACCAAGTCGTTTATCAGGTAAATGTATTCATATTTATGGATGTTTCCTTCCCAGGTGTGTGTGGTGATGAAGCATTTCATTCACCCGCCATTATCCTTTGTACTACAATTGCCAGAACGCAAATTCAATTAATAACTTGGTGCTCTTCTGGAATGTATGTTTTGGCATAAATGCAATAGATATGATAACTACTGTACCTTAGTATTTTTAAATAAATGAGTTCTAATTATTCCTCTGTTATATATTTTTTACCAAATAAAATGTTTACCCTCTCAGCTATGATTTCCACATATTGAACAGTAAATGTTTTGTTATTCAATACAAAAGTCTTTCCAACTAGACCTTGGTGAATGACCACACGTAGGCCTACAAGTTCGCCTGATACGTCACATTTTCAAGATAAAAACTACAGTCATGTCATGCTAAAAAGCATTACATCGTGCCAAGAATGTCTACATTTATATATCACTTGTACACTTTCTTAAGAAATATTGTACATCAAAGGGCAGGTGTGAGGTTTTCTTTTATGGCTTGACGGCATGGAACCAATTAAATTATAGCGAAACAAAGTCGAAGTGGTAATAAGAAAAAGATACCTTATCTTTCTCCACTCTTTTTTTTCTCTTTTTCTTTCTTTCTGTATTCCTTCCTTTCTATGTTCCTTTCCTTTTCTTCATTAATTCCTTTTAATTAATCCCCACCCACCCCCCATCAGTACACCAGTGGCCACATATAAATAGTGTATACTTCATCGTGACATTTGGCAATCCTTTTCTAAATAGTTGCAACCGTATTCTGTAATTTCTCGTTTAAATAAAATTGCTCACCTCCACTGAGCAGGCTCCAGAGGCTAGCTCTGTGTAAAACTGTCCATCAAAGCGATTGTCTTGTAGCGTCAAATCCTTCAGTCTAGGGAGGTTATTCAAGAATCTAGCCAGATTACGTGATACATGCTCATCAGATATTTCCATTGATATAAGTGACAGTCTTTCAACCTATAATGGAGATAAACATATGTTAAAAATTATTTTTCCTCAATAACTCTAATACTTAAACACACTCAACAAAATAGAAATCTGTATAGGAAATCCAATTGAAATTCAAAACAAATTAGCATTAACAATAACGAGGAATCTTTAAAATGGATATCATCATAACTAGAGAATTAATACATTATGCTTACCATTCCCTTTTGTGAGGAAAAATAAATTTTCCAAAAAGGTTCAGAGCGAGTCAAACTTCAATAATTGAATTTACTGCACGATTTCATAGTTACCTTATTTGTCAAATGCGGATGATAAAAGAGAAAGACATTGTAAAGCTTTCACCAACTAAGACATTGTAAGAATGTCTGCAGAGGGCCGTTGGTATCTATGTTTCTGGAAAAACATGATGTCTTGCAACCCCCCATATCAGGCAATCCTCATTCCGCCCAACTTTGCCTCATTCGTGTTCTCTGTGATGATTCCCCATACCTTTGACGTCTTGACTTTACTCTCCAGGGTGGCATAGAAGTCGTCATGGAGCGCAGTGCCTTTGAGCGTCAATGCTTTTAATGTTGTAGATGAGCAGATGATGTCTGATAGATCACGGGAAATTGTCGGACCACATGATGTTCTACTCAATATCAGAGTTTCCTATGAATGTAAAACAAAATGTGCTAATTTAACTTCAGTTCATCTCATTGTATTTGAAATAGTTTGTTGAAAAAATGATTACAAAATTCCTAACAATTAAAGTTTCACTATTTCTAAACATTCTAAAAGCGTATATTCAACCCAAATAAATTGTTCTTGACAAAATTCATTCCCATAAAAACAAATCCCGGATAATCAATCATTCTTATAAATGCATGGTGGTGTTTTATGTTTTTAATGTTTCATTACTATTTTAAGTTCAAGCATTTTTCAGCAACTATTCAAATCTCACCATTGTTATCTTTTCCATGATGAAAAGAAATCCAGACACAGTGTGCGCTGACATCTTGTCGTTGATTTCAAGTGACTTTTGTTCTGCAGAGAGGTGCTGTCCGACCACTTTTGCTGAGTCTTCATCATACGCTTCAAAAGCGATATCCACTAGAATGTGTCTCTCCATGCTTTGGTATCCCATGTTAATTAGTCTGTTAGTGACATCAATAGCGACATTCTTCGATTGAGATGCAGTAAAGTATAGAAGGTAGCGGAACTCTCCTGCATACGGAATCACATCACTAATTGCCCTTTCATACTGCTCGTGATCAGACTCGAAAAGAGAGGCAAGATACATACCGGCGAGGTATTCCTGGAATAACTTGTGAGGGAAGAAGACATTTACTGCCACAGGAAGTGTCATGTTTTTACGTCTATCATGTCTAGGAAGTAATCGGTTTTCTTTACTCAGCACCCCAACTCTACAACATGTCTCCATTGCTTCTTTACATGAACTGAAATCCTTTTTGACATAAACCAATTTCTTGTCCACGACTCCAGACAATGCAATTTCCCCAATTTGTTTGTAAAACAAGCTGAGCTGTTCATAAAATTGGGGCACAGCTTCCGTATCGAGATCCGTGAACTGCTTGGAAACGTAGTGCTCTTCCAGGAATGTGATGATTTCTTGGAACAGCTGAGAAAATGTCTTCAGTCTTCGAATCAATTCTCGTTTCCTGCTATCAGAATCCTTCCATAAAGTACAAAGCATTGCAATGTAAATTGGAAAGGGAGCCATATTTTCTCGAATTACGTCATTGTCTTCAATGAATTTGATCAAATCTCGACTTGCCTGAGAGTCATCCGAAAAATATTTATTGATGTAAATTGAAATGTGTTTTTTATCAAATCCAGCTACGGCAATGAAAGCATATGTTCTCATGAAAATTGTGTTTGATTTGATTTGGTCTGCCTTCCAGGGCCGTGTTGTAACGAGGACCCTGCATTCCCTGAACTTTTCAGACCTGATTATCTTAGCAATATCGTGTTCTTGTTTGACAAGGTCACCGTCGTACTCATCCAGCCCATCAAATATAATAAATACCTTCGAGGGATTATCCAATATGTATTCGTCGATCTGATGTGGGTGTACCGAGTTACTATCCGAGAGATATGTCTTTGCGATATTCCCCACTGTTTGATTTCTTTCGATGTCACGCAGAGGAATAACAAGAACCCAGACAAACTCTCTGAATTCATCAGCTCCATTCGTCCAGTCCCATGCCATCTTGGAACAAAATGTAGTTTTACCTGCTCCTCCTTCGCCTTCAACCATAAGACGTTTTGGTAATTCCCCGTTTACCTTTGTTTTGAGAAGTTCCTTGTAGTCTAAGGGTATTTTCTTTGTCATTCCCTGTTCGTTTCTGAGGAGAACTAGGTCGGTGTAAATCCTTTCGAATTCTAAAACTAAGCTGAAGTCGAGTGGATCTGTCTTGATCTTGCATAACTGTGTTCGGTAGAAAGTTTTGAAATCATCACCACAACGGCTAACCTGTTCAGCTGTGAGAGGAACCTTTTCGTTGGACGCTAAGGGAGAAAAATTATAATAATCCTTTAAGGACTCGTTATTTGTCTATACTGTATCCCCCCAAACAACATTTGGGATATGTTGAGGGTGTTTCTTACTAATACGTATACGCAGTTCAATTTCGTTTTGTTTGTGTACATAAAAAAATATAACAACACTTCCAATATTAAAATTTACCCAAGGATCAATATAATTTCTTTGAATTAGGATAATTTAGGGTGTAAAGAAAACCAAATTCCCATTGTTTATAATGTAATACATGAATGTGCTCTAAAAGTTCTTTGAAACCATTGACATGTTGAGAGTGCAAAGCTACTATTTTGTTCTCAGCCTATTTCTAAAAACCGAACAAATTTTATCCGAATTTATTTATCACTGATCTGAGACGAAGTATAGTGGAGCAAACTACAATTATCAAGACACTGTCAACATATAAAATTAATGTATCCCAACACATTTGAGTTATTAGCTATTAGAAGTGACATTTCCAATGCCTCAACAAAATACTACTTGCTTACCAGTTGGATCTGCTTCTTGCGGGAGATAGCCACCTGTTGGAAAAAATGGTATAATCGTGTGTTTTTTTCTTCTCAAATTAACTCGTTTTTAATTGATGATGTCCATGAACAGTCTTCATACCAATTCAGCTAATACTCTTTTCCCCACTATATTTTAGAAAAATGTATGTACAGGGAAGGATATTGTTATCTAAATCATTTGGCTAGTGGTGATACATAATTGCTATGTATATATAATACATACAGCAAATCCGTTATATTCCACTATTACCACAAAGCCATACGCATTGCGTATTTTCTTTTCGTAAATATCAAAAGTGCATTTCATTTTCCTTTTCACCTTTTCACCTTTTTTGTTGTTCTTTTTACCCACATTTCAAATGCTCTTTATGTTCTTTAGTAAAAAGAGTTTCTGCTTTGGAATTTTAAGAATGCATAAAAAGTAAAATATTAATTCTTGTTGTTTCTAGGTAGTCAGATCGATTTGTTAACGAAGAGTCTATAAACTTTTTCTTTGGGCTACATGCCAAAAGCGCAATTATAAAGCGACAAAACCTACATTGATGTTTCGGACAACACCCTGAAAAATGTTTCCTTGACCTTTCTATAAAACACCAATAGGTTAATCATATGATTTATGGAAAAATACGATATATTACTAGGAAATTTAAAGAATGAAGTGAAATTCATTGGTAGTGGTGCCTTTATTAGGCCTTTGAATTTTCCACTTTTTCGAAGGATTTGTGGAGGAAGACACCTGCTGTGACTAATGTTGCGTTTATGCTTAACTTTTTCAGGCCAGAATGAGGCTTTTGTCACGCGTTTAGTTCAACACAGGGTTGCGTCCTTTCTCAAATTCGAATAAATACCGATAAACGCCGATCGTAAACTTGGTGCGTTTATGCTCACTTTTGAAGGCAGAATGAGCGCATTTGAAACGCTCATCGTAACACTCATCGTAAACGCTCATCGTAGGTGTACTGTTTATGCTCCCCTTCTCCGGCTCCTCCAGGCAAATTCGGGCTCTACAGCTGGATTCGCAAACCTGCACTGCGCATGCTACGTTGACCCCGGGAACGTCATTTAAACGCGTTTACAAATGATTGTGCGTTTATGCCTCCCCAGAAACCGTCTTTTTGGAGAATCGCAGATCGTAAACGCATCTTTTTGTGAGTTCACGATCGGCGATTACGATCGCCGTTTATCGTGATTCTTCGAAAATGAGAAAGGACGCAACCGTGTTTTGAACTAACCACGTAACAAAAGCCTCATTCTGGCCAGAAAAAGTTGAGCATAAACGCACCCAAAAAGGTGCGTTTTGGATCGGCGCGCCAGAAACCGGCGTTTCTCCAAACAGACGGTTTCTGGGGAAGCATAATTCTTGCAAACTTTGTCAGCTTATATAGTATGCCTGCCCCCAAGGAAATGACAATAATGCATGAACAATGAATATAAGTTAATAAAATGACATAGAATGATATTGAATACCAAAATAGAGCCTATAAAGTGCATTTCAATTTAACGATAACTTTACCTCTGGACAATTTGTCGCCGAGTGCGTCCAGGTTAACACCACGGAGCGCCGCAGCAATGCCATTACGACAATTTGTGCCATCTCTCTGTCTGTTCATCCACTCACAGAAGATCTCAATCAGTGATCCTGTGACATTCAAAAGATGTTTGTGAAGAAGGACTTGGCTCTGAGTGTACGATACACCAAGTGCAATGCACACATCTGCGTATTTTGATGGAGATATATCGTACGCCAGGTTTACCAGTTCTTGTTCTTGAATATTCGCTGATCTGAGTAAATAAGAAATTGGGAAGATAACCTACATTTGTTCTTGTGTGTCTAGTGATCTGTTTAATTAAGAAACCGGAAACGATAAGTACTCTTGAAAAATAAACACATGAAAGAATGAACACAATCATGAAGCAGTATTATCTAAGCGTTATATTCACCAGCGAGTAGTAAGTGGCCTAACTAGTGTTAGCGAATGGTTTCACTCTGCTATCAATAGTTACTTTGATATAGAAGTGGGAAAGATTTCTGGAACCTATAACGATCTTTTCTACCAGTCCAAGAATGATCCATTTGGGTCTTTTATGGCCGATACTTTCTATCTTTGAGTGTTCCATTTTTAACATATTTTCGAATTTATACAGCAATTTGGCATGGTTGAAACGAAAGCCGGAATAATGGTGCCTGTATTCTAAGGACAATAATAATAATGATGATAATAATAACGATGTATTTATATATATATATATATATATATAGCAGTTTCCATCTACATTTTCGATTGTGTTCTGCGACTATGTTATTAACAGAAGAGGCGAACTTTGACACATTTACTGAAGGCATTGAGAGATACCTCTTTTTCCTTTCCTTTCCCATCGATGAACATTATTTTGTTTGATGTTTTGTTTTAATTGGATCTAGTAGAATGCAAAGAATCATTTTTCATACGAAGAGATGTTAACAAAACTGGTATTCCAAGTGGATGGACGTGTGTGGTTAACATAAACCTTCGTTGGATTGTGGTAAAGCACCAAGAGAAAAGGTAATATACATGTAAACAAGTGAAACGCTCTCGGCGGTCTCGCCTGCATTACACAATTCGATATGATGAAAAATTGAGGTAGGGACATTATTGATAGGCAGGTTTGCCCATTAGCAGGCCCCCCAAAATGAAATCCTCTGAATCTAATCAGCATTTTGAAGTGCATTTTGAAGTGAATATTGACTAAGAATATGCAGACCTGAAATGACATTTGACCTTGACTTTGTCACCTAAAAGACTAATCACATGATTGGTGATACTTGATAACCCTTATGTTCAAGTTTCATGGAATAGGAATGTATACTTTCAACATTACAAAAAAAATTCAAGATCTTAACGTGATGCCACAACATAGTCTAAGTTTGATGACCGGAAATGACCTTTGACCTTGACTTAGTGACCTGAAATTCAACTCACATGATTGGGGATACTTGATATGCCTTTTGTCTAAGTTTCATTGAATAATAACTTATACTTTCAAAATTATATTAAAAATTCAAAAACTTAACCTCAGGTTAAGTTTTTGATGATGATGCCACAACATGGTCTAAGTTTGTTGACCTTAAATGACCTTTGACCTTGTCTTTGTGACCTGAAATTCTCCTCACATGATTGGGGATACTTGATAACCCTTTAGTTCGAGTTTCATTGAATAAGAACTTATACTTTCAAAATTATATTAAAAATTCAAAAACTTAACCTTGGTTAAGTTTTTGATGTTTGACGCCGCCGCCGCCACCGGAAAAGCGGCGCCTATGTCTCGCGCTTTTTGCTACGCAGGCGAGACAAAAATCATTAGATATCTTGAGTACTGCCTCTTCCCCCAAAAAAAACAAAAAAAAAAATGAAAAAAGGAGCAAGACGTCTACCTGTCGAATGGACCTGGATTTGGCTCGACATCCCCGGCTTTTACCAGGATCATCTCAGGGAGGCAGGTGCTCTTTGCATGACAGGATCATCAGTGGTTCCTTTTAGGCAGCTTGGAATCTGACTCAAAATACCATGTTTTTCGTCTGATAGTACCTATTAAAATTCGTGGAATGGCTGAATTAATCTCCAATTAGTATGTGCATATCGTCAATCGTAACTGAAGAAAGTAAATATGAATGTATATAAAACGAAATATTATTACAATTTTAAAGTAGAAAATGAAAGTTTGTCTGATCTGATACAATTTCTCAGTACTAGAACAAGAAGTGTAGAAGTTGAGAATTGTATACATGCATTTATACATGTATTTCTTTATTTGCCTGCATACATGTCTTTGGGGCGGCATGGGGTGATACGGATGTTTTTGTTATTTAAACAAAAAATCATTTGTACACCTCAAGATTGTTGAATGAAATCCGAGCAGATGAATATCACCTCGTGAAAATAGATAAGTACCTTTTGGATTCCGGATCGTATGGTATATTTTGCCTGCGCGATGTTCACTTTCATGGGTTGATTGTTGTTCTCTTCAGTAGGAGTTTTAGATGGAGTGTTGGTCTCTTTAATAGCAGATTTATGTGTAGTGTTGCTGTATTTGATAGTAGATTCACGTGTTGAGTTGTTGCCTTTGATTGGAGATTCAGTTGGAGTGTTGTTCTCTTTGATGGTAGATTCAGATGGCGTGTTTTCTCTTTGATGGCACATTGAATTGTAGAGGTGTTGTCTTTGATGCTAAGTTCAATGCCAGTGTTGTAGTCTTTGATGGTAAGTTCACTTAGAGTCTTGGTGTCTTTGATGGCAGATTCAGTTGTGGAGTATCTGTCTTTGATGGTTGATTCAGTTTTAATGTCGTTGCAGTTGATGGTTCGTTCAGCTGTAGTGTTGTGGACTTTGATGGTAGATTCAGTTGGAGTGTTTTTCTCTTTGATGGTAGATTCAGATGAATCGTTGTTCTCTTTAATGGTAGATTGAGTTGGAGTGTTGCTGTTTTTAATGGAACATTCAGTTGTAATTTTACCGCCTTTATTGGCAGATGTAGCTGTATAGTTGTTCTTTTTTATGGTAGATTCAGTTGGAGAGTTGTTGTCTTTTATGGTAGACTCAGTTGTAGTAGTGTTCCCTTTGATTTTAGATTTAGTTGCAGTGTTTTTGTATTTAGTGATCTTTCTCTTTAATAGTTTTCTCTTTGATAATTTATCTTTGATGGTAGAGAAGGTGCTGCCCTCTTTCATGGTTGATTCGGTTACAGAGTTGTTGTACTTGATGGTAGATTTAGTTGTGTTCTGTTTTTTAATGGTAGATTCAGTTGATGTGCTGTTGTATTCGATCGCAGAAGCGCTTTTTTTGTTGATGGTAGATCCAACTGTAGTGTTGTTCTCTTTGATTTGAGATTCGGTTGCGATGTTTTTATCTTTGGCGGTTTTTCTCCTTGATATCTTTCTCTTTGATGATTTGTCTTTGATTGTAGATGTAGTGCTGCTTTCTTTGATGTTAGATTCGGTTTTAGTGTTGTTGTCTTTGATGGTAGATTCAGCTGGAAAGTTGTTTTCTTCGATGGTAGATTTAGTTCGGGCGTTGTTATCTGTATTAATGTTCGATTCAGTTGGAGAGTTGTTTGTTTTGATGTTAGATTCAGATGGAGTATTGTCTTTGATGGTAGATTCAGCTCTTGCGTTCTCATCTCTAATTAGCATCAGATTATCTTGAAAGTCCTCATTGTTTTTTATTACGTATGACAAAACAAAGTAGGCCAAACTGCTGCACACGATTATTATGAAACATGTACTCCTCCAGGAAGATTGACTACAGTAACTCCACTTCCGAAAGGACTTGTAACTCGCTAGCAAATTCGACAAATCAGACACGAAGAAGAAGATCAAAGATAACAATAACGAGAACAACGAGAGCAACAGGGTGAAGAAGAAAGGGAATGTATATTCATCTCCAATTGTAGGTTCACTTCTTCTCCTCTCCTCTTTGTGAGAATCATTTGTGGTGTCGCTAGTAATGATATTAGATTCATTTGGGGCATTGTCCACTTTAGCGCTCAAGTCGTCTGACGCGCAATCATCTTCTGATTTGTCCTTCTTTTCAAGTAGTCTCTTTTGCAATAACTTAAGTCGCCGGATTCTCTCCTTCAATAACTTTTCGTTTTGCTCTCTTATGTCGTACTCCCTGACCGAATGTACGAATCTTCCTATCCGCACCCGCCATTCACCAATTGAAACAGGCATGTTGGATTCGTCTGGGAATCGAGGTTCTAGTAAACTGGTATTTCGTTACCTGAGGACATGAAAAGACATACAGTACATGTTAATAAACATATGAATTATTTGTAAAAAACGAAAAAGAAATATTATTAGGCCTTCGCTTCTACCTACTACAGACCGAGCGCATAATACATATGTATATATGTATGCATGTATTATGCATATGGAGAGCATTTCATATTGTGTCTTCCCACTGCACTCAAGACACAATATGAAAGTTTTCTTCATTTAACTTATATAAGTTATGTTATGTTTTAAAGATTAGTCATCTAAAAAAAAGACTACATGCATCCTCACACCTCCACACTTAATCCTTTTAATAAAAGAAAAGAAGAAAACTCAAGACAATCTAAGTCATAACATTGACTGTTAATCCACTGACCGTCATTTAAATACAACTGTGTAACCATGAACTTGTGAATATATAGCCATGTGAAACCATGAAATGCTCACTTCACCTAATTAGAATGAATCGAAAGTGCCTGTGAAGTTCAATCCATGCCTCTTGTGTATTCCATATAGCGTTGTCAATTGATACAGTCAAACCTGCTTTAGTGACCACCTGTCTACAAAGACCACATTTGTTGTTTCCCTTGAAAATGGTTTCTCATTGAAACATGTACTAAAGGAACCTGTCTACAAAGACCACTTGTCTATAAAGACCACTTTTTGTGTTTCCCTTGGGCGGTTGCTATAGACAGGTTTGACTGTATTATGTTTTACTATATACCGGTACATATATATATATATATATATAAGCCTATCGGGTACATTACGTGGACATCATAAAACTCCTAACCTTAACCCTAAACCCTAACCCTAACCCTAAAACTTGACTGTAGAATTATTGTCCTCCTAATGATAATGTATACTTAATGACTCACTTTTTTCACTCCAAATGTCCCTCTAATGACGCCCTATTAAAGTAAAATTACATATAAAAAGAGAGATATAAAAAAGGCATTTTATGACAAATAAAACGTACAAACGTTAAGAGGACACAAAATTGTCCTCCTAATGACGATGTCTACTAAATGACTCATTTTTTATACTCCAAATGTCCCTCTAATGACGCCTTTAGTAAAATACATGTATATGTATGTATTTATATATACATCCATATATATTATTCAGCACTTATTATGATGTTAAATGTATATGTTAATATTTATATCTATAAATCTATATATCATGTGAAAGGAAATGAGAGAAAAAAAGGGTTGCGTAGACATTTGCGTAGATAATGTTCTGAGACTTTTCATTACCGTAACCTTTGCAAAAATTTACAAAAGGGAGGACAGTAAATGGACACTTTGAATCTATAGCTACGCAACCAGTCATTCATCTCCTTTCGCATTGTATTTATTTCCACGAGAGTTGCTAAAGTTGTTGTATAAGTAATTTTCCTTCATTTACATAATATATAAACTGATATTTTGGGTTTAGTGTAAAAATAGGTGAACCATTTTCTTTAATTTATGTTAAGTTAATGACGAACATTCATTCCCTCAGAAATAGGCCCAATCCACATACAACAAGGGTCATGTTTGAATTCTATATGGGGTTATCTAATATTATCATTTATCATAATTTGGTAGCTCAGATCTCGACTTAGCCGTTGAATTCAAAGTTCAGTGAAAGCATATTTACATATCTTAGATCTCCCAATTCCTGATTTGTCTATGTGCAGTGGCGGCACCAGAGATATGAATAGGGGATGGAAATGTCTACGCAATTACTTGGTCTCTTAACCAGGATTCCAAATCTACATCCGAATAGGTTATTCGTTATTAACCAAAAAATATATAGTGTAAAACTCTTCATTTTTTTAAATAGAAGAGGTTACTGGGGTGTCACCCCCTACTACCTAGTACACACAGAGTCTCCTTAAAACGTTATGATATACATGTAGTCTTTACAAAATCTGATGAGACATGTTTTGATAAGGAAAAAATCAAACACTTATTGATATGTGCAATTTCCAAGCCACAATCTGCAGAAATGTTAAGATAAAAGGCAGGTTAAAGGTACTATGTCCCTTTTGCAGCCAACATCAAATTCTGTAGAACTTTGCAGGAATTATGAATATGTCATGTATGTCCTATCTGTGAAATTTAAACGTTAGCAGTGTCCTAATATTCAAATTATGCAAGGAAACCCGTTTACTTGCTAGACTTCACTGTCAGACACTATTGAGTGACTGGCTGGCTCTTTTTTCATCTTTGGTAATAACATACATAAAATGAGCTGTAAAGGGTACATGAGCATTTGTCTACATCAATAACCCACTTCTTGTAATGGCCAAAATTTAACTGACTGAATCTTTGCGCAGCATAAAACGTACTTCCTGGCAGTACAATGGTTTGAAAAATCAGACTATTACTTACTGGCTCTATAGCTCCTAAGTCGATTTGACAACAAATAGTCGTTATTTTCCCACTTAAAGACATTTTCAAGCCCCCCTTTTTTTAAGGGAAGTTCTAAATTAGTATTGTCTTTCAAATGCCGTTGGAATTTAACCTTTTCATTTTTTTGGCCTGCAAATGGGACATAGTACCTTTAAATGAAGGGGACACATTAAATTCTCCAAAAAGTACACGTTATTTGCAATTTCGACTATAAAGCATTATCATGACTGAGTAAAACAACGTTTCATTTGATATAAAAAGCATTGATGTAGGCCAAATAATATTGTCTTGCAAGTACATAAAGAGACCCTACTTCGCCATATTTTTATGACGTCGTCTGCTGCCCAAGGAATTTGAAATTTCTATTCAAAACCTCCGGGTTGTGATGTATCGCACGGGGAACTGATGACATATTGACATGAGAGCGAAATTTATGGGAAGAAAGGCACAGTGGCTGCTGAAAGAGGATGCAGTTCAGTCGATTTTTGCCAATAGACCGGTTCCGAAATCCCGTCAGTCAACAGAAAAGAGGATAGTTGAGATTGAGGCAAAAAAGGTATATCATTTATATCGTAATTGAATGTGCCATTTGTGTGCAATATTCTTACAAATTGCGGTGGTTATTCCAAAATCTTTGTTTTCGTCGAGCTTGCTGCAGCATGTAGTTTACAGCAGGTAAACGTACGTACGCAATCCAACGTTTAATATGTGTCAAAGCCGACTCCATGCGATACGTCACAGAACGGGCCGTGTGCAAACACAATGGCCACGTTCTGAAAAATCTCAGAGCCCCGAAAGACGAAGGATTCTGAAGAAGAGTTACATGTACGTCCCCCCTTTGGTCAAATGTACAATGTTTTATATTTTTCAGATAATGTTTAAATGGCCTACAAACTGAAATTAACTTGTAGTTTAAGGTTGATTCCCCTTTAAAGATACTATGTCCCTTTTGCAGCCAACATCAAATTCTATAGAAGTTTGCAGGAATTATGAATATGTCATGTACAGTATGTCCAATCTGTGAAATTTTAACGTTAGCAGTGTCCTAATATTCAAATTATGCGAGGAAACCTGTTACTTACTAGACTTCACTGTCAGACACTATTGAGTGACTGACTGGCTTTTTTTCATCTTTGGTAATAACATATATAAAATGAGCTGTAAAGGGTACATGAGCATTTGTCTACATCAATAACCCACTTCTTGTAATGGCCAAAATTAAACTGATTGAATCTTTGCGGAGCATAAAACGTACAACCATTCGGTACAATGGTCTGAAAAATCAGACTATTACTTACTGGCTCTATAGCTCCTAAGTCGATTCGACAACTAATAGTCGTTATTTTCCCACTTAAAGACATTTTCAAGCCCCCCTTTTTATAAGAAAGTTCTAAATTAGTATTGTCTTTCAAATGCCGTTGGAATTTAACCTTTTCATTTTTTTGGCCTGCAAATGGGACATAGTCCCTTTAAAGACATCTTAGTATAACTATATGTGAGAAAGGGCTCACCATTATTTCCAGATTTAATTCTGGAAAATATGAACAATTATTTGGACAAACATTTGGTCTCTGAATCATGTTTGTGTGTTTTCCCATATACACTTTTTGTGTGTAATGCATGCGATTTTCAGCACGCCTGAGTTTCTTGAAAGCCCAAGTTATTTTATTTTCCTCATCATTCCAAACTTTCAAAGTACATTTTCTAGGCCTTCTACCTAATCAACCCTTCGTTCCATTTCTTCACACAGGTTCTCTAGCAATGTAATTGCATAACAGTGATCAAATTCATCTTTAAGTAGCATATGGAGATTTATTCTCGTGTGACTTGCTTGCAGGCTAAAAAAATTAACGTGTCCCGCCTCAACGGCCAAATCTATATTAAAAAAGTGCTAGTAGTTAATAGCTAGCACAATTTTCCGAAGATATATCTTTATTCTCTTTGCGTTATGCCCGAATAAGAATATCATAATTAGCCTAATCATAATAAACGTAATTACAATTTCGTGCAAGTCATTTTCTAAGTGATCTTTGAAGTTTGCGTACGAAAATTTAAGGTTAAATACATTCCTTGGTTTAACTTTACAAATCTTAATTTAAATACATGGCTTTGAGTCATTATGAAAAGAAGTTAACTCTCTTTAAATAATGACATCGAAAATGCAAGTGATCTTTAAAAAATAATAACGGAATGTATCAATCTCATGTTTTATGAGACATCCAAATAACAATTTGAGGATGAAGGGGGTGGGCAAGAACGATTCTATTTGCATTACGCCTGACAAAGAATACAAAAAAAAAGGGAAATATCATTTCATGCAATCCCGCGTCGTTTCTGGGTTGGGTGAAGTTTGGGTAAGATAAGTGAGATTATACACCCCTCAGTATCATGTTAAAATCGCCGGTAGTATGAAAAAATATTACTCCAAAATCTTCACCAAACTTGTCATGCTTGTGTACGTAGTCTCATATTGTACCACAAGATGCGCAGTGCATGCAGAGATGCCAACCTTCATCAACAAAAAAAAGTATTCTTAAACAGAAAAAACAGTATTTTTTGACCAAAAAAAGTATTTTTGAAAAACCCTAAAATATCGCCCAATCAAGCAGCTTCAAAGAAATAGGCAACGGCGGTACCACTTATACGTACCCAGATCGGAGCGCGACGTGCATACAGTACACATGGGTTGTTTGCAACGAGCACAGTTTGGGCCCCGTATCACTGTACTGCATGCATCGTTTGAAGACATAGGTGCATAATACACATACAACACAAAGCCCATGATCGGAAATGAAGAAAAACGTCAATTAAAAAAAAAAAAAAAAAAAAAAATTAAAAAAAAAAAAAAACGTAACAAAACACACAAAAAACGTACTGCCGTATTCATAGCCAAAAAACGGGACAAATACGGCAAAAACGGAACAGTTGGCATCTCTGTGCATGCGATCTTCTGCTTACTTTTCCTCATTTTTCCAAAACTTCACAGAACTCCGGGGGACAGGAGGCCCCATTTTTCAGATACCCCAAAAGTGCCCCTTTTTACATAGGATAAAGTGCTCCTTTTTCTTTGAAAGAACTGCCCTTCCTTCTACTAAGTGCCCTTGCCTTGTGATACATGTAAGTGCACCCACTCCACATATTTGTTATAAGATCCCCTTCACTTTCTCATAAATGTCCCTTTTCACTTCTGATAAGTGCACCTAATAAAATCTGATAAGTTCCCCTTTTCCGTCGACAACTGCCTCCTTTCCTTTGCAATAAGTGTCCCTTTTCCATTCTCAAAAGTGCCCTTCTAAAGCTTTGATAAGTGCCCCTCACCACATAATTGCCCCTATTCAAATCTAAAAGGTACACGTTTTACTTTGACAAGTGGGCCCATTTTCCTTTGTAATAATTGCCCCCTTCTCCTTCTGATAAGTGCCTGACACCGCGGGAGTTGGCCGTGCGGAGGCATTTTAAATTACGTAAGCTCGCTGAATTTACCTTCTCGTCAGTTATATGATCTCGATAATTACAATCTATTTGCGGTATCATTGTTGTGATTTCAATGTAGTTTTCATGAAAAGACCAATAAAGCAGAAGCTTGGATTGTGATTATGTTGGCATGGTTCATAGAATTTGTATAAATATTTTCAAAGTAAAGATTTTACGCGAAAAATCGGACGGTTGTGCCAATATATTGTGGCAGTCGCACAAATAAATGACTGTGTGTGTGTGACGACCTTAGAACCAACAGTACATACGTTCTCGTCAGTTTGGCTGCTGGCCATATAGCAAGATGCCTAACACGGGATACATGTAGGCCCAACCCGCGCTGTATGAGTGTTACAGCGCATTTATACGGTAGCAGCATATTTACGGAAGTTCCAGTCAGAGGTCAACACCATTGTACTGAGCTTGTAAATTCCCACGGTACACGTGAAGAGTAACCCAGGCTGTATCGCTCTGGTAAGATATTTGCTAATATTTCCTTAGTTTTACGTGGGATTTTTAATTTGCGTAGGCAATTAGAAGTATAAGTGGCATAAAATTCATCGAGGCCACTGTCCAATATTGGTCGGGTGTGGGAAGGGGTGATTTCGGACGCATTTTAGGCTTTGTTTACCTGCCTCTCCGCATGCGCCTAGTATGGGAGCCAGTTAAACAATGTAACTGTAAGGCTTGGTGATATCAATATCAATATTTCACATTTATCACCAAGCCCTAGGCATCGCGCATGGGACATCAAAGTCCGGAGATAGCGACCAGGGTGACCTCGTTGCGTAAGAAGTCGTTTTGTTTTTCGTTAGACCCCTAATCCCGCATAATCCCGCTCTGAGTGATAGGAAAAGCCCTAGGGGCAGAGTGCCCACTCCTATAGTCCTAGTCTTCTAGCTCCATGGTCCAAGGCAGGCATGGACATTTGCTTTGCCTCAAAATGAGAAGACCGTACATTCGAAATCAAGCAAAGCAACGATAAAATTACCTGCTATGGTGCTGATAAGACTTCTCTCGTCCACGATTGTGAGCTGAACAATTCCTGATAAAAACCCAAAGAGGTGAAACATCAGTTTTCCTTTCACTTTGCAATCATATCTTAAGTAGGAAATGATTCCCGCTCACGATCTGATAACACAGTACACGGAAGTAGGTGTAAAAACGAGAAACAACCTGTAAAAAGGTTGCATTGCCAATCTAAGTATTGGCAAAATACATAAGAATATTGTCGTTTAAATTTAAATTTTGTAATTGGTTTTTATTCAAAAATAAATATTTTAATGAAGTTTAAATGCATTTAAAATACCTATATATCTTTGGTTGCAAATTGTTGAACATTGATTAGGTTAATTCAGTCGGCGCAACGCCTACTCTAGATCCTAGCTTGAGAGGGTAAGCACTATATAGGCACCAATCCTGCAGCCGTTTATGAATATTCATTAATCTGACCGCCGCGCGCGCTCGCGCTGCATCCGTACGTCCGCATGCAGGTTTGGTGCCCATTCTAATGCTGGATTGGTGCCATATTGGGTTGGTAGCATATATTGGCACCAAGATTAGTGGACATATGAATATTCATTAATCCCTACGTCACAGACGTGCGTCGTGCGTACTCTGTCATATCCACATATACTAGTACACGAGTACGTTCGTAAGTATTAGTACATGTACCGTATGTACGTTGCTCCGGAATGAAGAGAATCATTATAAAGGACGAATTACTCCGTGAAGCCAAGTACAAGCAGAGAATTGAAAATTGCAATACGTTCCTCGGAGCGACTACACTCCCTAATCTAGCTAGTTATGTAATAATAGTTTATTTAGGAAAATGGACATTTAGTACTCTTCAGTTGTTCGATATCATCACTCAATTTGATTAGATTCGAGATATATCTCATTAATAAAACAGTATAAAGGCTATTTAGTCTCAAACTAACCTACACCATTAAACCATGCACCAAACATTGGAATTCCCTTCCCAATGGTGTAAAGGAAATAGAAAACTATGCTCATTTTAAGAGGAAATTAAAGGAATACCTAATACTTGAGAGTCAGAGAAGAGAAGTGAATGACATGTTATATGATTGAAATTTGTATTCTTCTGCCGGTTCATACTTTTTCATTTTGTATATACTTATGTTTTTGTACGTTATAGAAATTCTACAAATGATCATTATTTTCCTCTTCTTCCTCCTCCTCTTTTTCTTCTTCTCCTTCTTCTTTTTCTTCTTGTACTCTTTATCATTTCCATCATCAGTTTAATGTTGTTATTATCATTATCTTTAATAAGTAATTCTTTTTATGGTTCTTATCTGTCTGTAAATATTACTATTTTCACGTATTAATTTTGTACATGTCTGTAGGGGACCCCACTGGAAATAAGCTCTCGAGCTTTCGTGGGTTATCCTGTTCAAGCTGACTTATTTCTGATCTGTTATTATTGTATATGTTGGAAGCTTGTCGAATAAAAATCAATCAATCAATCAATCAAATTTAGTAATACATTATTTTGTATCTATAAAGACCGCGGGGTTTCCCAGGTTTATTTAGGAAATTTAATACTGGTAAGTTGTTCGCTGATATCACTCAGTTTGATATGATTCGAGATATATCTCATTAATTTAACAAGGTAAAGGCTATATAGTCTCAAACTAACCTACACCATTAATCTTGGTGCCAACACCATTAAGCCATGCACCAATTTTAGCAATACATTATTTTGTATCTATAGAGGCCGAGGTTTCCCAGGTTTATTTAGGAAAATGAACATTTAATACTGGTAAGTTGTTCGCTGATATCACAAAGTTTGATATGATTCGAGATATATCTCATTAATGAAACATTGTAAAGGCTATATAGTCTCAAACGAACCTACACCATTAATCTTGGTGCCAACACCATTAAGCCATGCACCAATTTTTGTAATACATTATTTGGATCTATAAAGGCCGAGGTTTCCCAGGTTTATTTAGGAAAATGAACATTTTAATACTGGTTAGTTGTTCGATAACATCACCCAGTTTGATTTGACTGCACATATATCTCATTAATGAAACATGGTAAAGGCTATATAGTCTCAAACGAACCTTCACCATTAATCTTGGTGCCAACACCATTAAGCCATGCACCAATTTTAGTAATACATTATTTGGATCTATAAAGGCCGAGGTTTACCAGGTTTATTTAGGAAAATGGACATTTAGTAATCTTAAGTTGTTCGATAACATCACTCAGTTTGATTTGATTGCACATTTATCTCATTAATAAAACATGGTAAAGGCTATATAGTCTCAAACTAACCTACACCATTAATCTTGGTGCCAACACCATTAAGCCATGCACCAATTTTAGTAATACATTATTTGGATCTATAAAGGCCGAGGTTTCCCAGGTTTATTTAGGAAAATGGACATTTAGTAATCTTTAGTTGTTCGATAACATCACTCAGTTTGATTTGATTGCACATTTATCTCATTAATGAAACATGGTAAAGGCTATATAGTCTCAAACGAACCTACACCATTAAACTTGGTGCCAACACCATTAAGCCATGCACCAATTTTAGTAATACATTATTTTGTATCTATAGAGGCCGAGGTTTCCCAGGTTTATTAAAGGAAAATGGACATTTAGTACTCTTAAGTTGTTCGATAACATCACTCAGTTTGATTTGATTCGAGGTATATCATCATTAATAAAACAGTATAAAGGCTATTTAGTCTCAAATTAACCTACACCATTAAACTTGGTGCCAACACCATTAAGCCATGCACCAAATTTAGTAATACATTATTTGTATCTATATAGAGGCCGATGCGCGAGGTTTTCCAAGTTTATATAGGAAAATGAACATATTTTGATACTGGTTAGTTGTTCGATAACATCAATCAGTTTGATTTGATAGCACATATATCTCATTAATGAAACATTGTAAAGGCTATATAGTCTCAAACGAACCTACACCATTAATCTTGGTGCCAACACCATTAAGCCATGCACCAATTTTAGTAATACATTATTTGTATCTATAGAGGCCGAGGTTTCCCAGGTTTATTAAGGAAAATGGACATTTAGTACTCTTAAGTTGTTCGATAACATCACTCAGTTTGATTTGATTCGACATATATCATCATTAATAAAACAGTATAAAGGCTATTTAGTCTCAAATTAACCTACACCATTAAACTTGGTGCCAACACCATTAAGCCATGCACCAAATTTAGTAATACATTTTGTGTATCTATATAAAGACCGCGATGTTTCCCAGGTTTATTAAAGGAAATTAATACTGGTAATTTGTTCGCTGATATCACTCAGTTTGATATGATTCGAGATATATCTCATTAATAAAACAGTATAAAGGCTATACAGTCTCAAACGAACCTACACCATTAATCTTGGTGCCAACACCATTAAGCCATGCACCAATTTTAGTAATACATTATTTTTATCTATAGAGGCCGAGGTTTCCCAGGTTTATTTAGGAAAATGAACATTTTAATACTGGTTAGTTGTTCGATAACATCACCCAGTTTGATTTGACTGCACATATATCTCATTAATGAAACATGGTAAAGGCTATATAGTCTCAAACGAACCTACACCATTAATCTTGGTGCCAACACCATTAAGCCATGCACCAATTTTAGTAATACATTATTTTTATCTATAGAGGCCGAGGTTTCCCAGGTTTATTTAGGAAAATGAATATTTTAATACTGGTTAGTTGTTCGATAACATCACCCAGTTTGATTTGACTGCACATATATCTCATTAATGAAACATGGTAAAGGCTATATAGTCTCAAACGAACCTACACCATTAATCTTGGTGCCAACACCATTAAGCCATGCACCAATTTTAGTAATACATTATTTGGATCTATAAAGGCCGAGGTTTCCCAGGTTTATTTAGGAAAATGGACATTTTAATCTTAAGTTGTTCGATAACATCACTCAGTTTGATTTGATTGCACATTTATCTCATTAATAAAACATGGTAAAGGCTATATAGTCTCAAACGAACCTACACCATTAATCTTGGTGCCAACACCATTAAGCCATGCACCAATTTTAGTAATACATTATTTGGATCTATAAAGGCCGAGGTTTCCCAGGTTTATTTAGGAAAATGGACATTTAGTAATCTTTAGTTGTTCGATAACATCACTCAGTTTGATTTGATTGCACATTTATCTCATTAATGAAACATGGTAAAGGCTATATAGTCTCAAACGAACCTACACCATTAATCTTGGTGCCAACACCATTAAGCCATGCACCAATTTTAGTAATACATTATTTTGTATCTATAGAGGCCGAGGTTTCCCAGGTTTATTAAGGAAAATGGACATTTAGTACTCTTAAGTTGTTCGATAACATCACTCAGTTTGATTTGATTCGACATATCTCATTAATAAAACAGTATAAAGGCTATTTAGTCTCAAACGAACCTACACCATTAAACTTGGTGCCAACACCATTAAGCCATGCACCAAATTTAGTAATACATTATTTGTATCTATAGAGGCCGATGCGCGAGGTTTCCCAGGTTTATTTAGGAAAATGAACATATTTTGATACTGGTTAGTTGTTCGATAACATCAATCAGTTTGATTTGATAGCACATATATCTCATTAATGAAACATGGTAAAGGCTATATAGTCTCAAACGAACCTACACCATTAATCTTGGTGCCAACACCATTAAGCCATGCACCAATTTTAGTAATACATTTTTTTGTATCTATAGAGGCCGAGGTTTCCCAGGTTTATTTAAGGAAAATGGACATTTAGTACTTAAGTTGTTCGATAACATCACTCAGTTTGATTTGATTCGAGGTATATCATCATTAATGAAACAGTATAAGGCTATTTAGTCTCAAATTAACCTACACCATTAATCTTGGTGCCAACACCATTAAGCCATGCACCAAATTTAGTAATACATTTTGTATCTATATAAAGACCGCGATGTTTCCCAGGTTTATTAGGAAAAATACTGGTAATTTGTTCGCTGATATCACTCAGTTTGATATGATTCGAGATATATCTCATTAATAAAACAGTATAAAGGCTATACAGTCTCAAACGAACCTACACAATTAATCTTGGTGCCAACACCATTAAGCCATGCACCAATTTTAGTAATACATTATTTTTATCTATAGAGGCCGAGGTTTCCCAGGTTTATTTAGGAAAATGAACATTTTAATACTGGTTAGTTGTTCGATAACATCACCCAGTTTGATTTGACTGCACATATATCTCATTAATGAAACATGGTAAAGGCTATATAGTCTCAAACGAACCTACACCATTAATCTTGGTGCCAACACCATTAAGCCATGCACCAATTTTAGTAATACATTATTTTTATCTATAGAGGCCGAGGTTTCCCAGGTTTATTTAGGAAAATGAATATTTTAATACTGGTTAGTTGTTCGATAACATCACCCAGTTTGATTTGACTGCACATATATCTCATTAATGAAACATGGTAAAGGCTATATAGTCTCAAACGAACCTACACCATTAATCTTGGTGCCAACACCATTAAGCCATGCACCAATTTTAGTAATACATTATTTGGATCTATAAAGGCCGAGGTTTCCCAGGTTTATTTAGGAAAATGGACATTTAGTAATCTTAAGTTGTTCGATAACATCACTCAGTTTGATTTGATTGCACATTTATCTCATTATTGAAACATGGTAAAGGATATTAGTCTCAAACGAACCTACACCATTAATCTTGGTGCCAACACCATTAAGCCATGCACCAAATTTAGTAATACATTATTTGGATCTATAAAGGCCGAGGTTTCCCAGGTTTATTTAGGAAAATGGACATTTAGTAATCTTTAGTTGTTCGATAACATCACTCAGTTTGATTTGATTGCACATTTATCTCATTAATGAAACATGGTAAAGGCTATATAGTCTCAAACGAACCTACACCATTAATCTTGGTGCCAACACCATTAAGCCATGCACCAATTTTAGCAATACATTATTTTGTATCTATAAAGGCCGAGGTTTCCCAGGTTTATTTAGGAAAATGGACATTTAGTAATCTTAGTTGTTCGATAACATCACTCAGTTTGATTTGAATGCACATATATCTCATTAATGAAACATGGTAAAGGCTATATAGTCTCAAACGAACCTACACCATTAATCTTGGTGCCAACACCATTAAGCCATGCACCAATTTTAGTAATACATTATTTTTATCTATAAAGGCCGAGGTTTCCCAGGTTTATTTAGGAAAATGGACATTTAGTAATCTTTAGTTGTTCGATAACATCACCCAGTTTGATTTGACTGCACATATATCTCATTAATGAAACATGGTAAAGGCTATATAGTCTCAAACGAACCTA
>CP137670.1:14070235-14091413 GCA_037976565.1 Mesocentrotus franciscanus
CCATATTGGGTTATTGTTGTAAGATCTGTTAGCCTGTGATATTTCAATTGCTTTACATAATTCTGGACGGCTGAAATTGATGACATGCAGGTTTGGTGCCCATCCAATGCTGGATTTGTGCCATATTAGGTTATTGATATAGGATCTTCTTTATAGGATTTATTATCCTGTGATATTTCAATTGCTTACATAATTGTGAAGGGCTGAAATCAGGGGCGTCAATCCTGGGGGGGGGGACGGGGAGACACGACCCCCACGAATTTTCAGGTGGTGAAATGTCCCCCCACGATTTGGGGTTAAAATCTGTTTTATTTAAATATAAAAATAATTAAAATGCATTGTTTTGTTTTGAGGGTGATATAAGTTCATTTTTGATGATTCATCATAGGATGTAATAATATAACTGTTGACTAGTTCAATCATAAAATTTGAATGGAACAGCATATATGGTGTAATGTTGTTGTTGTTATTTATTTATTTATTTATTGCAAAAAATATGATCAGTGATCAATCATGTCAAATACTTGGGCGAAGTATAGAAATATACCAAGTGTCGTCACTTGCCTATCATAAACACTATCAAAGTCACGAATGAGTGTTTGTTTTTTAGCCTTTTCTGAATCCTTACAGGTGTTCAAAGAGATTAAGAGAACATTATTTTTCTGTGTTTCTCTGAATTAAGATAATCCATACCGTCAAACCCCCTTTTGGCAGAATAATGTTATAAACGATGTACGAGAGGGATAGATAAAGAGATAGAAAGAGAGATATATAAAGAGAGAGTTTATAGAGAAAGAGGGAGAGAGATAGAGGGAGAGATAAAGTGAGAGATAGAGATAGAGGGAGATAAAGAGAGGGCGAGATAGAGAGAGAGATACAGATTTAGAGAGACGGAGAGATAGATGGATAGAATACAGAGAAAGAGAGATATAGAGGGAGACGTCCACTCCGTTCGCGTTCACCACAGTTGTAACCAGGCGCGGATCCAGGATTTCTTAGGGGGGCCCAAATTTGAAATTATGTGAGCCAAATATTGGTACGTAATGGTGACCAGCAATGGCGTAATGAGCAAGAACTGTTTTTTTTTTTGGGGTAGACAAAAAACTGCATCACCCACACTTAAATGCAGGCCCCGCTGAACATTTTAAAGCGGGTGGGGGGAGGCTAAAGTATTTACGATCAGGTAGAGCGTAGTGTAAATATTATTGACGTGGGGTTGAGTGGGCAAAGCACCGACATGGGGTCAAGGGGCAGAGCCCCCGGAAGATCAAGGGTTATAGGCATTTAATCACGGTCAGATGAGCATAATTTGATACCTCATTATTTTGTGACACTGGCAGGTCACTATAATTCTTTTTTCTATCTCTCTTTCTTTCTATTTCTCTTTAATATACTTTTCAAAAAAAGTGTGGGGAGGGCTATGTAAGCCTCTAAATTAGCATATTTTCTTGCCTGGCTGTAAATTTAGGCATTTGTCATTTTCCAACAAACTCGTCAATTATGGCATTTCAGCAACATTTGTAAATTACAGGTATCGAATTAGGAATAAACCACGTTTGAATTTTATTTGAGGAGAGGGCAACTGCCCCCAAGCCCCCATCAGTACGCTGGTGCCCCACCCCACCCCCGATCTACACCTTGTTGGCGGGAAAAATCGCAACTGATCTCCCCTATTTTTCTTCTTTCTCTTTTGTTCTTCTTTCCCTTTCTTTCCTCTTTCCCTTTCCCTTCCCTTCCTTCTCTCTCTTTTAGGTTTGCTGGGGAGGAGGGTGCAAGGGCTTTTCGCCCGCCCCCGATCCACACGTTGTTGGCGGGATTAGTCGCAACTGATCTCCCTTCTTTTCACCCTTTTCTTTTCTTCTTCCTCTTTTTGTTCCCTTTTAGCTCTCCTCTTTCACTTTCCCTTCTTCTCTCTTTTGTTTTGGCTGGGGCGGGGCAAGAGCCTTTGCCCCTGTTACACCCACAAATGTAATAACGCCCACAAATGTAACAACGCCCACAAATGTAATAACACTTTACCCACAAATGTAATAACACCCACAAATGTAATAACACTTTACCCACAAATGTAATAATTTCACCCACAAATGTAATAATTTTGAATCACCCACAAATGTAATAATGACTTTACCCACAAATGTAATAAATTTGAAGGGATATTTTGTCGAATTTGTTCAAAACTAAAACCCTGTAATAAAGCATGGGTATAGCGCGCAGTCTTTACTCCAGACCCGGTTATTTCAAAAATTTAAAAATCTTCAAAACTAAGACCCCATAATCCTTTTCCTGTGGAATAACATGACAATCGAGCGTAGTCTTTCCTCCAGACCCGGTCATTTCAAAAATAAAAACAATAAAAAACAAAACCAAAAAAATCAAATCTAAGACCCAACAATCCTCCAAACTAAGACCCTGTAATAAAGCATGGGTTTAGAGCGTTGTCTTTACTCCACACCCGGTTATTTCAAAAATAAAACAAAACAAAACAACAACCTTTTAAACTAAGACCCCTCCATCTTCCAAATTAAGACCCGGTAATAAAGCATGGGTTTAGAGCGTAGTCTTTACTCCAGACCCGTTTAATTTTTTTAATCTTCAAAACTAAGACCCCATCATCTTAGTCATGTGGAATAACATGAGTATTGAACGTAGTCTTTCCTCCAGACCCGGTCATTTCAAAAATAAAAACAATAAAAACAAAACAAAAATTCAAATCTAAGACCCAACAATCCTCCAAACTAAGACCCGGTAATAAAGCATGGGTTTAGAGCGTTGTCTTTACTCATCACCCGGTTATTTCAAAAATAAAACAAAACAAAACAAAAACCTTTTAAACTAAGACCCTCCATCTTCCAAATTAAGACCCAGTAATAAAGCATGGGTTTAGAGCGTAGTCTTTACTCCAGACCCGTTTAATTTTTTTAATCTTCAAAACTAAGACCCCATCATCTTATTCATGTGGAATAACATGAGTATTGAACGTAGTCTTTCCTCTAGACTCGGTTATTTCAAAAACAAAACAAAACAAAAACAAAAACTTTAAAATTAAGACCCACCATCTTCCAAACTAAGATCCTGTAATAAAGCATGGGTTTAGAGCATAGTTGTTCTTCCAGACCCGGTCATTTAAAAAAATGATATAATATATACAATATTTAAATACATTTAAGGTCACTTATTCGATTACTTTTTTCTACGAACATTGAATTCCAGGATATTTGTGGGCGTTAGAATTTTTACATATTAACAAATCGTCGACGGTCAACGAACCATCGAATCGGTCCCTCCTCTGTGTGTTATATATATGGACCATTTTGACTGATTTGTCAGTTCGTGTGACCGCCGACCAATCATTTATTTGTGACGTGTTGTATCCACATATGTTATAATGTAATTTATTTTTAAATGAAAAAAAAGAGGAATAAAATGGTGGGACTTAGTTTCGAAGATTTGTTTAAATTTCTTTTTCTTTTGAAATAACCGGGTCTGGAGGAAAGACTACGCTCTATACCCATGTTATTCCACAGGAAAAGGATGGGGAGGTCTTAGTTTGAAGATTTTTTTTTAAATAACCGAGTCTGAAGTAAAGACTACGCTCTAATCCCATACTTTATTACCGGGTCTTAATTTGGAGGATTGTTGGGTCTTAGATTTGAATTTTTTGTTTTGTTTTTTATTGTTTTTTTATTTTTGAAATGTCCGGGTCTGGAGGAAAGACTACGCTCGATTGTTATGTTATTCCACAGGAAAATGATTATGGGGTCTGTTTTTAAATTTTTGAAATAACCGGGTCTGGAGTAAAGACTGCGCGCTATACCCATGCTTTATTACAGGGTTTTAGTTTTGAACAAATTCGACAAAATATCCCTTCAAATTTATTACATTTGTGGGTAAAGTCATTATTACATTTGTGGGTGATTCAAAATTATTACATTTGTGGGTAAAGTGGTTATTACATTTGTGGGTGAAATTATTACATTTGTGGGTAAAGTGTTATTACATTTGTTGGTGTTATTACATTTGTGGGTAAAGTGTTATTACATTTGTGGGCGTTGTTACATTTGTGGGCGTTATTACATTTGTGGGTGTAACAACCACTTACCAAAATTATTACATTTGTGGGTAAAGTGGTTATTACATTTGTGGGTGAAATTATTACATTTGTGGGTAAAGTGTTATTACATTTGTGGGTGTTATTACATTTGTGGGTAAAGTGTTATTACATTTGTGGGCGTTGTTACATTTGTGGGCGTTATTACATTTGTGGGTGTAACACCCCCTCCCCGATCCACAACTCGTTGGCGGAAAAATTGCAACTGATATCCCCCATCTTTTCTTTTCTTCTTCCTGTTTTTTCCTTCCCTTTATCTCCTCTTTCCTTTTTCTTTCCCTTTCTTTCCTTCTCTCTTATTTTTGTTGATGGCGGGGGACAACAGCCTGGGAGGCAAGGCCCTTTCGGACCCCCTCGATCTCCTTCTCCCCTTTCTTTTCTTCTTCCTCTTCTTTCTTTCCCTTTCTCTCCTCTTTCCCTTTCCCTTCGTTTCCTTTTCTCTCTCTCTCTCTCTCTCTCTTTTTTGTGCAGGGGGGACAAGGCCCGCTCGGCCTCCCCCTGGATCCGCGCCTGGTTGTAACCCGTTTGGCATCTTTTTTTTCAGAACGTAGTGATGAGAACGACTGAACGAGTCTGGTGTGATGGGGGCTTTATGAAACCAAGATGAGCGCGCCATTGCGGTCCTTGCTTTAATATGCCCCTCACTTTTTCCCCTATAGATCTAAGGGTTTCTAAATTATTGAGATATGGAAATTCTGTTAAAGTAAGTTATATATTATGGAACATTTTCGCTTTTTAGGAAAAAATGCAAACATTAAACCTTTCGTTTATTATTTTGTTTTATTCAGTCTATATATTTCACTGTTTCTGATACTAAATTTATATTGGGAGGGGTGTTAACCCTTATGCCACACCATACCCTGCAAACACCGCATTCTATGTCCTCCGACCCCCTCCCCCTAATCCTCACTGAACTTGTGTCCCCCCCCCCACGTCTAATTCGGATTGACGCCCCTGGCTGAAATTGATGACATGCAGGTTTGGTGCCCATCTAATGCTGGATTGGTGCCATATTAGGTTATTGTTATAGGATCTATATAGGATGTATTACACTGTGATATTTTAAATGCTTACGTAATTGTGAAGGGCTGAAATTGATGACATGCAGGTTTGGTGCCCATCTAATGCTGGATTGGTGCCATATTAGGTTATTGTTATAGGATCTATATAGGATTTATTATACTGTGATATTTTAAATGCTTACATAATTATTGTGAAGGGCTGAAATTGATGACATGCAGGTTTGGTGCCCATCCAATGCTGGATTGGTGCCATATTGGGTTATTGTTGTAAGATCAGTTATACTGTGATATTTTAAATGCTTGCATAATTTTGAAGGGCTGAAATCGATGACATGCAGGTTTGGTACTCATCTAATGCTGGATTGGTGCCATATATTAGGTTATTGTTGTAAGATCTGTTATCCTGTAAAAAATTGTTTATACACGTTTGTGGATGGTTGAAATTGAAGACATATCAACATCATAATGCATTTTTATGTAATAAAGAATTTTTTGGAACTGTTTCCGTCTCTTTCACTGATGGTGCTGTTTCATTTACTTTTTAATGTCATTTCTTATGTTTCTCCTGTATTATTTACATAATTATCTATCGATGTATGTGGGAGTGTATCTGCGTGTTTCTCATGAGCTGCATATATTGGGGGGTGGAAATGAAAAATTCGAGAAAAAGAAAATTAATTACACTCAGGAGGAGAGGTAGGTCACATATGACATCCTATCCCCCCTCAAAAAAAAAAGCGGTAAGCAAAAAAGGGGGCATGAACAAATGAAATGAAATCAATTCAAATTCATTAAATAGACTGACATGAAAGGATTATCAAAGAAAAACAAATAATTTAAGCATGACAAAATATAACAGAACAAATGCAGAAATGACAGAACAAAATAAACAAGACACGGTTAAAGCATATTTAAATACATGACAGAAAAATAATGATGCTGAATACAGATATGAAACGGATTTACTTAAAGAATACAAATCTACAAAACTTAGACAAAATAATGTACAGCGAAATACATGTATTGACAGCATGCTAGCTATAGCAGCGCTAGCGACAAGCGCTGCACGCGCGGTGAATGAATATTCATGAGCTCAGGGCTGCAGGATTGGTGCCTATATAGTGCTTACCGCTTGAGAGGGTGCTATGCTGAATGGAGAGGGTGCTAGGCTGGATGTAGTTATAGTTTAGTGCTTACACTTTATAGAGATAGATGGAGTTAATGTACATTTCTAAGGCTCAATGTAAGGGGTGCTAGCCTGGATGGCGGGGGTGCTAAGCTGGATGTAGTTCTGAGTGCACGTTTAAATGAAATCATACTAGGAGCTAGATGGAGTTAATTAATGTGCATTTCTAAGGCCCAATGTAGGGGTGCTAGGCTAATTGATGGAGGGGTGCTAGCTATAGGAAGTGCAAGTTTAAATGAAATCATGCTTGGAGATAGATGGAGTTAATTAATGTACATTTCTAAGGCTCAATGTAAGGGGTGCTAGCCTGGATGGCGGGGGTGCTAAGCTGGATGTAGTTCTGAGTGCACGTTTAAATGAAATCATACTAGGAGCTAGATGGAGTTAATTAATGTGCATTTCTAAGGCCCAATGTAGGGGTGCTAGGCTAATTGATGGAGGGGTGCTAGGCTGAATGGAGAGGGTGCTAGCTAGCTGGATGTATAAGTGCAAGTTTAAATGAAATCATGCTTGGAGATAGATGGAGTTAATTAATGTACATTTCTAAGGCTCAATGGAAAGGGTGCTAGGCTGGATGGAGCTAGGTGCTAGGCTGGATGTAGTTATAAGTTTAAATTAAATCATGCTAGCATAGATAGATAGATGGAGTTAATGTACATTTCTTACGGTTCAATGCAGGGGCCGGTACGTGCATGCTAGGCTGGATGGAGGGGTGCTAGGTTAATGAACGGAGTTGGAGGAGCTGATCGATGCTCGATTGTCTCGCCTGATCCGACCGATTTCTTTTTGCAATTCTGTTATTTGTTAATTTTACATATTATTATCAATAGAATCATATATAATTATCACTAATTCTATAAATTCATATTATGAAGTCATTTACAGTTCCATATAATCTTTTGGTTATATAGGCTTGCAGGCGCGGATCTAGGGGGGAGGCCGAGCGGGCCTTGCCCCCGCAAAAAAAGTAGAGAGAGAGAGAGAGAGAAGGAAAAGAAGGGAAAGGGAAAGAGGAGAGAAAGGGAGAGAAAGAAGAGGAAGAAGAAAAAGAAAAGGGAAAAGAAGGAAATCGGGGGCGAAAGGAAAGGGCCTTGCCTCCCAGGATGTTACTACCCCCATCAAAAAAATAAGAGAGAATTAGGGGAAAAAAAAGAGGAAGAAGAAAAGAATAGAAGGGGGATATCAGTTGCAATTTTCCCCCCAACAAGTTGTTGATCGGGGGAGGCCGGCCCTTGCCTCTCCCCCTCATTTTTTAGTAAATTATACTTTTTTTATGCGTGTGTTGGAAAATGACAATTCCTAAATTTACAGCCAGGCAAGAAATATGCTTATTTAGAGGCCAACATGTCAGGCCCCGCGAGATGTTGATTTTAATATTGGTCTTTTGTTAAAAACCAATTTGGAAAAAAATATTGATGATATTGTATCAATTGTCTTTTGGAGCTTTTATAAAATGATAATTTTGAGAAACGAAAAGGGAAAAGATGAAAGGAAAACAAAATTGTGGTATATTTTTTTGAAAGAAGTTAAGATACGTTTGGACATTAACGCAGCTCTGTCAAAAAAAGGAAAAGGAAAATTGTATTATTTACCTGAATTAATAGAAATGTATTTGTAAAGTATTACCATGGAGCTAAAATACTTTCAGCTCCATGGTATTACAGTGGTTATGTTAAACAAAAATGTTTGTGACTTTGATTATTTTGTTGTAATAAAAACACCTGTTAAGGGTGAAAGAAAAAAAAAATATCAGGCCTCGCGAGCTCCCCCAACTTTTATTGAAAAAGTATACTAAAGAGAAATAGAAAGAAAGAGAGAAAGAAAGAAAGAATAGTGACCTGCCAGTGTCACAAAATAATGAAGTATCAGAATATGCTCATCTGACCGTGATTAAATGCCTAAAACCCCTGAGCTTCTGGGGGCTCTGCCCCCTGGACCCCACCTTAGGCAGGCCCTAAGTCGGGCCCCTAGATGCTCATCTGACGGTCATTAATTTAATGCCTAAAACCCCTGAGCTTCTGGGGGCTCCACCCCCTCGACCCTACCAGGAGGCATAAGGCGGGCCCCATGGACCTCACGCCAGTGAGTGTCCTGCCAGTGTCACAAATAAGGTATCAAAATATGTTCATCTGACCGTAATTAAATGCCTAAAACCCTGAGCTTCCAGGGGCTCCGCCCCTTGACCCCACGCCGATTTACGCTACGCTCTACCTAATCGTAAATACTTTAGCCTCCCCCCACCCATTTTGAAAAACGTTCAGCGGGGCCTGCAAGAGATGCGGATTTTTTTTTGGTCTGCTCCCCCAACGGTTTTGCTCATTACGACACTGCTGGTCACCATTACGTACCAATATTTGGCTCGCATAATTTCAAATTAGGCTTGTACAATGCTGGAGCGAGAACACTGACTGAAGTTCTACAAAATGAAACATATTAGGTATTAATTAATCAACTCAAATTTCCATCTGAATATGCATGTACTTTTCATCCTGTGTTTTAGTAATTTTAGTGTCTTGGGAATCAGGATTTGCAAATGATTGATAATATACTTATGTTGTAAAGTTATTATTAGTTTTTGTTACTGTGAGGTAGAGGGTATGGCAGGGGAGGGGGCAAAATTAATGGCTGAAGAGGTATTGCTGCTTACAGTATTGGATATCTAATTAAATACGCAGTAACAGACTTTGATTCATTAATTGTATTCTAATTCAAATTTATCTTCTCCCGGTAAATGAACTTGATAGGAAATTAATTGGTTATTTTGTATGATTTGATTGAATTGCAAAAAGAAATCGGTCGGAGACAATCGAGCATCGATCAGCTCCTCCAACTCCGTTCAGCCTATAGCACCCCTCCATCCAGCCTAGCACCGGCACCTGCATTGCATGGCCGCCTTTTCCTTTATTATAAGTGCCCCTGTTTCATTCACATACGTGCCCATTTTCATATCTGGTCATTGCCCCTTTTCAGGTGCGAAAAGTGCCTCTTTTCACCTCTGATAATTTCCTTTTTAACAATGATATAAGTGCCCCTTTTCCTTTCTAATAAGGGACCTATCCTCTTTTTATAAATGCCCCTTTTCACCTCTTATAAATGCCCCTATCAAAATCTGATGGGGCCCCTTTTCCGGTGACAAATGCCCATTTCCTATTCTCATGACTGACTTTGTTCATCCCTGGTGAGTGCCTCTTTTTGAGGGTGTAAGAAGTGCCCCATTTTCACCTCTGATCATTAATCTTTGTACTTTGACACATGCTCCTTTTCTTTTCTGATAAGTGTCCCCTTTTCCTCTCATCACTAAACGCGCCCCTAAGTTCAAGCGACTAAGAGCAATTTCCCCCAAAGCTCGCACGCATCTATAGATGATATAGTTACGTTACTTATCAAAGGTCTTTTCAGTCTTCCGTTAATGTGCTTATAACCCCATCAGGATTGGGTTTAAGTTCCTCTTTATAAGATGTAATTTTTCGCGCTGCATGCGACCTCACAAATCTTAAATTTTTACCTCGCTCGCTCCGCTCACTCGCAAATAAATTTCAGACCATCACACCCAACTGCAAAGCACGATGCTTAAGCAATATCTTGTATGGTGTATAAAGTGAGACGAATATTGTAATCATCCCTGATAGTGTAATCACAATATAGGGGTATATACCAATGTCTACAAAATTGTATATTTTCGCCTTGAGATTTCCCTTTGTAGGTGCCCTTTTTCCAGAAAGTGCCCCTGGCTGTTACATGCACTATTACTGCGGCTATTCTCGAAATTCCCCTCCCGAATCGCGCAATCCGAGTTCGCTACTAAACTACGTAAACTAGGCAAGTTATTTTTGGAATGGACTTGTACTTTAAAACGTAATAATAAGAACCGACTTCTTTTTTATTCTATTTTTTCCAGTCCAATGCACTCAATGCTGATCGAGGGATAAATAAAAGGGAACTGTATAAATTCCACCAAACGAAGTAACAATTCTGTCACAAGAAAGTTCAACGAAGTATTCCGGGATTCATTATTTTTATTGACAACATTTCTGAACAGTCCGGGGAGTTCCCCTCCATGTTTAATGCCCAAATATGGACTGCATGCGTTGGCTTACAGGGAAAGGAAGTTAGAACTGGAAATTGAATGCGTGAATTCCGCTGAAAACTATTCGTCGTTACTGTATAATTAGAACAGTTTTACGAGTAAAAAGTAAAACTGCGTCACCTGACGCGGAAATTGAAAAAGAAAGCAACGATGGCTATGAATAAAAAGCTTTTTTCTATATTATAATCATTATTAGACCTATTTTCGATTAAGGATATAAGTCCATATACGGTGATGTCTTCAATCTATTAAATCACCTGCCCTTTCTCCATAATCCTTTTATTTCCTGGTGGATTCCATGTAGACCTGAGTTATCAGTTTCCATATTATATATAATAGGCCTATCTTATTTTATTTTGTAAGTCATAAGAATATAGTTTTATTTTAAGATTTCGCTGCAATAATAATAATAAACCATTCTTGTGTACCGTATATCATAATACACTAAGAATGTCATTTTGTGCTTGGGAAGAAAAAGAGCAGACAAGCAAAGAGAGAATATGTTACTAAATTCATTTTATCTGTTAAACATTTGGAATAAGTGTGTTTTAAGGCAGCCTTTTAAAAAATTATTATCATTATTATCATGTATTTGGCGTCACCTTTGCCCATTTTATAAAGGGGCATTTATCGGAGGTGAAGGGGGCACTTATCTGAAGTGAAAAGCAGTAGCTTCTTGTACCTGAAAAGGGTCATTTACTAGTACCAGACAAGGGGCACTTATGAGAAGGGGAAGGGGCTCTTTTTTAATGGGGCACTTATCATTAGGAAAAGGGGCACTTATTAGAAAGGAAAAGGGGCACATGTGAAAATATAAGGTGCGCTTATCCGAGTTAAAATGGGGGTAGTTATTAAAAGGGGAATGAGCACTTCTTACAAAGGAATAGGGGCACTTGTCAAGGTGAAGAGGCACCTCTCAGATTTGAATAGGGCAATTATCAGAGGTGAAGGGGGCACTTATCAAAAGTGAAAAGAGGCACTTCTCGTACCTGAAAAGGGGCACTTACTAGAGATTAAAAAGGGCACTTATGAGAATGGAAAATGGACACTCATTGCAAAGGAAAATGGGAACTTATCGAAGTAAAAGGGGCACGTTCCAAATAAAAGGGGCACTTATCAGAGTTGAAAAGGGGAAGGGACACTTTTACAAATTAATAGGGGCACTTGTCAAAGTAAAAGGGCACTTTTCCTATGTAAAAAGGGGCACTTCTTACAAAGTTAAAGGGGCACTTGTCCTATGTAAAAAAGGGCACTTTTCGGGTGCTTGAAAAAGTGGGGGTGGGGGCACTGTGCCCCCCTGCCCCCCGGGAGGGCCGCCTCTGGTAACAGCATTGTTTTAATATCTCCAAATCCAATTTTGTTTAAACCAGAATATACAGTTTGTAAAGGACAAATGTGGTTTTATTTTCATTTTGATGTTCGGAAGAGATTAGTCAATAAAGTATTGAGAAGATATAAATTTTATCTATGAAGAATGAATCCCCCAAAAAAAAAAAAAATTAAAAAAAATGGGTGGGGTGCGTGCGAGGGGGAGGAGGGTAGTAGTGTGTATGGTTTGATGGGGTTTTTTGTTTTATGTTACAAATGATTTCATTTTTTGTTTTCGTCAATCGTACAATATATGTATTGAAAATGTATTGAATTATGTCAAGATGAAAAACAATTTTATTTCTAAGAACGATTCGTATTGTTTTGGAATCAATAAAACAAACTATGGAAACGCTTAACTTGTAACTATAAGGTCCACCTTGATATGTTACTTTTTATGGGGGGGGGGGCGAGTTCACAGGTTAGCTTAACGGTTAACCTATACGGGCCCCATCAACTCATAATGTTCTTTTTTGTTCTTTCTTCTTTTTATTTGTGGGATTCGTATTTTGGAGGGTGGGGTGGGGTGCAGCCGTGCAGGAGTGGGGTCACATCAATGCTCCTTGATCAAGTCAAATCCATATTTGTTGGGGGTCGTATTTCGGGGGGGGGGTGGGTCACACTAATTTCTGATTTACACAAATTACGAAATGATTGGCATGTTTTTGACGAAACGATTGATGGAGCTGTTTCTTTTCTCCACGATATCTCATTCATTCACATAATTATGTACATGTATTTACGAGGTTCCCCTGTATTACGTTCATTATTTGTTTCTCACTATTGTATTGTTCCAACCCCTCCCCCTCACCTAATTTGATTTCTTTTCTCTTGTTTCGGCACAATTCTTTCTCTCTCTCTCTCTCTGTCAAGTATTTCCTCGCCTTTGACCTCCTATCTCTAATGTTATATTTGTCTTCACTTTTCATATCTCCCACCTCTCTCTCTCTCTCTCTCCCCCCCTGCCTCTCTGTTATTAAATTGTAATCTTTCTCTCTCAACTTCTTTTTTATTTCACTTTTATATGAGTGGGCCTACAGTGAACTACATCAAGGAAAACAAACATCAAGAGAGAACAGGCAAGATTCAAAGAAGGTTGTGATAATAATAATAATATAATGCACTTATATTACACCATCTGTCTAGTAAAACTATTCCGAGGTGCATTATGAAATTAAGAAAATCAGGGAAAAGTACAAAAACAACAAGACTACAGGATAGTACAGCTACAGGCAGATTTCCATAAATACCTTGATTTAAAAGGAGTAGTTGGATTTGATACAAGCCTCTTTAAAATCTGGTTTAATGTTTATTATGCAGAAAAGAGCAACTTCTAGGTATTCTGTAATTTAGTATCACTTTAATACGCCACCATGTATTATAGAGTTCTGAACATAAACCGACAGTTAACGACTGAATGATTCATATCCTCACCAAGTTTTGTAATTTTGTATGCGAAAAATTGATTTGTTCCTATTTATGTTTCTCGAGAATATGACTTATTAAAGATTACATCTAAAAGTATTCAACAAAGGCCCAAATTCAACCTGTCCACCTTTCATGCTTGAGATACGAAAACAAAAAAACTATCAATTTTACAAGGGGTATGAATAATTTAGTTGTTAACTGTATGTTTTCACTGACACGTTCTGATCAGACCAAATTAGTAGTACTGTAGCAGTGTCTTTAGTTCATTTGGCAAAGATAAATTCAAGAAAAAGATTAACTAAACAACTATCACCAGGGGAGTGTTTCACAAAGATTAAGATCGACTTCAAGTTGGACTAAACTATGGCATGCCGTTCATGCCACTGTTTTCTCTTACCATTTACTGGCCTTGGTCTCTCAAGGGACGTACAAATCATGGTAAAAAATCTACAGAATTTACATTTTTTTATAGTTCATTATTAAAGGAAAAACTATTATCTAAAGATCATAATGGTGAAAGCAAACAGTGGCATGAACGGCCTGCCATAGTTAAGTCCAACTTAAAGTCGATCTTAGTCTTTGTGAAACACTCCCCAGGTCTTATTTTCCAGTCTTTTAGACTTTACATATATAGATAAAACAAAAAAGCAAGATAAAACAAAATTTTAATGCAAGGCAAGGGCAAGAGGAAAAGAAAACAATTAATGTCGCATTATGTACGTGAATATGTCTTTAAAAAAAAAAAAACATAATCATCAATAACATAACATCATATGAACCTGAACAGGGTGCTGTGTAACTGAATACAATTTATACAATGTCTGCAACTACTTAAACAATTGAGAGAGGCTAGATATCAATAATATTGATAGTAAAAGTAATTATAATAATAATAATAATAATATATGAGATTTGTAAGGGGTCGAAATCCACTTGATATCAAGTGCTTAAGGCACACTTGTGAAACAAAAACAAAGAAAGAGATCGCATAAAAGCATCTGCATTATAAACAAAGTAACAGAAGTGAGATAGACAATAATGACAGAACAATTAAATTTATGCCGAATCAAACAGACATGTTCGAAGATTAGTTGTAAACACTTCAACTGATCTGCCATTATAAATCTCTTGAGGAGGAGCGTTCCACAGCGAAGGCCCTGCATGAGTAAAGGTACTCCCCCATTTAATATCAAACTTCGGTAGAACAAGAAATCCAGAGTTTGAGAATGTAAAGATGTGGAAGGAATGTAATGATTTATCAAACTTTGTATATAATTTGAGGGATAGTAAGAACTAAGAAGAGATTAATGGGAGACCAGGGACACGTTTCACAAAGCGTTTTTTCAATGACAAATGTCAAAAATCTGCTGATAACCAATCAGAAGCAAGAATTCACTAGCTTTTAACATAAACTGTCATTTGTCACGGATGACAAGTTTTGTGAAATGGGGCCCTGATGTATATTTTAGATGCGTATTGGGTAAGCAGTTTAGTCAGATACGTAGGAGCCAATCCTTTCTGACCTTTCAAGTTCTGTTAGTTTTTCTTGGAGATCGCTTGGGTTCATATCGGCATGCTCAATGATGCTCTTAGAAGAATTCCTGCAGGTTACAGAGGGTCCTCTCACAGAAACTGACAATCAGGGTTCCCACAGATTTTTGAGAACCAAATGACTTTCAATGACTTTCTGTGTCCCGTTTTTAAATGTGTCCATGACCGGATAAGTATCATTTTGGCATGGGTTGCAGCATCCAGGCAGCATACGAATACCATGCAGTGATATGGTTTATGATGGCTTCTGTTTCCCCTAACCTAACAATTTCCAGGACTTTCCATGATTTTGGGAGATTTCTCCACTTTCCATGACATTCCAAGGGAACTATGTTACAGTATTATAGTAGTTTCCTCCTTCCTCTATTTACTACTTCGATGAAGAAAGTTCTGTCAGTTTTTCATGGAGTTCGTTCGGTTTGAAGACACCATGCTCAGTGACGATCCCTGTGATGAGGTCAGCGGGGGTCACGTCAAACGCAGGATTCCATCCTCCGATACCTGAAGAAAAAAAAGACATACTGGTACAGTGATGTACAGTAAAACCTTGTTACAGTGAAACCTACTTTAGCGACCACCTGTTTATAAGGACCACCTGTCTATAAAGACCACAAATTTTGTTTCCTTTGACACTCGTTTCTGATAGAAACCTGTAGTTAAAAGGAACCTGAACAGGAAGACCACCTGCCTTTAAAGACCCATTTTTGTGGGCCTTGTCTTATAAAAAAGTTGCGATTAATTGCAATTTTTTTTGGCGATTGATAGTAATAGCAACTATGTACATAGGATAAAGGGGACGGCAAACTTGCAATTGATTTGGATCAATCGAACTCTTTATAAGATGGGGCCCAGCCAGGTCATGCACTTTCATTGTGAAGGAACTGTCTAGAGGCCTTATGGATAAGTTGTACTGTAGGTCCAAGAATTAGTGTGTATACAGTTATCTCTGCACAAGTTGAATCCCCTGGGACCACAACAAATAGTTTGAACTATGCCAAATTTGACTTAGGAAGTATAACCATTCGGTACAATGGTCTGAAATCAGACTATTAGCACTTATTGGCACGTAGCACTTAAGGCGATTCGACAACTAATAGTTGTTATTTTCCCACTTAAAGACATTTTCAAGCCCCCTTTTTAAGGGAAGTTCTAAATTAGTATTATCTTTCAAATGCCGTTGGAATTTAACCTTTTCATTTTTTGGCCTGCAAATGGGACATAGTACCTTTAAGATACAGAAACCTGAAGCGTAAAATTCATTTTGCTCATTGTTTTAGTTTTGTCCCCAGTGCTTTACTGTCTCCTTTCTGAACAGCCCCTAAGGATTTGTGCTGGATACTGACCTGGAGCTGCAATCTGCATGCCGTTGACCTTGGTGAGCTCTCCTTCGGGCCGCTCTTCAATAACGATCTGATCCCCCGAGGTCAAACTAAGGTCACATGAGGTCACAGGGGCAGCGACATAGAACGGAATGTTGTGATACCGGGCTGCTAGGGCAAGCTGGTAGGTACCGATCTTGTTTGCAGTGTCACCGTTAGCAACGACTCGGTCTGCTCCAACGACAACAGCTGTCAGGAATAAGAGAAATTCAGTGTCCTTATTCGCTGACTGGGCTAATATTCCTGCAAAGCACTACATAAATGCAAAGATGCATGGTATTTGTACCGCTATATGGTCACGACCCGATGTTGACCAGATGCAGAGAGGCGTAAGACCGGTCGTGACCAATGACTTTAAGGAAGAATCTTGGATGTTTTCATACACAAGCTTTCTTTTCTTACACTCTATCACTCTGCACCAAGTAACAGTGTGAACTCACCTGTAACATCCTTTTTGAGCTTTCAAGCCATGCTGTCTGCAATGAGAGAAGCTGGTATGCGTTCATACACAAGCTTTCTCTTACACTCTATCACTCTGCACCAAGTAACAGTGTGAACTCACTCGTAACACCCTTTTTGAGCATACAGAATGAAGCTAAGCTGTCTGCAATGAGAGAAGCTGGTATGCGTTCATACACAAGCTTTCTCTTACACTCTATCACTCTGCACGAAGTAACAGTGTGAACTCACCCGTAACACCCTTTTTGAGCATACAGAATGAAGCCATGCTGTCTGCAATGAGAGAAGCTGGTATGCGTTCATACACAAGCTCATAAGCAGTCAGACGAGCTCCCTGGTTGTAAGGACGTGTCTCTGTACAGAAGACATGCTCCAGGTTTCCTCTTTCGTGAAGAGCACGGATGACTCCTGGTAGGAGAGAGAGAGAGAGAGTGGGAGGGAGAGAAAGACAGAGAGCAAGAGAGAGAGAGAGAGAGAGATAGGAAGAGTGTGTGTGCACGTGAGAGAGATAGAGGGTGCGTGTGAGAGAGAGAGGTGGAGATAGTGAGAAAGAGAGTGTGAGGGAAAGAGAGAGTGTGAAGGAAAGAGAGAGTGTGAGGGGGAGAGAGAGAAAGAGAGAGATAGAAAGAGTATGAGTGTGAGAGAGAGAGAGAGAGATAGAGAGAGTGAGAGAGAGCGAGTGTGTGTGTGAGTGAGAGAGAGTGTGTGTGAGAGAGAGAGAGAGAGATAGTGTGTGTGTGTGTGTGTGTGAGAGAGAGAGAGAGAGAGAGAGAAATCATCATCAGAATGATAACAATGAAACTAATCAGTAGTGAATTACAAATTGATGACTGGAAGTATATTTACCGGTACTCACTGCTCCGTGATTTAATAGCATTTATATACCACCTACATGTAATACTAATGTTTCTAAGTGCTGTATTATGCAGGGTCGTCCACAAATAAAATTCAAACATGTAAATTGGAACGTGGAAGGAGTATGAACCGATGTATGTGAAGCAGAACGTCCCTTGTGGCCGGGCTTCCTTAAAGCTAATCTTGAGCTCTGGTATGGGTATCGTACATTTTGTATGTCGAGGAAACATGGCTTTAATTCATTCTGGATTGTTTATCCTGCAGTAGATTGATTGTTTGAACCAGTAAAATAAAAACAACCTCACAAAAACTTGCTGGAAATCATCTTCAATAAAAACCACAACTCTCATTTGCACCTGTGCTTAAGCACATGGTGTCGGGCCTACTTACCTTGATTTCCTTATCTTGCTATGCTCATTACTCAGCCCCTATACATTTTCTACAAAATCGTTTGGCACATGTCATTTAATTGTAATCTTGAACATTCAGTGTAAGTTTTGTTGGATTCTGTGAGAATTTATTTTCTATCATTTCCAGAACTCATGCTTATCTTAAAACTAGATATTCATTGAAAATTACAAGTATGGCCAATAATTCATCACTAAAACCAGGAAGCTTGCAGATGACAATTGTATAAGTTGTAGGTCAACTGTGTACCGGTAATGGACACACACACACAAAAGCACCTCTCAGGATCTGGGAAGTACGAGCCCTTCACCAGAAAAATTAGCAATGTTTTGATGGCCTAAGCAGATGATATCCTATAACTAATGAACTTAATTTCAGTGAAATTATCTCTCAATTATAAGAGTTAACCTATGCTACATGTACCCCCGAGTGCGGAAGACCATTTTAGAATTGATAATAATCATTACTTTGAATGTTTCCAAGCAGGGATATTCGATAAACTTTTTCTTATATGTAATTATACGAATTAAATTAATATTTAAAATCAATGCACCTCTACTTTCAATGCATTGAGGTTCTTAGCAGCACCCTGGTGAAATCTGGACCTTATTTGAAACAACAGGATTTACAGTGTATCACCCGTTTCAAAGAATGTGAAATGAAAAGGCAGTGATGCAACATGAATTATATACTCCAGCAATATTTCCTCTGAGCTTTAGGTAATTTTTGTAATGTAACCAAATTTATGCAGAGGACTTTGAGAGGCGCCTTTAAAATTATTTAAGTCACCTGATACCAATAAATGTATCTCAATCATCAGGGGGTGTTTCACAAAGATCCTAAGTCGAACTTAACTCTAAATTGGACTTAAAAATTATGGAGAGCCATTTGTAGCCTTAAAAAAAAGATATATTAAAAAGAGTGTTGGTCTGGGGTTGAAGTTAGGACTTTGATTAGAGTAGAAAACCCCAGGGAATCTATGCCAGACCATAGGCCCATTTATACATCCCAAACACCATTTTGAAAAATAGTCATTTTTTTTACTGCCAATTACACTACTGGAAAAACCCATAAAAAACCTTTGGTGCATGCTCATACTGAATTTTGGGTGAGTAGGGCACATGTGCGACTTGTTGCTACTCTGCGTGCCGTGCTGATGAAACACTGGCATGTGAGAAAAATTGATGATTTTTGCTTGCGGTGTAATGCAGCTCATGTCATAGAAATATGATTGCACTTTTTCTCCCTCTTTCACTCAATGAATCAAACCTAATGTATAACATACCTAAAGCTGTACCATAGCCTGCTGTAGCAAGGGAACCTGTGTTACAGTGTGTCATGACAACCTGTCCACCCCCGCTCAAACTCATCAAATGGTTTGCTCCATGCATTCCTATGCTCTTATTGGTCTTGACATCCATCTCCAGCATGTTCTCTGCCTCTTCTATTATTCTGGAAGGGGGAGAGAAGCAAAAGTAAAGGAGGGATAATAATAATATTAAACCATTCTTATATAATAATAATAATAATAATAATAGTTTGTCCTTATATAGCACATTTCAGGACCGCAGGCCCTCTCAATGCGCTTTACAGATATATATTATTACCCCGGTCATCGGATTCATGCTTACTCGCACACAATGTATGCACATTTTTCACTCCCTGGGGAGCATTCCAGCCAGTCGCTATTTTACAAGCGCCACTTGCTAATCAAACCACATTAACTTTCGCATCCTACGCATATCATATAGCGCATATCACAAAAATAAATTTAAGTCCCTATGCGCTCAATTTAAAAAAAAAAATTGATTGCTGAGAAACACATGCGATTTAATTCCCACATTCTAAAAAAACAATGAACATGAAATTTAGGTAAAATATTTATCAAAACATTCACGCTTGGCAGGGAACTTTATCAAAATCACCATCTTTCTCTCATTTTTGTGCTTTGTAATGAAATCAGCTTTGTAAAGGGTGCATTATTGTGCGAGTATAATAATTGCCTAACCAAATTGATAAAAAAGATCTTTAGCAAACTCAGATTTAAGAGCCAAGGTATTCACTTGTCTTTCAATGACTCTGTTGTTGAATAAGGATCATTGGAAAAGCATCCCTCTTTCCATAAGGGAAATTACCTGTCTTGCCACCTTCAAAATATCCCTCAAAACTTACCTTTGTCCCCAGTGATCTCTGTGATCTACTTCATGTGAGACTGTACATTTTTGTCCTCTTTTCATATATTTGTATTTGAAAGTGCTATGGTACTTATTGTTTTTAGCGCTCCTAAATATTCAATATTATTATTATTAGTATTATTGCCTAGCTCAGCAAGACTGGCAACCCTTTCCTCATCCACTAAACCATTAAGATCTTAACAAACTCAGATAAGAGAAGAGGTATTTACCTGTCTTTCATTGACTCTGTCGTTACGTCAGGATCATTGCCTAGCTCCTCAGCAAGACTGGTGAACCTTTTTACAGCCTCTGACATATTGACTGCTGTAGGCCTGGCTGTGTTGAGGTGTCTGAACTGCTTGCAAATAAAGGCCACCAGATCAGACTTGTTCTCAAACGACATGTGAGTAAGCTCAACAGCCACAGACAACGAGCCCACAATGGCAATAGCTGGAGCTCCCCTCACCTAACACACAAACATGTTTGGAGGGTGAAAACAACAACACTGGTTTAATAGTCTGATTTTTCTATTTTCCCTTCCATCTCTGGTACCTCTACTATCTATTTTCATACAACTTGCACATTATTGTACAGTCAAACCTGCTTTAGTGACCACAAAGACCACCTGTCTACAAAGACCACTTTTTGTGTTTCCCTTGGGCGGTCGCTATAGACAGGTTTGACTGTATTTAGTTTTTCTAATTTTTATTCATTCTTTGTAAACAATTTGTAATTATTATTGATGCTATTTTTGTAATGTCTTATTTTGTATGTAATACGGACTTGCTGAAAAATGGCCTTGTGGCTGAAAGCAAGGTTTTTTTTATAACTGTATTGAAATAAATAAAACAAACAATCCAACAAACAATTACCCGGTAAAAAAATTAAAAAATTGTAAATTACTGTTTGTTGAAACCAATTATTTTGAACATCTCAAAAGCCATGTTTAGTATTCTCAGATCTCTAACGCTCGTTCAGAAATGACACTGTAAACTGCAGGGAAACGAAGGTCCTGTGCGTATTCACTGAAGTCTGTGTTTAATACACGTGCAGAAATGTGACGAATATTACACTTAACATCATTATAAAAAAATAGGTTGCAGCTTTGCAACATCATATCTGAACGAGGCCTAATACGTAGATGATCTCC
>CP137670.1:14091913-14321660 GCA_037976565.1 Mesocentrotus franciscanus
GTAGATGATCTCCCTGTGGCACATTGGGTGGTATTCTCGAAAGGGGACTAACTTTAGTCCATGGTTTAACTTTAATCCTCCGACTAAGTATGGAATGCCAAGTGTCCATATGAATATGTTTTTGAATAATTTAATCTGTTACTAAATTAAAATAAAATGTAATAACATAATTAATAAACAACAATTCAACTATGAAATAATTATGTTATCATGGTAATTTAGGGACATATCAAATTATTCAAAATATACTCATATGGACACTCAGCATTCCATACTTACTCGGAGGATTAAACCATGGATTAAAGTTAGTCCGCTCGAAATAACACCCATTGTCTCTATCATAATAGCTCATTTTCATCTACCAGTGTCCACAGAAGGATTGCTCTGTGTAACACATTCAATATCCTTACAAAATTTTCAATTTCTAATCTTGATTAGCACCATGACACCCCATTTTAAACCAGTTAATACATTGCACTGGAAACAGAATCACAACCTTGAAGCCTTTGGTATGTCTATCCCATGATAAACACAACATGGCACAGAGAGATTATTTTTGTGGCATATAAAATGTGAACTGATAAGCCCATAGTCCATACCTTCATTTCCCTGATGGCACACCAGCCATCCTCAGCAGACTTCGCCTCTTCATAAACCGACTCAAGAGGGAGGAGTTTTGGTTCAGGATCTCCAGAGACCCTCTCTTGTAGCGGATGGCCTCTAGCGTCATTGCGTTTCCAGCCCTGACTCTCTTTTCAGCTGGTTCAGTAGACTCGTCCTTGTTCATCTTGGCAACGTACGTCCTTACAAAAGTTTTTCACTCTTTACGTCTTCATATATCCACTTTGGCTGCAATTTTACACTGAAACTTTTTGAAAATTAAAAATAACACAGAAATATCTACTTTGACTTACGATAGCTTGCTCATTTAGATCCTATATTAATGATTAATCCGAAAAGTCTTATAGTCAACAAGATTTGTTGTCAGCCATCTTGGTTTAAGTTGATGAATATTCATTTTTTCCTTTTCGAACGTCCAATAGCTACGTATGAGTCAGCCCGGCTTGAGCGGTGATGTTTGAATATTCATAAGCCCAATATCAAACACGTGCTCTGATTGGCCATTGGGCTTGTTTTGGTGGTTGACCCGGAAATATATCGGGTGGGTCATGTCATAGATTACCAGTTCGAATGCATGAACATACCGTTTCCTTGGTTCTGAGATAAAAATTGGATAACTCATATACGTACTTCGCATTTAGAAATAAGTCATAAAAAAATTGATAACTGTACATAGGAGAAAAATAGACATAGTATTTTTGTATCTGATTTATAAATCAGAAAATTAGATCTAAATAAAGAAAATTGTGGGAGAAATTTTTTGACCTAAAAGTAGGCCAAAATCGGCTCAATCTCTCCCCGTGGTGCGAGCCGTATGGGGTACCGTCTGTGTATGGGGAATGTCAACAAATGTCAGTTTTATTAAAGAATGACCCATATCAGACGGTTATTTCTGTCTAGGCTAACTCGGCTTTCGGGCGATCGAACTCGGCCTCGCCGTAAAAACGGTCATTTTTTGCAGGTTTAGGGTTAGGTTTAGGGTTAGGGTTAGGTTTAGAGTTAGGGTTAGGTTTAGAGTTAGGGTTAGGGTTAGGGTTAGGGTTAGGGTTAGGGTTAGGGTTAGGGTTAAGGTTAGGATTAGTGGACCGTTTTTACAGCGAGGCCGCGTTCGCCCGAAGGCTGAGTTAGCCCGGATTCTATTATTATTAAATAATACTCGTCTAGTCTACTACTAGATCTAGATCTAGACTCTATACAAACTATTAATGCATATCCAACCTCTTTCGAATGGTGACGTAAAGGTCGGTCCCCAGACGTAAATAATCATATCTGATTCAGTGATTGATACACGTCTGTAAAACCCCAATTAGAAGTCTACACACACACGTCATATCACAAGTACATGTACGTACCTGGGCTGAGCTGGTAACTCCAGGAGCTCCGCCACCGCGCCGGCGGCGGAGTTCCCTGGAGTTAGGTCCTGGGATGATTTTTTTCTCTCCATTTTTGCCCACAAATTGAAAGATGTAAGTCTCAACTCCATATACTTCAAATGTTTATCTACTATTGTAAGAGAAGAGAGCTGTAAGTTGACTTACTTGACACTCACAATGCAGATTAGGCCCAAGCCAACAACCTCGACTAGCTGGACAGTAGTCTACGTATTTATAAACACAATCACTAACACGTGTGCATTATTCACACGGCCGGGCATTTATGTAGGAAAGAAATCAAGGGTATAGTCTTAATCAAGACTATCTGTATACTCTTTTTCGTTCTTGTCCTTATTTCGTTAGTAGTATAAATATTGTGAGTCCATCTCAATAATCAATTTTGTCCTATTACCAGTATCATTGACAAATAGGAGAATAGATGGGGGTGCAAAATAAATTTTGAGAATATAAAATATGATGAAAAGTCCTCACGAAATCTATAGCTTCCACAACTTTTTGATCCTATAGGATCAAAAGTTGTGGATAAGCTCATGCTGCAATCATAATTATAAACCTTTACTAGCTCAGTCAGGAATCCCATGACGTTTACAAACCGATCGCCCGTCGGATTGTCAAGATATTTATGATTGGAATTCGAAATTTCAAAAACCGTTTTCCCAACGGTTTTTATAACAAGCAGTCTATTGGGGAAAATGAGTATGGTAAAACCGGTCCCTCAAAGAAATATATGCTTTTCACGTGTATGATAATTACTTTTCGCTACCACTCGTCTGATAATTACACACTGTGCTTATAGGCCCTAGCTATAGCTACCTTTACAGGAGGTAATTTGCGAAATGGAGCAAAATTTCCCGAAATACTAATCAAAATTACTCGATTGGGCATGTGTGGGCATATCTGATATAATTTATAACATCATAAAGAACTGTACTTGAACAAATTGAAATTCACTTTTTATTTTCGTGAGCCGGAAGTAATCGGAAAAGTGTCAAACTGCATGCAGGTTTTAGGATTGTAAAATGTTACTATTTTTCACAAATTAAAACTGCTATTCGGCAAGGTAAACAAATTTCTTGACACAATTAGCTTTGTATTCATATTTTATCATCTGTTCGATTTTTCCCTTGTTTATAGCTCAAATAAAAAGTGAAATATTAACAATATTTCTTTGTGAGAAAAATCACTACACAAGTTTTCCAATGATGTTGGCGGCTTCGAACCTCCGACATCAAAGGTAAGAGCATAAATGCACACCTGTAGATTTTATTGTGCAACCTTAGAAAACGGCAGCTGCCTAAAATAATTTGTTGCCAGTTGGGACTCCAGCTCTTAAAACTCCTTGGTCAGAGTGATCCTCACACTATTATTTAAAGTTCTTTGCCCCCACCCTTTGATCCCGCCTAAGAAGAATTAGCATCTGCCTCTAATATTGCGGTGCCTATAATTTGGTTTTTACAGACAGCAGAATATACTGCGCTAGTATAATAGGGCCTACTTGAAAACTTATAATGCACAATAACTACATTTATTTATTCCCCTAATTGCGAGGGGCAGCCCTGCAATTAGGGGTGGGGCAAAATTAATTTTAAGTATGCCCGAGGCTTAAATTAAGGGGGTGAGCCCCACTTCCGGCGCCTATGTTCAGTATGCATGCAAAGATAGGGCAAGAGGTAATTGTTGCAAGACCACGTTTATAATTATGCAAGGAAATTAAATGCAATATTATGGAATCGGCAACATATAGTGATACAAATTATGCAATTCAGTTTACAATTTTCAACATACGGATTAGGTCGAAACTATGCATTATAGAGAAATTGCATTTGCCAAAAATGTAGCAAGATAAGCATAATTATAAGCCATAGGCTTTCGATCGTAGTCTCACTTTTATTCAAGGGGAAATCCACCCTAATATCAAGTTTGTTTTAATATAGAAGCGGCACAAAATGAGAGAAATGAATAGGTCAGTGAAAATTTAATTGAGCAGAAACCAATTAAAAATAAGAACTTATTATTTTTAATTGGTTTCTGGTTTTAATTTTGTGAAGGTATAAGTGCTATCAGTCAATTAACTCTGTGACGTATCTTGCGAATCCTCTGCAATGCCCTATACAAAATTACTTCAAAGAATTATATTTTCCCTTAACAAAATTTTCAATCATACATTTACTATAAATATAATTATTGAGAATATGTTTTTATACAATAACAATATAATATTAAAGATATAGACCGGTAGTGGTAAGAGTGCGGTTCAAGGGTTTTGGGTGCAAAATATCCATTCAATATTGTTTAAATAATGCCTTCAAAGGTTTATAGATGGCAATACTTCAACCTAAATTCGCCAAAAAAAAGCTCACTACCGCCCCCTAAAATAAAATTCTAGCTACGCGCTTGATATCAATTAGTAAGCGGTTTCCCGGCAAAATTTGTATCATCACGTATTAGTCAAAACTCTTTCACATGATTGGTAATAAGAGCTTCAAATTCATTTTTTGAGAGGGGGGCGTTTCCAAAACTGGTCTATACCTTTAATAGCCTATTTGGCCATTCAACGTACATCGCAATGATATCAAAGTGACATATTATAATTATAGGGAACAAAGTAATATTCTAAAAATCTCATTTGGTGAATAAATACGTCTCAAGAACAGGAATCGTTGTTCACAGACCTTTATGGCCAAGTATAATAATAGTCCTGCATTGGGGGAGACAAAACAGAACTGTTAACTGACCTCTTGTATTTCTTGTCACGTACATAATAAGTCTTTGATAAAGAATGCACCCCACCCTCGTCAGCTCAGAAAAATCTATTTAAAAGTCCAGTTGTTAATTCAGACCAAGTTTTACGGGCCGGGAGCAGTCATTTACATACGCTGAGCGCCCCTCGATCCACTTTGGAACATTTTGAAGGATGCATCCACAAGTTTTACGTTTAAAACTCTGCTTAATTCAAACAGCATTTTGACTGGCATTTACAGCACCTAGAAATGACCACCTGTTTACAATTAATATACCTTACAATACCAATTAACATAGGAGTTGCTATGTCAGACGTGCTGTCGCAGCACCAGGAAAAGAAAGGTAATGTGGAGGTATTGTATGAAAACATGCAATTCTTTTGTGAGCATGTGCTGAGCTGGGGGAAGTTACATACCACGTACTGTCTCTTAATTGTTAGCTCACTAATAATGATTAATTGACAGATGATGTCATAAGGGGAATGAGATCTGGAACATTTTTTAGGGTAGAGCTTAGCATTTAACAATCTGTGAAATATATTTAGATGTTTGAATAACAAAATATGAGTTGTATGCAGCCATGCACATCAACAGGAATCAACTTACATTAGGATTTCACCCGACCTTTAAAGCCGCCAATATAATTATGTCTATATGTTACAGTTAGGGCCCCCATGATATATGACGTAATGTACAGCTTACCTTGACCTGTACTTATAGGCCCGAATTCACAAAGGAGGTTTGTCCACAAACCTCCTTTGTGAATTCGAACCATAGTGTGTGATTCGCATCAATGCCACTGATCTATAGGGAAACAAATAGTGTTTTTTTCCCCCGTATATATATTATACAGATCAGTGATCAATAAATTGTTATTGATGCTTGTACAATTATTCGTGCTGCAAAACCAGAAGGCTCTGCCAAATATAGTATATCGAAGATTGGTGCTCAGACAGGACAATAGTACACTACACCTATGGAGTTCTGTCAATGCTCTGCACGTCTATTGAAGGCCTACTTGTACACAGGTTACACCAATTAAACGGTACAGCACGACTTTTCATTTTTTGCTCATTCGATCATAACACTATGGGTCATTTTTATGAGATTTTAACATCTCGAAGTTTACCTCTGGTTGTGTGTACCTTCCTAAGGACATCCGGGCTGGTAGGTATTGTTAAGACCATTGGAATCTTCTTTGAAGATATCAACATTAGTCTTGGAACTACATCGACGGATATCGGAATGGCTCTTGGTCTCTTAACTGCATTCTCCAGCTTTCCAGGTGAGAATCTAAATCTCAACTCTTGCTACTACGACCACTCCAATCCTCTTCCAAATTATTGTTGCTTGTCATACCAGTCACCACTGTTGGGAGTATACATGCGCGGATACAGGCGGGGGGCACAGCCGGCCAGTCCCCCGCCCCTTTTGGCGTTTAAAAAAGAATATAAAAAAAAGAAAAGAAATAATCTTTAAAAAAACATTCCTAGGTATGGGTTAAAGCACGGCTTCTCAAAGTCCGGACCGCAAGGCATGCCAATCCGTACCGCCTGGGACAGAGTCTCCAATTGCCTAATTTTAAGGAATTACAGAATTTTGATAGTGTCAAGGAATTTTAAAGGAAATTTTAAGAAAAAGAAAAAAAAACTCTAAAGGAATGTGAAAAGTCCTGAAAAGTGAAAAAAATCACTATATTTTATCATAGAAACAGCGGCGGATCCAGGGGAGGGCCGAATCAGCCGCGGTCCCCTTTTTATGGCGGTCTAAAAAAATAAAGAAAGAGAAAAACAAAGGTAAAAGAGAAGAAGAGAGGAAGAGAAAAGAGAGAGAGAGGGAAAAAGAAGAAATATACTAATAGTATAAAAATTGCTACTCTGAGCAAGGAGTTTTAAGAGATGGAGTCATATCTAGCTCATTTCCTTTGTACTATCTTCGATGCCGCCAGGAGAAAATATGTCAGGCATGTGCTTAACTGGATCTTTATGCAGATACGTAGACAAAAGATCCATGCCTATAGCTGCAAACTAACGGGCCACTTTCAAAGGGAAAATGCTTATGTAATGATAATTACTTTTCGCTACCACTCGTCTGATAATACGATCAGTACACAGTGCTTACCTTTACAGGAGGCAAGCGAGAGGAAATGGAAATATTAATCAAAATTACTCGACTGGGCATGTGTGGGCACTAATCTGACATATAACATAAAGAACTGTATTTTCTCTTTCTTTTCTCATTTTCCTTTCATCATTTTCTTTTCATCCATTTCCATTTAAAAAAATGTTGCAAATACACCCTTTCACGGTTACAAGAGTGCGCATGCGCTGACATTGGCGCCATTTTAAGTTGTTTACTCGTAATTTAAAATGGCGCCCATGTCAATATGATGTGAGCGCACAGCGCAGGCAGTGACGCAACAATACATGCGCATCTGAAAACATTGACGACGCAATGTTTACTCGGAAATTAAAATGGCGGCCTTAATCGTGAAAGGGTGTATTATATAAGCCTGAGATTGTTTCTGTCTCCATACAGCTCCTATAATTGCTGCCCTCTATCGTCACCATTCCATTCGTCGTCTGCTTCTGATATCTGGTTCATGTGTCCCTCCAATTGGCATGGCCTTGACTTCCATGGCAACCAGCAAAGCTCAATTGGCAATCTATCTCTCAATTACTGGTAAGAAGCTGTACATTGAACCTACTAACAATTTCAAAATACCTTTTCCCTAACAGTTGATTATTTCATAAGCAGTTAATACGGAGGTGAGTTAATATTGTTGAAATCTATTTACTCTCATCAAAATCATTCTTTACGCTCTAATGAAACTTATAAATAAGATTGTCCACTTTCTGGAAACAACGTCAAAATTAAAAAACAAACTTTAAATGCAAATCGAATAACAATAACATAATCAACTTTTATGATATTGGAACTAATAATAATAATGATAATGAGGAGGAAGACATTACAATCCTCCTCATCATCATCCTTATCACAACATACAAATGTTTATTCCCAAAGATAAACTGAAATTCTTCATAAGAATATTTACAAATGGAATAGTTTGCGTACTGATTGTGTCTTATTGCGCTTACTAAATGTGAACATTACGTGCACTTGTTTTTAATATGTTCGACGCGTAAGAGGAGCAATTGCCCACGCTTTCGCTCTAGTCTTATAATTGAGACATAGCGGTCCAGTAGCGAAATACCCGCAACTCTGCCGAATCAGAGGTTTAGAATGTTACATTAATATCTGCCTTCTCTGAAACATGGCGTATGTGAATTAGTCAGAATTACTATTGTACATATAATACAGTGATTATGCATTATTATAGATATATCGACTGCTATGAGAGGCATCGCTGTTTCCATAGGCTCAAGGGGACGTTACATCCTGCTATAACCCCTCGGCGCGCCGGGGCGTCCCGAGCCAGTATAGAAACATGCAGCTATGCTTCGAATATTAAAGCAGTCGATATATCTTTATATACCGAACTCACAACAAAATCTACAAATAATTCTTACCTTATCCTTTTCTTCAGTAAAGACTGGTTAAAACATCACAGAAAATCTGAGACACTGTCTGTAAATCTGCGCTGGAAAGTTGCCTGAAAAAGGCTGAATGTTACGATCATTTGGGAATCGCACACGTACACTGCACTGTATATGGTATCCGCGGTCGCACAAAGAAACTTTTTACACGTAAACCAATGGCGATCTCGCCAAAATGTATTTATGCGGCCAGTTAACCGGGGCATGCGGTCATTTTTTAAAGACTATTGACCGGTAGGCGGGCATGGCTAAAATCACGACTCAATTTCGACCAATCAGATGGCTAGATTTCTAAAGAGAGGTATATAAATTAAGATATGATAGTTCAATTTAAAATGTCCACATGTTATATTTTTATGGTTAACAGGTCTTGGATATTGTATGGTAATGGTATGTTGTACCATTACATTGCACCGTGTGGCTAAGGAGAATTACAACCTACTTTACAGCCTTGGCGCGACTGGCTTTGGCGCAGGAATGGTTCTGTTACCGCTCGTAGGTGAACTCCTACGTGAAGCATACGGTTGGAGAGGTGGACTGCTCATCATAAGCGCTCTGATGGCAAATATTATCCCATGTACTGTTGCAATTAAGTTGGAATCAGATGAGAGTAGCAAACAGAGATTCACAAATTCACTCCCAGAGTGTACCAAGGAAGAAGAATTCAACAGCAGTACCAGTCAGGACACAAAAGGTAAGTTTGACCAGAAATTCAAAGTAGACCTATAGCCAACGAGGCGACAGTCTCATGCGACCGACATTGTCGGTCTCGTGAACCTTAAAAGATATCGGAAAGCCAAGGAGACCAACATGTAGGTCTTATGGCCTGTTGGTCTTGTGAGCCTTTGACCATGTTGACAGCTTAACAGAAGATTCGCTAGACGTACATCAATGTACATTATCGGTCTCGTGGGCTGTAGGTCCCGTGTGCTGTAGCCGCGATTGACTAGTCTAAAGAGATGTCTTGACTGTATAAATGATGCATTATTGTCGGCAATATTTTGTCTGACTTCAACAGAAATGTTCTTACTGGTAAGTCGGGTTCGCACCTCGGAAACAGTAATGGATAGGGATGAGGTTTTGTCCACCCTTCGTACGATGAAATTTTAGGATACCAAGACACTTCTTCTGTTCTTTTCCATAAGTAAATTACCTACTCTTGTAGTGATAACATGGCCTTTGTACGGAGAAGAGAATTTAGATATGATGTCTACTTTTGTATTAAAAAAACAGATTATTTTTCGGAGGTTAAAACTACATTATTTGACTTTCTCTTTTCTTCTCCAATCGACTCTTCTTTAAAGGGGACAACAGTGACAAGACTGGTGTTCTTCGTAGGATCACCAACAGCCTTCGCCAATCTGATTTTTACGTGGACCCTTGGTTCAATCTGGTAATTGGTGTAAATTTCGCGTTTTCATGGTCTCTTGCGGTTGGCATTCCTTTCTTGTACCCCATGCTCTGCAAAGGGAATCTCTGTCGGAACACCATTATCATGGCTTTCTCAGCAGCAATAGGAAATACCATCAGCAGGGCTGTTGTAGGTGTCCTTACCAACAAGCTCCTCAAACCTGTCACTCTCTATCTCTTCGCTACAATCTCGAACATCGCCGCTCTCCTCTGCGATGTGTATTTCGTCAACTACTACGCCATGTTGGTGACGTCATGTATCTCCGCAATGTCAATAGGAGGGAGGTCGGTGATGGGAACCATTAATGTGAGGGATAGAGCATCCCCAGAGAAGTTTGATGTCGCTTATGCAGTCGACGAACTCTTTATCGGATTGGGGTTGTTTCTTGGTGGCTACTTGGCTGGTAAGGAATCAGCAAAAACCTTTATGAAAATGACCCATTCAAATATATTTCTTAAAGCAATCATACATTGTCCTTTTAGAAATGTCCTTTTAAAATTGCTTTAATTCAATATAATGGATCGCTCAACTTACTAACATTAAACTAGTGATCAATCTAATGACTGTAACTTAAGGAATTTAGGTATTCAAATCAACGCGGTCTATTGAAAATCCTCTCATTGTTTTTCAGGCATGACTGCGGATCACTTCTCATCCTACGACGCGCCGTTTAAACTATTAGCTATCATCGACTTCGTCGTTCTCCTGCTCATAGCGGTCGTGAGATACAGACCGAGAGCAAACAACACCTGACCATGCAGTATCAGAAGTGTCTTACAGATAACTTCTAAAGTGAGCTCTGAACTCGAGACCGTTCAGAATTTTGCTCAATTTTACGATAAAGGCAATTTTATACACCCATGTTTACAATTTTAAGACTATATATTGGCGCACTCTGCTTTGGCTCCGACCCATGTAGGGAGAGAAATTTTCTCTCTTCTTGTATGTATGTAGAGAGAGAGGGGATATAAAGTGAGAGATATAAAGCGGACGGAGAGAGAGAGAGAGAAGAGAGAGAGAGAGAGAGAGAAACAAAGAAATGGAGAGAAACTGAGAGAGAGAGAGGAGACATAGAAAGATAGAGAGAGAGAGAGATGAGGAGGATAGAGAGAAAAAGAGGGAAGGGGTGAGAGAGATAAGATAGAGAGAGAGAGAAACAGAGGAGAGATAAAAAAAAAAAAAAATATCACTAAAGCAAAAACAACATTCGCGACGAAATTCACGACGAAATATGCAACAAGTCGCATATTCTGTCGCGAATAATTCATAATGAAATTCGCGATGTCAAGATTCGCGATGTCCCTTCTGGGCCACAATATCCAGCTACTGCTAAATTGGTGTCTGCCATAGTTGACAAACACTCGCATCTTTCAACGAGACGCATCGAATCGAGAACTCTTTAAGGTCCGCTCACAGTTGACACCAAATGATCTTGCTAATAAACACCAGGGCCCCTTTGCACAAAACTTACCATTGATACTGATAGTAACTTTGCCATCAATGGTAAGTACCAGGAAACCCTGATTTTGATTGCCTGTTAAGCCCTGTTAATATGGTAGTTGCCATTGATGGCAAAATTACCATCAATGGTAAGTTTTATGCAACGGGGCCCTGATCGGCACTTGGAAATGCAAGAGGAGGAGACGTAACGCCTGTGCCCATGTCAGTGACGCTATTATACTCGCCTCAACGCCAAATGGGCCCAAGACAACATGGTTCATTAATGAGAAGTTCTCATGCACTACTTCCAAAATAATCTACGCGATCTTGTGCAACGCTTGTTGGAAGACATATATATTGGGGAAACTAAGAGGAGAATGGCGGATCGGATTACTGAACATTTGAATTCCATTAAGCTTAGGAACCCAAGACTATCCGTTGCCCACCACTTTAATGTGCCAAGACAAACCATCGAGGACTTGAAGGTCTGTGGATACGTTAGATTCAATGGAAGTACGGATGACCGACGGAAGCTGCGAGAAGAACAAATCATCTAATATCGGCTGGGCTGATTACAGCCTGATGGGCTCAATGTCACTTCCACTCATTTGCCTGTTCTAGACTTTTTTTCTTCCTTCTATATCTTGGATTTCTCTTTCTCTTTCTCTCTCTCTATATGTTTTCTTCCTCTGTTACCATGTTTATTCACGTGCTCTCTCCTGTTTTTTGTTTGTTGTTGCCTTCTTTCTCTTCATGTGGTTTCATTATTACGTAATTTTACGTCATACCTCTTTCCTACGCCGATTTTTTTCTTGCTGCCTTCTTATTTCTTTGTGATGTAGTTATTCGTGTTCCTTCCCCTTGTACCTTGGCGCATTTTATGGGGATAAGATGCGCATATTTTTGCATAATAATATTTGTCAAAGTCAAATAAAATCATTTCTTGACAAAGCCCTAAGGGCTAAACATTTTAAAACAATTTCATTGTGTACGTAGCATAATTATTTCTTGTTTGTGTGTGCGTGTGTGTGTGTGTGGGTGGATGTGTGTATATTATATACCCCTGTACATATATATATATATATATATATATAAAGCTATATGCACCAATGAAAATATCCACCGCCTGACGCTGAGTCGACTTCTGAACTAAGAACAAAAAATCATGCAGAGTAGTACATTTTTTTTTGTATACGTGTATACTAGTACAGCACAGTTACATTTTATGGATTGGTATTCTGTATGTCGTATTTGTACAACTTCATTGCTAGTGCCATACATCTCACATATTTTACATATCATTATTACTATTTTAAGTAAAAATTGTGATCATTACAATTTTGATATATTGATAACCATTATTACACCTTTAATTCAATGTTTGAATTTAAACAAAATATCGATCTTGATGATTCACAGGGAGAAATTGTGGTTACTAGAACAGCCATAAAAATAGGCAATAGCCCAATATATAGTAAATAATTGTGTAAACAGGGAGTCCGTTTGTCAATGATATTTTAGAGACAAATGGTGATTTTTTTCTCTGGAAGATTTCCAAGAAACGTATAATATTGAAATAAAGTTTCTTTTTTATCGTGGATTATGCGATGCAATCAGAGAAGAGTTTAACAATTGTATTTTTTTTAACAGGGTGCCATAACCCTTTTTACCAAATACAATGGCGTTGGTTATGAAACGTATTAAAGGATGTTTGCATATCTATGCAATTTTATTAAAGATAAGAAAAGGAGAAATTGACCTGAATGACAAGAGTTGGGAAACATGAATTTGGGGGCGCGCGAATCTCCTTTGAGATGTGGCGCGCCGTTCATGACTTCATCACGCCTACTTCCTGTCGACGTGTATCGTCGGTTGAAATCAAAAGATTTCTATCTGTAGTCAACAGGGGCAGTTGACTACGTTGACACTCGAGATCAATGGACGCTCACGCCGTTCTCATCCACTCAATCTAAAAGTCCCTAACGATTGTTTAAGGTACTCGATATTACTAGTATGTTGTGTGTGCGTGTGTTCGAGTATGTTACTGTCAGTTCAGTCTTTATTTCATTTTCAATAAAAACACCATATATAAAATCAGGGGCGGATCCAGCCGGCGGCAAGGAGAGGGCCGAAAAAGGTGCCCACTTCGTGCGAAAATTTGAAAACCGTGCCGGCCGATTTCCGGGGTAGTGAGCACAATTTTTGTTTTGCCTTCGAAAATTGAAAAAAATTTCACCACCACCCCCTTGAGCGCCAGGAGGGGCCCATCTTCTTTTTTCCCCAAAGGGAGTTTTTACATGTATTTTTTTCTAGGGGAGGGGGCTCGGGCCCCCTGGATCCGCCACTGTATAAAATATAAACATAACCAAGTAATATCAATAGAAATTAATAGAGCAATTAGACAGAAACAAATAATGAGAATGAGGGATTAACAAAAAAGAATTAATAACATTATAGTACGTTGACCCTCAAATTAACAATACATACCACAATTTAACAAAACAAACATACACAAAAATAAAACAAAGAAACAAACATGCGATGTATAACATTTCACATAAATGAATACAAACTTCGTAATATCAATAGAAATCAATAGAGCAATTAGACAAAACCAAATAATGAGAATGAGGGATTAACAAAAAAGAGTAAATAACATTATAGTACGCTGACCCCAAAATAAACAATACATAACATAATTATAACAAAACAAATATATACAAAAAAAACAAGGAAACAAACATGCGATGTATAACATTTCACATTATGAATACAAACTTCGTAATATCAATAGAAATCAATAGAGCAATTAGACAAAACAAATATTGAAAATGAGGGATTAACAAAAAAGAGTAAATAACAATAGTACGCTGACCCCAAAATAAACAATACATAACGTAATTATAACAAAACAAATATATACAAATAAAACAAAGAAACAAACATGCGATGTATAACATTTCACATTATGAATACAGACTTCGTAATATCAATAGAAATCAATAGAGCAATTAGACAAAACAAATATTGAGAATGAGGGATTAACAAAAAAGAGTAAATAACATTATAGTACGCTGACCCCAAAATAAACAATACATAACATAATTATAACAAAACAAATATACACAAAAATAAAACAAGCAAACAAACGTGCAATGTATAACATTGCACATTAATATGTATACAAACTTAAAAGATGGAATTTATAACGGCGTTTAAAAGAAGCGGTGGACTGATTTTTAATGCAGGAAGTAGATTTTTCCATGGAGAAGGACCATTAAAGAAGATTGAGTTATGGGAAATCAAAGTTCTGACTTGAGGTAAATGATAGTATACGGGAAACTATAGTATAGGGTGTACCTTCAATTAAACATCTCGTTTTACCGTTATTGGTGAGGTCTGACCAGCGTTTAAGTAACGCCTGGCTGGAATACTCCCAGGGTGGAGATTTTGCACACAGTGTGTGCGGGCAAGTTGAATCCAATGACCGGGGTAATAGTATATCTGTAAAGCGCTTAAAGACATCGTAGATGTATTAAGCGCTATATAAGCGGAATATTATTATTATTAACAATAAGAGGGTCCAAAACTGTAGAAAATTCGTTTGTAAATGCATTTCTGTCTAATGTTTTACTCCTTTACATGCGATACAAATCTATATTCATTGGCGGGTCCAGGGGCACAGGGCACGCCCCCCCAAAAATAAAATTAGTGCCTTGAGCCCCCCGAAATCCTGGATCCGCGCCTGATATTCCCCATAAATATATGCCTGCTAAATGTTGGTTCAAAATATTTTCCCCCATTATTTCATGTTAAAGGGACTGTAGCATGACGAGACTATGTGTCTTTTCCGTGTCCTGCCCTGGGGCCAATCGGGTGTAAGACTACGGACGACGCGACCGCAGCATTCACGTGCGTGCAACATACGCGAAACCGAAGCGTGAGGAGAACTTAGGCCTGTTTCGTGAACGCTTGCGCGCGCTGACCATGTAGAGATTAAGTCGCTGATTACCATTGATCAAGTCCATTCGTTTACGTGCAGTTGTCCAAAGAAGACGTAGATGGCGTTAACCAGTATTTGCCATGCTACACCCTTTAACGTTCTATTCAACGAGGCGTCAGCCGAGTTGAATAGAATTAACGTTAATCTTTCAACGAATGAAATATTTGCACTATTGAACGAATGAAAAACACTCATTATTTGTTTTATACAACATCTTTCAACAAATCATGCTTTGCTCCTTATATTAAAGATAAATTAAAATTGGAGTCAGGCCTTGTCGATTACATTCAGATTGCCTTCGCGTCAGATGCGCGCAGCCGCCGGCGTACACGCAGGGCAGAGAAGTACGCAGTCTGCATATAACCAAAAATACACGCTCGTTGAATAGTACTACGGCGAAAAGTACCAAAAATGCACGCCCGTGCAATAGTTTATCTATTATCTATTGAATATCATGTGACCAACAATCCTCCAATGAAATGACAAGGATTTACTAAGGTGTTGTATAAAACTAATATCTCTCCCCAACTAGGCTAAAGATGGACGAATTGCATTTGATATCAGGCGCGGATCCAGGATTTCTTAGACGGGGGGCACAATTTATTATTTGTTTTGCTCCCGCAAATTTGAAAATCGCACCGGCCGAAAATTCGCTCAGTGGGGGCACGTGCCCCTGTGCCTTGATCCGCCAATGTGATATTAATATAAGTCCTCAAAGGCCTTAGGAATCATCACGTTGTATGGTTGCCGATGGGACTAGTACTTATAGTTGTAAATTTATGTTTAGATTCCAAATCGGCTTTGATTTCTGCCGGTAGGCAGTGCGGTAGGCCTTGTTTTTGTTCAATTGCTGATAATAAAAATCAACAAGATCATTGTTTTAACGTTAAAATTGTATGAAATAAAATTAAACCCCAGAGTGTTAGACCCAAGACCAAGTTAGTCTAGTTAGATCTTGATTTAGATATAGATGTAGATTTAGTCTACATGATACTAGATCTAGTGTTGATGTAGACCTACATACCGAAAGATCCTGTCTGTGATATCGACGGTTGTTCCGCTGAGATTGCGTCTGGTCCCACAACGCTTGTTCAACTACCATTTCAAGTAAAACAGATTTTCATATTAATTCCTCTGAAGCTATTAAAAGTGCTTCATTCAAGGTACTAATATTTGGAGTATGAGTTCGTTGGTTTAATTTTTATCTAATAATGTTTTAGTGGAAGTAAAATGTTCAATGATATTTCAAATATTTCCCGTCTTTTGAATATAATTTTAGAATATTGTAGAAGAAAGAAAAGGATCTAGTTACAGTTGGAGGATCAAACAAGAATAATAATCCATACTAAGTTAGTTCTGTAACTTAGGCCTGAACTTTTGAGATAAGTATCATGTAAACTGTTGTTGTTGATCTAAAAAGCAATGATTCTGTCATGGGTTATTGTTTTCAAACTTACATTCCATAGATAATTCAGTTCATAGTAATAAATCTTTAAATATCAAGTTGGAAATGTCAAAGTAGCGATTCATCTTAGCAGCAGTGAACCAATTTCATGGCCTATTTGGAACTCTTCCTAGAGAAAATGCTAGCATGACTATGCGTCGCTAATTATCCTGTAGATACCTGAAGTAGCTATCGAAGCAATTGGTCTATGAGAAATACAAAAGAAATAACAGAACATTGTAATTGCAGTGAAAACTGGTTTGTCCAGCACGAAATATAATAACTCGGACTAATGTTGTCCTTAAATGATTATTAATTTCATATTGACAAACTTATATATCAAGAAAAACACATTTTCACCAACTGCATGACCTTACATGACAATGTGTATCACCCTTAGATTAACAACCATAATGAATAACAGCAATCCTTACCACAACTATTACTCTATTTGTCTACTCACAACTATTTGATTCTCCACAAACGTACCTCGACTAGACAGTGGCAGATATCAGTTGCAATAGTTTTAACAGCTGGCCGTCACTGTAATAGCACTACTTGCAATTGTGTCAATGAAAATGTTGCTATTGTATCCTTTGAATGAAATTGCTATTGTTCGTAATTAAACAAAATGTAGTCTTTCTTTCATTAAAGCATAAGCGTAACGATTAGACATGAAATCTTCAATATCTGTGTAAATGTTTGTCATTTAAGAAGATAAAAAGGGGGGGGGGGGCGAAGAATTAATATATGAGATTGTACCCTTGCGCATGGTAGTAATTATCTCTTTGAAAGGGAAGAAAAGTAAATTTGTGATGGGAGTGTAGTAGTTGTCGATTTTAAGTTTTGATGAAACACCTCCCCCCCGCGCCCCCTGATAACAATAATTTTAACAGAAATTACATTGTAACTTATTTTGGTGTACCGTTCGAATGGTCAGAAACTCATTCTCTGATTGTTATTTGAAGTGCCCTTACATTTATTGCGCGAAACTCTTTGCAATCGTATTACTCCATTGTTACCATGTCATTTCGCCTTGTAAAACTATTTACGGCGCCAATACGCCCTTAATGTGGTGTTATTGCTCCGTATTTAACGAGAAAGTTAAGCTCTATGAAAGGTGAAAATATTTGTGAGCTTTTTCAGCCTCTGTGTGTTAGTTTTGGAAGAGTACTATATAAAAAAATGGTCCCCTGAAAAGGATGGCTTTTCAAATGCCCTAATCATGCTCGTATTTGAAAAAAGACAAGTAACTGCTAAAGGTGGTGGACCACAACTTTCATGCCGCATGTTTGTGTAGTCCCATATACACATTTATGTGTACCATGTGTACAGTGCATGTGACTCTTAGCAAAACGAAGCCATTTTTAAAATAAATTATTTTGGTGATTCCAAATACTCACAGTATACACCAATATGTATGTGCTACACGATCGATCAACCTCTCCAATAGACCTGTTTACTAACATATTCAAATGTCACTCATACTTTTTAAACAAAGGTTGTTCTTGACAACGGAAAGCTTGTCTGATGATTGCCCGACAAAGCAACAAGTAATATATGCTGACATAATTCCCAAATTGTAGTTCATTCATTAATAACAGGTTAATGGAATAACTGGTCACTAGGTCTCCAGGAAAGAAACATCCATAGATTTGAATATGTTAGTAAACCGGTCATTTGCTTCCATACAGTTTGTTTCACACTGCAATTGCACGACCCGAACTCACCTTTCTTTTCAAAGTGCATTTTTGATATTATGCTTGAAAGCGTAATTTGCCCATTTTTATCACGTTGAATTACTAGCATTATTTTTCTTGTTCCTGTTTCAAATAGAATATTTTAATCACGTATACTCAGGTGCGACTCATATGTATGCTATAACATTTGCATTTCGGTGCAAAAGATTTTGTAAGAAATTGCACTTCACGTCCTAAAAACTTGGCACGAAAAGTGCAACTCCTAACGCAGCACATTTATTTTACCACTTCATTTTTTTTAAATGTCGGTACCTAGCAGGAATTAATTCCTTGAAATGCTAGATAGCTATGATGGCAGCCATGCTAAAGCCAGGGTAATAACTTTGGAGCACCAGGAATGTCCAATCTAATACCATCATTGTTATTATTATTAGTAGTAGTATTAGTATTTTTATTTTTATTGTTATTATTATCATATTACTATTAATAGCATTATTATTATCATTATTAATTATTGATAACCAAAATATATATATTTTTTTTAAATCTCACATACCTTGAAACATTTTTGCCATATTTCCTTTTTCTTAGACCAATCCTTATTGATCTTGCTGATGATATTCTTCATTTTTCTCGAGTCTTTTTCGAGAATTGTATCTATCTTGCTGCAGAAGATCACAACACCAGATGTATACTGGAAAAGTGATGGCTGATCTCTCTTCATAACCTCCAATTCTTGACCTTGCGATTTCATATTTGCTCCCTCTACGCCACAAACAATGAACCAGATTGGTTTATTTCCTGCCCGAAAAAAAGAATAAGAAGACAAAACAGGAAAAGGAAAAGAAGACACAGGAGGAGAATAATAATAATAATAATAATAATAATAGAAAAAGAAGAAGAAGAAGAAGGAAAAAAGAAGAAAAATTAATAAAAGGGAAGGGGTAATATAATTTTGCTAAATATATTACTCATTGCGGATGTAGTATCGAAAATAATATCGCTAGTGATATTCGTTTGTCTCCCATTGCAATATATGGTCAATAAGGGATCTAAAAGATCACGACGTTTCGTGCGCCGCTGCAACACTTCGTCAGATGCTAAAATCTAATGTAAGCAAGCGTGTTTTATACTCTACGGGAGAACCGGCGGTCAATTAATTCGATCAATGATTGGAACAATAACGCACAAGGCCTATTGGCCGACGCACATGGTGCTGAACCAATCAGCAGGCCGCTAGCTCGGCTCGCCTGCTGGGCGGAAACAATGGCGTGCTCAACCACTCAACGGGCCGCTGGCTCGGCCCGCCTGCTGATTGGAATCGACCGGTGTTGGCCGGCTGGACGAGGAGTGTCATGGCGGCGTATCGTACGCATCCAAAATTCGGGGATATCGATCCCGTTGTCTCTGTTGAATTGAGACGGATAATGATAGCTTCTTTTACCTTCCGTGTGTACCAATGCCGTTCTTGGGAAAGGCACTGAATCCCGTCCCAGTCTGGCTGATGCTGGTTATCCCAAGCATGTTCGGCTACGGCTGACCTATGATGAAGGTGTCAGCTATAGTTTCCAGCTCTGAAACAGATAATCTGCTTGAAATTACGCCTACGAATTTGAAAAGAATCGGGCTAGAGGAAGGGACCTATATAGGGCTCTTAAGCACTACGTGCAAAGCAAATGGGGTTTTGGTCACTTGCTGACTGGTGATGGTCTAAAACCTTACATGATGAAAGTAGAAGCATTCAAAACATGAAGCAGTCGACAAACAAGATAGAACTGCAGAGGTATCTAGACATGAGCAATTATCTGGGCAAGTTTATTCCTAACTTGTCAAAAGTGACTGCACCTCTAGGAGCTCTTGGTGAAGGAGAATGACTGACAGTGGCAGCAAGAGAAGACTGGATCTTATTCGAGAAATTGCAGAAACTGGTATACTGCAATACTATGACCTGCATGTGCCTGTAGTAGTACATGTGGATGCATCGCAGAACGGCGTAGGAGCAGTACTCCTTCAGAACGAGAAGCCGGTGGCCTATGCATCCAAGGCCTTCACTGAATGTGAGAGACGATATGCACACATATAAAAATAACTGGCAGCTGTGGTGTATGATGTAGAGAAATTTCACCAGTACATGTCGATGACAAAGTTTGTAGTAGAGTCAGATCACAAACCACTGGAGTCGATTATGGAAAGACTTCTTGCAGATACTCCACCACGTAAGTACGTCTACAGATAATGCTGCTGAAACTTCAGATATATTACTGTATTTTGCAGTACAAGAAAGGCACTGAGATGTATGTTGCTGGTGCTCTTAGCAGAGACTTCACCCGGCCAGAGAGTGAAGAAGATGAGGGCCAAGACATAGCAGTATGCATGGTAGACTAGGAAAACTGTACTATCCAAGAGGCAGAATAATCCTCTGGTACAGTTAGAGTAACAGTCTACCCTGTTATTCATTTAAATATTAAGTGTTGTAGAAAAATTAAGAAATCATTACTCGTAATATCTGAGAGAGGGTCGTGTTGAAATGCGAACAAGTAAGCTCACTAAAAAGAAAGCAAGTACTAGAAGATCTCGACTGAAATGAACACTCGCGCATACAAATGAAAACCGGACTATATTTGAACTTTATTTCTGAGGTGAACCTCAATTTACCTCCAACTTGGCTGGATTTGAGTTTTTGGCTTCACATTGTATCGGGTTCAATAGTTTAACAAAATATATATCTATTCTTTGTTTTTTTTATGAAAAGGGGGATGTAATGATACATGTATATATATCTCATAAGTTTAAAATTAATAGCGCCACCTTAGAAGTCTCTACGATCTAGGATAGTTGAGAAACAAAGGAAGAAAAAGGCCTTAAAACGGACAAGAAACAGACAAAATGGCGCCTGGACGGTCACGCATGAGATATTTAGGAAAACGATGATTTAGTTGACCTTGATTGGATGACAGAGACTACTAGGATTTTAGGGAAAAGATCAAAAAGAAGAACGCGAACAAGATCAAGGCATTGACGGAAGTCGTCAATGCAAAGAAGACGAAAAAGACGAAAAAGAAAAAGGATAAGAATTCAGAACGCGGACGGAAACAAGGCATTGACGATCGAAAAGCCGTCAATGCAAATAAGAATTCAAAACGCAAACAAGAAGAAGGCGTTGACGCAAAGTCGTCAATGCAAAGAAGACGTTAAAGAAGAATAAGAATTCAGGACGCGAACAAGAACAAGGCACTGACGAGAAATCGTCAATGCAACTATAACTGCAATCGTATTAAAACGATATCCATGCATTGACGCCCGTGTTTCTACATGACAGACGAAATAGCGTCTCTCAGACTATTTAGAGGAATTCACTACAAGTCTGTAGCATTTAGGATAGTGGAGATAGGTAGGCCGAAAGAAAGGCTGTAAAAATCGGCCTGAAAAGAAAAAATGGCGTATGGACGGTCACGCATGAGTGATTTCGGAGAACGAAGAGTAACGTGACCTATGTATGATTTACTCGGAATATGGGTTTATAAAAACTAATCATATATTAAAAAAAAATTAAACACCATAAATGCCATGCCTTACCCCCAACGCCAGGGAATCCTTTTTCTAGAGCCCTTTTTATGTTTGGCTGGTCTACTAAGGGGCATTATTAGTACATTTCAAAATATGATCACTTTAGATGAGAAATAAACAAAAAATAAATGTAACCTAATTTGAATAAATTTGGGCGTCACTTATTAGAACGTGTAAAAACATGATAATGACAATTTATATAGTTCGAACATTATTTTTCTATAGGCAATGTATTTAGTTTGTATTATCCTATTCCAAATAAAAGGTTTCTTACCATAGGCTTCAGCTAGTTTCGGAATCAGAATATCATACTGCGCTGTGATTATATCAGTAAGCTGGAGGGACATTCCCCCATGTAGGCTCGGGTGAAACAGAAATACAGCATCCCAATGTTGAGGTGGTCTAAAAAAGGGAACTTCCGTAGAGCAAATCTGCTTCCAATCCGGAGTTACATGTACTTCATGTTCAGTGATGTATTCAGCTTCAAACGATGCCTTCTCCTCTTCCATACTATTTAAAGAAAGCAGTCCGATCACAGGGGGTGAGGGTTGGGGTGGAGGTGGGGGTAGTTGGCTTTTGGGTCGGTCATCATTCGCAGCCATGATCTCAAAGTAAGATCTTCTCCAATAAAGGTTTAGGTGCAAATAAGAAGACGGTGGGTGTAGGTGCTCCGTCTCTGCATTACCTGATCGTACACTTCACGGTCGTATGTACTTGCACAAACTTAAGGTTTTTTTCATCCGGGGCTTGTTTCCTTGTGTAAAACATGCATGAGATATGTGAAATGTAATTATGAAATAAGTCCAATACTCAAAGAGTCAAACAAAAGGAATGGGAAATTCCAAGTTCGCTCAACTATAAACACGATATGTGAAATGTAAATTGAAATAAGTCCAATGTTCAGTGTCAAACAACGGGATTACAAATTATAAGTTCGTTCAACTATAAGCAGGCGCGGATCCAGATTTCTGGAAAAGAGAGGGTCCAAAAATAAAGGTATTCACCTCAATAAAAAAAGTGCATATATTGGGACTTGTGTACTGAAGGCATGACACTTGGTTTCGAAATGGGGATGCAGTCTGGCTAGTTGCCCCCCTAAATTCGTCACTTCAACGAAGTACCGTCTCACATATCCTGCTAAGTTAGGGTTTAGTATGTCCTAGAATCTTTTTTGTTGTGAGCTGATATATACACTTCATACTTCATACCCCCCGGTTATTTGCTGGCTGGCTGAGTCGCCGCTAAATATTTTCTAAAATTGGACCCCCCAAAAAAAAAAAAAAAAACAAACAAACAAACAAACAAACAAACAAAACAAAACAAAACAAAAAAAAGAAGTAGCCTTTCTCAAATCTCAACCTAAGACCTACAACACATTCTTATTCGAGATTAAAGGGGAAATCCATCGTGTTATCAGAAAAACAAAGAGAAACAGATCGGTGAAAGCAAGAGCGAAATCTCATTAACAAAATAAGAAAGCAAACACTTTTAAAGTTGCAATCGATCTTAAACATTTTAGATTTGCGACGCATCTGTTAAGGTCCTGTGCCTTATGATCTGTACCAAAGAGTTTTGAGTTTATCTATTGAGTTAAGTCAACTAATAGTTTACAAAATCGAAATCGAATGTAGACCTATTATTTACTTGAGAATCGCACGTGCTAACGATTACGTCAACGGCAAAATCTCTTGGGTATGAGGACACACAGGAAGCGCGATGGCTCAGTGGTAGAGCAGTGGTCTCTTAACCGGGAGGTCCTGGTTTCGAAACCAAGCTAATGCGCTCGTGCTCTTTGGTAAGGCATTAATCCTCATTACCAAGTCCCTCGGAGAGGACTTAAAGGCGTCTGTCCCCTGGTTCTTTACCTATACCGTCGATGATTTCCCGAAGTGGGACGCGCACCGCCAAACAGTAGAAACTCGTTCTGAGAAAGACGCGATGAAACATTCCATTTTTCTATACTGCTTTTTGTTATGTGTTTGCAGGAACCAAAGTTTACAGACCAAGCATGAGAGGAAAGTAAAGTATTTACTCTTTGTATCCATTACAAAATTACGATTGTTTGCTCTAATATTTACATATAACAGCAAACAAATCGTATTAGTTTTTACACATTAACCACCGTACTGAAGAACACTTTAACACAGCGCTTTGACCTTTGAACCATTGACGTGATCATTCATTTAATTCCTTCTCTTTTGAAACATTGTTTATTTTGTGCACCGATCCATGTGTATTGCGGAACTGGAAAAACCTCATATTTCACAATACGCACTGCACCTCTCTTGTCAGTTTCATACAATCAAAGTCTACACTGTAATACTACATCGTTAGCTCATAAAAGAGAGGTCCTCAAAACGGCATAATTCACAGACATTACTCGTAAGTACGGCTTTTACATGAAAAATTATACTTGTAATCATTAAATTAGCAACTTAGATAAGAAAATGGTTGTTTTCTCACTAGGCCTAGTTGTAAGGACTTCAGAGACGCGCTATTCAGTTTGACTGCAATGAACAGCGTTTATTATTCGCCTAGCATATATTTATATTCCTTTAACCGTTACTATATAAGCCGTAATGAGCTGACGAGCAATCGGAATAGCAGAATAATTAATAAAGGAAAAACTAAGAAGGAATGCTTGCTATTCTATCTAAGTTTGTGTTTCTGCTTTCCTATTTATTTCTCCTCCACTCCTCGTTCATGTCTTTGTCACTCTCGAGCGACCGTGTTGTTGTTGTTGTTGTATCAAACTTCATTGATGTTCATCAATAATCTGTTTTTAAACATATATATCATATAAATCAATTTACAATGCAATGTAACACATCAATATTCTGTTTGTAAACATACATATCATATAAATTATTTTACAACGCAGTGTAGCAAAACAGAAGGAAAATTACATACAGCAGAAAAACTATTTTTTTCTTTTTGTAATAACATGACACATAATGCATAAAGTAAATAATATAATGTACCATAATAGATCCGAAGATTTAAATATATAAAACCTAATATAGCAATTTTCTAAATAAATTATAACTCATGCTATACAAAATAGGATTATGAGGTACATGGAATGCAATAGATAATCGTTTCGCCTAAAATAAATGACCTGTGAATTGTGTGAAATAATGCATTCCAACATAGAAAATTCAATTAATGTTGAATATTGGCGTCCTGCAAGATTTTTATGGAACGGATTTCTTTTTTTGCATGTGACTTTTTTGTATACCTAAATACAGACAAACGCTTACTATAGAGTACAGTTCGATAATATTTGTGTTAAAATGTACATTGTTTTAGATTTTTTCCATCGTTCGGGACTCTCATCGACTGTGTGACAATTTATTTATTTATTTATACAGGATGCCAATCTCAGCCAGAGCTGTTTTTCACATTGGTTTTGTATATACATGGTAACATACAAAATAACAATGAAATTCAGCAACTCATAAAATATATTACCGGGATATTAAATAATATGACATTATATGAAATAACCAGCAACTGGAGACATGGATGCAAATTTATAGATTCATCCATAATCACAAAATGAGATTATCCAACGATTTGAAAAACAGTAAAAAGAAATTAAACTTCACCGGAAATGTAATTAACTCTTTCACCAATTGAATCAAAATCTCATCCAGCACACCCATAGGAAACAAGATACAACACACCCATAAATCATCGATGCACCTGAACTACCAGTCACAGAAGCAATTTAATATGCACTCACCAACAAATCCCACAAAAACATGATTAATTAACAACAATCACATTTTCAATAAAATTCCGGTGACGTAAAATGCTTAGAACATATAGGGCATGTATATGTTCCAAAGAAAACCAGCTATGATCGTGTACGGTGCAATCTATATATCTATTCCTTTATTCCTAATTATCGAAAATCATTTAAGCCCCTTTATCTGTAATGGACTTTTATAGATTCACGAGTTTTGTTTTCCAAGGCTTCTCTTTGATTTGATATTTATGCAAAATACGATCGCAAAGAAAAAAATCAACTCAAAAGCAGTTTAAATACCCTATTGTATATCGTATAGAAGTCAAGTTCATATTATGCAATACGTCATTTTGAATGTTCGCGTATTTCTATGTGATGAACTGGGCCCCGTCTCACAAAGAGTTACGATTGATCCAAATCAATCGTAAGCCCTCCGATCAATCTCTTATGTACATACTTGCGATTGATATCAATCGCAAATAAGTTGCGATTGATATCAACTCTTTGTAATACGGGGCCCAGGGCTATATTGAAATTGCGTCAAGTTGATATTTCGAAAGTAGTTGCGATCGTGTTTACAAGCATTTGATGAGTAAACCCCGCATCTCCTCAGGATCAACAAATGTTTAAAAACAGTATTATATAAATTGTTGCTCTAAATTTCAAGATGGGGTGAGCGGATCGAAGCCCAAACATTTCTTAGGGTTGAAACAGGCTCCATGAATACCACGTGATGAGTGATACTAATAGTTATGAAAACAAAGACATTTAATCCACGGAAATGTTTTGAAGTTTTTAGGAAGGTTTTCTGAAATCAGATAGTTAATGCATTCTACTCATTTATATTTGCTAAGATATGTAATGGCATTGTATCTATACAGTACACTCGTGTAGGCATATATATTCATTTTTCCTGCTTTTCATTTTGTGCTAGTCATGCTAGTCATTGAAATACAGGGATTACAATGGTTCCAATATCTGACCAGAATATGACAGAAAATGACAAATAAGCGGCAACAATACTGCAATATTTAATAGAGAACGGGTATATTTTAAGATATCAAGATACTAGGCCCCCAACTAACGGACGGAATAATATTCTAAAATCATGGAAACTATGCGATCTCCGAATCATAAATGTTCGTAAATTAGGAGACACTTTGTTGCACTTTACATGCTTCGGAGCAAATGGTGCAACACCGAGTGTTATTGAATATACAATATTAGACAGTGAATTATACGACTAAATCACATTCTTGAAAGGCTTGTATGTAGTCAACTTAAATCGTGCATGAAAGACAACAATATGCTTTATGCCAAACAATCCGGTTTCAGGAAAAAGCACTCGACTATATAGTCTTTATTGAAAGTCACTGATGATTGACTGAAAACAGTGGATGATGGCTTTTATACTGGAGCTATGTTTATTGTTTATTTTTATTTTAAAAAGGCTTTTGACACTGTGGATCTGAAAATACTTGTTAATAAACTAGCCAAAATTAGTGTTTTAAAAGATGTTTTACCGCGGTTTGAGAGTTATTTATGTAACTGACGGATGTGTGCCTGTGTTAATTTTGCTACATCAATAAAAAGCACTCGACTATATAGTCTTTATTAAAAGTCACTGATGATTGACTGAAAACAGTGGATGATGGCTTTTATACTGGAGCTATGTTTATTGTTTATTTTTATTTTAAAAAGGCTTTTGACACTGTGGATCTGAAAATACTTGTTAATAAACTAGCCAGAATTAGTGTTTTAAAAGATGTTTTACCGCGGTTTGAGAGTTATTTATGTAACTGACGGATGTGTGCCTGTGTTAATTTTGCTACATCAATAATTTTAAATGTAGATTATGGAATTTCAGCCAGTAAGTAATAGTCTGATTTTTCAGACCAATATACCGAATGGTCATACGTTTTATGCTGCGCAAAGATTCAATCAGTTTAATTTTGGCCAATACAAGAAGTGGGTTATAGATGTAGAAAAATGCTCATGTACCTTTTACAGCTCATTTTTATATGTTATTACCAAAGATGAATAAAAGCCAGTCAGTCACTCAATAGTGTCTGACAGTGAAGTCTAGCAAGTAAACGGGTTTCCTTGCATAATTTGAATATTAGAACACTGCTAACGTTTAAATTTCACAGATGGTATATAAATGACATATTCATAATTCCTGCAAAGTTCTACAGAATTTGATGTTGGCTGCAAAAGGGACATAGTATCTTTAAAGGCAAGAGAATACTCGGGAAACTTTCGTACAGAACGGTAGCAAAAATCTGGAAAAACTCTCTCCTAAAGAGTTAAAAACATGTAAGCCAAACTACACGCAAAGTGCTCGTAATAACTCGTAACAATCCGTAAAGCCATCGTAACACGACCCGAATGAGATCGTAAACAACACGTAGGCACTCGTAATAATCCGTAAAAAAAATCCTAAACTAACAGTAACAAATCGTTAAAGAAAAAATTGTTGCGAGTAATTTACCGATTCTTACGAGCAGTTAACGGATAGTTACGTGTTGTTGCGAGCGGCTTACGGTACTTACGGATTGTTACGAGTTATTTACGGAAAAATCAATCCGTGGACAATCGAAAGAAGATTTTTGACATGTCAAATTTTGTATTGTTATTGTGTAGAGTGGAAAGGAAAGAAAATTGCAATCATTATAAACAAATTTTTGATAGAGGAGGAATTGGAAACATGAATGAAATTATCATAGCAATCACATATAACAACAGAGTACGATAAAAAAACATATAGAATGGATGCTAACAGAGAGGCATTGTATCCCGGGGTAGCATTCTGAAAGCGATGTTATCACTGGTAATAGTAAAACGATGCTACTTGTCGTACAAATCAGGACAAATCAGTCTTTAATCAATGCCTTCACAAATTTTCTGCGATTAAGAGACATCTGCGCAAGCACCTATGGTAAGTGCTAGTTCCGCGCAATTTAAGTTTGTTTTGACAATTATCTTAGTTCTTCTATCATCAAAGATGGATTTTTTAGGAATACACCCCCTGGTATGTGTTATAAGCTAACTATACTAAGTATGATTAAGAATTAATCTAATCACCACTCCTTCAATTTTTGCGTTGTTTGCAATAGCTCGTTGCTTGTATCATGATTTTAATGCACCCATTCTTATTCATCTATTGCAGCTATATCTTTTATCTACAAACTGCACGCCATGGCGTCAAGGTTTCCTGAAGAAAACCGGGTTCAACTGATAGCAAGAAAAGGTCATGACATGAAGTGGTCATGTGACAAGCACGCTGAGCCAATCAAATTTTACTGCAAAGAACACAAAATCCCAATTTGTCATCCATGCGCTACCAAAGCTCACGGCCAGAAACCATGTGAGCTAGACGACATCGAGGATGTCATCTTGGAGAGGAGGAGAAAACTGGATAATAAACAGCACGAGATTGAGGAAATGAAGAAACAACTGAAAACGCTTGACTCTAAAATAAATTCCAGTGCAACCTCTGCAAGTAACCACCTTCAGACAGTCAACGATGAAGTCAACTCCACACACAAAGAACAATCAAAAAGAGTGAAAGACGATAAGGAAAAGATTCGTCTCATCAACGGGGTAGCGGATGAGGAAATTCGTATTATCAACGAAAAGAGGGACAGACGGATCACAACATGCAATGCTGAGATAGAAAGGCAGCAACAAATCCCCAAAGAAAGCCAAGCAAAACTTATCTCAGAGACGAAGGCAATCAGCGAAGTGGTTGCCAAACAAATTAAAGATCTCACAAGTAAGAATCAGAATGCAATCAGCACTATGGATAATATTGACGTAAAGATCAAACGAATCAAACAACATGACAAAACATTAGTGAATGAAGCTCCTCAATTACTTGCATCAATATCCCTAGATGACAATATAAGTTCAAATGTTCATCAAGATGTAATGGACTGTTTTGACCGAATTGAGCGTGAAGTTCAGAAAGTGAAGTTTGTCGAGGGTGAAGTAGGTGGGGAACACTACGGGAGAATTGATGGCTATATCGGTAAATTGGAGCTTGTCAAGTCAATTCGATTGTTAATGAACCTTGGATATGTGGTTTGATCAGTGATGATGAGATATGTGTGCTGGACGTAAGGAACCAAGCCACGTTTGTTACAAATATCAGCACTGAACACACACAGAAAGTCATTGAAGGACGTAGGGACGTTGGTATTATATCTTGCGCCTCCATAGGCAGCAACGTAATAGTATGTGGTAAGTGGGGAGGGGACTGCATGGGTGACAGTTTGGATGGATTTATCACTCTCTATGACAGACAATGGAAGGTGATTAGAGACATCAGCGTACCGAGGAATAACCTCTTTAGTGCAGAGGTGTACGTTGATGTTGACCGGGATGGGATGATCCTCGCTGGTCAGAATGATCAGTCTAATATCTACGTCATCAACCCTGCCGATGGTAAGATACTAAACACTGTTAAGATGCTGGGCAAGGTGGTGTGGGGTGAGATACGAGCCTTGTCATCAGGTGATATCGTTGTGACGACAAGTTATAATGAATTCACTGTCATCTCACGATCAGGAGAAGAGAAACTGACAGACACACTCTACATCACATACTTGGATGACGAGCGTACTTTAATTATACGCAGTTGATCAGGTGTCCTGCGATGGTATCGTCCAGGCAAGGAGGATCGCGTCATACGTGAGATCAGACCGACACGTTTACACTACTAACCCATGCCTCGTTACTCCTCCTGGTAACCTTGTAGCTTGTGATGGAGACAAGCTTTTTGTGTACAAGAAGAGATTTATTGTATAAGTTATCAGAAGAAATAGATGGAATTCCTCATATTGCAGGCCCAATTAGCCTCAATGGAATATTGTCTTTATTATTCACATGTTCTAATAACCCATTTGAAGTTAAAGCATATTAACTTCTCACGAAGGAATTTGTTTTACATATTGAATACTAACGAATTATTTTTATTTGATATAACTTCTAAATCTTGGTGACTTTTTAGAAGTTTAGTTTTTACCACAACACCCAGAATAAAATAATTTTTACAGATCAATAATTACATACTTTATTTCTTAATATAATAATGGAAATTAGAATCACAGTAATTTATAAAATTTCTGTGAAAATTGAACAGTGCGTTTGAAGAGTATTTCTGGGTACAGATGTTTGAAAGAAACCAGATGAAGCTAATCGTATGTATGCTTGTAATCTTTATATACTTCCATGTGGACTATATGGGCAATAGTGTATTAATATACCATGGTGATGATACACCATCATCTAGATTGATTTTAAATAAGGATTACGACACACCACAATGTACGCTTCTTACAACTTTAAATTGCCAATCGGTCGAACAAAGATTAAAATATCACTACTTCTTGTTAGTTTTTAAAATTATAGATGTCATGGCCCCAACTTATTTAAAATCACTCATCAATCATCGCACTTACAACTACTGTACCCGCTATTCATTGAATTCTCTTCTTGACATCCCATACCCCAAAACCGAATTTAAAAACAAATCTCATTCTCGTATAAAGCAAGCACCCTGTTTAACAAACTTCCTTTTTTCATTTCAATCAACCAAATCAATTGAAACATCTAAGCGCGGATGCCGATTGGCCAACATTTATTATAGTAGAATCTCCGTTCTTATTTCCCTTTACCGGTATAATTGTTATTCTTACGTTATATATGTTTGTACTCTATATTACGTCAAACATGTCTATGTTTAGTTTTATGAATGTTATATTTTCATGTATTCCTTGTATTTTTGTATATCACATGTTTGTTTTGTCGCCCTAGAGGGCGTACTTTGAAAGCAGTTTTTTTTTACTGAATGTACCTACCCTCTATTTTAAATAAAAATTGAATAAAGAAATAAATAAATCTATGCCATCATCATCATCATCACCTCGATCGTCATAATATCACAATTTCATTTTCAGGAACTGTAAGCATATCATCAAAATGATCACCATGCCTTGTCGATTGGAAATCTATATTGTGCTCTCTAGCTACATGTTATTGCTACTAGTAGCTCAGGGAGTACTCAAAGCACCAGGCCTTTTCGTGTATAAGGTAACCAAATGAAACTGACGAATCGAAACCTATTTAAGAGGCATGGAAGGCCAGTTATAATATGCAATATCCATGCATGAAAATAATAGAGGAGATGGGTAATATGATAAACTTTGATTACGATGCAACAACAAGAAGTAAATCAGAAACATATCAATATTAATGATATAAAAATTTAATTTAAGATTAAATCATTTTGTTATTGTCCACTTGTAAATTTAATTTGGTAATCCTTAAATGTTTCTAATTTCTTGCAAAAATTAATTTTTGAAACTGAAAATCGATCCGATACAAGGAAAAGTTCGGATTGTAACAATGCAACGATTTTCCTTTTCGATGCTGTTAAGCATCATTTAACCCCCTTCTATCCTTCTGTAAAGCATATATCATCTTAGGGAATTCCTCATATTGTAACATCACATCTTTTCCATATGCTGTAGACGAAAAGGTCATTATTGCAGTCAATCTATACATGCAAGACAGCATAAAAGGGCCGAACTGAGTAAAGGACACAGTGCATAGGAATACGTCCCGAATATGGGGATTCCCCCTCGACCCATACAAACCATGATGTAATGGTTAAAAGTCTCGCCAAGAGATGACGCTCTGCTATGTTGTCGAATAGATAGGTTGACATATGTATGCATAGTAACAGTGAGTTGGAGATGGCGCGCTTCACTCTCGAACGCTCGGGCAAAGTAGCTCACAACCAGACGATCTCCCAATGCTTGTAACATAATCGCAGGGCTCCGTTTCGGTTTAATTTGAAATTGATAACAACCTGCATCTGTCCCTTAAATGAGCAAATATGAATTCTGATACAAGCCCCTTTACCACACAACAATGGTTATATTTTACTTCGAGAGTACTCAAGTAAATTCATAGACACCTCTACTCCTCATACCTTTCTTTTTAAACAAACGAAGTTCATCAAGTTTTATTAAAGACCCTATCCAAAGAAAATACAACTTTTCATCAATGGAAAGCTGAATGAACATAGAATACAAATATAAAGGAATTCAAAATATTTACCCTTTCAGTATTGCACAAAAGCGAATTAAAACCTTTTTTTCCGCACCTCTCCAAATTACAGGTCAACAGGGGTCAAATTTGACGCAGTTACAGTGACGACACCATATGTGCTCGCCTATATAGCTGAGGTAATGAGCCGTGCTTAATTAATGCAAAGTCACTGTGAATATGCGTACTCCACATACGGTGATGTCATCAATTCGATAGCTAGTTTTTAGGTCAACAACTCCCGATTTTCACAGCTTTAGATTTCGAGTTTTCAGAGAGCTGTTACTCGTCTGACAGGCACTAAAGTAGCATATAATTGGTATTGTTGTAATCTATGGCTTGTCAGCTTTCCTTTGATATATAATTCATCTATTTCATATTTCATTCGGACAGGGCCTTTAAGTTCATCAAGAGTTATATTAGAGAGGAAAGAAAAGGAGCTTTAAATGCTTTCCCCTGACTTTAATGAAATAATGGCCTTCTCCGTCAAAAACCCTGACCAATCACAGAGCATCATGGACATGACGTGCTTATGTTTTGTTTGCGTAATGGGTAGGTCACTGACGTCATTTATAACAATAACGATAACTAGATTTCTTTGTTCTATGAAATGTTTATTTCTTCAAACATAAAAAGTAAAAATCAAAACATATACATTTTATTATTCAGTAGTTCATAAATCAGTGGCGAGTCAAAACTAAATTTGTACATTTTCTTTTTCTTTCAAATCATTATACAGAAGAACAATACTAAAAATACACATACTTCTTTTTGTTATCAAACAATGCTTTGTAAATATAAATTGATAATAATCTTTAAATAAGACATAATAATACCCAAGAAGATAGAAAATTATTATCAAAACCAAAAAGGAAAAGGAAAAAGGGAAGGTAATGAGATTGTTAAAGATACTACACTATACTCGATACTATGTTGTGTGTACGTATATGTTCGTGTATCTGTTAATATACGGGAAGCTACATTATAGAGTGTACTTTCAATTAAGAAACGTCTCGTTATCGATATCGTTATGGGCGTAGTCTGACCAGAGCCAAACAATAAGATATTCCAAAACTGTAGAAAATTCGTTTGTAAAGGCATTTCTTCCTAAAGTACCACTCCTTTATATGCGATACCTAACTATATTCCCTATAAATAAATGACTGAAACCCGCACAAAATGTTTAGGGTTTCAGATACGTTCCGGAGACATGAGTACAAAAATAAATCATATTGCCTCTTCGTTCACGTTTTTTATTGTAGCATTAAGAATCTGATTTGATGTATATGTTAATCGTTTACTGTGCCTTTGAAGTTTCATTGTCGATCTCAGAGCATTTTAACATTGTATTCTTGAAATATTTTCATGAAACATCAAGTTCGTGGAAGAATAATAATTTTTTTACTAAGTGGCAGGCACTTCATCATTTGTTTATATGAGAAAAAAAGGAGAGAAATGTGAAAATATTTTGTTTTATTTGAGTTAAAGAAAGACTTGATTTCATTGAATTGTAAATGTTTTGTTTGATTCAATAAAATAGCCTATGGAGGGCTAAAACGTTTTTTTTGGTTTAAGTTCGTGGAAGTTTGCTTTAAAATGTTAAGATGTCACTTAAATCCGGCATGGGAAGATGGAGAAGAACAAAAAAGGAATGGTATATCATCGAAGCCCGATCGTAAAGACTTTCGAAAATTCAACCTACAATGTATACAGATATTAGTAATATTTTGCATCACCTAATGAAACATGAGAATGACATATTACAATAAGTTGAACGTGATTTGTATAGGCAATACATCAGGCTATTGTATTTTGTATACATTTGAAAAATTCATTCACATTGTACATGAATATCTTGTTTTAAATAACATAGGCAAATAATTATTACAAATATGAAGAAAAAATATATTTGAAAGAGACGTGGAACATTTTAAACAATTGTACAAGTATGTACTTATATATTACTCAAAATTGTATAAAATGCGTAGAAAATAATAGGACGATAATTCATATAAATTGTTTGGTGGTGATTATTTACCTGCTTGTGTCTTGCATTAATTATGGCAAATGATACAGGGGTAAATCTGATAGCAATAACTATAACGGAAATTACATTGTAACTTGTTTTGGTGTACAGTTCGATTTCAAGTTTTAAGTTTCAAGTTTATTCATTTCCACTTTACCGAAAATAACATAATTGAATATAATGAACATGGTAATAATTATAGCTAAACATGCAATATAGAAACATAATGTACATGGTAATAGTTATAACAAAAGATACAATCATAAGTTTGATAAATACATTTCGATTGGTCAGAAACTCATTCTCTGATTGTTGCTGTTGGAAGTGCCCTTACATTTATTTGTCGAAACTCTTTGCAATCGTATTACTACATTGTTACCATGTCATTTCGCCTTGCAAAAATATTACTATTTACGGCGTCAATATGCCCTTAATGCAGTGTTATTGCCCCGTATTGAAAGAGAAGGTTGAGTTCTAGAATAGGTGAACAATATTTGTGAGCTTTTTCAGTCTTTGTGTGTTAGTGATTAAGAGTATAATATACCGAGAACAAAAAATGTCCTCTGAAAAGGATTGCTCTTCAAATGCCCTCATCCTGCTCATATTGGAAATACGACAAATAACAGCTAAATGTTGTGGACCACAACTTTCATGCCGCATGTTTGTGTAGTCCCATATACACAATTATGTGTACCATGTGTGAAGTGCCGGTGACTCTTAGCAAAACAAAGCCATTACAAAAAACACTTTGAAGAGTCCCAAACCTCACAGTATACTAAAATACCTTTGCGCTACATGATCAACCTCTCCAATGAATCAGTTTACTAACATATTCAAATTGTATGCATACTTTTTAAACAAAGGTTGTTTTTGACAACGGAAAGTTCGCCCGTTGCTTGTCCGACATAGCAACAAGTAATATATGCAGACCTAATTCCAAGTATTGTACCTCATTCATTAATTTTGTTATGTGGTGTAAACAAATGTCACTGATCCTTAATATTAAGAAAACGAAAGAAATTATTGTGGATTTCAGGAAAAGGGATAATGTTATTTTGCCGCTGGCTATTGATCGAGATGATATCGAGATGGTTTCGAACTACAATTTTCTAGGAACCCACATTGACAAGGATTTTAGTTGGACAACTAATACTCAAAACATTGTGTCAAGAATTAACCAAACGTTACATCTCCGAAGGAATTCGAAAACATTCAATATCAGAAAGGAGACTCTTCTCTTTTTCTATGATAGCATCATCAAACCAATTATCTCCTTCTCCTGTCTTGTCTGGTTCTATGGTCTCACCTCTCAAAACAAAATGAAACTGATGAGGGTAATGAAACCTGCAAGTAAGGTAATTGGATTACCGGTTAAACAACTCGAAGAGATAGCTGAATCAGCTGTAATTGATAAGTTCAATCACATCATTGAGGATGAAACTCATCCTCTACATATTTTATTTTTATTTATTTATTGGTATATAATGATCGACCAGCAGCACAAGGCTGAAAGGGTCAATTTACAAAGGTACAGTAATGTATATAAATATACATGTACAATAGTATTACAAAACATAGTATATAAATCAGTAACATATTGATAATACAACAGAATTATATTGCATTCGATTATGTACATTAAATGAAAGGATGTACTGGCAAGAGATATAAAAGCAGGGGAAGGTATATGGCTCATGAAAGTGAGAGTGATATAGAGCGAAAGGGGTAGAGAGAGAGAGAGGATGAGAGAAAAGGGGAGGTACAGTGAGAGAAAGGAGAGAGAGAGAGAGAGAGAGCAGGGAATGGAATGAACATAAGTAAAACATATTATTCCTAATTACATGTAATGCATTTATGAAAATTAAGAGAAGTCAACTTTCGGCGAGACAACAATCATCATCACACAAGTACATGCAAGAAGAGATAAAAGGGAAGGTTAAAAGAAGGAAGACAAAAAGGAGAGAAATTTGAAGAGAGAGAAACAGAGATAGAGAGAGAGGGAGATGGAGAAAGAGGGAGGGAGAGAGAGGGGAAAAACTGCAAGTAAATATAACAATAACTGAAATACAAAGAAAATCATATACATACAACCGTAGAATTAAGACATGCAGGCTGATATAGTGACATTGATTTATTGACTCAAAATTAAGATAAAGATCTGCAAGAAAGTGTAAGGGGGTGAGAGTTACTTCAAGATTCTGGCAAGGTAAGGGATGGTGGATTTACGATATCTTTCAGTATTACATTTAATTGTCGGAAAACCTGTCATGTTGCGCAACTGTCTCATGCTTGAGGCGGACTTGGGAATGGGCAGAATGTGTTTGTGGTGATCAGAGTTCCTGAGCTTCTGTCCAAAACTTAACAAAAGTGAGTCCCTTCTGGAGGATAGGGAAGTAAGGTTGGTTATGGCAAGGGCATTCGTATAGTCAACATTATATCCAACAAATCAGGACAAATAGATTTAGGGGGCCATTTCTCATACGTGCCATGACATTGTACAATGACAGGTTCAGGAGGTAATTGTTAGTTACGGAATCAGCAATTTAAGGATACATAGATGTACTGCACATTTATACTTTGATAATCTGCCTTACTTAACCGTACAGTGATAACACATGTAGTGATTTATGATATGTCTACGGTAGCAGTTTGTGTTATTTCGTTTCTATACCAGAGCTGAACACACTTTTAATTTATACTCCTTTTCATTCTATTATTTTCTACATGTAGCATATAGAAATTAAGTCATGTGACCAAATAACACATGCCTTTGACACAAACCTATTTCTCAATAAAATTCATTTGATGTATTTTTATTTTTGGACAGTGTTAATCTGGATCAAATTTACTCTCAAATTTACAGGTGTCGGGATTCATTTCCTTTCATTTCAGTTTTTATTAGCAAAGTATAAATTATCAGAAGTACAAATTATAATTGATAATATATTTGTATATCTTGTCTGTCTGATAATAACTTGGGGTCTGTGCAGATTTAAAATATGCCTAATGTTACGGTGCTGTATTTGCATGCATGTCTTGCATTTTAGTACTGTGCAGTACCGGTTGGCTTTCCCTGGGTGCACTCTGGCGCTCTGGAGCCCAGAACAATGAAATGGTTCACTGAACCGAATTGTTCTGTGCTTTTAGAGTCTATTGTTCTGGATTTTGGAGTGTTAGGTGTGCTCGGGGAGTGCTAGCTGGTGCTGTACATGTCTCCTTCTCTTTTCTCTGCTTATGTTCCTTCCTTCTGTTTTCACCCAATATCTGGTTTTCTCTTTCTCTATCTCTCCGGTACTACTGTACTACTGTTGTTGTAAGTTTTTCTTCTTCTAGTCATCCACATGTCTGTTTATGTTAGGCCTATACCATTTTGTACTCATGTTAAATTGTGTGTTGTATTTATTCCTGATTTTGTATAAATTGATGGTATCTTAATTAATTGATGTTATATATATTTGCAGAAATAGCCGGAAAGTGATTTTTATGCCATGTTATTTTGTGCATAATTTGAATTGAATTGAATTAATGATAATTATGTTAATGGAATAACTGGTTACTAGGTCCCAAGGAAAGAAACATCCAAATATTTGAATATTTTAGTAAACCGGTCAATTGCTTCCATACAGTTTTTTTTCACACTGCAATTGCATGATCAGAACTCATCTTTCTCTTCAAAGTGCATTGTTAATATCATGCCTGACAGCGTTAGTTGCCCTTTTTTATCACATGGAATTACTTGCACTCGTGTTGTTGTTGTTGCTGTTTTACATTAAATATTTGCATGACTTATACTCTGGTCCGACTCATATGTATGCTGTAATATTGTACGTTTAGAGAAGGAATTTCCAGTATGGACAATGAATTTAAAGTTTCGACAAATTGAAATAAATGATACCAAAGTTAGAGAAAGAGAGAGTCGGTGATATATATATATATATATAGAGAGAGAGAGAGAGGGGGTGGGGGAGATGATGGCAAACACTGGCTGAGAGACAGGGAAATACAGTTCATTCACTAGACCCTCAATCCTAGGCTTGAAGGTTCGAATCCCAGCCCTGCACTAACGTCCTTCGGCAAGACATTCATCCACATTTGCCTCTCTCCACCAGGTGTAAATTGGTTCCTGACTACTGCTGGGGTAATAGTAATTCCAGGGCTTTCAGGAAAGACAACGTTGATGCTGATGAGGTTTCCCTGGGTATTAAAGCATTATAAGCTCCATACGAAGTAAATAGATGATAAAATCTTCGGATAGAAAGTGTTAGTGGAAGACAGACATAAATGGAGAGATAGGGATGAGATGAGAGGACACGTGGGCGATAAACAGAAGAGAGAGGAGAAAGTAGAGAAAAAAGAAGGACAAATCTGAGAAACAGACAGTGAGAACAAAATCATTTACAAAAGAAAACCATCTGTTGAGAGCCAAATGGCATTAACGTGTACCAATCACCTAGTAAATATAATTTATGTACTGCCAGAATGTATGAATAACCTTTAAAAACTTTACCTCCCATTCTCTGCGCCAACAGATAAGGAGTCGTGTATGAAGAAAATAAAGAATAACATAATAACCCTGTGTCTGGAACCCAAGTCGGCTTTGTTTATTCCATAATGTCTATGAGCTTACACCGCTATGTACCTGTCTCGATCTACCGAGCAGTTCCGAGCATCGTTCTCCCCCATTGGCATCTTGAGTTATCTAGTTGCTGTAATCCTCCCTATTTCTACTCTTCTCCTAACGGAAGTCCTGACAGCTTTAATATTTCCGACACAAGCAACGCTTGATCTCCAAGAAAGCACAGATTCAGAACACCAACAAGCCAATGTTCCATGTCAAGTGGCCCCCAACAGAGGCCTCAAGTTAATGTTGGTTGTTGTTAGCTGCTAAATAGCAGTTACATCATCTGCTAAACCCCAAACGTGACAGCCTATTTTCTGGTTAATCTGAGCGTTTTGGCCGTCACCTTTATCTGGAGCCCACTAAGTTCTGGTCTGATAAACCTCATGTTCCTCAACTCCTGCGCAAATCTAATCATCTACACAATCCGCTACCTGCCTTTCCGTAAGGCACTCAAAGAATTGTTTTGTGCAGCTACGGCGTCATCTCAGAGCACACATCTATTTGGTCATTTATCCGAATCTGTTAAAAGTACCAATGTAGAAGATTTAGTTTCCAAAGTCAACAGAAAGGCCTGAATCTAAAGGGAATGAAATGCAAGCGATATGTTTTTTTCTAAAAGGGGGAGAGGATGTGTGTGTGTGTGGTGGGGGGGGGGATTACCAGTATAATATCTGCTTCTACTTGAGGCGTCATAAGTAAATCGAATAATAGTCAACATAGTTATAATTTATTCACGTCATTTGCGAATACTTTTTTCTGTGTTTTCTTAAAAGATGCAGTTTTGGTGAAATTGTAATGGATCTGTTAGAACATTGAAAATTTCCTGTTATTTTCCTATATCTTTAACATTTGTTTTAACTGTTAATATTTTTCTTTAAATGGGGGTATCTTTTGATATAAAGAGATTTTCTCCTATTAAAAGTACTGTCTTGTCTCTTTCCTTTAAATAAGAAAATCATAAGAACTTACCCAATACCTGAGCGGTCGTCTATTAAAACCATTCGGAAAGTCCAACTGGTTTGGGTTTTATGATGGGTTTTCTTCTCGAGTCATTCGATATGTTGTATTGTGGGCCAGCCGATTCACAGATGGATAGCTAATTAACATGAACAGTAAAAATTGAAGAAAAATATATATTGATTAAAAAAAGCCCGTGAAGGATCCAGGGGTGGGAAGGATTCACAGTTTTAGAGCAGTCTAAGACCCTAAATAAGGAAAGTAAAAATGAATAAACCTTCGTTCTTCTTGCTATCTATTTGTTTTCCTTTTTTTTTTTAAATTCCCCCATGCATCCAAATGTTCAACGTCCATTGTCTACAAGATGTTAGTACAGTCATAGCAATTCTTGGATCTTAAAGAGGGCGTAAAGGGTTCGTGCAGATGTGAGATGCTGTGGTCCGGTGGATAAGTCTCCGGACTGTAAATCACATTGTACAGGGTTCGAATCCCTGCCACAGTACTACCGTCATGTGACAGTATATTAATCTACATTTGTTACACTCGACCCAGGTGAGATAAAGTGCCGTTCCTAGCGTTTGGAGGGTAATGTATGTAGCACTGTTTGGGTACACATACGGTGACTGCACATGCAGTGCTGATTTGATTTATTTTTTCTGTTTGATTTTCTTTTTCTTTGGCAGTTTTACAAATATACAGTCAGACCGCAGCGCTCGCAAAATCGCCCGTATTTATTCAAGTCGTATGCATGTTTTTGCTCCTCTTGCATACGTAATGAGCAAAAAACATGGCACAGTTCTCGTTCTTCTTATCTGCTCAGGATTCATTTAATGACAATGAATTTGTCATAAATATTGAGCCAGAATAATAAACATTATAGTGTACTATTCAATAAGTAGTGAGTGATGTTTTAAAATGTGAAAAAACACGAAGAAAACTTGGAGAAAAAAATATTTGAAGAGTCGGATATTCATGTTAAAAACTCATTTTTATCGGGGGTGCATCTCGTTAAATTTTGGCTTACCACATAATGTAGATATTTTCCTAACATAATATCATAGTTCCTATTGATGTTTATCTCAATACCAGTCAGGAACAAGCAAAGTAGTAGCTGATGCATACTAGACTTCGGCGGAAAATTGACATGGCCGATCGGCGAGCGTTTTGCGTGAAGATCAACCGGGGGATACTACGCTATATCTAGTTTTGCGTCGATTATCGATGTACTGTGCGGTCCAACCAGTCCGTGCGCTATACGTGATGAACACGCACGGAGGATAGTGTGATAGGATAGGTGCTTAACCCCCGGGCGTAGAGGCTTTGTATTGCCCCACATACTTACTATTGTGTATGATACTCGTGCGATACATAATAATAGAAGTGTACAGAAAGTACAAGTTGGATTCGGATATGCACACAAGTACACTCAAGTACAATATAGAATACCAGCTCTAGACTGAATAGGGGACAGAAGGGAGGATTTAAGTGTCTATGTAGGCTATTTTCGGTCAGGTTTTGATATCATTTTAACAAAGAAGACACATCATTCTTTCTCAAATGTATATTTGTGTAAATACAAACTTTCGGGGCAATGTGATTGAAAAATGAAAATATGATTGTTTCCATCCCTGCTAATAATTTTATGGTTGTAAAAGTTCTGAAATGTGTTTTTATATTTGTAAACCATGGACTAATGAGAAGAGCCTTAAACAGGAATTTCTTTTGGTAATTCCCAGGCATTCAATGATGGTAATATTTTATTTGATAATTCTTTGTGTAACTCCAGTTCATTCATGTGTATTCCTGGAAATAAAATATTACAAAATTCTTTCCCTTATGCTCTTTTCTGTTTGTTATTTTGTTTTATAGTGACCCGCTGAATATATATATCTGATAATTTATTTTCTGATTTTGTTTATGTGTTTATGGCCCTCAGATAAAAATCTTAGTGTGTGTATGTGGGCTGAAGGGCTCAAATAAAACTTATAGAATTCTAATTTTCATCTTCAACATCATAATCACAATCATCATCGCCATCATCATCACGATCATTATCATCATCACCATAGCCATCATCACCATCACCACCGACATCATCACCATTATTAATTGCCATGATCACCATCACGATCACGACCAACAGCATTGCCATCATCATCACCACCATCAGCATTGCCATCACGATCATCATCGCCATCATCATAATCACCGTCATCATGATCACCGTCATCATTATCATCACCATAGCCATCACGATCGCCATCACCACTGACATCATCACCATTGCCATCACGACATCATAATCACCGTCATTATAATCACCATGATCGCCATCACCACTGACATCACCATTGCCATCATCTCCACCATCGCCATCACCACCATCACCATCATCATCACCAACCTATCAACATATGTCAATGCTCGACTATTTACATTATATCACCTTGTGTAGGTACTATTTTGGATGAAATACAAATCTGACAAAATATCTTTTAAAAAGATTGTTATTCTTTTTTTTTTGGTATTATTTAACAGGTCTGTGTAATTTACATTTCTTAATCAACATTCATGCTAATTAACCCAGAAGAAACCAGCTCTGGTTTCTTCTGAATAGCCTAGTAAACAGACAACGGTTAAACTAAAAATTATTGTTCACACTACTACTAATAATAAATGAAATAGGACTAGGAATAAAATTTCCATTTTTAATATCTATATTTTATTTATAAACTGACTTTGACATTTATGTTGAGACCATCACACGCATAAAATGTGTCGCTGAGAATAAAAGTATTATTAGAGTAAAAATTGTTAAATTGTATAAAGGTTCAGTCAGTTTTCTATTAATATAATAAATGCTTTGTTTGTGTGAAGCTCCGAATACCACCTTGGAAGTATCAGAGATACAAAAATGTAATCATTTGAAATGGATTTTTCTTTTACTGAAAGAATAAGCTGAACAAAATCCTTCTCGTCCTTCTCCCAAACTCCCCGTTCAAGATTGTTTGTTCCTATGTGAAGCAAAACTGCATGCTGTCGAGTCTTCAAATAAAGGCATGCCATGGAGTCCAGCAAATGTTGATCCAGGAACTTGTGCAATGGAGACTGATGTGCGATGTCTGTGTCTTTCGAAAACTTTTTGTCAATGTTCCGCAAGTTTCGATGGCTGAGTGCGTCTGTCAGAAAAACAACAACAAATGATAAGAAGAGGGAATATAAAATGGCTTAGTTCAATGTATGGGGATTTGAAAAGATCTGATCAAAGTAGCAAGCCATTTATGGTAGACAAAAACTGACTTGCATTCAAATTTATCTTTTAAATGAAAATAAATTACAAGTGTCAGATTCATGAAGTTTTCCTTCATTTTTCCACATGTGCACAAGTTGTTAAATGTAAGTGTTTAACTTTGGCCTTTTGTTTTAATTCTGCTCTGTTCATTATCATAATACAACTCGCACAAGGGAAATGCTGCTTATTTCTATGGCTGGTTGTAAAGTTTGAGTTGACCAGAAGGCAGAACCAAAGTTTAAGAATCCCTAAATTAATATAATTAATTATCCTGTAATTTGTAATTTTAATAATATCCAGCTCAGCTCAGGATTCAAGTTCTTTACAATTCGATCACACCCTTGGCCTTGATACTTGTCTAACCATGCTTAAGCCCTTGGAAATATACTTATAAAACATATCATTTGATCTAGATTTATAATGAATAGCAATGACTAATGAGCAGTCGATTTATTTACATTGCTGTCGATTCGCGACAACAAAAACTAAAAAGCTGACAAAAATATATACACATGGGACTACATAAATTTGTGCTGTATGCGCCACACAATGGCACAGCGACACACAAGACACCCCGCCATTCCTGACTGAAAAGCCGTAGCCATAGCAATTTCCGCGGTTTCGAATCATTTTCCGTCTACTTCCGGTAGATTTCCAAAATATAGTCAAATAATTTGGGCATATTTCTTATTCAAATATTACTTGCATCTACATGTTTTCAACATCAAACGATGGACTGGTTATCAAAGTCGACGTAGGATGCAAAAATTCGAAATAATATTATCAATACCAGTCAGGAACAAGCAAAACACGACACTATGTAATGAGTAGTTAATTTCCGAGGACTAAAAAACGCTCTTTTTGTTTGCGATAAAAGTAGGCCAAAAATCTAATTAATTTGGGCAAATTTGGTGTCAAAGAACAGCGAAAATTTCAGAGATTGACTTACCCCATGATTCCGCCATGATGAATTGCACTGTAAGCCGTATGAGGACGACAAAATGATGCTACCAAAATCCCGTGGTTGGTCTCGTGTTTTACGAGAGCGTTGTAAGCGAGCTTTTCACCGCACGAGAATCTGAATAAAAATTGCCGTACAGCCTCATTATCGCGCACGCTGCGGTCTGACTGTATATAACAAACAAATCATTGAACATTTTATACATGACAAAAGAATATATGTAAAACATAGTAAGGTTGGCTGTAACTAATCGAAAACATCAAACAGGAGGGTTGACAAAGTAAGCAAAGTTTGATAGCATGACTACTCTCAATGGATATATAATAATACAAACTAGCAGGGCCCGTGGAAAATCCACGGGATTCTAGGGAGGGTGGGAAGGGGTTGTAAATACTTTAAAATAGATATGTGCTATCGATTTTTTATTTATTTATTTATTTTTTTTTTAATTTTTTTTTAATAATAATTTTTAATTATAATTTTTATTATATTAAAAAAGATATTTCTGTGCTAGATGATATTATTTTTCTTCATTGTATATGCCTACTTTTTATCATTTTATAATTTTTCTTCTTCTTTTCATTAATATTTTACTCGTTAGAATACCAACCTTTTGTTTGCTGTCCCATCATGTATCGTTTTGAATTTTGAATTTTTATCTGAATTATGTAATAAAACTTGAAAACTGGAAGAAAACAGTGAAATCAATAATTTGTAATCAAAATTGATGCAGATATTTTAGACTTTACCTTCGTTTTCACTTTCGTTATTTACGATTATTGTCGTCACTTCGTTCCTATTATTCTCACTATCCCTTTCCCGGATCCTCACTCGTTATCTATACAAATCAAGGGCGTCATTGCAATCCGAGTTTGAGCATGGGGGACACAATTACATGTCACTCTCTCTCTAGTTACGCTGTTTCACGGCATGTACTTTCATTGGTGACCGGTTCATTTATTGTCTTTTTCATCTTTGACGTTTCATTACATTTTTAGAGAAAGAAGACGATTGGTTGTACGGTTCTCGACTCTTAATCTTTGTCTGAATTCAGTTTCCACCTCCGCGCGAAGCGCGTAAGTTTTGACGTTTCATAATTATTAGAGAAAGAAGACGATTCGTTGTACCGTTCTCGTCTCTTAATCCCTGTTTCATTAAATTTTTAGAGAAAGAAGACGTTTCATAGTACCGTTCTCGACTGTTTGAATAAAGTTCCCCCGCGCGAAGTCAACAGAGAGAGAAAGAGAGAAAGAAAGAAAAAGGAAAGATTTTAAACCCAAATCGTGGGGGACATTTCACCACCTGAAAATTGTGGGGGACGTGTCCCCGTGCCCCCAGGATAATGGATTGACGCCCCTGATAGGCCTACGAATATTGTTCTCAGCATGCACTTCACTCCCATTATCATTTTGGTTTTTCACACATTGCTAAGTTAATTTAGTCCTACAATGAAAATAATATACAAATATACAATGACACTCGAAGGATAATGGATTGACGCCCTGATAGGCCTACGAATATTGTTCTCATGCACTTCACTCCCATTATCATTTTGGTTATTTTCACACATTACTAAGTTAATTTAGTCCTACAATGAAAATAATATACAAATATACAAATATACAATGACACTCGAAGTGACTCGAGGATCTAGCTAAAACTATTCGCATCGAAGGAACATCAAATCGTATTATATTATCCCGAGGGCCATCGATCGCGGCCCCAGAGAGAACAGTACTGTTCCCGAGTGCGAATAGTTTTAGCTTGTTCCGAGAATGAGTCATTGTATAATTGTTTTATATCCCTTCCACCTGTAGGCCTATCATTCCTTGGACACTTCTGTAATAGCATGTACCGTACTCACATTCACATCACATTCAATAAAGAAATAAAAGAAAACAACAATTCATTGCACGGCTCAAACACGAAACATTGAAGAATCTAAAGACACGCTATACAGCCAGTATTACAGGTACAGCAGTAGAGTGCTGCAGTTACCGCACAGGGTACAGTAAATTGCATGGCGTGAGCGCCGTGACTGGCACCGCCGGAGTTGCCCGTGCGGAGGCATTTGATATTACGTGAGCTCGCTGAATTTACCTTCTCGTCAGTTATATGGTCTCGATAATTACAATCTATTTGCGTTATTGTTGTTGTGATTTTAATGTAGTTTTCATGAAAAGACCAATAAAGCAGAAGCTTGGACTATGATTATGTTGACATGGTTCACAGAATATGTATAAATATTTTCAAAGTAAAGATTTTACGCGAAAAATCGGACGGTTTGTGCCATATATCGCAGCTGTCGCACGAATTAACTCAACTGTGTGTGTGTGTGGCCTGGGCGTAGAACCAACATAATACGTTCTCGATCGTCAGTTTGGCTGCTGCAAAGGCCTATATATAGCAAGATGCCTAACACCGGACAGGCCCAACCCGTTGCGCCTTGTACTTGCTACGCCACATGACTTGAGTGGATTGTCGTATGCTGTGTATTTCTCTGGCATGCCCGTAAAGTGCCTACAAAGCATATCATAAGCAAGATGCCTAACACGGGTAGGCCCGCTCTGTTGCAGCGTGTATCTGCTACAACACATTATAGAGTGGATCGTCTCCTAAAAGTGTATCTCCTTGATTAGACAGAGGGCGGGTGCACGCCTTGCTGCCTCACTCTCGCGGGTTCGTCGCCTTCTTGCACGGACAACGACGGCCGTGCTCTCGTCCGCTCGTCCTCCCCGGGACCCCGAAACCACCTTTAACGACATCGACGGCGACCGCGGGGTCGACGTGGCACGCGGGATACGGAGACATGCCTCGTATAATTGTGTCGCCGTTCCCGCGCCTCGGCGAAGGGGGCGCGGTCGAGGAAAGACGTTTTTCATGAACCGTTTTACCCCCCGCGACGATTTTGCGTATTAATATATAGACTAGCAGGACCCGTGGAAAATCCACGGGATTCTAGGGAGGGTGGGGGTTGAAAATAGATATGTGCTAACGATTATTATTATCAATATTATTATATTTTTTTTTTGATTTTTTTTTTTTTTTTAATAATATTTTTTAAAGATAATTTCTTTTTATCATTTTATAATTTTTCTTCTTCTTTTCATTAATATTGTACTCGTTAGAATATCAACCTTTGTTTGCTGTCCCATGTATCATTTTGAATTTTTTTCTTCATAAATATGTATCATGTAATAAAACTTGAAAATTGGAAGAAAACAGTGAAATCAATAAGTTGTAATTAAAATTGATGCATATATTTTAGACTAATACTTTCTTTTTACTTTCGTTAATTACGATTATTGTCGTCACTTAAATTCGTTCCTACTTTTTTCACTATCCTTTCCGGATCCTCACTCTCGTTATCTATACGAATATTGTTGTCATGCATGCACTGAAAATAATATACAAATATACAAATATAAAATGACACTCGAGGATCTAGCTAAAACTATTCGATCGAAGGAACATCAAATCGTATTATATTCTCCCGAGGGCATCATCGCGGCCCCAGGGAGAACAGTACTATTGATGTTCCTGAGTGCGAATAGTTTTAGCTTGTTCCGAGAATGAGTCATTGTATATTTGTTTTATATCCCTTCCACCCAGGCGCGGATCCAGGATTCTTAGGGGGGCCCAAATTTGAAGTTATGCGAGCCAAATATTGGTACGTAATGAGCAAAACGGTTTTTTTTTTTTTTTTTGGGAGGCGGGCAGACAAACATCCGCATCACCCCACTCTACATGCAAGCCCTGCTCAACGTTTTTCATAATGATTCGGGGGGTCAAGGGGCGGAGCCCCCAGAAGCTCAGGGGTTTTAGGCATTAAATTACCGTCAGATAAGCATCCAGGGTCCGCCTTAGGGCCATTCAGTGGGTCCAGGGGGCAGAGCCACCGGAAGTTCAGGTTTTAGGCATTTAATTACGGTCAGATGAGTATAATTTGATACCTTATTTGTGGCACTGGCAGGTCACTCATTGGCGTGGGGTCCAGGGGGCGGAGCCCCCAGAAGCTCAGGGGTTTTAGGCATTTAATCACGGTCAGATGAGCATATTTTGATACCTCATTATTTTGTGACACTGGCAGGTCACTATTTTTTTCTTTCTCTCTTTCTTTCTATTTCTCTTTAATATACTTTTTCCACAAAAAGTGGGGAGGGGGTGGAGCTCGAGCCTCCGAGCCCTGCCGTTCCGCGGACCCTGACATGTAGGCCTCTAAATAAGTATATTTTTTGCCCGACTGTAAATTTGGGAATTTGTCATTTTCCAACAAACGCATACAAAAGTATAATGTACTAAAAATCTCGGAAAATTATGTCATTTCAGCAACATTTGTAAATCACCGGTATCGAATTAGAAATAAACCACGTTTAAATTTCATTTGGGCAGGCCCCGCACCCAAGCCCCGTCAGTACGCAAGCGCCCCGATCTACACCTTGTTGGCGGGAAAATCGCAACTGATCTCCTACCTTTCTTCTTTCTCTTTTTTTTTCTTTCCCTTCCTTCTTTCTCTCTCTTTAGGTGTGCTGGGGAAGGGAGGCAAGGGCCGATTCACGTTTGGCGGGATTAATCGCAACTGATCTCCCTTCTTTTCACCCTTTTCTTTTCTTCTTACTCTTTTTGTTCCATTTTAGCTCTCTTTTGTTGGCGGGGGCGGGGGGAGAGGCAAGGTTTTTTTGGCCCTCGATTCACAACTTGTTTGCGAGAAAATTGCAACTGATATCCCCCTTCTTTCCTTTCTTCCTCTTTTTTTCTTTTCTTTATCTCCTCTTTTCCTTTTTTCTTTCCTTTCTTTCCTTCTCTCTTATTTTGTTGATGAGGGGGTGGGGAGGCAACAGCCCGGGAGGCAAGGCCCTTCGCGCCCCCATCTCCTTCTTATTTACACCTTTTCTTTCTTCTTCCTCTTCTTTCTTTCCCTTTCTCTCCTTTTCCTTCTTTTCCTTCTCTCTCTTTTTTTTTTTCTTGGGAGGGGGACCAAGGCCCTACTGCCCCTGGATCCGCGCCTCCTTCCACCTGTAGGCCTATCATTCCTTGCACACTTCTGTAATAGCATGTACGTACCGTACTCACATTCACATCACATTCAAAAGAAATAAAAGAAAACAACAATTGCACGGCTCAAACATGAAACATTGAATGATCTAAATACACGCTATATACAGGTACTACATGCAATATAGCTAGAGTGCTGCAGTTACTGCATAGGTTAAATTGCATTGTGTGAGCGCCGTGACTGGCCTGACACCGCGGAGTTGCCCGTGCGGAGGCATGTGATATTACCTAAGCTCGCTGAATTTTTCTTCTTCAGTTATATGGTCTCGACATTTACAATCTATTTGCGTTATTATTGTTGTGATTTCAATGTAGTTTTCATGAAAAGACCAATAAAGCAGAAGCTTGGACTATGATTATGTTGGCATGGTCCACAGAATTTGTACAAATATATTCAAAGTAAAGATTTTACGCGAAAATCGGACTGTTTGTGCCAATATATTGTAACCGTCGCACGAATTATCTCGACTGTGTGTGTACGTGTGTGAGCGTAGAACCACGTATTACGTTGACGTCAGTTTGGCTGATGCGTATATATAGCAAGATGCCTCACACGGATAGGCCCAACCCATCGCATCATGCTTGTGCTACGCTACATGACGTGAGTGGCGTGTCTCTTGATAGTGTATCTCTTTGATTAGACTGCATATAGCAAGATGCCTAACACGGATAGGCCCGACCCTTCGCGACGTGCATATTTGCTACAACACATCATGGACTGGACCGTCTCTTGATAGTGTGATCTCTTTGATTAGACGTGCAGAGGGCGGGTGCACGCCTTGCCGACTCACTCGCGGGTTCGTCGCCTCCTTGCACGGACGACGCCGGCCGTGCTCTCGTCCGCCCGTCCTCCCGGGACCCCGAAACCACCTTTAACGACATGGACGGCGACCACGGGGTCGACGTGGCACGCGGGATACGGAGACATGCCTCGTGGAATTGTGTCGCCGTTCCCGCGCCACGGCGAAGGCGGACGCGGTCGAGGAAAGACGTTTTTCATGAACCGTTTTTACCCCCCGCGACGATTTTGCGTATTAATATATAGATATGGAGAACAAAATATTGGTAAAAGGGAAAAAAGATAGAGAGAAAAAAAGAAGAAAAAAGGAGGGGGTGTACATCAAGATTCACAGATTTATGTGGTAGATGGATTTCAATTTGATATATGAGGATAAAAAAGAAGATGCACATTCAAATACTGGGTGGCCAACTTGGGACATATTATAGACTGAGAAGACTCGCGAGGTTTCTGGACAATAAGAATAAGAATGTGAGATCAGCGAGCTGGTATGTAACGACTGTAAACCTGGGCTTGCGAGTCGGAGCCTTGAAATTTTGGTATACAAAACAATGTGTAGTCAGTATCCCAAGTAGGCCACTCTTTAGCCTATCCATTTAGCACACGTGCAGGTGCAACGTGATACAGTACCAGTAAATGCTACTAATTTTACATTAAGCCTCTAAAGGTGCTAATTCTAGCACCGGGAGGGCTAGTTTCAGCACCTTCACTTCTCACTTCTGCCTTCTGTCTCATTCTCTTTATCGATACAGCACAGCCATCACTTCTATCGCCTCCTCCTGTCATCTTCTCATACATCTATTCAACTCCCATCCCCAACATCATTTCTTATATAGGAATTATTAAGCCCTATAAAGGAACTGCCATGCCTTCAAGCTGAGCTTATGCTAGAGCGCCGTAATTGCCGCCTTGTTAAAGCCAGGGTAACAATCGGGGCAGCGCCAGGAGCGTCACGACGTTACGGACATGTGCGCTATATAAGAATCCACCATTATTATTATTATTATTATGTCGCAATCCTTTTTCATGATTATTTGATGTTAGTATCATATTACAATGTAAGTTCTACGTAATTACGTGATTTGTTTATTGTCATGATTATGTTGTAACTTTGGAAAAGACCCTGTGAGAAGATCAAATTTTTCAAGTGTCCGCATAGTGACTGCACTATTTTACACTAAGGCTTCGATGAACAGACGTGGGCTATTAGCAGTACATACAGTAAGCATTACATGAGATTCATAGTTATGTAAAATTGCTATTTATCATGATTAAACATAGTTTATAAATCACAAGAGGTAATAAATCGACAAGAATTACAAACTTACTTTCAAATGTCTTGTCTTAATCATATTTCATTTTGTTTATGGACTTAGTTTATATTTGAGACGCTGACTGAGACATCGGATCATTCAATTTATTTTTATTAAAGTAGACACAATCCTATAAAAAAAACGTGTATTTTCTCCAAACAATATACAAATGATATGCAAAATAGTCATAGCTCTTCAGGTGCTAATTCATTGGCTTCACTGATTCCCTTGGCTCAGCACTTGTTTTTAGCACCCATACCTACTGCACCGCAAAAGCTTTTGTCACTTTAAGTGCTAAAATTTAGCACGAAAGGTGCAACTCCTTACGGAGCACCTGATATTAGCACCATAATAGCAGACATGCCAAAGCCGGGGTAATAATTGTGGAGCGCCAGGACTGTTCAGTCAAATATATCTTTATTATTATAATATTTATTGTGATTATTATTATTATTATTATTATTATTATTATCATTATCATCATAATTATTATTATTATTTAAACAAAAAGCTTTTTAAACAAATCTCACGTACCTCGTGACAATATTGTTGTTGCGATATTTCCTCTTTCCTCATAAAACAAACCTCACTGATCCTGATGATGAATTTTTTTATTCTGCTAGAGTCTTCTTTGAGAACTGTATCTACCTTGGTGCAGAAGATCACAACACCAGATGTATACTGAAGAAGTGACGGCTGATTTCTCTTCAACACTGTAAATTCTTGAGCTCGTGATTTTTTATTCACTCCGTCTACGTCACAAACAATGAAACCGATTGCTTTATTTCCTGCCCGAAAAAAAGAAAAGAAAAAGAGGATGAAGAAGAAGTAGAAGAAAAAGAAGAATTAGCTCCTAGGCAATTACCTCCTTGACAATCACCCCTAGCACAATAACCCCTGTGCAATCACCCCAGGATAATACCCCATAGGACTCATTGCTTGTGTATAAATTGGTGTGAATGAGCGAATCTGTTAATTTCTAAAATGTTGTTCCATGGTGATTTCTTGTTGTTGTTGCAGATACAGAAACAGGAAATGAAACTTAGATTATTTTTAAGTACGTACTTATAAGAATACTTGCGGGAAGGTTATTGTTATTATAATTTGCTTAAGCTATATATAAAAATATGTTTCACAATAAAGGTTTGTTTCCGTGTTAAGCGCTTGATTGTGGTTACTGTCGAGCAGTTACTCAGTAATTGATGATAAGCTCCTTGCTTGGAGTTTTGTTTTGTTTCATTTAATGTTGTTCTTTGACTTTTAGAGGCACCTGCCATGCAGAAACAGTTTAGAGAAACAAATGTTGCGAACATTATTTTTCTTCATGAAAATGCGTCCGGTTTGTAGTATAGAAGTTTACTGTATGCTTGTGTGCCTTTGTATTCGTCTGTGTTAGGGTGTGTGCGTGTGTGTGTGTGTGTGCGTTGCGTGTGTGTGGGTGTCCGCGCGTGCGTGCACGTAAAATAAGAGAAGAATTCAATGATAGTCATGGAAGTCGTTTATTTTTTACACGTGATTAGAATGATGAGAGTAGGTATAATCGTAAGGGTAGGAACAAGTGACAGGTAGTACACCAAGAACAATTACATGTATATCGTATATTACATATATATATATACATATATCATATAAACAACAGTACAAGCCGGTTGGATAAGAAACATACACATAGGTTATGCATTTACTTTTAACTATTATCAGTCAATGAGGGTAATTATTAATCACCCAAATCCACGGTAATTGTGACGATGGGGGGGGGGTGGGGAGGGATTATTTCAGGGGCAGTTGTGCTAGGATTAGTTTTCAGTGCGGTAATTGTCCTGAGGGGATAATTGTCCTAGGGCGTATTTGTCCTAAGGAGATAATTGTCCTCGTGGTCCTTGTTCTAAATGGGTAGTTGTACGGGGGATCATTGTCTTAGGGGTGATTGACCAGGGGTAATTGCCCGTGAAAGATTGTCCAGGGGTGGTTGTCCTAGAACCTCGTGGTGTTAACAATGCATGTGTGCAACGGGCATTATTTACTACATTTACAAATATGATAATTTTACACAAGAAAAAATAAAAATTAACGTACACCAATTTAACAAAAATGTGCGTCACTTACTATATTATAATGTCTGAACATGACGATGGCAGTTTACATAGTTTCAACATTATTTCTATATGCAATGCAATACAATGCAATACGGTGTGAAATTGTCCTTAAAATTATTTCTTGAAAGTTTGCATTATCCTGTCCAAATTAAAGGTTTCTTACCATAGACTTCAGCTAGTTTCGGAATCAGAATATCATACTGGGCTGTGATTATATCAGTAAGCTGGAGGGACATTCCCCCATGTAGGCTCGGGTGAAACAGAAATACAGCATCCCAATGTTGAGGTGGTCTAAAAAAGGGAACTTCCGCTGAGCAAATCTGCTTCCAATCCGGAGTTATGTCATCACTTTTGAAGTATGTAGCTTCAAATAATGCCTTTTCCTCTTCCATACTAGTCAGAGAAAGCAGTCCAATCACGGGGGGTTCATCATTCGCAGCCATGATCTTAAAGTGAGTGCTTCTCCAACAAAGATTTAGGAGCAAACAAGAATAAATATAGCCGGTTTAGGTGCTCGCTTTTTGCGTTACCTGTTCGTACACTACACGGTCCAACGTACTTTCATAAACTTGACATTTCATTATTTTCCGAAACTCGTTTCCTCGTATCAACCATGTATGCGATATGGAAAATGTAAGTTGAAATGAGTCCAAAGTTCAAAACGTCAAACAAGGGTATGGGGATTCCAGGTTTGCGCAACTATAACTAAGCACGATAATGTGAAATACAAAGTGTCACACAAAGGAATTATAAATTATAAGTTCATTCAACTATAAGCTGGCGTGGTTCCAGCAATTGCAATGTTGAAAAGAGGGGTTCCAAAAAAGGTATTCACCTCCATAAACAGGTGCATATATTGGGACTTGTGTACTGAAGGCATGACATTTGGGTTTCGAAATGGGGGGTTCGGATGCAGACTGGCTAGTTCCCTCCTAAATGAGTCACTTAAATGAAGTCCCGTCTCACATATCCTGCGAAGAAATGGTTAAGTATGTCCTAGAACCTTCAGCTTTTTTGTGAGCTGATATATACACTTCATACTTCAGTAATAGGCCTTATACACATGTATAGTGTATATGCACTGACCAAACATAGAAATAGTGAAACTAATTTATTTGCGTCATAAGTTATCATAAAAACGTACATTAGGCCCACATTAATAATATGTACTGATCAAAACATGGATAAATCTTTATATATATATTTAAATGTAGACATGTATACGTATATTTCAACTAATTTGTGTGCCCCGTGTTACTTCTTATCATGAACTTATTCTCCCAAGTCTCGGTGATTTGTTTTGGTTTTTTTATTGCGGTTTTCTTTATCTGTTTTCAGATTATTCAAGTTTCAAGAGTAATCGTGAATTTGATTTAATTGGCAACGAAACTGTTTAATTACATGTATGTACTAAAAGAACAATGTAATGTTAGGTTTTGAATATTAAAAAAACTAAATTTGTACAGACACATATTGCATCCGAGCTTAGTCTTTTTTCCGAATATGAGGAAATTTCAAGAGCGATTCCTTTTACAAGACATCTATACCTTGATATTATGCCACATAGGAAAACACAAAAAAATCGAGGGAGCTCTCAAGACCAACAAGTCTTCAACTTTCTCAAATCTCAACCTTAACTGTATGACCAACACTCTTTTATGCGTGATTAAAGGGGAAATCCATACAAGGGAGCTCTCAAGACCAACAAGTATTCAACTTTCTCAAATCTCAACTTTCTCTGTATGACCGACCACACTCTCTTCGTGATTAAAGGGGAAATCCATACAAGGGAGCTCTCATGATCAATAAGTCCTAAACTTTCTTAAATCTCAGCTTTCTCTGTATGACCGACCACACTCTCTTCGTGATTAAAGGGGAAATCCATACAAGGGAGCTCTCATGATCAATATGTCCTAAACTTTCTTAAATCTCAACTTTCTCTGTATGACCGACCACACTCTCTTCGTGATTAAAGGGGAAATCCATACAAGGGAGCTCTCATGATCAATAAGTCCTAAACTTTCTTAAATCTCAACTTTCTCTGTATGACCGACCACACTCTCTTCGTGATTAAAGGGGAAATCCATACAAGGGAGCTCTCATGATCAATAAGTCCTAAACTTTCTTAAATCTCAACTTTCTCTGTATGACCGACCACACTCTCTTCGTGATTAAAGGGGAAATCCATACAAGGGAGCTCTCATGATCAATAAGTCTTCAACTTTCTTAAATCTCAACTTTCTCTGTTTGACCGACCACACTCTCTTCGTGATTAAAGGGGAAATCCATACAAGGGAGCTCTCATGATCAATAAGTCTTCAACTTTCTTAAATCTCAACTTTCTCTGTTTGACCGACCACACTCTCTTCGTGATTAAAGGGGAAATCCATCGTGATATCAGAAAAACAAAGAGAAACAGATCGGTGAAAGCAAGAGCAATATCCCATTAAAGAAAATGAGAGCAAACACTTTTAAAGTTGCAATCGATCAAATGAAGTAAGACTTGCAACGTATCTTTCTAGGTCGTGTGCCATTTGCTCTGTACACAAAAAGAAAAGATTTCCGAATTGATCTATTGAGTTTACTGCAATAGTAAACAAAATCGACGTCCAATGTATTATTTACTTGAGGATCGCACTTGCTAACGATTATGTCTTTGGTACGAGGACACATACGAGGTACGATGGCTCAGTGGTAGAGCAGTGGTCTCCTAATGCCTGAGTCAGTGGCGGATCCAAGGGGGGGGGGCCCGCGGGCCCTCCTAGAAAAAACAGTTAAAACACCCTTTTTGTAAAAAAGAAGATGGCCCCTCCTGGCGCTCAAGGGGTGGTGAAAACAAATTCAATTTTCGGAGGCAAACAAAATTGCTCACTACCCCCTCACTGAGCGGAAATTCGGCCGGCACGGTTTTCAAATTTTCGCACGAAGTGGGCCCCTTTTTTGGCCACCTCCCTTGCCGCCGGCTGGATCCGCCCCTGGCCTGAGTCACACCTTTGCGTATTTGGCTTGCGTATTGCTGCGTATTTATGGCAAGCCGTTTTATTCTTATTCTTATGTCTTGATATAATAATAATAATAATAATAGTGTAAACTTATAGAGCGCACACATCGTCCAGGGACGCTCATGGCGCTAGCTCAGCAACAGTTCTCTTTAGTACAAGTAAAGTAAATGTTTATTTGATAATAGAGATATACCATCAGAAATTTAAAAAACTCAAAAACAATTTTGCAACACCCATTTCAATCCTCAGCTCCGCCCGGTGGGGCCCGGTGCCCTCCAGCTGCTCCGTTCACTGACAATTTGAGGGACTAGCCCAGTCAGCACATGAATTCTTGATATCAATAAATGATTATCTGTTGTAAAGCAATGGTAATTCTTGATATCAAGAATTCGATTTCTTGATATCAAGAATTCGATTTCTTGATATCAAGAATTCATTTATTGATAGCAAGAAATAGGAATAAATGTTAAAACGGCTTGCCATAAATACGCAGCAATATACGCAAGCCAAATACGCAAAGGTGTGACTCAGGCATAATAACCGGGAGGTCCCGGGTTCGAAACCAAGTCAATGCGCTCTTGCTCATTAGTCCTCATTACCAAGTCCCTCATAGAGGACTAAAAGCCGTCGGTCCCCTGGTTGTTTACTTATACATGCTTTCTTAGCAGTCAGGTAAAACAAGTATGATCATCATCAGAAATAATGTCCATGTCAGGCTTGCCCCATAAACCTCATAAACAATTTGAAAGAAGATCCAACAAGCATACTACAAAAAAATACTGAATACACAAATGCTACGTTTTCGAATGTAATAGTTATTTATTTATATATTTACGTATTTATATACATGTAGCAAAAATAAGAAGATTCAAAGAAGGATAAATGAACAAATATGAAAAAGCATACCCCCATTGCCTGATGAAACCATCAGAAATTTCGTTCGTTCTGGGTGACCTTTGTATTCCATTCACCCCCAACCACCATCACCCCCCTAGAATCCATGTATGCAGTGGCAGATGACAAAGGGGTGGGCAAATGTTAGCTGGTTGATATTTTTCCTTGGAACATGGTGATTTTGTGAATCTCGCCGGCCTTCTTAGGAGCTTTCCGCGTTTCAAGGAGGTTAAGGGGTAGCAAGAATACCCCCCCCCAAAGAAAGGCGGAACATGAATGATATTCCAAAGAAGAGTTTACTTAAATTTCTGGTGTACCAGGAATTGGGGGCTTTGGTCCTGGTACCTCCTACCAAATTTAAAGATTGATATGAGCAAATTTAGGGTGACAAAATAGACTCCAAATATCTTTATTTCATAGGACCAAACTTGAAAATTTAAAAAGAAAATATGGCCACCTGCACCACATGTGGATGGGGGATGGAAAGCTAATGACAATGACATATTACAATCACTTGAACATGATTTTTATAGGCAATACATCAGGATATTGTATTTTGTATACATAAGAAAAATTTATTCACTCAGTACGTGAAAATGTTTTGTTTTACAACACACAGGTATAATAATTATAACAAATATGAAGTAAAAAATCATTTGAAAGATACATGGAGTCAATACAAATAATTGTACAAGTACGTATTCATATAATACTTCAAATTAGATTAAATATTTCGAAAATGACAAACGGTAATTCATACAAATTTTTCGGTGTTGATATAAAGTTATCTGCTTGTGTATTTCATTAATTATGGCAATTAAAGATAATCTGAAAGTTTGAGTGAAAACAGACCATTGTGAATGATAACAATTGGGGGGAAAAAGGGATCTGATCGATTCCTGAATTCACCCAACTATATCATTATAATTGAATTAAATTTTAGGTGAATGTAAATCTTCAATAAGCAACGAATTGGCTCTGTTTACCATTCAAAACATGTAAAGATTGTTTAAAGTCTGCTCTATGTCTTATTTTCATGGAAAAACGGTTTGGATAATTCGAAACTTGGTTGGGAGAATTTACTGTGAGACGTAGTTACACATTAACGCCTTCAAAGAAAACCATAAATTACTTTGTGGTTTGAAATTTTTTGCAGGATTTTGTTTGCATGTTAGAGGGTTAGTACAGTAGAAGGAATGTAATAAGTAGCATTTCATACAAAAATTTCAGCAACCTTCAACAATGTTACCGTTACTGGTTCACTCTAATTTTAAGAGAAAATTGAGTTCTGGAAAAGGTGAAAATATTTGTAACCCTTTTCAGTCTTTGAATGTTGGTGTGAAAGGGTATCATGACAACGGAAAGCTTGCCTGATGCATGCCCGACATAGCAAACAGTAATATATGCAGACCTGATTTCAAGTATTATTTATTCATTTATTAATAATAGGTTAATTGAATAATTGATCACTAGGTCCCCAGGAAAGAAACATCCATAGATTTGAATATGTTAGTAAACCGGTCAATTGCTTCCATATAGTTTTTTTTCACACCTCAATTGCATGATCAGAACTCATCTTTCTTTTTAAAGTGCATTGTTTATATTATACTTGAAAGGGTCATTTTTATCACGTTGAATTACTAGTACTATTGTTGTTGCTGCTGTTTCAAATAAAATATTTTCTTCACTTATACTCAGGTACGATTCATATATGTATGCTGTAATATTGTACGTTTAGAGAAGGAATTCCCAATATGGACAATGAATTTAAAGTTTCCGCAAATTGAAATAAATGATACAAAAGAGAAATAGAGAGTCTGTGATAGAAAGAGAGACAGAGAGAGAGAGAGAGAGAGAGAGAGAGAGAGAGAGATGGGGTGGGGGTGATGACAAGCACTGGATGAGAGATAGGTAAATACAGTTCATTCACTTGACCATGAATCCAAGGGTTGAAAGTTCGAATCCCAGCCTAGCACCAACGTCCTTCGGTGAGACATTAATCCACGTTTGCCTAGTAGTAAATTATTTCATTTTTGTTAATGGACTGAGTACTATATAAGAGACACTGATTGAGACAACAGATCATTCAATTCATTTGAAGTAGTCACACACCTTTAACAATTTGTATTTTCTTCAAACAATATGCAAATGATATGCAAAAATGTCATAGCTCTTCAGGTGCTAATTCATTTGCCTCATTGATTCCCTTGGCTCGGCACTTGTGTATAGCATTCCTTCCTTTTGCACCGCAAAAGTTTTTGTCAGAAATTGCACTTCACGTCCTAAAACTTTGCACGAAAAGTGCAACTCCTTATGCAACACATCTTTTTAAGCCCTTTTTTGTGTGTGTCGGTACCTGGTAGGAATTAATTTCTTGAAATGCTAGAGTGCCGTGATGGCAGCCATGCTAAAGCCAGGCTAATTAGTATCATTGCTATTGTTATTATTATTATTTTTTAATTTGTATTATTATTAATTATTGATAACCAAAATATATGTATTTTTAAAATCTCTCTTACCTCGAGACATTTTTGTTCTTCCTCTCTCTTCTTAAACCAATCCTCTATGGTCTGGCGGATGATATTTTTTATTTTGCTGCAGTCTTCTTCGAGAATTGTATCTATCTTGGTGCAGAAGATCACAGCACCAGATGTATACTGGATAAGTGACGGCTGATTTCTCTTCAGGACTTCCAATTCTTCAGCTTGTGATTTCTTATTTACTCCGTCTACGCCACAAACAATGAAACAGATTGGTTTATTTCCTGCCCGAAAAAAGAAGAAAAGAAAGAAGAAATATTAGAAGAAGAAGAAAAAGACACAGGAGGAGAATAATGATAATAATATTAATAATAATAATATTAAGATAATAATAATAATAAGAAGAAGAAGAAGAATGAAAAAGAAAAGACGAAGAAGAATTAACAAAAGGGAAAGGGAAAAAAGGAGAATAAAAAAAGAAAAGGAAAGAAAGAAGAAGAACAAAGTAAGGGGGAAAAGAGAGAAGAAGATGATTACGAAAAAGAAGAATAAGGAGGAGGAGGAGAGGGAAAATAGAAAAACAACAAAGAAGACGAAGAACAAGAAAAAAAAGAAAAGGAAGAAGAAAAAGAAGGAGAAAAAGAAGACGACGAATAAGAAAAAGGCATGAAGAAGAAAAGGGAGAAGAGTTACAAAAGAAATAGAAGAAGAAGAAGGAGAAAAAAGAAGGAGGATAAGGAAAAGGAAAAAAAGAAGAAGAAGAAGAAAAAAAGAAGACAAAGAAGAATAAACATAAACAATGAAGAAAATAAGGAAGAAGAAAAAGAGGAAAAGGAAAGAAATAAGAAGAAAAAAAATAAGAAAAGAATGAAGAAGGAAATGATGATGAAAAAGAAGAAAAAAGGGAAAAAGAAGAAGGATTTGAAAAGAAAAAGAAGAAAAAGGATAAGTAGAAGAATTATCCTCGGGTTCTTGTCCAGAAGGGGTACTTGTGGGGGGGGGGGATAATTGTCCTAGGAGTATTTGTCCTTAGGGGTAATTGTCCTAGGGTGGGGGTAATTGTCCTAAGGGGGTTATTCTCCTAGGGGTGATTGTCCTAGAACTTCGTCGTGTAAATGATCCATTGTGTGCTAATTAGTAGGAGACCAGCCAAGACACGATTTTGTTTACCTTGACGACATTTTTGGGTAATGCATGGCATGCATGCTAAAACCCTTGCGAAAAGGCTTATTCCGAATGGTCGTGTAGCGTCGCGGTGCGTCGCGTTAACTTGAACGCGACCATTCGTCCAAAGCCCCCCCCCCCGGTTTTCCCGAAAGGGTGCGTTGGGAGTGGCGCGTCGCGTCGCGTTGACTGGAACGCGATCATTCGTCCAAAGCCCCCCGGTTTTGCCAAAAGGGTGCGTTAATTTAAAAAAAAAAGATGGGGAAGCAGAACTATCCGTTTGTCGTACTTTTAGGTTTCTTGAACAATGTTTTATTATTGAAACTGTTTCACACAAAATAAGTACAGGAAGTCAAACTCAGAAAGACACGAACGTGGACACACACGAATGCACACACACATAAGCCCATACCGTACAATCATACAGGTGTTGAGTAAAAATACCAGAGGAAATAATGCCAGAGGTAAAAATGCCAGTGGAAAAATGCCAGAGGAAAAAGCTAGATCCGCCCCTGGGACGATGTAAGCTAGTGTATTTCAGGTGTGTGTGTAAGTTCGATTGTGTTTGTATATTATACTATATAGTGGTCTAATTACTATCATGAGGGGAGATGTTAATGATTTCTTTAATTTTCTTCCAAGGTATGCATCAGATTGCATTATTTCGATTCCAGGCGCGGATCCAGGGGGGGGGCAGGGGGCCTTAATTCCCCCGCAAAAAGGAGAGAGAGAGAGAGAGAGGGAAGGAAAAGAAGGGAAAGGGAAAGAAAGAAGAGGAAGAAGAAAAGAAAAGGGGATAAAAGAAGGAGATCGGGGGAGGGGGCCGAAAGGGCCTTGCCTACCAGGCTGTTGCCTCCCCCCCCATCAAAAAATTAGAGAGAAGGAAGGAAAGGGAAATAGCAAAGGAAAAGAGGAGATGAAGGGAAAGAAAAAAAGAGGAAGAAAGGAAAAGAAGGAGGATATCAGTTGCAATTTTCTCGCCAACAAGTTGTGAATCGGGGGGAGGCCAAAGGGCCCTTGCCTCTCCCCCGCCTCCGCCAAAAAAGAGAAGGAAGGGAAAGGAAAGAGGAGAGCTAAAAGGGAACAAACAAGAGGAAGAAGAAAAGAAAGGGGAGATCAGTTGCGATTAATCCCGCCAACAACGTGTGGATTGGCCGAAAGGCCTTGCCACCCCCCCAGCAAACCTAAAAGAGAGAGAAGGAAGGGGAGGAAAGGAAAAAAGAGAAAGAAGAAAGCCGGTAGAAATCAGTGGCGTACTGACGGGGCTTGGGGGGCTGCCCCCAAATAAAATTCAAAGGTGGTTTATTTCTAATTCGATACCGGTGATTTACAAATGTTGCTGAAATGACATAATTTTCCGAGATTTGTCCTCACTTTTTAGTAAATTATACTTTTTTATGCGTTTGTTGGAAATGACAAATTCCTAAATTTACAGTCAGGCAAGAAATATGCTTATTTAGAGGCCTACATGTCAGGGCCCGCGGAACGGCGGGCTCGAGTGCCTCGAGCTCCCCTACACTTTTGTGAAAAAGTATATTAGAGAGAAATAGAAAGAAAGAATAGTGACCTGCCAGTGTCACAAAATAATGAGGTATCAAAATATGCTCATCTGACTGTGATTAAATGCCTAAAACCCTGAGCTTCCGGGGCTCCGCCCTGGACCCACTCAATGGCCCTAAAGCGGTCCCCTGGATGCTCATCTGACCGTAATTTATTGCCTAAAACCCTGAGCTTTTGGAGGCTGCCCCTGGACCCCACCTAGGGCCTAAGGCGTGCCCCTAGATCTTACGGTAATTTAATGCCTAAAACCCTGAGCTTACGAGAGCTCCGCCCTTTGGACCCCATGCCAATTAGTGACCTGCCAGTGTCATGAATAAGGTATCGAAATATGCTCTTCTGACCGTAATAAATGTCCATACCCCCTGGATCCGCGCCTCCCCCTGCGGTGCTCCGCTCCTCGCAGTTGTGCCACGCCCCCAATCCGTTGACCGTATACGTACCACTTTATTCCTTTCGACGCGCCTGTTTACACCATAATATTTATTTAGATTTTTTAAATTGTATTATTGGTAAGTTTAATGGAGTTCCTGATGTGAATGCTGCCCGACCATCACTAAAATTTGACCTAACCGGGCATCATCTTGTAAGTCCGGCACAGTACATAACAATAATATATTTCATTCATGCTTATAGAGGGGTTGATCCCCAAAGAAGGACGGAGCCCCAGGCTTCTGAGAGGGTCACCATAGAGTTGAACGGCCGTGCCCTAGACTTCATTCATGCTCGGAAGGGCTCCCAATTATTGGTGAGACATGCAGAGCCTCCGGGCTTCAGAGATATGGAGGGGGCTTTAAATAGATGGGCAAAGTACCCGGTCTTATGATATGCTGAGAGGGGTTCTCTAAAAAGGCGGTGCCCCTAGACTCCATTCATGCTCGGAAGAGGCTCCCAAAGAGATGGACAAATGGGCAGAAAGTGCAAGATTGCCCCTGAATTAATCAAGCCCCCCCCCATCCCATCCCATTTATATAGAACCTGTCTTAAGCAAGCCCCCCTGGCTACACCAATCATAAAATAATTATAGTTCGCTTTTCTCCTTGTAATATAGAACCGGTATTAAGCAAGCAAACACGCCCCCATTCTCACAAATGAGAGTTTGTTTTTCTTTTCACGTTATTAAGCAAGCACCCCTCGGACCCCCTTCCCTCCCTTGGCTACGCCAATCAGATAGTGTAGTTTGTTTTTATTTTATTTTTATTAAGCAAATATTTTTTTATCTTTATTTAATAGAGCCTCATTAAAGTTACGCCAAATAAAACACATGGGACTGAGCTCAGCCAATCAACCGATCTGATCATCAAGGTCAGATTAATACAGCATTAGCCTACGGTTTACCACTTGGCAAAAAAAAGCTTAAAAACTTCTATATTCTGACCTCAAGTCTTAAAATGTTTATGATTGCAGGGCTTAATTGACCTGCTTGACACATGATCATGTGCCAAATATGAAAGTGGTTGATTGAATAATATAGAAATTAGAGCCTAGTCTATGGCTATACAGTGTATATGGGCTTCCCTAGCTTGGGCCTGGCTAAGGCCTAAGGGTTAGGCTAAGACTGGCTTAGCCTTTAGGCTTAAGTTTAACTTTTATGCCCAAAAGTGTCGAAATACGCTTTGGGGGCCAACAATACTGGACGCGAGCACAAATAAGTTCTGTCCACTACAATTAGTTGTAGTTCCTTATTGATTTTCAGCTAAAAAACCTCTTTTTGACGAAATAATCGAAGAAAGAAATTTAACTTAACTCTCTCCATCAATCTCTCTCAGCTTGCGATCGATATCGATATCCACCAGTATACGTACGCGACGTACGTACGTAACAGGCGCGCGCTGTTGGCATGGGACTCTGAACGCGTACATTTGGAATAAGCCCCCCGTATGTCCCATTTGGTCGCGTTATCTGACCCGGCGCGCCCTAAAAATCCAACGCACCCTTTCGGGAAAACCGGGGATTTGGACGAATGGTCGCGTTCAAGTTAACGCGACGCACCGCGACGCTACCCGACCATTCGGAATAAGCCTTACGAAAATACTAAAGAATAACATAGGGGTGGACGCGCACACGCATTTTTGTAATACTCAAATTGTCATGTTTTGCTCAAAATTTGAAAGAATGTCCAAAATCATGATTGTTCATTTTTGACCGATTATGTATTATTTGGGAAAGGCCTTTCAATTGATATAATTCTCATTATAAGTATGGTAATAAACCTGTTTGATATACATTTGAAAGTTGGATATTACACACATAATTATGTATGGCACAGTGACACATAAAATTGTGAATTACACTTAGTTTTACTTTACTCTTACTTTTAGTAGAAAACACTCTGTACATGTACATCTATAAAATGTTTATATAACGTATATGGCATGGGAAGACCAGCCAAGAGATGGACGGACTGTATCAAGGCGGACTATGCAACAACAGACACCTTGACTCCCTGACTAAAGCCACTAGGCTGACAGAAGACAGTAAGGCGTGGCAAGCCATTGTGAAACAGCAGCCATCATACATCCAAGTGATGGTGTGGACGGCTTATTTAAAGTCAAAGTAAGTCAATAAGGCAATTTTCACATGTATTAGCGGTACGGGTTTGTGATAATTCCCCTGAGGTCCGGGGCGAAGAATAAGGTCGGACTTTTGGGAACAGATACTAGCAACAAGTATCCATAATCCTCTTATGTTTTACTGTGTGTTTCTCTCGATTCTTGAGGTCTTTACTGCTAGTAAGTAGGTAGGATCGTTACATTAGCAATATTAGTCCATTGGCCAATAGTTGACAAGCCCCACCCCCTTAGACACAATCTTAAATTAAGTATTTCTGTTAGGACCTTTAGTTATCAGAATGTGCTTGTTTTGCGCTAAAGTTGGTGGTGGGTGTGACAACTAGGCCAGGGCTATTACCATTCTAACGGAGCAAGAACTTCAGAATTTTAGAAAAAAGTCATATATTTATAATTTTCAAGTTACAAACACATTGAAAATATGTTGATATGTGCATTTGAAGCTTCTCACTTGATTACAACTGCAATTTATTACAGGTGTCAGTCATGTTAAAAAAATGTTGTTGGTATGGAAACAGTGAGAGAAAAAAATGATATTTGTATTTTAAGAAATACCTGAAAGTAATAAATATATTAATGTTTGGAACGGTATGACACATTGGAAGAGACTTGAAAGACACAGAATATTTCGTCTCCTTTGAAGCAATCGAAATCGAGGTGAGAAATCATATATCTAACTGTAGACTCAAGCCGATGGGTGATATGTATTAATGTGACGTCAGATCTAGGGTCATGATTAATGACATGAGTAAGCATACTCTTCTGGCATCTGGAGTTATTTTCTATGGTTGGAAGGATTAACATTGGGAAAGAGCGCAACACCTACAAAGAATAGTAGAATAAGAACATGGAAGAAAAGTACACACTTACCAAAGTTGATCAGCAGAGGCGCCGGAAGTGGGGGGCAAAATGCATTTTCACCCCCAAAAAAGCCCCTCCCCCCTGAAAAAAGAGCAGTAAAGGAGTAAAAATGGTTTGTATGTTTTTACCAACAAAAAAAAAGAAAAAAAGAATTGATCACAATCACAATTATATTCCATTAAAAGAAAAGGAGAGTAAACAGGAATTAAACTTCCTAAACATTCTGCATGCTCCTATATTTATCAATTAATGGAGGATTGTAGAATACCGATACGCGCATATCGTGGAAATATTGTGAGAGGATGGGAAAGCGTGTTTTTTAATGATAGGAATGAGAATACATGAGCCCCTGAACACTGGCGTAATGAGTAGGGGGCAGTTGCCCCCTTACAAAATTCGAACGTGGTTTATTTCTTATTCGATACCAGTGATTGACAAATGTTGCTGAAATGATATGATTTTCCCAGATTTTTCTCAATCTTTTTTGTAAATTATACTTTTTTATGCGTTTGTTGGAAAATTACAAATTCCCAAAATTACAGCCAGGCAAAAAATATGCTTATTTAGAAGACTTCATGTCAGGATCTGCAGAACGGCGGGGGCTCGGGGCTCGAGCCCCCATCACTTTTTTGAAAAAGTATGTTAAATAGAAACAGAAAGAAAGAGAGAAAGAAAGAATGAGTGACCTGCCAGTGTCACAAATAAGGAATCAAAATATGCTCATCTGACCGTATTTAAATGCCTAAAACCCCCTCAACTTACGGGAGCTCCGCCCCCTGGACCCCACCAAGGGCCCCAAGGCGGGCCCCTGGATACTCATCTGACCGTAATTAAATACCTAAAACCCCTAAGCTTCCGGGGGCTCTGCCCTGTACCCACCAAGGGCCTAAGGCGGGACCCTGGATGATCATCTGACCGTAATTAAATGCCTAAAACCCTGAGCGTCATGGGGCTCAGCCCCCTGGACCCCCGCCAATTAGTGACCTGCCAGTGTCACAAATAAGGTATCAAAATATGCTCATCTGACCGTAATTAAATACCTAAAACCCCTGAGCTTCCGGGGGCTCTGCCCCCTGTACCCCATCAAGGGCCCTAAGGCGGGCCCCTAAATGCTCATCTGACCATAGTTAAATGCCTAAAACCCCTGAGCTTCAGGGGGCTCAGCCCCCTGGACCCCACGCAAATTAGTGACCTGCCAGTGTCACAATAAGGTATCTAAATATGCTTATCTGGCCTTAATTTAACGCCTAAAACCCCTGAGCTTCCGGGGGCTATGCCCTTGACCTATTTAGCTCATTACGCCACTGCCCTGAAAGGTGAGCACCCTGGGATGTTTGCCCCCAATCCTAAACTGCTTCCGGTGCGTCTGTTGATCAGCATCACCCACCACCGATGAATCAATACTTTACCTTGGCTTCTCACAAATATTACATACTTAATTTATTGGTTGTTAATGGTGATATGTTTTCTCCTAAAGTAGCCATGATTTCAATTCATTAATGCATCTTTGTATTTTCGCTTGTTTTGTTCATTCAATGATGAATTGCACAAATCTGACTTGAACCCAAATAGATCCATGGACTGGGTTATGATAACTGTAATAGTACACTGTGCAAAATCGTGTATTGCTAAACTTTCATTTGAAATATATAGAAATGGTTAAATCAACCATTAAAGACTTATATATACTGATATCTTCTGCTTCATAGTTTACTTTCTATATTCTATTCTATATGTGAGCTTGTATTCTACCTTAATGCGTTCTATTTTATATTCTACTTTTTGTTTTACTCTTCTATTTCATATTCTGCTTTATTCTCTATTTTATTCCTTTTTTATATCTTACTTTATTTTGAAATCTATATTCCAATGTTTCCTCTTTTCTCTTGATTTAATATTTCTGCAATGAATTGAGGGTCTGGGTAGACATCTTGGATGTAGTATAGCAATCAATCCTGGGTACATGACGTACTGCAAGAGATGATTATGATAAGGATAAGAAGAAGAAGAATATTAATTATAAGAATAAAACAATATTAATAATAAAAATGATGACAATAATTACGATAATAACTATTATAGTAACAACACCAATAATAATATGTATAGTAATGATAATAATAATAACTATCATGATACTGTTGATATAACTACTATCACTACTGGGAAGAAGAAGATGAAGGAGAAGAATCATTTCAGCGATATTAGTGATTTATTCTCTATGGTCGAGGCATACACATGCACATTACATACTCCGTGGTTAGGAGGAAGTAAGCGAGGAAAAGGAAGGCAATGACGAAGAGAGAGAGAGAGAGAGGCCCAGGTTCACATTCATTTTTCTTTATATTCTTAAAGGACCTATGGCGTAGAAAGCACCTAATTCTTTAAAAGCTATTGTTCTTAAGGAATACTGATGATCATTAATCTGCCATCTGATTGCCATGTGACGTTACATAAAAATAGTGCTACGGTGTCGTGTATTGTCAACAAATTGTTCAAATGGCATTGTAAAGACAATCAACAAATACGAACAATAATACAAGTCGTTAATCGTGAATATTTTCACTTCTATCCATCACTGCCAAATAATCTGAACAATAGTCAGAATCAACCGAGAGGAAACAACTGTTAAACGAATTTATCATGAGTCCTGACTCCTGAAATCAGGGGTGTCGATTTGTATCCGTGGTTGGGGGATGATAGGTGCCAAATATTTTCGGCAATGGATCAATGCAACCAAGAGGTAGAAGCGTGTGGCAGGTTGCACCCCCTCCTTTCCAAGTTATTAACTTTTTCAAGTCATCCTCAATAAAGATAACATTTCAGAGAATATAAGAGTGGTAATAAAATTAATAACATGCTAAATGTTAGTCCTGACTCTTGCCTGCAGTGTAGGCCTACCAGACTGATATCATCTTTTTTAAACGAAATTTAGACTTTACTAAAAAAATCCAATGGTGAGGGATATCAACTTGTGAAAGTATTATGTTACCAGTGGGCAAATGCATTAATAAGCAACCAGGAAAGGTTCATGTAGACAGAAAATTCTTTATTTCCTGGTGATAGAAACATACATTTTATGAATATTGATGTCTCCAAACAACATTCATCGTGAAAAACCCATTCCAATATTCTGTGTAAGGAGATCTCAAAAAACATAGTTCTCATTAGTAAATGAAAAACATATTGCTTTTGGTTCTTCATTTGACTCTCTTCCTTCTTTAATTAAACCAACTGAATCCTCTCTGCGGGAAACTCAATTCAATGAAACAGAATATCACTGATGCAAAATTTGGTTCTCAAAATGACAGAAAATTTCCACTCTTGATCTCATACAAACTGTCTGTTTCTTAAAAACATAATATAAAACTTACGTTCCAACTACCAAACAACAAACTTCCATTATCTCCTTCTTCACCCAGATATACTTATCATACCAGATACGCTCTAAAATATAAACATAATATTCCCCTAAGGCCCTGACCAGAGCACTATTTTTTTCCAAAAACTATAACCAGTCTTAGAAGGTGCATTATTTGGAAGGGTGTTATAAACAAAACTTCAAACTTAATAACATTCTAACCTTCAAAAACACCTTAACTATCCTATGCCTGTTACGTTTGAATTCAATACATAGGCCTACATCAGCTTTTCAATAAAACAAAAATAAGTTGTGACATAATAACCTTTCTCCAAAATATCGGCTGGAGTATTCTGTTGTATTACTTGTTTTTCCATATATTTTCCATATGGGGGCCCATGTTTTTAGAGAATATGGGACCCATGTGGGTCCCACATGGGCTTGCTACCTGGGTTATTATCCTCTCTGTCTCTCATTATCTCTCTCTCTCTCTCCCACTCTCTACTTCTTTTTTGCACTTTTGCGCTTCGCGCTTAACATTTAGCTCGTTGCTTTTTAACGCTGCGGCTTTGCATTTGGCGCAAAATGTGTATATTGATGGTCATCTTGCGAATAATATTAAAATTAATAACCATTAACTACTCTCATCGGGCTCTCAATATTAATTGATTAAGTGATCGACACCCATGCCTCAAATGTTAATTTGCTACTGCTTGTCATAGTAGTATTAACGAGCAGCAGTGGCGAACGATTGATGCTAAAATTCAATAATCGTTGCTTAGATTGCTTTTCCCTAAAAAATTACCATGAGACATAAAGCTAGATAGAACTATGATCGACAAACACGATATTGTCTTGAAAACAGGCAGAAAATTTTGAACTAGGATGAATAAGACATAAAGCGATATTGTGCGGTTCAAGGGTTTTGGGTGCAAAATATCCATTCAATATTGTTTAAATAATGCCTTCAAAGGTTTATAGATGGCAATACTTCAACCTAAATTCGCCAAAAAAAGCTCACTACCGCCCCCCCCCCCTAAAATAAAATTCTAGCTACGCGCTTGATATCAATTAGTAAGCGGTTTCCCGGCAAAATTTGTATCATCACGTATTAGTCAAAACTCTTTCACATGATTGGTAATAAGAGCTTCAATTTCATTTTTTGAGAGGGGCGTTTCCAAAACTGGTCGGCTATACCTTTAATAGCCTATTTGGCCATTCAACGTACATCGCAATGATATCAAAGTGACATATTATAATTATAGGGAACAAAGTAATATTCTAAAAATCTCATTTGGTGAATAAATACGTCTCAAGAACAGGAATCGTTGTTCACAGACCTTTATGGCCAAGTATAATAATAGTCCTGCATTGGGGGAGACAAAACAGAACTGTTAACTGACCTCTTGTATTTCTTGTCACGTACATAATAAGTCTTTGATAAAGAATGCACCCCACCCTCGTCAGCTCAGAAAAAATCTATTTAAAAGTCCAGTTGTTAATTCAGACCAAGTTTTACGGGCCGGGAGCAGTCATTTACATACGCTGAGCGCCCCTCGATCCACTTTGGAACATTTTGAAGGATGCATCCACAAGTTTTACGTTTAAAACTCTGCTTAATTCAAACAGCATTTTGACTGGCATTTACAGCACCTAGAAATGACCACCTGTTTACAATTAATATACCTTACAATACCAATTAACATAGGAGTTGCTATGTCAGACGTGCTGTCGCAGCACCAGGAAAAGAAAGGTAATGTGGAGGTATTGTATGAAAACATGCAATTCTTTTGTGAGCATGTGCTGAGCTGGGGGAAGTTACATACCACGTACTGTCTCTTGTTAGCTCACTAATAATGATTAATTGACAGATGATGTCATAAGGGGAATGAGATCTGGAACATTCTTTTAGGGTAGAGCTTAGCATTTAACAATCTGTGAAATATATTTAGATGTTTGAATAACAAAATATGAGTTGTATGCAGCCATGCACATCAACGGGAATCAACTTACATTAGGATTTCACCCGACCTGTAAAGCCGCCAATATAATTATGTCTATATGTTACAGTTAGGGCCTCCATGATATAGACGTAATGTACAGCTTACCTTGACCTGTACTTATAGTGTGGGTGATTCGCATCAATGCCACTGATCTATAGGGAAACAAATAGTGTTTTTTCCCCCGTATATATATTATACAGATCAGTGATCAATAAATTGTTATTGATGCTTGTACAATTATTCGTGCTGCAAAACCAGAAGGCCCTGCAAAATAACTATATCGAAGATTGGTGCTCAGACAGGACAATCGTACACTACACCTATGGAGTTCTGTCAATGCTCTGCACGTCTATTGTAGGCCTACTTGTCGTATATATATGTTTACACAGGTACCAATTAAACGGTACAGCACGACTTTTCATTTTTTGCTCATTCGATCATAACACTATGGGTCGTTTTTATGAGATTTTAACTTCTCGAAGTTTACCTCTGGTTGTGTGTACCTTCCTAAGGACATCCGGGCAGGTAGGTATTGTTAAGACCATTGGAATCTTCTTTGAAGATATCAACATTAGTCTTGGAACTACATCGACGGATATCGGAATGGCTCTTGGTCTCTTAACTGCATTCTCCAGCTTTCCAGGTGAGAATCTAAATCTCAACTCTTGCTACTACGACCACTCCAATCCTCTTCCAAATTATTGTTGGACTTGTCATACCAGTCATCACTGTTGGGAGTATACATGCGCGGATACAGGCGGGGGGCACAGCCGGCCAGTCCCCCGGCCCCTTTTGGCGTTTAAAAAAAAGAAGAAAAAAAAAAGAAAAAGAAAGGGGAAATAATCTTTAAAAAAACATTCCTAGGTATGGGTTAAAGCACGGCTTCTCAAAGTCCGGACCGCAAGGCATGCCAATCCGTACCGCCTGGGACAGAGTCTCCAATTGCCTAATTTTAAGGAATTACAGAATTTTGATAGTGTCAAGGAATTTTAAAGGAAATTTTAAGAAAAAGAAGAAAAAAACTCTAAAGGAATGTGAAAAATCCTGAAAAGTGAAAAAAATCACTATATTTTGTCATAGAAACAGCGGCGGATCCAGGGAGGCCGAATCAGCCGCAGTCCCCTTTTTATGGCGGCCTAAAAAAATAAAGAAAGAGAAAAACAAAGGTAAAAGAGAAGAAGAGAGGAAGAGAAAAGAGAGAGAGAAGGGGAAAAAGAAGAAATATACTAATAGTATAAAAATTGCTACTCTGAGCAAGGAGTTTTAAGAGATGGAGTCATATATCTAGCTCATTTCCTTTGTACTATATTCGATGCCGCCAGGAGAAAATATGTCAGGCATGTGCTTGACTGGATCTTTATGCAGATACGTAGACAAAAGATCCATGCCTATAGCTGCAAACTAACGGGCCACTTTCAAAGGGAAAATGCTTATGTAATGATAATTACTTTTCGCTACCACTCGTCTGATAATACGATCAGTACACAGTGCTTACCTTTACAGGAGGCAAGCGAGAGGAAATGGAAATATTAATCAAAATTACTCGACTGGGCATGTGTGGGCACTAATCTGACATATAACATAAAGAACTGTATTTTCTCTTTCTTTTCTCATTTTCCTTTCATCATTTTTCCTTTCATCCATTTCCATTTTAAAAAAATGTTGCAAATACACCCTTTCACGGTTACAAGAGTGCGCATGCGCTGACATTGGCGCCATTTTAAGTTGTTTACTCGTAATTTAAAATGGCGCCCATGTCAATATGATGTGAGCGCACAGCGCAGGCAGTGACGCAACAATACATGCGCATCTGAAAACATTGACGACGCAATGTTTACTCGGAAATTAAAATGGCGGCCTTAATCGTGAAAGGGTGTATTATATAAGCCTGAGATTGTTTCTGTCTCCATACAGCTCCTATAATTGCTGCCCTCTATCGTCACCATTCCATTCGTCGTCTGCTTCTGATATCTGGTTCATGTGTCCCTCCAATTGGCATGGCCTTGACTTCCATGGCAACCAGCAAAGCTCAATTGGCAATCTATCTCTCAATTACTGGTAAGAAGCTGTACATTGAACCTACTAACAATTTCAAAATACCTTTTCCCTAACAGTTGATTATTTCATAAGCAGTTAATACGGAGGTGAGTTAATATTGTTGAAATCTATTTACTCTCATCAAAATCATTCTTTACGCTCTAATGAAACTTTTAAATAAGATTGTCCACTTTCTGGAAACAACGTCAAAATTAAAAAACAAACTTTAAATGCAAATCGAATAACAATAACATAATCAACTTTTATGATATTGGAACTAATAATAATAATGATTATGAGGAGGAAGACATTACAATCCTCCTCATCATCATCCTTATCACAGCATACAAATGTTTATTCCCAAGATAAACTGAAATTCTTCATAAGAATATTTACAAATGGAATAGTTTGCGTACTGATTGTGTCTTATTGCGCTTACTAAATGTGAACATTACGTGCACTTGTTTTTAATATGTTCGACGCGTAAGAGGAGCAATTGCCCACGCTTTCGCTCTAGTCTTATAATTGAGACATAGCGGTCCAGTAGCGAAATACCCGCAACTCTGCCGAATCAGAGGTTTAGAATGTTACATTAATATCTGCCTTCTCTGAAACATGGCGTATGTGAATTAGTCAGAATTACTATTGTACATCTAATACAGTGATTATGCATTATTATAGATATATCGACTGCTATGAGAGGCATCGCTGTTTCCATAGGCTCAAGGGGACGTTACATCCTGCTATAACCCCTCGGCGCGCCGGGGCGTCCCCGAGCCAGTATAGAAACATGCAGCTATGCTTCGAATATTAAAGCAGTCGATATATCTTTTATATACCGAACTCACAACAAAATCTACAAATAATTCTTACCTTATCCTTTTCTTCAGTAAAGACTGGTTAAAACATCACAGAAAATCTGAGACACTGTCTGTAAATCTGCGCTGGAAAGTTGCCTGAAAAAGGCTGAATGTTACGATCATTTGGGAATCGCACACGTACACTGCACTGTATATGGTATCCGCGGTCGCACAAAGAAACTTTTTACACGTAAACCAATGGCGATCTCGCCAAAATGTATTTATGCGGCCAGTTAACCGGGGCATGCGGTCATTTTTAAAGACTATTGACCGGTAGGCGGGCATGGCTAAAATCACGACTCAATTTCGACCAATCAGATGGCTAGATTTCTAAAGAGAGGTATATAAATTAAGATATGATAGTTCAATTTAAAATGTCCCACATGTTATATTTTTATGGTTAACAGGTCTTGGATATTGTATGGTAATGGTATGTTGTACCATGACATTGCACCGTGTGGATAAGGAGAATTACAACCTACTTTACAGCCTTGGCGCGACTGGCTTTGGCGCCGGAATGGTTCTGTTACCGCTCGTAGGTGAACTCCTACGTGAAGCATACGGTTGGAGAGGTGGACTGCTTATCATAAGCGCTCTGATGGCAAATATTATCCCATGTACTGTTGCAATTAAGTTGGAATCAGATGAGAGTAGCAAACAGAGAAATGTTTTTCAGATTATCCCAAATTCACTCCCAGAGTGTACCAAGGAAGAAGAATTCAACAGCAGTACCAGTCAGGACACAAAAGGTAAGTTTGACCCGAAATTCAAAGTAGACCTATAGCCCGCGAGGCGACAGTCTCATGCGACCGACATTGTCGGTCTCGTGAACCTTAAAAAGATATCGGAAGGCCGAGGAGACCAACATGTAGGTCTTATGGCCTGTTGGTCTTGTGAGCCTTTGACCATGTTGACAGCTTAACAGAAGATTCACTAGATGTACATCAATGTACATTATCGGTCTCGTGGGCTGTAGGTCCCGTGTGCTGTAGCCGCGATTGACTAGTCTAAAGATATGTCTTGACTGTATAAATGATGCATTATTGTCGACAATATTTTGTCTGACTTCAACAGAAATGTTCTTACTGGTAAGTCGGGTGCGCACCTCGGAAACAGTAATTGATAGGGATGAGAGTTTTGTCCACCCTTCGTACGATGAAATTTTAGGATACCAAGACACTTCTTCTGTTCTTTTCCATAAATAAATTACCTACTCTTGTATTGATAACATGGCCTTTGTACGGAGAAGAGAATTTAGATATGATGTCTACTTTTTATTTTAAAAACCAGAATATTTTTCGAAAGTTAAAACTACATTGTTTGACTTTCTCTTTTTTTCTTCTCCAATCGACTCTTCTTTAAAGGGGACAACAGTGACAAGACTGGTGTTCTTCGTAGGATCACCAACAGCCTTCGCCAATCTGATTTTTACGTGGACCCTTGGTTCAATCTGGTAATTGGTGTAAATTTCGCGTTTGTCATGGTCTCTTGCGGTTGGCATTCCTTTCTTGTACCCCATGCTCTGCAAAGGGGAATCTCTGTCCGGAACACCATTATCATGGCTTTCTCAGCAGCAATAGGAAATACCATCAGCAGGGCTGTTGTAGGTGTCCTTTCCAACAAGCTCCTCAAACCTGTCACTCTCTATCTCTTCGCTACAATCTCGAACATCGCCGCTCTCCTCTGCGATGTGTATTTCGTCAACTACTACGCCATGTTGGTGACGTCATGTATCTCCGCAATGTCAATAGGAGGGAGGTCGGTGATGGGAACCATTAATGTGAGGGATAGAGCATCCCCAGAGAAGTTTGATGTCGCTTATGCAGTCGACGAACTCTTTATCGGATTTGGGGTGTTTCTTGGTGGCTACTTGGCTGGTAAGGAATCAGCAAAAACCTTTATGAAAATGACCCATTCAAATATATTTCTTAAAGCAATCATACATTGTCCTTTTAGAAATTTCCTTTTAAACTTGCTTTAATTCAATATAATGGATCGCTCAACTTACTAACATTAAACTAGTAACCGATCTAATGACTGTAACTTAAGGTAATTTAGGTATTCAAATCAACGCGGTCTATTGAAAATCCTCTCATTGTTTTTCAGGCATGACTGCGGATCACTTCTCATCCTACGACGCGCCGTTTAAACTATTAGCTATCATCGACGTCGTCGTTCTCCTGCTCATAGCGGTCGTGAGATACAGACCGAGAGCAAACCACACCTGACCATGCAGTATCAGAAGTGTCTTACAGATAACTTCTAAAGTGAGCTCTGAACTCGAGGCCGTTCAGAATTTTGCTCAATTTTACGTTAAAGGCAATTTTATACACCCATGTTTACAATTGTTAAGGCTATATTTTGGCGCACTCTGCTTTGGCTCCGACCCAGGGTGTCGATTTGTATCCGTGGTTGGGGGATGATAGGTGCCAAAATATTTTCGGCAATGGATCAAAGCAACCAAGAGGTAGAAGCGTGTGGCAGGTTGCACCCCTCCCTTCCAAGTTATTAACTTTTTCAAGTCACCCTCAATAAAGATAACATTTCAGAGAATATAAGAGTGGTAATAAAATTAATAACATGCTAAATGTTAGTCCTGACTCTTGCCTGCAGTGTAGGCCTACCAGACTGATATCATCTATTTTTAAACGAAATTTAGACATTACCAAAAAAAAATCCAATGGTGAGGGATATCAACTTGTGAAAGTATTATGTTACCAGTGGGCAAATGCATTAATAAGCAACCAGGAAAGGTTCATGTAGACAGAAAATTCTTTATTTCCTGGTGATAGAAACATACATTTTATGAATATTGATGTCTCCAAACAACATTCATCGTGAAAAACCCATTCCAATATTCTGTGTAAGGAGATCTCAAAAACATATAGTTCTCATTAGTAAATGAAAAACATATTGCTTTTGGTTCTTCATTTGACTCTCTTCCTTCTTTAATTAAACCAACTGAATCCTCTCTGCGGGAAACTCAATTCAATGAAACAGAATATCACTGATGCAAAATTTGGTTCTCAAAATGACAGAAAATTTCCACTCCTGATCTCATACAAACTGTCTGTTTCTTAAAAACATAATATAAAACTTACGTTCCAACTACCAAACAACAAACTTCCATTATCTCCTTCTTCACCCAGATATACTTATCATACCAGATACGCTAAAATATAAGCATAATATTCCCCTAAGGCCCTGACCAGAGCACTATTTTTTTCAAAAACTATAACCAGTCTTAGAAGGTGCATTATTATTGGAATGGTGTTATAAACAAAAAGTCCCAAATTTCATTCAATCTTTTTTGTTTCTTGTTTTTCTTTTCACTTTCCTTTTAAGCCCTGTCAATAATGTGACATTGATTATTTACTTGTTTTAATTAGTTTTTGAAGAACTCCTAGGTGAAAGAAATCATAACTATTCTTGAATATTATTACTTGTTTTAGAACATGTTGGGCCTGTCTCACATTGCCTTCCATCATTCCCTGGCAATTTTCCATGTTTCTTTCAGCTTATTTGTCACTTCTTTTCCATCCACTCAACTAATTCCTGATCATGCATTAACCTCATACCTACCATCACCCATGCCTAAGCTTTTTAGGGAGGGGGATCCCGTAAAGTAATTTTGACATTGTAAGTAATAAACATGAGCAATATTTCATTGTAGGTTACTTTAAAGTCAACCTCTCTTTTCATCGCCCATTCACATCAGTTCCCTTAAAGAAATGCTGGAATATAATTATATGTCCCTCTTTCTCTTGTCTTTCTTCCTTTTCTCTTCCCCCTTCCTTTTTACTTCTGCCCGTTTCTTCCCCTTTTCCTTTTTCCCAGGTAGCAAGCCCATATGGGGCCGATATCAGTGGCGGATCCAGGGGGGGGCCGGGCCCCCTCCCCTAGAAAAAAAACAGGTAAAAACACCCTTTTTTTGAAAAAAAAAGAAGTTGGGCCCCATCCTGGCGCCCAAGGGAGGGGAGGGCGGTGGAACAAAAAACCCTTCCCGTAGTGAAAAAAAATTTTCGGGTGCCAAAATTTGTTGTTGCTCACTACCCCACCCCCACTGAGCGGAAAATCGACCGCAACCATTTTCAAATTTTCGCACGAAGTGGGCCCTTTAGGCCCCCTCCTTGCCGCCGGCTGGATCCGCCCCTGGCCCATATGGGGATTATCTGGGTCACTTGTGCCATCTGGGCTATTAAATGGAACCCATATATGTATCCCATATGGGGCCAATATTTAGTAACCCATATGGGATCTATCCGAGCCAGCCCTTATGGGTTCCAGATGGAAATGAGCTGGGCGTACACATATGGGTAGAATATGAATATGCCCATATGGGTAACACATGGGGAAAATCTGGGTTAACCCACATGGGATATATCTGGGTTGACCAATATGGGTACCAGATGGGATTAAGCTGGGCATACCCATTTGGGCCAAGTTTGGTATGGGTCCCATCTGGGTCCCATCTGTCTTATATGGGTCCCATATGCTTCTTGGGTGCAGAAGCCTTAGGGCCCCAGATGTTTCAGAGAATATGGGACCCATGTGGATCCCACATGGGCTTGCTACCTGGCTTATTATCCTCTCTGTCTCTGAAACTCAAAATCTTACTTGACAAGGTTCAATGTGAACGTGCTATTATTGGTATCACGGAGACATGGTTCTCTGGTTCACCTCATTCAATGTATTCTCTTTCTGGTTATACTATGATTACCAACAGTAGACAAAACAAACGAGGAGGCGGTGTTGCTTTGTATATTCCTACACACTTTGAGTATGAGATGAAAAATGATCTTACTATTATGACCGATGCCTTGGAAACCTTATTTATAGAAATATGTGTTACTGGTAATAAGAATATTGTTATTGGCTGAGGAATTTATTCTTCGAATTCAAACTATATTGTCTCATCCTATTTTCACATCTAAGTCATGCATATTGATGGGAGATTTTAATGCTGATCTTTTAAAATATGATTCAAATGCCTTTGTAATGGATTTTGTGAGTACCATGGCTTCATTCTCATTACTACCGCTCATAACAAAACCCACGAGGGCAGCAGAATATTCTAAAACCATCATTGACAATATATTTTGCAACATGCAGCCTTTTCCCGATGCAGGAATTATTCTATCAGATATTTCAGACCACTATCCTATATTTGCTTTTTGTTCTTTGACACAGAAACAAAAATCCGGTCCACACCAAAGAAGAACCTGCGTAAAATTACCCCCAAAATGTGAATAATTTTAAAGCTAAACTTGGAAATGTTGATTGGACCATGGTCTTAAATGAAGAAGACGTAAATATATCTTATGAGAAATTTTTGAATATCTTTATTCAACTTTACAATGAAGCTTTCCCGACACAGAATCTCAAACTCTCAAGTTACAAAAAGACTCCTCGAATGCCTTGGGTCAATTCGACTCTTTTGAAATCAATAAACAGGAAAAATAGGCTGTTCTATAAATACAAATGTAACCCCACAAATAAAAATCGTTTGAAGTACACAAATTATAAAAATACATTGACAAACCTGCTTCGGAATGCTAAAAAAGATTATTATTGTAATCAGTTTACTTCCTGTAGTGGAGACATCAAAGGAACATGGAGAACCATAAAGAATGTACTTAACAGTTCACCAAATTCACTAAAAATCACTAAAATTAAGAATCATGGAACCGCAACTGACAACAAACAAACTATTGCCGAAATATTTAATGATTTTTTACCAATATTGGACCAGATTTGGCTCGATCTATACCAAAGTCGGCAAAATCATTTGATTGTTTTTGAATAATCCCAACCCCTCTACACTATTCATGGTACCAACCAATGAACAAGAAATAACTGACATTGTGAACAGTTTAAAGGTTAAAAGGCCCCAGGTTATGATGATATTACAAATATGTTACTGAAAAGTGTCATTAAAGAAATTAACGTACCTGTAACCCATATTATGAATTTGTCTATGTTGAATGGCATAGTACCTGGAAAAATGAAGATAGCAAAAGTTATACCGATTTTTAAAAGGGTGATCCTCTGGAACGTAGTAATTACAGGCCAATATCTCTACTCACCACTTTTCAAAGATTCTTGAAAAATTGATCTACAATCGAACATTTAATTTTTCACACGTTGTGGAATTTTGGCGGATTCTCAGTTTGGTTTTCGAGAGAAACATTCAACGTCTCATGCTCTACTCCTTTTTATAAATAAAATTGCGTCCGCTCTTGACGACCGCTGTCATACTGTAGGATTATTCTTGGATTTTTCCAAGGCATTTGATACAATTGATCATAACATTTTGTTTAAAAGCTTCAGCATTATGGTGTCAGGGGTAAGGCCTTGGAGTGGTACAAAAGTTACCTCAGTAGTCGAACACAATTTGTTTCACTTAATGGAATTGCATCGAGTGTCAAGCCTGTTACGGTCTCTCTTAGGGCCACTACTATTCATAACATATATAAATGACTTCAAATTTTCATCCCGACTATTGTCAATTATACTATACGCAGATGACTCAAGCATATTTTACTCACATAAGAATCCTCAAATTCTTGTTGAAACTGTCAATTCGGAACTTAAGAATGTTGCACAGTGGATTTTTGCGAATAGACTATCCCTGAATTTGATCAAAACTAATTTCATGTTTTTAGCAATTCAATCTCCGATTTACCTGGAGATATCTATTTCAACAATGTCAAAATTAAGAAAGTACAATCGACCAAGTTTCTTGGCCTGTTTATTGATGATGGAATGACATGGAAAATACATACAAATTATTTGTGTTCATTACTATCAAGAAATGCTGGTGTGATATACAAACTGAAATCTATGTTCCCATCATATGTATTGCAAATGTTGTACTCCACTTTAATGTTGCCCTACTTGAACTATGGTATTCTAGCCTGGGGTAATTCATTGAAACTCAAACTGGACAAAATCCTTGTTGTTCAAAAAGAGCAATACGTACAATTTGCAATGTACCTGCTCGTACTCACTCGGGCCCTCTCTTCTTTGATACTAAAGTACTGAGAGTTCAGGATATTTTTAATTTACAATTAGGCAGCCTCATGTTTCAGCTGAATAACAACGAACTGCCCCAGGCACTATCATATTTGTTTAAGAAAAGAAATCAAGTTCACAACTATCCTACCCGACAGGCGTTTTCCTATCACCTTCCTAGAACAAGAACACGATTTGCTCAAAATACCTTAATATATACAGGTCCCAAGTTCTGGAATTCTCTCGATTCTGTGATTAAAAGGTCTGTTAGTGTTCGTGTATTCAGAAGAAAATTGAAATGCCATTATTTGAATACATATTGTCATTCCTTATTCCTGACTATTTTTGTCTTCAAGCAGTATGCTTTAGTTGATTACAATGAGTAAATAACGATACGGCCATATGCCAACTATGTACATATACCATTTATGTTGAGAACAAACTACATTGTACTATTATTTCAATAAGCTGCAGATATATTTCCTTCCCTTTCCCTTGTCTCTTGTAGTTAATTGTGAGTATCGGTTCATGTATCCCAGTAATCTCCCTTTCCCTGTTTTAGCGTGTATTTGTATTTTATAAACCTAACTTTAGTTAATTATGTCATTTGTAGTTTAAGGGGCCTATCCACAACAAGCTCTGCTTTTCCATAGGCTCCGCCACTATATCTCTTAAGTTCAACTGAAGGACAATTTTCTGAATAGTGTGTACCGGTATTATATTTACATGCATATTATAATCATTTTTCAATATGTTGTTACACTCTTTGTACAATGAGATATTGTGGAAACCGATAAATTATCTATAATTATCTAATTATCTCTTTCTTTCCCACTCTCTACTTCTTTTTTGCACTTTTGCGCTTCGCGCTTAACATTTAGCTCGTTGCTTTTTAACGCTACGGCTTTGCATTTGGCGCACTGCATTTCTATGATGCTGTTGATTGAATAAATTGAATAAATTCATCAATTCCTGATGAAGCCGTATGAGCGAGAATTCAATTTATTCTTGTCTCATATATGGTTGTCTCATTTACTTCGTTTTCTATTTATATATGTATGTATTATGAAAATGAGATAGCAAAATGTGTATATTGATGGTCATCTTGCGAGTAATAACCATTAACTACTCTCATCGGGCTCTCATCATTAATTTTTCTCTTCATTTTTTTTTTTGATGGTGAATTATTGGGGGATGATTGTACAGGCCATCCCCACCTGAAATATTGGGGGGGGGGATAATATTTGTATAATTGTCTATTGTCATGTTAGTTTTTTCCACTTATTTCTTTTTTACTATAATAAAAATGTATATTCTGTTTCTTTGTATTGATTATGTACATTTTTGTTTTTTGAGGGCGGGGTTCAAAGATAACAACTTTAATATTTAACATTCCGTTTTCATGGGAACGGCCATATTTTGTTACTTGAAACGACTCAAATTTTAATCATAATCAAACAGACATCTGAAGTTATTAGACGCTCACTATTTGTTTCATGTTGTTGAAATCAGAGTAATACCTGAAATTCCAATATTTCTTGATTTGTCATTATTAAAACGGCCCAGCGCTCACGTCCATCACCTACTTTATGGCAAACAGACAGATTATCATACCCGAGGGTCCTAGAAAACAGAAATTCATCATTTAAATTATGCAAACTTTTATTTAACATTTTGTTTAAATTAGTTTCATTTTTTTTCAATAAAAGACAACAACATATATTGACATACTTAAAATGTGTTTTTACTTGAATTAGCAAAATATATGACATTTTGTAAAATTCGAATGTTCCGTTCACATGGTAATATCCCTAGTGGTCACATCAACCACAAACTTTAGGATCCTAACTTACAGAAAATAAATCATTAAAGATTGTGTCTCAGGTGGCGTGTGCCTTTTCAGTAGATACATATATGTAGTGTGTTTCCACTCAACATGCGCATCCTGTAAAAAGACATCAATTCATTTCGGATAACAAAATGACTTATCCATCACATTATCTGATCGTTTCTTGTCTGTGTGTGGCATTATCACTTTAATTTTTTAATCAGATAATTCATATTCGGTCAAAAAATAGATATCATAATTTTGGACATTCTTTCGAATTTTGAGCCAAAAATGAAATTTTTAGTAAAAAAATGTGCGTGGCATCCACCCGTATAGCATCGGTGCCAAAACGTAATGGAATATTTGTCTAAACCGTTTTTTTAATGTTTGGCTGGTCTACTATTAAAAGGGCATCATTAGTACATTTGAAAATATGATATTTTTTTACAAGAAGTAAACAAAAAATAAATGTAATCTAATTTAAATAAATTTGTGCGTCACTTATTGAAACGTGCAAAAGCATGAACATGACAAGTTACATAGTTCGAACATTATTTTTATAGGCAATGCTATACGATGCAATACGGAGTGAAATTGTCTTTAAATGATTTCTTGAATTATCCTGTTCAAATGAAGGGTCTCTTACCATAGACTTCAGCTAGTTTCGGAATCAGAATATCATACTGCGCTGTGATTATATCAGTAAGCTGGAGGGACATTCCTTCATGTAGGCTCGGGTGAAATAGAAATACAGCATCCCAATGTTGAGGTGGTCTAAAAAAGGGAATTTCTGCAGAGCAAATCTGCTTCAAATCCGGAGTTATGTCGCTACCACTGATGTATTCAGCTATAAAACATGCCTTCTCCTCTTCCATACTATTCAGAGAAAGCAGTCCAATCACAGGGGGTTCATCATTCGCAGCCATGATCTTAAAGTGAGTGCTACTCCAACAAAGATTTAGGAGCAAATAAGAATAAATACGGTCGGTTTAGGTGCTCTGTTTCTGCGTTTACCAGGGTCCCATTTCACAAAACTTGTCATCAGTGACAAATGACAGTTATTGTTATAAGCTAGTGAAAATCGTTGCTTCTGATTGGTTATCAACAGGTTTGTCACTGATTTTTGTCATTTGTCATTGAAAAAAAGGTTTTGTGAAACGGGTCCCAGTAATCATACACTATATATAGTCCAACGTACTTTCACAAACTTGACAATTCATTATTTTCCGGACCTTGTTTTCTTATGTCACATGCATGCGATATAGGAAATGTAAGTTTAAATGAGTCCAATGTTCAAAGCGTCAAACAAATGAATGGGGAATTCCAATTTTATGCAATTATGAACACATTATGTGAAACACAAAGTTCGTTCAACATTACTAATTACTATACAAGCAGGCGCGTATCCAGGATTTTGGAAAAGAGGGGGTCCAAAAAAAAAAGGATTTTAATAACCTCAATAAAAAAAAGTTGCATAAATTGGGACTTGTGTACTGAAGGCATGACACTTAAATTTCGAAATGGGAGGGGGGTGCACACTGGCGAATTGTCCCCCTAAATCCATCACTTCAACGAAGTACCGTCTCACATATCCTGCTAAGTTATGGTTTAGTATGTCCTAGAGCCTTTAGTTTTTTTTGTGAACTGATATATACACTTCATACTTCAGTAACAGGCCTAGCCTCATACACATGTATAATGTATATGCACTGACAAAACATAGAAATAGTGAAACAAATCTATTTGCGGTATGTCATACGTTATCATAGGAAACGTACGTTAGGCCCACATTAATAATATGTACTGACCAAAACATGGACAGATAGATATATATCAATTTACTTTATCCATTTACTAATTCACTCGCGGCATGTCATACCTTATTACAAATTATGTACATGAGGTCTACATTAATAATATGTACTAATCAAAACATGGATATGTATAAATATATTTCAACTAATTTGTGTGCCCCATGTCACTTCTTATCATGAACTTATTCCCAAGTCTCGGTGTTTTGTTTTGGTTTTGTTATTGCGGTTTTCTTTATGTTTTCAGATTATTCAAGTTTCGAGAGTACTCGTGAATGATATTGAATTGCTTAGTCGTATTTCCGAATATGAGGACATTTCAAGAGCGACTTCTTTGTGAGACATCGAACCTTCAATATTATGCCACATAGGAAACCACAAACAATACAAGGAGGCTCTCATGCTCAATACGTCTACAACTTTCTCAAATCCAAACTGATATCAGAATAACAAAGAACAAGTATACCAACAACAAGGGAAACGCTCTCGGCAGTCTCGCCTGCATTACGCAATTCGATATGATGAAAAATTGAGGTTGGGATATTATTTATAGGCAGGGTGGCCCATTAGTGAAATCTAAACTCCAACAAAGATTTAGGAGCAAATAAGAATAAATACGGTCGGTTTAGGTGCTCTGTTTCTGCGTTTACCAGGGTCCCATTTCACAAAACTTGTCATCAGTGACAAATGACAGTTATTGTTATAAGCTAGTGAAAATCGTTGCTTCTGATTGGTTATCAACAGGTTTGTCACTGATTTTTGTCATTTGTCATTGAAAAAAAGGTTTTGTGAAACGGGTCCCAGTAATCATACACTATATATAGTCCAACGTACTTTCACAAACTTGACAATTCATTATTTTCCGGACCTTGTTTTCTTATGTCACATGCATGCGATATAGGAAATGTAAGTTTAAATGAGTCCAATGTTCAAAGCGTCAAACAAATGAATGGGAATTCCAATTTTATGCAATTATGAACACATTATGTGAAACACAAAGTTCGTTCAACATTACTAATTACTATACAAGCAGGCGCGTATCCAGGATTTTGGAAAAGAGGGGGTCCAAAAAAAAAAGGATTTTAATAACCTCAATAAAAAAAAGTTGCATAAATTGGGACTTGTGTACTGAAGGCATGACACTTAAATTTCGAAATGGGAGGGGTGCACACTGGCGAATTGTCCCCCTAAATCCATCACTTCAACGAAGTACCGTCTCACATATCCTGCTAAGTTATGGTTTAGTATGTCCTAGAGCCTTTAGTTTTTTTTGTGAACTGATATATACACTTCATACTTCAGTAACAGGCCTAGCCTCATACACATGTATAATGTATATGCACTGACAAAACATAGAAATAGTGAAACAAATCTATTTGCGGTATGTCATACGTTATCATAGGAAACGTACGTTAGGCCCACATTAATAATATGTACTGACCAAAACATGGACAGATAGATATATATCAATTTACTTTATCCATTTACTAATTCACTCGCGGCATGTCATACCTTATTACAAATTATGTACATGAGGTCTACATTAATAATATGTACTAATCAAAACATGGATATGTATAAATATATTTCAACTAATTTGTGTGCCCCATGTCACTTCTTATCATGAACTTATTCCCAAGTCTCGGTGTTTTGTTTTGGTTTTGTTATTGCGGTTTTCTTTATGTTTTCAGATTATTCAAGTTTCGAGAGTACTCGTGAATGATATTGAATTGCTTAGTCGTATTTCCGAATATGAGGACATTTCAAGAGCGACTTCTTTGTGAGACATCGAACCTTCAATATTATGCCACATAGGAAACCACAAACAATACAAGGAGGCTCTCATGCTCAATACGTCTACAACTTTCTCAAATCCAAACTGATATCAGAATAACAAAGAACAAGTATACCAACAACAAGGGAAACGCTCTCGGCAGTCTCGCCTGCATTACGCAATTCGATATGATGAAAAATTGAGGTTGGGATATTATTTATAGGCAGGGTGGCCCATTAGTGAAATCTAAACGTTAGCAGTGTCCTAGTATTTAAATTACCCATTTACTCTCTAGACTTCCCTGTCAGAAACTATTGAGTGACTGACTGACACCTTATTTTTCTTTGGTAATACATAGAATGAGCTGTAACAGGTACATGAGCATTTGTCTACATCAATAACCCACTACTTGTAATGGCCAAAATTAAACTGATTGAATCTTTGTGCAGCACAAAACGTACGACCATTCGGTACAAGGGTCTGAAAATTAGACTGTTACTTAGGTGATTGCAATCACTTATGTCGATTCGACAACTAATGGCCACAAAAGCCATTTTCAAACCCTTTCGTTTTGAGGGAAGTTCTAAACAAGTATTGTCTTTCATATGCCGTTGGAATTTAACCTTTTCATTTTTTGACCTGCAAATGGGACATATAGTACCTTCAAGTTGTGAAAAACATAATCCAAGTCTACTGACCTAAAAATGACCTTTGATCTTGACTTGTGACCTGGAATTTGTGTCATATGATTTCTGATACTTGATAACCCCTGGGTACAAGTTTCATCGAATTTCAACAAACACTTTTGAAATTATGCTAAAAATTCAAAATTTTGATGTTGATGCCACAACAAATTATAAGTTTGCAGACCTGGACCCCGTTGCATAAAACTTACCATTGATGGTAACTTTGCCATCAATGGCAACTACCATGGTAACAGGGCTCAACAGCCAATCAAAATCAAGGTTTCCATGATAGTTACCATTGATGACAAAGTTACCATCAATGGTAAGTTTTGTGCAACGGGGCCCAGAAATGACGTTTGACCTTGACTTTGTCACCTAAAAGACTAATCACATGATTAGTGATGCTCGATAACCCTTATGTTCAAGTTTCATGGAATAGGAATGTATACTTTCAAAATTATGATAAAAATTCAAAATCTGAACCTGATGCCACAACATAGTCTAAGTTTGTTGACCAAAAATAACCTTTGACCTTGACTTAGTGACCTGAAATTCTACTCACATGACTGGGGATACCTGATAACCCTTCAGTCTAAGTTTCAATGAATAATAAATTATAATTTTAAAATTATATTAAAAATTCAAGAACTTTAACCTCGGGTTAAGTTCTAATGATGCCACAACATAATCTAACTTTGTTGACCTGAAATGACCTTTTGACCTTGACTTTGTGACCTGACATTCTCCTCACATGATTGGGGATACTTGATAATCCTTTAGTCTAATTTTCATTGAATAACAACTTATACTTTCAAAATTATATTAAAAATTTAAAAACTTAACCTTATGTTAAGTTTTTGATGTTGACGCCGTCACCGGAAAAGCGGCGCCTATGTCTCGCTTTTTGCTACGCAGGCGAGACAAAAACCTGGGTCAACAGAATATAACATTAACCAACGCACTATAGTCATTCTTTGGCAATGTGCCCTCATTTCCAAATTCTCGACCTTTTTTTGTTATTGCAGTTCTCTTTATCTGTTTTCAGATTATTCAAGTTTCAAGAGTACTCGTGAATGTGATTTAATTGTCAACGAAACTGTTTAAGAAGCTATGGGAAAAGTTGATCACATGTATTAAAAACACCGTGTAATGTTAGGTTTTGAATATTAAACAAAAAAATTTGTACAGACACATATTGCATCCGAGCTTAGTCTTTTTTCCGAATATGAGGAAATTTCAAGAGCGATTCCTTTTACAAGACATCTTTACCTTGATATTTTGCCACATAGGAAAACACACAAAATTGAGGGAGCTCTCAAGACCAAAAATCTTCAACTTTCTCAAATCTCAACCTTAACTGTATGACCGACCACACTCTCTTATGCGTGATTAAAGGGGAAATCCATACAAGAGAGCTCTCAAGACCAACAAGTATTCAACTTTCTCAAATCTCAACCTTCCCTGTATGACCGACCACAGATCTCTTTTTCGTGATTAGAGGGGAAATCCATCGTGATATCAGAAAAACAAAGAGAAGTAGATCGGAGAAAGCAAGAGCAATATCCCATTAAAGAAAAAGAAAGCAAACATTTTTAAAGTTGCAAAAAAAAAAAAAAAATCCGAATGGATCTATTGAGTTTACTGCAATAGTAAACAAAATCGATGTCGAATGTATTATTTACTTGAGAATCGCACGTGCTAATGATTATGTCAACGGCAAAATCTCTTTGGTATAAGGACGCATACAAGGTGCGATGGCTCAGTGGTAGAGCAGTGGTCTCTTAACCGGGAGGTCCTGGTTTCGAAACCAAGTCATTGCGCTCTTGCTCTTTGGCAAGGCATTAATCTACATTACAAAGTCCCTCGGAGATGACTGAAAGCCGTCGGTCCCCTGGTTGCTTTCTTAGCAGTCAGGTAAAACCATCATCATCATCAGAAATAATGTTCATATCAGGCTTCCCTTTAAACCTCATAAACAATTTGGAAGAAGATCAAACAAACATACCAAAAAACATACTCAAGACACAAATGCTACGTTTTCTAATGTAATAGTTATTTATTCATGTATTAATGTATTTATACATGTAGCAAAAATAAGATTTGAAGAAGGATAAATGAACAAATATGAAAAAGCGAACCCCCGCCCCTCCAATTGTCTGAAATAATCACGGCAAAATTTTGTTCAGGATGACCTTTGTATTCCAGTCAACCCCTAACCCCCGCCACTATTACCTTCCCCCTAGAATCCATGTATGCAGTGGCAGATGACAAAGGGGTGGGCAAATTTTAGCTGGTGGATATTTTTCCTCTGAACATGATGATTTTGTGAATCCCGCCGGCCCTTTTAGGAGCTTTCCGCGTTTCAAGGAGGTCAAGGGGTAGCAGGAATCCCCCGCAAAAAAGTATGAAAGGGGGGACATAATTTTATAAAGTTTATGAATGATATTCCATTGATGACTTTACCTGGTTTCCTGATGTTCCAGGGAGGAGGGGGGTCTTTGGTCTTGATACCTCCTACCAAATTTTAAAGATTGATATTATGAGCAAATTTAGGGTGAAAAACTAAGACTCTTAATATCTTTATTCCATAGGACCAAACTTGTAAATTTAAAAGAAAATATGGCCACCTGCACCACATGTGGATAGGGATGGAAATCTAGAACCTATTGTGCAGAGTAAATTCTCAATGAATAAGACAAATTCATAGCATAATTATTTTGTTTAAACATGGTTGAAAGTTGTGTGAGCTATTGGTAAAGCATATCACTGATCAGCCTCTCTTTATCATAGACATATAAAGTGAGAGACATTTTACTATACATTTTACAGATTATAGGTTCTGGGCCCTGTTTCATAAAACTTATTATCAAGTTACAGTAACTGTTATAAGCTACTGAAATAGTGGCATTTGATTGGCTGAGAGCAGATTTGTCACAGAAATTAAGCATTTGTTATAGATAACAAGTTTTGTGAAACAGGGCCCTGTTGTTGTGTAGCTGCTCTATTTGACATAGCCAGAGACGGCCGGAGGAAAATAAGGCTCACTTTGAAATCTCATGCGACTGTGTTTAAGTGTCAAAGAAGAGTCTGTGCATGCAGGCTATCTATGTGTGTTGCTAACTGCTAATGGCTAGCACCACCATTATTGAGACCGAGTTGGGTAATGCAAATCATGTCTTTACTTGGTTTACTTGGTTGTTGAGGCTTGAAGCATCAGCTTATGAGCCCATCTTGACAATCACAGCACTATTAACGTTGATAAGGGGTATATTTGAGAGGATGGTGATGCCAATGCTTTTCAAGTTCAGATATAGAGCTGTTAATAGATGGCGCTTGGACTGTCGATTGGGGTAGCTCGTTCCAGTTGTTAACAGTTGTTTAGAAGCAAAAAAAGTACACATTGTTTCAGCTTAACCAAAGAACCATGCTGATGGCGATATTACCCTAAACAGACCATTATTTCACAGTAATATTTACGAGTATGATTTCCAGCAAAGCTTGACAAAGTACAGATAATAGCCGTGTCGATTGAATTGTTTCATACAAATGAAGTAAAAATGTAACATAATATAGATACAATTTACAGATACATGCACCCACTCTTTCTGTGAAGCCTGGCATATTGTGAGTCTGAGAAAAAGTGAGAGAGGTGGGAGGAATAATAGATAAAGAGGAAAACAAAAGGAGATAGACAGAAAGAGAGAGAGAAAGAGCAAAGAATTTTCTTCTGGAGCTCAAAGAGCTCTTACAACTCTGACAGTCCCTAAAATAGCATATAATTGAAATCAATGTAAGCTATGGCTTATAAGCTTTCCGTTAATAAATATAATCAATCTACATTGTATTTCATGTTTCACTCTCAACAGGAATTTAAGTTATACATGTAAATGTGAGCTGGGACATCCGTCTTCCAGAGTGGGCCAAAAACCTCTGAAGCTTTGGCCACAGTCTCGTCTGAATCGTCAGTACATCAGCGTCCCTTCACAGGCCATCGATTCATGATAAACAAGTCTCTCTGATAAGAATTACAGCCTTAGATCTTTTAAATTATGCTAGTCTGCGCCTGCGCCTTCCAGATAAACGACACTAAAAAAAGCTATGAGCTGGGTCCCTCATGAGGGAAAATGTAAGAGATGAAGAGCCTTCCAAGATGATCTAAAGACAGTGTATCTCGTATTGTATAATTTAGTGAGAGAACCGAGGCTGATCGAAGACACTGAAGAATGCTAGCTGCAATTAGCACTAAATCTGAGCAAATATGTCTCTTGATGGTAAGCCTGCAGCATCCTAACAAAATTGGCCACCAACGAACAATGATTGTCTTTTCCAGTTTCCACTACATAATCCACGTAAAGCAGTTGTCAGTGACCGGTTACTCTTGATAACAATAGATATGCAAATACAAAGAATAGAACGAGTCCAAGGATCATGTAGCACATGAGTTTGCGATTGCCACGGCCGGAGGAAAACATACCATCCAGTCGCTTGACTGTGCCACTGAGGAGGCCTTCGGAGCTGGAGAAATCGTCGTGCTGAGAGAGAAAGAAAGGGAAAATTGTGCATCAATACATGTACAAGGTTTGAAATTACATGCACAGGCCTTTTTTGAATTTAAAAGTTGAACTCTTTTCAGGCTTTGTTTGACCTATGGAAATAAAAAGAAAAGTCAACTTTTCTTTCCACATATAATTTATACGTACCATAATACTCTAAACAATGAAACATCTAGGCCCGTTGCATAAAACTTACCATTGATGGTAACTTTGCCATCAATGCCAACTACCATGGTAACAGGGCTCAACAGCCAATCAAAATCAAGGTTTCCAAGGTAGTTACCATTGATGGCAAAGTTACCATCAATTGTAAGTTTTATGCAACGGGGCCCTGGGCTTTCGATCCATTGTGAGTAGTGTTAATCACTTGAAAAGGGCATTGTCATTCTTTACCATTTATTATTACAGCTGTCAACTATTATTCCTTGGCCTTTCTTTCTTTTTCTGTATTTCTTTCTTTCTTTTTGTTCTCTATATAATCACCTGCCCAACTATCTGATTTATATGTTTTCATTTTCACTGCTTTCTTCGTTATTTTATCAGAATGACTATCATAACAATTATTATTATCATTTACTTGGCTAAAAATCATATTTTTTCATAAAGAAACATATTTGTCACTACGATCACCAGGAGTATTTTTTTCAGAATATTAATTACATGTACCATCATAATTTTCATCATTATCATCTACTTGTCTACACATCCCACCATACAATATCGCTACAAGTTTATTTAAGTTATTATCATTATTCTTGTCTTTGTTATTATCATTCAGACGCCTACATATTGTAGTTAGCTTACCATTCCGTCTAGATACACATTTTGGTCATTTGCCTCGTTCTCCATATCCTTGGCAATCTGAAAGAAAGAAAAATAGAAAGAGAGAAAGAAACTAATATCAAACAAAGGAAAATAATCATTAAAGGGGAAGTCAACCCTGATATTAAGTTGGTTTTAAGAGAAGCAGAAAAATGAGAGAAACAGGTCAGTGATAATTTGAGCAATATCTGATTGAAAATAAGAAAGTTATTAATTTTTGAAGGTGCGATTAATCAAACACAAATGGCAGCTCTGTGACGTATCTTGCAAGGTCACCTCCCATTTGCCCTGTACTAAAAAAATTCAAAAATGTATATTCTCCCATAAGAAGATTTGCAATCATACATTCACCCTTAATATAATTGTTGTAAATATGTTTTATACAACCTGTGTATGAATCAAATATATTCTATCATCAAGAACTAAAAAATGAAAGTTTATTAAATTGTCTGTTCTTAGCAAATTCGAGATTATTCAATTATTTTCAATTGGATATTGCACAAACTTTCACTAATTTGTTACTCTCATTTTTCTGCTTTTCATTCAAACCAACTTGATATCAGGGTGGACTTACTCATTAAGAGATACGAAGATTGAGCAAAATATATAACTTTAAGAAGGAAAATTTCTAGAGAAGAGAATACAAAATGAAAGAGACAATGGAAAGAAAGACTGTAGTACTAATACATGTGTAGGTGGCAAATAAATTAAACCCACTATCTTGTGGAATAAACCATATAAAGCTTCGATTTTAACTATCACTTTTGAAAGGAGCACATGTACTAAAGTCAAAATAAAGGTAAGCACCAATCTCTAGATCCTTGTCAAAGTATGCTTACGAAAGTTGAACTTGTCGTATTGATGATATTGACAACTCTTTTTTTGACAACTCTCCACATTTTATACTTGCATCACCAGTTTCCATGCGCACAAGGCTATATTTTGCTGACACCAGACTTGGTGGAAATACCATTAATGTGTGTACAAGTCTGCGGACAGCAAACCCATCTAGGCCCATCAAGAAATACCCCATAGTCTCTCGGAGAGTTTTCGGGTGAGGGAAAAGTGAGAAAATGACTTTACCATATGGGGCAATGCAAGGCATTACATAAGGCCTGTTTGCCATAAAACTGAAGGCTAATCCTGGTGATTGACAACACCTGTTATTGGATAAAAACCCTAGCTCTGTCAAATTTCCCATGAGAGCCCACTCCTATGCATCTTAAAGCCCCTCCGCACTAGTTTGGCCAGGAGGGATTAGAGGGATTAGAGTGGTCACTGACAGATGGTTATCTCATCAACTCAGCTCTCAATTAACATAAGAAAAAGAGGATCATGGGGGACCAACGGGCACCGCTTAAGCATTGTTTTCTATATAGAGGGAGCAAGCAGCTAAAAGAAGTTCAGTGGGGCTTTAAACACAACTTAGCTCTGCATGCCAGGCGAGTGGGCTATAAATGGAGGCTTACTACTTACGGATTTTAATGTGGAGACCTTTGCCGCTAGACCAAGGGTCATCCGGTCATTCTCACCCTCTAGCATATCCTCTGTACTCATCTTGCCACCACCCTGTCCACCTGTCAAGCACAGACATAAACAAGGTCAATTAGAGCAGGCGTCAGAAGGCGTCGAAGGTGAGGTAGCTATGATACTGCAGTTGAATGTTGAGGTCCCATAGTCATTGACAAATAATTTTGACATCTTGCACTGTAGATGTTTTTAACATCTCTATATTCTTTGGTTTGAACGTTGCACATTGATTAAAAGTAAAAAGGTCAAGACAAGACACACATTATTTTTTTTACTTGGCCTCAAGTATTTTACCGGTAAAAAAGTTTTTAAAACAGATGTATTGATTCACACATGAATGCAATGGCCTAGAGGTCAATACGCATTAGCATTGACCACTATGCGTTGCTGGAGTGTATGGGAGCCAGTTAAGGTTTGGTGATATCAATATGGAAGATTTTAAAAACAAGCAATGAACTTATCCAATAGCAAATCAGATATAACTAAAATTAGGTATAATGATGATATTGTCGAAGATCCTGAAATTGTAGCAAATACATTTAACAACTATTTTTCCTCTATAGGGGTAAACTTAGCTGAAGGTATTCCGCCTTCAACCACACTTATACAGCACATTTTACGGGAGCAGCACACTTACGGAAATGCCGTCAGCACGAGTCAGAGGTCAACATTATTGTAATGCAAAGAGGAAATTTGCACGGCCCATGTGGAGAAGCACCCAAGCTGTATCGCTTAGCCTTAAGGGCTTGGTGATAATGTGAAATATTGATATTGATATCACCAAGCCTTAACTGGCTCCCATAGACGTGCACGGAGAGGCATGTCAAGATGCGCCCGAATCACCTTTCCCACACCCGATCAATATTGGACAGTGGCCTCGATGATTTTATGCCACTTCTACATCTAATTGCCTACCAAAATTAAAAATCATATTTAAATTTAAGGAGATATTAGGAAATATTAGCAAATATCTTACCAGAGCGATACAGCCCTGGAGAGTTTCTCTTCATGTTGTTCGACTCGTGTTGATAGACTTCGTAAAGTGCTGCTCCCGTAAAATGTGCTGTATATGTGATATGCACATACAGCTTACGGAAGCAGCACTTTTACGGAAGTCCTATCAACACGAGTCAGAGGTCAACATTATTCATATGCAAAGAGGAAACTCTCACGGTCCATGTGGAGAAGCACCCAGGCTGTATCGCTCTGGTAAGATATTTGCTAATATTTCCTTAACTCTTTGCCCGCCACGTACACAATCCCCCCTGTGCCACATTGTTTTTAGGGTGCCACCTTAGGAGGGGTTCTGCATGGACTATGCTTATTCAACTCGCAATAACTTTTGATTGGTGTACTGTAATGAAAAACTTTGTGTATACAATGCGAAGCACGCGTTACTATTGTGTGTGTGTGCGTACAATAGAATTAAATGCGTTCCGTGTGTATTGTGAATGAAATGTGACTTGAGTCGAAGTTGGCAGCCCGCTGTATGTTCCGCTAGCCGAACGTAGCGGGCAAAGAGTTAAATTTAAATATATGATTTTCAATTTTCGTAGGCAATTAGATGTAGAAGTGGAATAAAATTCATCGAGGCCACTGTCCAATATTGGTCGGGTGTGGGAAGGGGAGATTTCGGACGCATTTTAGGTCTTGTTGACATGCCTCTCCGTGCACGTCTATGGGAGCCAGTTAAGGCTTGGTGATATCAATATCAATATTTCACATTATCACCAAGCCCTTAAGGCTAGTATCGCTCTGGTAAGATATTTGCTAATATTTCCTTAGTTTTAACTATGATTTGTAATTTTCATAGGCAATTAGAATTAAGTGGCATAAAATTCATCGAGGCCACTGTCCAATATTGGTCGGATGTGGGAAGGGGTGATTTCGGACGCATTTTAGGGTTTGTTTACAATGTACATGCCTCTCCATGCACGTCTATGGGAGCCGTTTAAGGCTTGGTGATATCAATATCAATATTTCATATTTCACCAAGCCCTGGCTTAACCCACACATAGCTGCATCGCTATCCTGGCTGTGTATTAAAACCTGATTTCACTCACAATCAGTACTTTAGTGACAATTGATGACACCTAAATAGCAGTAAAATACAATTTTTTCAACTCACCGATGTTAGAAAGAATAATTTAAAAATTAAAATCGTAAGTCCACTGTCAAACTTGTTACAGTTTTATCGGCATGATTGTGTACATTTGTGTGTTGTAAGTCTATTGACTATTCACGTGTGAAATTGCTGCCTATTAGCACATGGTATACAGCGCTAGAGGTCCATACGCAGTATTGACTCTCTATGCTTTGCTGGAGTGGCTTAACCCTAAGACTAGTTATTTCAGGCTAGCGCTAGACTGGCCTGCTTGCCAACGAAAAATAAATAATAACCACACAAACACTACTGCTGGATGTGTGCAGAGTGAATGAGTGCTGGATTATTTCATGAAAATCCTTTTAATGACACAACAAGTATAGTGAACTGCGCGAAGACATGATCATGAGAGTGATTTATTCAGGAGGCATAACCTTACAAAAACAAACGCGAAAGTGAGTACATGGGACACGTATATTATACAGGACATTTAGTTTGAACACGGTTTTCATTGAAAATCCGTATCTAGGCAAAAAAATAAACCACACATCAATGAAAATATTATGGGAAGGTAATACAACATACCAGTTTTTCGAGATCCCCAATCCCAGTCAGACATTTCCGGGAAGATTCAATGGTCAACTGGAAAGCTGTTTTGTTGTTTACGTTTTCACTTCCACGTAAAACTTTCCCGACCGCTACGTTTGTTCAAAGACAGCGAAAGAAAAGAAGAAAAAGAAGAAGATGAAGATGAAGATGAAGAAGAATAGGAAGAAGAGGAAGAAGAAGAAGAAGAAGAAGAAGAAGAAGAAGAAGAAGAAGAAGAAGAAGAAGAAGAAGAAGAAGAAGAAGAAGAAGAAGAAGAAGAAGAAGAAAAAGAAAAAGCTAGAAGAAGAAGGATCGAGAAGAAGAAGGAGAAGAAGATCGAATAACTAATTTTTCGTATTGATGTTAGCTTTAAAAACTCAGCATATCATGATTATAAGCCTATTTGGGTTTCGTTTTATTTTTGTTTTATTTTGTTACATTTTTTCTCTCTCTTTATTTATTTCTTCATTTATTAACATTTTTGTTGGGGGTGGGGGAGGGGAGGGAGGGCATATTTTCAATTTGTTTTGTGTTTCATAAATAGTGTTATAATTCTTTTTTGCTGGATAATCTTCGGTTGTTGTTATTTTGGTGTTTTTTTGAGGGGGCGGGGGATTTGAAGATATTATATGATATGATACCCATTTTGCTGGATTAATCTAAGGTTAACACAAAAACTTTTTATTGTGACGTAAATATGACGCGTATACTCATGCGCGTTGCTATGCGCGCCTTGGTTTAAAACAAACGCACGTGATAGAATTGGGTATAGCTAGCTGTATGCATCTAGTATCTATCTCTGTTGCATGCAGTTCTTAGCAAAGCTTTCATTTAGAGGAAGAAGAAGAAGAAGCTAAGACAACGCACGTGTGTTAATAATTTGATAACATCATACGTAAAAAAGGGATTTTTATCAAAAGGCATCACAATCATTGCAGATAGACAATTCAACTAGCTCGCCGGCAGACAGAGGAGAGGCTTTAGCTTTATGTACTTCGAAGATTTGTCTACAAATTAACAAACTCAAAGCCGGGACTCAAAGGTAGGCCTCATCTCTCTCCCCCCCTGCCATTTCTTAAGTTATGTGGGAGATATAGAAATAGATTGATAGACGATCGAGATAAACTAAAACTTAAAAGTTAAAAGCATCATAGGGGGGGGGGGGTTCTGGGCCTTGACGTACATGTATGAAGGGGTGACCAAAGTTCGCGGAGATTTTGACAATATTACAAAATGTGATATTCGATCTTTGATTTCTCACATATTCTACACAAATTTATTTATTTTAATTATGACCAAATGGACGACAAAGTTTTTTTTTTACTACAAATTGGTTCAACTAGAAAATTTAACGTCAAAGGATACCAAAGATATCGCGATCTAAAAATTCGATTTCGGATTGGCGTGCGCGCTGCAACAAAAAAAGTCATAAAAACAAAACACCTTTTTTCGCGCACGGGGGTTTACAGCTGATTAAAAAAAAATGCGAACCATCCAAAATAAGGTAATATCATAATTTGCAAGACAAGATATCATACATTCAGTTGGTACCACTTTTTACTTACAATTTTGAGGATATCTGCTCTCAAAATAAAGATTTCCAGACCCCGTATCGGTAAGTTCATAATTTTTCGAAACGGATACAAATGACTGCAAAATTTGTAAATATTTTTTACAATTTCGCTCCCAATTCCAAAGAAAATTTCGTCTCTGGGTAATTTGATGTTCCTCTTTCCATTGGTGATATCAGATTTTCGAAATCTTACCGATTTTTTGAGAAAGCGAACTTAGGCCACGCGCGAACTACGGTCACACGTCCATATAGTTAAACCAAAAATATAGCTCTCGCCCTTGCTTTCTTCTTCTTCTTCTTCTTCTTCTTCTTCTTCTTCTTCTTCTTCTTCTTCTTCTTCTTTCGATTAAGTCCGCCTCCTTCAATTGACTAAAGATTCTTGCAAACTATGTGCGTGTGTGAGTTAACCGCAATTTACGTCCATTCGAGTGCTATATATTTAGATCTACATTATAATACAGTTTATTTACAAATATTTACAAGCTCATTTATGTATGAGATGGCACTATAACCATAATAAATATCGTTCTTCGTAATTGTGTCTCACATAATATAGTTAAGTCTTCAAATATTTCTGAATATTGCATATAAACTCATAGATTTCAAAATATACCCAGACGTTGTGTGTCCGGACAGGTTGTGTATCCGGACAGTCGGTGATTTGAAGTAGTTCATGCATTATTTTATAAATATTTAAAAACTCATGTTAAGCAATAATTATAAAAGACAAATAATCATGTTGCTTTTATTGCTATTTGATGCACACTTTTCTTTAAATACTAATTAAGGCAGAATTAATGGCATTATTTTTTGTTAAGCCTCCGGACACATGTTTTTAAAAGATTTTTTTAACAGTTGTGCATGAAAATTATTATGAAAATGCTAAATATTACATGTTTATACTACTTAATTTTTCATTTCATTAAATTGTTTCCAATTTTTTTAAATCATTATTATTATTATTATTATTATTATTGTTGTTGTTAATTTTTCTATTATTATCATTGCTATATTTCTTTAATTATTATCATTACTATTACTATTAGTCGTAAGAAGTAGTCGTATAGCAACACTATTATTATGATTATTATACCTATAGTCTATTGGTTTGTTAATGGAACGTTTTCAATATATATATCATTAAAAAGTTACCATTTCTGTCCGACAGAAATCAACAATGCTTTTTGAATCCGAGGCCATCTTCGCGCTCGCACTTCTCTTGATGACGTCACTGCCGATGGCGAGTGGTTGGCTAAATGACAGTCCCCACGCGAAAGGTATGATCACTGCAACACATTACCCAAATAGCCTGCTGGCACAGACTTTAATTTGACACGTAAACGCAATTCCGTAAAGTCTTGAGCAGGGCCTAGCTTTATCAGTCGCTGACTGGGCCATTAGCAGCCAAAATAAATTGAGATACTATAGGGGGTGCGCTAGACGTACTGTGCAACTTTGTTCAGACACATGATACACATTATATTTTTTATTAATGAAATCCTGTTCAATGATTGGTCAACATAGCATCATGTGACCAAATATAACATTGCTATGATGTTACCGATAAGAAGAATGTGCTATACCGTGACGTCATCCATGGTATAGTGCACTAAACAGGCGCGGATCCAGGATTTCTTAGGGGAGGCCCAAATTTGAAATTATGCGAGCCAAATATTGGTACGTAATGGTGACCAGCAGTGGCGTAATGAGCAAAAACGGTTTTTTTGGGGGCAGACAAAAATCTGCATCTCCCCACTCTTACCTCTAGGCCCCACTGAACGTTTTTCAAAGTGGGTGGGGGACGCTAAAGTATTTGTGATCAAGTAGAGCGTAGCGCAAATTGGCGTGGGGTCTAGGGGCAAAGCGCCGGCGGGGATCAAGGGCGGAGGCCCTGGAAGCTCGGGGATATGGGCATTTAATTACGGCCAGATGAGCATATTTTGATACCTTATTCATGACACTGGCAGGTCACTCATTGGCGTGGGGTCCAGGGGGCTGAGCCCCCCGAAACTCAGGGATTTAAGGTATTTTATAACGGTCAGATAAGCATTCATGGGCGTACCTTAGACCCCCTCGTGGGGTCGAGGGGGCGGACCCCCAGAAGCTTAGGGGTTTTAGACACTTAATTACGGTCAGATGAGCATATCTAGATACCTTATTTGTGACACTCGCAGGTCACTAATTGGCGTGGTGTCCAGGGGGAGCCCCAGAAGCTCAGGGTTTTAGGCATTTTATAACGGTCAGTTAGTATTCAGGGCCGCCTCAGGGCCCCTGGTGGAGTCGAGGGCGGAGCCCCGGAAGCTCAGGGTTTTAGGCATTTAATTACGGTCAGATGAACATATTTTGATACCTTATTTGTGACACTCGCAGGTCACTAATTGGCGAGGGGTCCAGGGGGCGAAGCCCCCGGAAGCTCAAGGGTTTTAGGCATTAAATTACAATCAGGTGAGTATCCAGGGGCCCGCCTTGGGGCCCTTGGTTGGGTCCAGGGGGCAGAGCCCCGGAAGCTCAGGGGTTTTATGCGTTTAATTACGGTCAGATGAGCATTTTTTGATACCTTATTGACAGAAGCAGGACAATATTTGGCGTCGGGTCCAGGGGCGGAGGCCCAGAAGCTCAGGGTTTTAGGCGTTTAATTACTGTCAGATGAGCATATTTTGATACCTTATTTGTGACACTGGCAGGACAATAATTGGTGTGGGGTCCAGGGGCGGAGCCCCAGAAGCTCAGGGTTTTAGGCATTTTATAACGGTCAGATGAGTATTCAGGGGCCGCCTTAGGGCCCCTGGTGGGTCGAGGGCGGACCCCCGGAAGCTCAGGGGTTTTAGGCATTTAATTACGGTCAGATGAGTATCCAGGGGCCCGCCTTGGGGCCCTTGGTTGGGTCCAGGGGGCAGAGCCCGGAAGCTCAGGGTTTTAGGCGTTTAATTACGGTCAGATGAGCATTTTTATACCTTATTTGTGACACTGGCAGGACACTAATTAGCGTCGGGTCCAGGGCGGAGCCCCAGAAGCTCAGGGTTTTAGGCATTAAATTACCGTCCGATGAGCATCCAGGGCCCGCCTTAGACCCCTAGGTGGAATCAAGGGGGCAGAGCCCCCGGAAGCTCAGGGGTTATAGGCATTTAATCACGGTCAGATGAGCATATTTTTATACCCATTATTTTGTGACACTGGCAGGTCAATATTCTTTCTTTTTATTTTTCTTTAATATACTTTTTCAAAAAAAGTTGGGGGGCTCGAGGCCCTCGAGCCCCGGTGTTCCGCGGGCCCTGACATGTAGGCCTCTAAATAAGCATATTTCTTGCCTGACTGTAAATTTAGGAATTTGTTATTTTCCAACAAACGCATCAAAAAATATAATTTACTAAAAAGTGAGAAAAACTCGGAAATTTCTTGCCTGACTGTAAATTTAGGAATTTGTTATTTTCCAACAAACGCATAAAAGAGTATAATTTACTAAAAAGTGAGGAAAAAACTCGGAAATTTCTTGCCTGACTGTAAATTTAGGAATTTGTTATTTTCCAACAAACGCATCAAAAATATAATTTACTAAAAAGTGAGGAAAAAACTCGGAAAATTGTGTCATTTCAGCAAGTTTTCCTTTCCTTCTCTCTTTTAGGTTTGCTGTGGGGCAAGGGCCTTTAGGCTCCCCCTCCCCCCGATCCACACATCGCAACTGATCTCCCCTTCTTTTCGTCTTTGTTCCTTTAGCTTTACTCTTTCCCTTTCCCTTCCTCTCTTTTTGGGGCGGGGGGGGGTAGAGGCAAGGGCCCCCTGATCCACAACTTGTTGGCGGGAAAATTGCAGCTGATATCCCCCTTCTTTTATTTTCTTCTTCCTTTTTTTTCCTTCCCTTTATCTCCTCTTTTCCTTTTTCTTTCCCTTTCCTTCCTCTCTCTTATTTTTTTGCTGGGGGGGGAGGCAACATCCTGGGAGGCAAGGCCCTTTCGGCCCCTCCCTGATCTCCTTCTTTTCCCTTTTCTTTTCTTCTTCCTTCTTCCCTTCTTTCCTTCTCTCTCTCTCTCTTTCTTTTTTTTTTTTTTTGCTGGAGGGGGGCAAGGCCCGCTCGGCCTCCCCCCTGGATCCGCGCCTGGCACTAAACCATGGATGACGTCATAGATATTATTATTATTATTATTATTATTATTATTATTATTATTATTATTATTATTATTATTATTATTATTATTATTATTATTTTTATGAAGGTTGGTTTGAAACATGTACACCAAATATATCATGCACTATTTCAAGCCACTAGTGAATTTATGGACCCCTCGGCGACAGAAAAAAAAGTGCTACTCCTGCCACCTCGATCCATAATTTCAACTATAGTAAGAGCCTCTCAGTGCATGGTATATTTGTTTGATATACGATCGACTGACGAAGGTTCACGACAATGACAATGACAGTGACAATGACAATTTATTCTCATGTCACCCACATTGGGGCATTGGAGTTTACAATCAGTTTGAATTTGTCAACTTAACATGTGCAATATACAATTCAAATCGAATTGATATTAATCAATACAAATATCACTATCGAAAATAGTGAGAAAAATTATGATGATAATAATAATAATCACGGGTTTGCGCGTGAACAGTTTACAAATATACACTGTCTTGAGAGGTTCTGGTTAAAACTATGCGCAAGAGGTGACTCCAATAGTACTATTTGCTGAGTCACCGGGCAGCTAGTATAGCAACACTTTTAGGAAAATGGGTGCATATATTATAACCTTTAAACCTCTCCTACTATGTCAAAATAAGCGTACAGGCACATTTTTGCGAATATCAACACCGCAGTTAATAAATTTCCGCTACTGTTTTGACACTTGTTTATTATAGTGAAATTACATAAATTGCATATTCAGGTCCCTCGTGACGACTTATAAGAGACTACTCGGGCATCATGGTCATGGGCGTCAATCCTAGGGGGGAACGGGGGGACGGGGGGACGGGGGGACACGTCCCCCCTAGGAATTTTCAGGTGGTGAAATGTCCCCCCACGATTTGGGGTTAAAATCTTTTTTTTTTTTCTCTCTTAATTCTCTCTGTGTTTTTTTTTTAAAACTTTCCAAAAGTTGCCAGCTGAACTAAAGTGTTCCCACTGTTTATACGTTATTTTGCAGGGGCGTCAATCCTGGGGGCACAAATTTTCAGGTGGTGAAATGTCCCCCCATGTTTTGTCAGAAAAGAAGTTCTTTAATAATTAAATGTAACGTCAAAGCTTCCGCGCTTCGCGCGGGGGGGGGAACTGAATTTAAACAAGGATTAAGAGTCGAGAACGGTACAACGAATCGTCTTCTTTCTCTGATAATCAAATGAAACGGCACAGGTTCTGCGCAGGAGGGAAACTTTATTCAAACAAGGATTAATAGTCGAGAACGGTACTACGAAACGTCTTCTTTCTCTAAAAATTTAATGAAACAGGGATTAAGAGTCAAGAACGGTACAACGAATCGTCTTCGTTCTCTAATAATTTAATGAAATGTCAAAGCTTCCGCGCTTCGCAGGGGAGGGGGGTGGGAACTGAATTCAAACAAGGATTAAGAGTCTACAGGCGCGGATCTACGGGGGTTGGGGGTTTAACCCTCCCCCCTAAATGGGCGGCCAAAAAAAAAACGCACACTGGAGAGAAACCCTTTCAAGTGCAAATATTGTGAGAAGATATTCAACTCATCTGGGCCCCGTCTTACAAAGAGTTGGTATTAATCGCAACTTATTTGCGATTGATATCAATCGCAACTATGTACATAAGAGATAGGAGACTGCAAACTTGCGATTGACTGGAGGACTTACGATTGATTTGGATCAATCGCAACTCTTTGTAAGACAGGGCCCAGGTTTTATTTAAAAAGAAGTTATCATGCACTGCTTTTATAGTCTCCATTGTGTTAGTAGATGCTAGGAAAACATCACTTGGGGGTTCAAAATAGCACACACAAAAAATCGCCTTGCCGCTACGCGGCTCGTGGACGATGCTCTGCATCGTCATTGGGTCAAACTGTTTAAACTGTTACTTGATTTAAAAAGACGTTATCATGCACTGCTTTTTATGGTCTCCATTGTGTTATTAGATGCCAGGAAAACATCACTTACGGGGTTCAAATTAGCACCCCAAAAAAAAAATCGGCTCGCCGCTTCGCGGCTCGTGGACGATGCTCTGCATCGTCATTATTTTGGTCAAACTCCTAAGCAAAAAGCTAGATCCGCCCCTGGTCGAGAACGGTTTAATGAATCGTCTTCTTTCTCTAATAATTTAATGAAACGACAAAGCTTCTGCGCTTCGCGCGGGAGGGGGTGAACTGAATACAAACAAGGATTAAGAGTCGAGAACAGTACAATGAATCGTCTTCTTTCTCTAATAATTTAATGAAACGTCAAAGCTTCCGCGGTACGCGCGAGAGGGTTGAAACTGAATTCAGACAAGGATTACCAGTCGAGAACGGTAGAACGAATCATCTTCTTTCTCTAATAATTTAATGAAACGTCAAAGCTTCCGCGCTTTGAGCGGGAGGGGAGGGGGAACTAAATTCAATGAATCGTCTTCTTTCTCTAATAATTTAATGCAACGTCAAAGCTTCCACACTTCGCGCGGGAGGGAAACTGAATACAAACAAGGATTAAGAGTCGAGAACGGTACAACGAATCGTCTTCTTTCTCTATAATGTAATGAAACGTCAAAGATAAAAAAGACAATAAATGAACCGGTAACCAATGAAAGTACATGCCGTGAAACAGAATAACTAGAGAGAGAGTGTGTATGTAGCAACATAACGTGGTATAACTTTGAAAGTAACTGTAAATGTGACATGTAATTGTGTCCCCCCATGCTCAAACTCGGATTGACGCCCTTGATCACGGTGCTAGGCCTATATGGATATTAGGGCAAACCGCTGTCAGAATATGATCATATTCGGCAACATCGCTGCCCATTACCCATTACATTCGGGCATCTGGCTGTCCGAATTTGCCGTACAGTGGTTGACCGAGTATCGTAACAAACAAACAAAAAAGTACAGGGGAGCTGCAGCCCCCCGCCCCCTCCAGCCTCTTACGCCTCTCCATATAAGTGGAACCTTCGGGATAGGGTTCTTGAGCGAATTAGCAATCGGCTTTTGGTCGAACTACCAATACTTCAAAGTCATCAATAATTGCTTTTAGTCTGATAGAATAGAAACGAAATGATATATTATATACATGTATATCACACACAAATAAATAATATCTGTGGTATAGACTGTTGACTATCATAGGAGAGGTCTCGGGTTCGACACTTGCTCGGTTCGTATGAGGTATTTTGCCCACGTTCGTTCTAAAGTCATGGGTATGTAGCAATGCTTGGGTGATTGTAATCGCAGGGTCCGCAGGAAGAGCGATATTCACCCGATATTAACCCATTGCCTACTGGAACCAGGTGGTTCCTGTATTAAGCCTATGGGAATTAGAGGATTCAGTAGTCAATAGGTCAATATGGATTTGCCATATATTATATATTTGAAAGGTGTTGTAACGATTCAAGCTCTATTTGCTTATGTTTCATCACCTTTGTGTGTTCATTCCTTTAACTGTATAATAGTTGCAACTTGTCTTTGATAAAACATTGTTATATTCTTATTCACGTGAAGTCAGTTCAAATGGATTGTAAAATTGAAAATGATTTGTTATATTATATTCTTTTTCATGTGATGTTAACTCCAATGAATTGTGAAATTGTGAACATGCATGCATAAATAAATAAATACCCTGGGTAAGTAAGACCCAATTGATAATAACGTCTTACAATGTTTGTTTGTTTTCTTTCTTTTTTCGATGAATGTCATTAGTAGATTGAAGTAAGTGAATTTCTTGTTTAATATTTTTTTTAGGTGATGGACCTATGGTATTCATCTCTAACATTAGGGCAAAGTTCATCTACGTGGCAAACATCACGGATAATACACTCCTCACGGATCTGAAGTATACCAAGTTACCAAGTTAGTAAAGATTTACATGTCAGCCATTTGGTTGATTGATTTTTTTTATTCGACAAGCTTCCAACATATACAATAATAACAGATCAAAAATAAGTCAGCTTGAGCAGGATAACCCACAATTATAGTTCAGTGTCGAATTACCTTTCGATTAAAAAAAAACAACAACTAGGAAATGCACATTATGCATGAGCTGAAAGAGAAAAAACGTCACAAAAAATTCAAAAAATAGTCCATTTTTATTGCTTTACATTGTGTCGTTGATGAATTAAAACAATTTTATTGTACATATATAAAGGTCTCTATAAACTTTCGACGCTGTGTGAAATTTAAAATCGCAATTTACGTGTACAAATTTATCATTTTGGGGGTTGAATTTAGTCATCTTTATTTGCCCATTTAATCTACATTAAGTGGAAATCATGAATAATCGGTACCAATTTGAGAAGAAATAGCTGATTTATTTAGACTTTAAGAAAACTCTGAACTGCTTACGGATTAAAACAAAGCAGTCGTCATCAAAATGATAAGTTGCTATAAAAAATAAGGAAAAAAAGAAGAAGAAAAACAAAACAAGAGAAATTTAGAAACTGATCAAAAAGTTTTGAGGTGAATCAAATAAAACAAATAAACAGTGATAACAGAAAAATAATAATGATGATGATGATGATAATGATATGAAGAAAATGAAAATGAAAATATGTTGATGTAAATATTATTATACAGATATTGACTGGCAGGGGGTGTAATATAACATTCTTCGGACTGCTGAAGGGAGTTATATTTTGCCAAAACAAAATTTTAGAAAAAAGTGAGAAGTGAGAAAAAAAAATTGAAAACAAAATATTTTGAGATAATTCGATAAAAAATAATATCTTACAAAAAAACAAAAAAAATATTTTTAAAAAAAAGCCTTTTTTGGGGGAAAAAATTTGGAAAAAATAATTTCAAGGGGAAAAAAAAATGTGAAAAAAAAAATTCTTATAAAAATATGAATTTTTGGGTAAAAAACTAATTTCAATGGAAAAAAAAAATCGAGAAAAAAATGATAAAAAACTTGGCCTCGGATATTGGTATAATGTGTGTAATTTGTGACTTACAGTCCTCAAGAGGGCGACATGATTAAAAATATATTCATTTCACCAGCTGGTGAATATAACACTGGAAAGTGACCGGCCAGGAAAATATAACAATTACGATCCTTGCAATCGATATCACGTGACGAGCTCTGGACCAATCACATCTCGGTATCTGTCTAAGCTATCTAATATATAAGTATTTACGGGTGTTATAAAATATAGTTATGTATGTTTACAGATATCTAGAAATGATAATGAATATCAATTCCGCACTGGGAAAAGATCACTTAAAGTACGCACTGGGAAAAGATCACTTAAAGTACGCTGACAGCTTCTTTTTCTGCGTATTGAATTTAAATGAATTTAGAGTTTTACACGATTTGATTGAGTCTGGGAGTGCATTCCATAAATCTTTTTCGTGGTTTCTTATTGATGAATGCAAAATCAATCATTTAGGATTTATCAAATGAAAGTTTAATGAATTCCGAGTAGGGTAAGAATGGATAGTGTTATTTAATACAAATAAATTATTACAAGAATCAGGGAGCAGGGGGGTGTTTCACAAAGACTAAGATCGACTTTAAGTTGGACTTAAGTATAGCAGGCCGTTCATGCCATTGTTTTCTCTCATCATTTACTGGCATTGGTCTCTCAAGGGATGTACAAATCATGGTAAAAAAATCTACAAAACTTACATTTTTTGATAATTCATTATTGAAGGAAAAATATTATCTATAGATCATAATTGAGAGACCAATGGTGAGAGCAAACAATGGCACGAACGGCCTGTTATACTTAAGTCCAACTTAAAGTCGATCTTAGTCTTTGTGAAACACCCCCCTGGTTATTTATCAATTTAAACATAAAGATCAAACTCTCTTGTGCATTTATTAAACATATTGTCAATGTCTTAAATTAATATTTAAAAAAATGGTTTTGTTATGGACTAAATAATGGGAGCCAGTATACATAGCGCTTTCTTTTTCAATAAACAAATAGGTTAATTTTTGTCATGACACTGGAAGTCTACTGCAAGTTTGCAATATGAAATGTAGGGGAAGATGAGCGAGTTATATAGCAAATTAATCCAAATTAAGTATATGAATGAGGGCATCCAGTATGATACCTACATGTATGGTCATTCCAAATTAAGTATATGAATAAGAGCATCCAGTATGATACTTACATGTATGGTCATTCTAAATTAAGTATATGAATGAGGGCATCCAGTATGATACTTACATGTATGGTCATTCTAAATTAAGTATATGAATAAGGGCATCCAGTATGATACCTACATGTATGGTCATTCTAAATGAAGTATATGAATGAGGGCATCCAGTATGATACTTACATGTATGGTCATTCCAAATTAAGTATATGAATGAGGGCATCCAGTATGATACTTACATGTATGGTCATTCTAAATTAAGTATATGAATGAGGGCATCCAGTATGATACTTACATGTATGGTCATTCTAAATTAAGTATATGAGGGCATCCAGTATGATACTTACATGTATGGTCATTCTAAATTAATTAATGAGGGCATCCAGTATGATACTTACATGTATGGTCATTCTAAATGAAGTATATGAATGAGGGCATCCAGTATGATACTTACATGTATGGTCATTCCAAATTAAGTATATGAATAAGGGCATCCAGTATGATACTTACATGTATGGTCATTCTAAATTAAGTATATGAATGAGGGCATCCAGTATGATACTTACATGTATGGTCATTCTAAATTAAGTATATGAATAAGGGCATCCAGTATGATACTTACATGTATGGTCATTCTAAATGAAGTATATGAATGAGGGCATCCAGTATGATACTTACATGTATGGTCATTCCAAATTAAGTATATGAATGAGGGCATCCAGTATGATACTTACATGTATGGTCATTCTAAATTAAGTATATGAATGAGGGCATCCAGTATGATACTTACATGTATGGTCATTCTAAATTAAGTAATGAGGGCATCCAGTATGATACTTACATGTATGGTCATTCTAAATGAAGTATATGAATGAGGGCATCCAGTATGATACTTACATGTATGGTCATTCTAAATGAAGTATATGAATGAGGGCATCCAGTATGATACTTACATGTATGGTCATTCTAAATTAAGTATATGAATGAGGGCATCCAGTATGATACTTACATGTATGGTCATTCTAAATTAAGTAATGAGGGCATCCAGTATGATACTTACATGTATGGTCATTCCAAATTAAGTATATGAATGAGGGCATCCAGTATGATACTTACATGTATGGTCATTCTAAATTAAGTAATGAGGGCATCCAGTATGATACTTACATGTATGGTCATTCCAAATTAAGTAATGAGGGCATCCAGTATGATACTTACATGTATGGTCATTCTAAATTAAGTATATGAATGAGGGCATCCAGTATGATACTTACATGTATGGTCATTCCAAATTAAGTAATGAGGGCATCCAGTATGATACTTACATGTATGGTCATTCTAAATGAAGTATTTGAATGAGGGCATCCAGTATGATACTTACATGTATGGTCATTCTAAATTAAGTATATGAATGAGGGCATCCAGTATGATACTTACATGTATGGTCATTCTAAATTAAGTATATGAATGAGGGCATCCAGTATGATACTTACATGTATGGTCATTCTAAATTAAGTAATGAGGGCATCCAGTATGATACTTACATGTATGGTCATTCTAAATTAAGTATATGAATGAGGGCATCCAGTATGATACTTACATGTATGGTCATTCCAAATTAAGTAATGAGGGCATCCAGTATGATACTTACATGTATGGTCATTCTAAATTAAGTAATGAGGGCATCCAGTATGATACTTACATGTATGGTCATTCTAAATGAAGTATATGAATGAGGGCATCCAGTATGATACCTACATGTATGGTCATTCTAAATTAAGTAATGAGGGCATCCAGTATGATACTTACATGTATGGTCATTCTAAATTAAGTAATGAAGGCATCCAGTATGATACTTACATGTATGGTCATTCTAAATTAAGTAATGAGGGCATCCAGTATGATACTTACATGTATGGTCATTCTAAATGAAGTATATGAATGAGGGCATCCAGTATGATACTTACATGTATGGTCATTCTAAATTAAGTAATGAGGGCATCCAGTATGATACTTACATGTATGGTCATTCTAAATGAAGTATATGAATGAGGGCATCCAGTATGATACTTACATGTATGGTCATTCTAAATTAAGTAATGAGGGCATCCAGTATGATACCTACATGTATGGTCATTCTAAATTAAGTATATGAATGAGGGCATCCAGTATGATACTTACATGTATGGTCATTCCAAATTAATTAATGAGGGCATCCAGTATGATACTTACATGTATGGTCATTCTAAATGAAGTATATGAATGAGGGCATCCAGTATGATACTTACATGTATGGTCATTCTAAATTAAGTATATGAATGAGGGCATCCAGTATGATACTTACATGTATGGTCATTCTAAATTAAGTATATGAATGAGGGCATCCAGTATGATACTTACATGTATGGTCATTCTAAATTAAGTATATGAATGAGGGCATCCAGTATGATACTTACATGTATGGTCATTCTAAATTAAGTATATGAATGAGGGCATCCAGTATGATACTTACATGTATGGTCATTCTAAATTAAGTATATGAATGAGGGCATCCAGTATGATACTTACATGTATGGTCATTCTAAATTAAGTAATGAGGGCATCCAGTATGATACTTACATGTATGGTCATTCTAAATGAAGTATATGAATGAGGGCATCCAGTATGATACTTACATGTATGGTCATTCTAAATTAAGTATATGAATGAGGGCATCCAGTATGATACCTACATGTATGGTCATTCCAAATTAATTAATGAGGGCATCCAGTATGATACTTACATGTATGGTCATTCTAAATGAAGTATATGAATGAGGGCATCCAGTATGATACTTACATGTATGGTCATTCCAAATTAATTAATGAGGGCATCCAGTATGATACTTACATGTATGGTCATTCTAAATTAAGTATATGAATGAGGGCATCCAGTATGATACTTACATGTATGGTCATTCTAAATTAAGTAATGAGGGCATCCAGTATGATACTTACATGTATGGTCATTCTAAATTAAGTATATGAATGAGGGCATCCAGTATGATACTTACATGTATGGTCATTCTAAATTAAGTAATGAGGGCATCCAGTATGATACTTACATGTATGGTCATTCTAAATGAAGTATATGAATGAGGGCATCCAGTATGATACTTACATGTATGGTCATTCTAAATTAAGTATATGAATGAGGGCATCCAGTATGATACTTACATGTATGGTCATTCTAAATTAAGTAATGAGGGCATCCAGTATGATACTTACATGTATGGTCATTCTAAATTAAGTATATGAATGAGGCATCCAGTATGATACTTACATGTATGGTCATTCTAAATGAAGTATATGAATGAGGGCATCCAGTATGATACTTACATGTATGGTCATTCCAAATTAAGTAATGAGGGCATCCAGTATGATACTTACATGTATGGTCATTCTAAATTAAGTATATGAATGAGGGCATCCAGTATGATACTTACATGTATGGTCATTCTAAATTAAGTAATGAGGGCATCCAGTATGATACTTACATGTATGGTCATTCTAAATTAAGTAATGAGGGCATCCAGTATGATACTTACATGTATGGTCATTCTAAATTAAGTATATGAATGAGGGCATCCAGTATGATACTTACATGTATGGTCATTCTAAATTAAGTATATGAATGAGGGCATCCAGTATGATACTTACATGTATGGTCATTCTAAATTAAGTATATGAATGAGGGCATCCAGTATGATACTTACATGTATGGTCATTCTAAATTAAGTAATGAGGGCATCCAGTATGATACTTACATGTATGGTCATTCTAAATTAAGTATATGAATGAGGCATCCAGTATGATACTTACATGTATGGTCATTCTAAATTAAGTAATGAGGGCATCCAGTATGATACTTACATGTATGGTCATTCCAAATTAAGTATATGAATGAGGGCATCCAGTATGATACTTACATGTATGGTCATTCCAAATTAAGTAATGAGGGCATCCAGTATGATACTTACATGTATGGTCATTCTAAATTAAGTATTTGAATGAGGGCATCCAGTATGATACTTACATGTATGGTCATTCTAAATTAAGTATATGAATGAGGGCATCCAGTATGATACTTACATGTATGGTCATTCTAAATGAAGTATATGAATGAGGGCATCCAGTATGATACTTACATGTATGGTCATTCCAAATTAAGTAATGAGGGCATCCAGTATGATACTTACATGTATGGTCATTCTAAATTAAGTATATGAATGAGGGCATCCAGTATGATACTTACATGTATGGTCATTCCAAATTAAGTAATGAGGGCATCCAGTATGATACTTACATGTATGGTCATTCTAAATTAAGTAATGAGGGCATCAGTATGATACTTACATGTATGGTCATTCTAAATGAAGTATATGAATGAGGGCATCCAGTATGATACTTACATGTATGGTCATTCTAAATTAAGTAATGAGGGCATCAGTATGATACTTACATGTATGGTCATTCTAAATTAAGTATATGAATGAGGGCATCCAGTATGATACTTACATGTATGGTCATTCCAAATTAATTAATGAGGGCATCAGTATGATACTTACATGTATGGTCATTCTAAATTAAGTATATGAATGAGGGCATCCAGTATGATACTTACATGTATGGTCATTCTAAATTAAGTAATGAGGGCATCAGTATGATACTTACATGTATGGTCATTCTAAATTAATTAATGAGGGCATCCAGTATGATACTTACATGTATGGTCATTCTAAATGAAGTATATGAATGAGGGCATCCAGTATGATACTTACATGTATGGTCATTCTAAATGAAGTATATGAATGAGGGCATCCAGTATGATACTTACATGTATGGTCATTCTAAATTAAGTAATGAGGGCATCCAGTATGATACTTACATGTATGGTCATTCTAAATTAAGTATATGAATGAGGGCATCCAGTATGATACTTACATGTATGGTCATTCCAAATTAATTAATGAGGGCATCCAGTATGATACTTACATGTATGGTCATTCTAAATGAAGTATATGAATGAGGGCATCCAGTATGATACTTACATGTATGGTCATTCTAAATTAAGTATATGAATGAGGGCATCCAGTATGATACTTACATGTATGGTCATTCTAAATTAAGTATATGAATGAGGGCATCCAGTATGATACTTACATGTATGGTCATTCTAAATTAAGTATATGAATGAGGGCATCCAGTATGATACTTACATGTATGGTCATTCCAAATTAAGTATATGAATGAGGGCATCCAGTATGATACTTACATGTATGGTCATTCTAAATTAAGTATATGAATGAGGGCATCCAGTATGATACTTACATGTATGGTCATTCTAAATTAAGTAATGAGGGCATCCAGTATGATACTTACATGTATGGTCATTCTAAATTAAGTATATGAATGAGGGCATCCAGTATGATACTTACATGTATGGTCATTCTAAATTAAGTATATGAATGAGGGCATCCAGTATGATACCTACATGTATGGTCATTCTAAATTAATTAATGAGGGCATCCAGTATGATACTTACATGTATGGTCATTCTAAATTAAGTATATGAATGAGGGCATCAGTATGATACTTACATGTATGGTCATTCCAAATTAATTAATGAGGGCATCCAGTATGATACTTACATGTATGGTCATTCTAAATTAAGTATATGAATGAGGGCATCCAGTATGATACTTACATGTATGGTCATTCTAAATTAAGTAATGAGGGCATCCAGTATGATACTTACATGTATGGTCATTCTAAATTAAGTATATGAATGAGGGCATCCAGTATGATACTTACATGTATGGTCATTCCAAATTAATTAATGAGGGCATCCAGTATGATACTTACATGTATGGTCATTCTAAATTAAGTATATGAATGAGGGCATCCAGTATGATACTTACATGTATGGTCATTCCAAATTAAGTAATGAGGGCATCCAGTATGATACTTACATGTATGGTCATTCTAAATTAAGTATATGAATGAGGGCATCCAGTATGATACTTACATGTATGGTCATTCTAAATTAAGTAATGAGGGCATCCAGTATGATACTTACATGTATGGTCATTCTAAATTAAGTATATGAATGAGGCATCCAGTATGATACTTACATGTATGGTCATTCTAAATTAAGTATATGAATGAGGGCATCCAGTATGATACTTACATGTATGGTCATTCCAAATTAAGTAATGAGGGCATCCAGTATGATACTTACATGTATGGTCATTCCAAATTAAGTAATGAGGGCATCCAGTATGATACTTACATGTATGGTCATTCTAAATTAAGTATATGAATGAGGGCATCCAGTATGATACTTACATGTATGGTCATTCTAAATTAAGTAATGAGGGCATCCAGTATGATACTTACATGTATGGTCATTCAAATTAAGTAATGAGGGCATCCAGTATGATACTTACATGTATGGTCATTCTAAATTAAGTATATGAATGAGGGCATCCAGTATGATACTTACATGTATGGTCATTCTAAATTAAGTAATGAGGGCATCAGTATGATACTTACATGTATGGTCATTCTAAATTAAGTAATGAGGGCATCCAGTATGATACTTACATGTATGGTCATTCCAAATTAAGTAATGAGGGCATCCAGTATGATACTTACATGTATGGTCATTCCAAATTAAGTATATGAATGAGGGCATCCAGTATGATACTTACATGTATGGTCATTCTAAATTAAGTAATGAGGGCATCCAGTATGATACTTACATGTATGGTCATTCCAAATTAAGTAATGAGGGCATCCAGTATGATACTTACATGTATGGTCATTCTAAATTAAGTATATGAATGAGGGCATCCAGTATGATACTTACATGTATGGTCATTCCAAATTAAGTAATGAGGGCATCCAGTATGATACTTACATGTATGGTCATTCTAAATTAAGTATATGAATGAGGGCATCCAGTATGATACTTACATGTATGGTCATTCTAAATTAAGTAATGAGGGCATCCAGTATGATACTTACATGTATGGTCATTCTAAATTAAGTATATGAATGAGGGCATCCAGTATGATACTTACATGTATGGTCATTCTAAATGAAGTATATGAATGAGGGCATCCAGTATGATACTTACATGTATGGTCATTCTAAATTAAGTAATGAGGGCATCCAGTATGATACTTACATGTATGGTCATTCTAAATTAAGTATATGAATGAGGGCATCCAGTATGATACTTACATGTATGGTCATTCCAAATTAAGTAATGAGGGCATCCAGTATGATACTTACATGTATGGTCATTCTAAATTAAGTATATGAATGAGGGCATCCAGTATGATACTTACATGTATGGTCATTCTAAATTAAGTATATGAATGAGGGCATCCAGTATGATACTTACATGTATGGTCATTCTAAATGAAGTATATGAATGAGGGCATCCAGTATGATACTTACATGTATGGTCATTCTAAATTAAGTATATGAATGAGGGCATCCAGTATGATACTTACATGTATGGTCATTCTAAATTAAGTATATGAATGAGGGCATCCAGTATGATACTTACATGTATGGTCATTCTAAATTAAGTAATGAGGGCATCCAGTATGATACCTACATGTACATGTATGGTCATTCTAAATTAAGTATATGAATGAGGGCATCCAGTATGATACTTACATGTATGGTCATTCCAAATTAATTAATGAGGGCATCCAGTATGATACCTACATGTATGGTCATTCTAAATGAAGTATATGAATGAGGGCATCCAGTATGATACTTACATGTATGGTCATTCCAAATTAAGTATATGAATGAGGGCATCCAGTATGATACTTACATGTATGGTCATTCTAAATTAAGTATATGAATGAGGGCATCCAGTATGATACTTACATGTATGGTCATTCTAAATTAAGTATATGAATGAGGGCATCCAGTATGATACTTACATGTATGGTCATTCCAAATTAAGTAATGAGGGCATCCAGTATGATACTTACATGTATGGTCATTCTAAATTAAGTAATGAGGGCATCCAGTATGATACTTACATGTATGGTCATTCTAAATTAAGTATATGAATGAGGGCATCCAGTATGATACTTACATGTATGGTCATTCTAAATGAAGTATATGAATGAGGGCATCCAGTATGATACTTACATGTATGGTCATTCCAAAATTAAGTAATGAGGGCATCCAGTATGATACTTACATGTATGGTCATTCTAAATTAAGTATATGAATGAGGGCATCCAGTATGATACTTACATGTATGGTCATTCCAAATTAAGTAATGAGGGCATCCAGTATGATACTTACATGTATGGTCATTCTAAATTAAGTATATGAATGAGGGCATCCAGTATGATACTTACATGTATGGTCATTCTAAATTAAGTATATGAATGAGGGCATCCAGTATGATACTTACATGTATGGTCATTCTAAATTAAGTATATGAATGAGGGCATCCAGTATGATACTTACATGTATGGTCATTCTAAATTAAGTATATGAATGAGGGCATCCAGTATGATACTTACATGTATGGTCATTCTAAATTAAGTATATGAATGAGGGCATCCAGTATGATACTTACATGTATGGTCATTCTAAATTAAGTAATGAGGGCATCCAGTATGATACTTACATGTATGGTCATTCTAAATTAAGTATATGAATGAGGGCATCCAGTATGATACTTACATGTATGGTCATTCCAAATTAATTAATGAGGGCATCCAGTATGATACTTACATGTATGGTCATTCTAAATTAAGTATATGAATGAGGGCATCCAGTATGATACTTACATGTATGGTCATTCTAAATTAAGTATATGAATGAGGGCATCCAGTATGATACTTACATGTATGGTCATTCTAAATTAAGTAATGAGGGCATCCAGTATGATACTTACATGTATGGTCATTCTAAATTAAGTATATGAATGAGGGCATCCAGTATGATACTTACATGTATGGTCATTCCAAATTAAGTAATGAGGGCATCCAGTATGATACTTACATGTATGGTCATTCTAAATTAAGTATATGAATGAGGGCATCCAGTATGATACTTACATGTATGGTCATTCTAAATTAAGTAATGAGGGCATCCAGTATGATACTTACATGTATGGTCATTCTAAATTAAGTAATGAGGGCATCCAGTATGATACTTACATGTATGGTCATTCTAAATTAAGTATATGAATGAGGGCATCCAGTATGATACTTACATGTATGGTCATTCTAAATTAAGTATATGAATGAGGGCATCCAGTATGATACTTACATGTATGGTCATTCTAAATTAAGTATATGAATGAGGGCATCCAGTATGATACTTACATGTATGGTCATTCTAAATTAAGTAATGAGGGCATCCAGTATGATACTTACATGTATGGTCATTCTAAATTAAGTATATGAATGAGGGCATCCAGTATGATACTTACATGTATGGTCATTCTAAATTAAGTAATGAGGGCATCCAGTATGATACTTACATGTATGGTCATTCTAAATTAAGTATATGAATGAGGGCATCCAGTATGATACTTACATGTATGGTCATTCTAAATTAAGTATATGAATGAGGGCATCCAGTATGATACTTACATGTATGGTCATTCTAAATTAAGTAATGAGGGCATCCAGTATGATACCTACATGTATGGTCATTCTAAATTAAGTATATGAATGAGGGCATCAGTATGATACTTACATGTATGGTCATTCCAAATTAAGTAATGAGGGCATCCAGTATGATACTTACATGTATGGTCATTCTAAATTAAGTATATGAATGAGGGCATCCAGTATGATACTTACATGTATGGTCATTCTAAATTAAGTATATGAATGAGGGCATCCAGTATGATACTTACATGTATGGTCATTCTAAATTAAGTATATGAATGAGGGCATCCAGTATGATACTTACATGTATGGTCATTCTAAATTAAGTAATGAGGGCATCCAGTATGATACTTACATGTATGGTCATTCTAAATTAAGTATATGAATGAGGGCATCCAGTATGATACTTACATGTATGGTCATTCTAAATGAAGTATATGAATGAGGGCATCAAGTATGATACTTACATGTATGGTCATTCCAAATTAAGTAATGAGGGCATCCAGTATGATACTTACATGTATGGTCATTCTAAATTAAGTATATGAATGAGGGCATCCAGTATGATACTTACATGTATGGTCATTCTAAATTAAGTAATGAGGGCATCCAGTATGATACTTACATGTATGGTCATTCTAAATTAAGTATATGAATGAGGGCATCCAGTATGATACTTACATGTATGGTCATTCTAAATTAAGTATATGAATGAGGGCATCCAGTATGATACTTACATGTATGGTCATTCTAAATTAAGTATATGAATGAGGGCATCCAGTATGATACTTACATGTATGGTCATTCCAAATTAAGTATATGAATGAGGGCATCAGTATGATACTTACATGTATGGTCATTCTAAATTAAGTATATGAATGAGGGCATCCAGTATGATACTTACATGTATGGTCATTCTAAATTAAGTAATGAGGGCATCCAGTATGATACTTACATGTATGGTCATTCTAAATTAAGTATATGAATGAGGGCATCCAGTATGATACTTACATGTATGGTCATTCTAAATTAAGTAATGAGGGCATCCAGTATGATACTTACATGTATGGTCATTCTAAATTAAGTATATGAATGAGGGCATCCAGTATGATACTTACATGTATGGTCATTCTAAATGAAGTATATGAATGAGGGCATCCAGTATGATACTTACATGTATGGTCATTCCAAATTAAGTAATGAGGGCATCCAGTATGATACTTACATGTATGGTCATTCTAAATTAAGTATATGAATGAGGGCATCCAGTATGATACTTACATGTATGGTCATTCCAAATTAAGTAATGAGGGCATCCAGTATGATACTTACATGTATGGTCATTCTAAATTAAGTATATGAATGAGGGCATCCAGTATGATACTTACATGTATGGTCATTCTAAATTAAGTATATGAATGAGGGCATCCAGTATGATACTTACATGTATGGTCATTCTAAATGAAGTATATGAATGAGGGCATCCAGTATGATACTTACATGTATGGTCATTCCAAATTAAGTATATGAATGAGGGCATCCAGTATGATACTTACATGTATGGTCATTCTAAATTAAGTATATGAATGAGGGCATCCAGTATGATACTTACATGTATGGTCATTCTAAATTAAGTAATGAGGGCATCCAGTATGATACTTACATGTATGGTCATTCTAAATTAAGTATATGAATGAGGGCATCCAGTATGATACTTACATGTATGGTCATTCTAAATTAAGTAATGAGGGCATCCAGTATGATACTTACATGTATGGTCATTCTAAATTAAGTATATGAATGAGGGCATCCAGTATGATACTTACATGTATGGTCATTCTAAATTAAGTATATGAATGAGGGCATCCAGTATGATACTTACATGTATGGTCATTCAAATTAAGTAATGAGGGCATCCAGTATGATACTTACATGTATGGTCATTCTAAATGAAGTATATGAATGAGGGCATCCAGTATGATACTTACATGTATGGTCATTCCAAATTAAGTATATGAATGAGGGCATCCAGTATGATACTTACATGTATGGTCATTCTAAATTAAGTATATGAATGAGGGCATCCAGTATGATACTTACATGTATGGTCATTCTAAATTAAGTAATGAGGGCATCCAGTATGATACTTACATGTATGGTCATTCTAAATTAAGTATATGAATGAGGGCATCCAGTATGATACTTACATGTATGGTCATTCTAAATTAAGTATATGAATGAGGGCATCCAGTATGATACTTACATGTATGGTCATTCTAAATTAAGTAATGAGGGCATCCAGTATGATACTTACATGTATGGTCATTCTAAATTAAGTATATGAATGAGGGCATCCAGTATGATACTTACATGTATGGTCATTCTAAATTAAGTATATGAATGAGGGCATCCAGTATGATACTTACATGTATGGTCATTCTAAATTAAGTAATGAGGGCATCCAGTATGATACTTACATGTATGGTCATTCTAAATTAAGTAATGAGGGCATCCAGTATGATACTTACATGTATGGTCATTCTAAATTAAGTATATGAATGAGGGCATCCAGTATGATACTTACATGTATGGTCATTCTAAATTAAGTAATGAGGGCATCCAGTATGATACTTACATGTATGGTCATTCTAAATTAATTAATGAGGGCATCCAGTATGATACTTACATGTATGGTCATTCTAAATTAAGTATATGAATGAGGGCATCCAGTATGATACTTACATGTATGGTCATTCTAAATTAAGTAATGAGGGCATCCAGTATGATACTTACATGTATGGTCATTCTAAATTAAGTAATGAGGGCATCCAGTATGATACTTACATGTATGGTCATTCTAAATTAAGTATATGAATGAGGGCATCCAGTATGATACTTACATGTATGGTCATTCTAAATTAAGTAATGAGGGCATCCAGTATGATACTTACATGTATGGTCATTCTAAATTAAGTATATGAATGAGGGCATCCAGTATGATACTTACATGTATGGTCATTCCAAATTAAGTAATGAGGGCATCCAGTATGATACTTACATGTATGGTCATTCTAAATTAAGTATATGAATGAGGGCATCCAGTATGATACTTACATGTATGGTCATTCTAAATTAAGTATATGAATGAGGGCATCCAGTATGATACTTACATGTATGGTCATTCTAAATTAAGTATATGAATGAGGGCATCCAGTATGATACTTACATGTATGGTCATTCTAAATTAAGTATATGAATGAGGGCATCCAGTATGATACTTACATGTATGGTCATTCTAAATTAAGTATATGAATGAGGGCATCCAGTATGATACTTACATGTATGGTCATTCTAAATTAAGTAATGAGGGCATCCAGTATGATACTTACATGTATGGTCATTCTAAATTAAGTATATGAATGAGGGCATCCAGTATGATACTTACATGTATGGTCATTCTAAATTAATTAATGAGGGCATCCAGTATGATACTTACATGTATGGTCATTCTAAATTAAGTATATGAATGAGGGCATCCAGTATGATACTTACATGTATGGTCATTCTAAATTAAGTATATGAATGAGGGCATCCAGTATGATACTTACATGTATGGTCATTCTAAATTAAGTAATGAGGGCATCCAGTATGATACTTACATGTATGGTCATTCTAAATGAAGTATATGAATGAGGGCATCCAGTATGATACTTACATGTATGGTCATTCCAAATTAAGTATATGAATGAGGGCATCCAGTATGATACTTACATGTATGGTCATTCTAAATTAAGTATATGAATGAGGGCATCCAGTATGATACTTACATGTATGGTCATTCTAAATTAAGTAATGAGGGCATCCAGTATGATACCTACATGTATGGTCATTCTAAATTAAGTATATGAATGAGGGCATCCAGTATGATACTTACATGTATGGTCATTCCAAATTAAGTAATGAGGGCATCCAGTATGATACTTACATGTATGGTCATTCTAAATTAAGTATATGAATGAGGGCATCCAGTATGATACTTACATGTATGGTCATTCTAAATTAAGTATATGAATGAGGGCATCCAGTATGATACTTACATGTATGGTCATTCCAAATTAAGTAATGAGGGCATCCAGTATGATACTTACATGTATGGTCATTCTAAATTAAGTATATGAATGAGGGCATCCAGTATGATACTTACATGTATGGTCATTCTAAATGAAGTATATGAATGAGGGCATCCAGTATGATACTTACATGTATGGTCATTCTAAATTAAGTATATGAATGAGGGCATCCAGTATGATACTTACATGTATGGTCATTCTAAATTAAGTATATGAATGAGGGCATCCAGTATGATACTTACATGTATGGTCATTCTAAATTAAGTAATGAGGGCATCCAGTATGATACTTACATGTATGGTCATTCTAAATTAAGTATATGAATGAGGGCATCCAGTATGATACTTACATGTATGGTCATTCTAAATTAAGTATATGAATGAGGGCATCCAGTATGATACTTACATGTATGGTCATTCTAAATTAAGTATATGAATGAGGGCATCCAGTATGATACTTACATGTATGGTCATTCTAAATTAAGTATATGAATGAGGGCATCCAGTATGATACTTACATGTATGGTCATTCTAAATTAAGTAATGAGGGCATCCAGTATGATACTTACATGTATGGTCATTCTAAATTAAGTATATGAATGAGGGCATCCAGTATGATACTTACATGTATGGTCATTCCAAATTAATTAATGAGGGCATCCAGTATGATACCTACATGTATGGTCATTCTAAATTAAGTATATGAATGAGGGCATCCAGTATGATACTTACATGTATGGTCATTCTAAATTAAGTATATGAATGAGGGCATCCAGTATGATACTTACATGTATGGTCATTCCAAATTAATTAATGAGGGCATCCAGTATGATACTTACATGTATGGTCATTCTAAATTAAGTATATGAATGAGGGCATCCAGTATGATACTTACATGTATGGTCATTCCAAATTAAGTATATGAATGAGGGCATCCAGTATGATACTTACATGTATGGTCATTCTAAATTAAGTATATGAATGAGGGCATCCAGTATGATACTTACATGTATGGTCATTCTAAATGAAGTATATGAATGAGGGCATCCAGTATGATACTTACATGTATGGTCATTCAAAATTAAGTAATGAGGGCATCCAGTATGATACTTACATGTATGGTCATTCTAAATTAAGTATATGAATGAGGGCATCCAGTATGATACTTACATGTATGGTCATTCTAAATTAAGTAATAAGGGGCATCCAGTATGATACTTACATGTATGGTCATTCAAAATTAAGTATATGAGGGCATCCAGTATGATACTTACATGTATGGTCATTCTAAATTAAGTATATGAATGAGGGCATCCAGTATGATACTTACATGTATGGTCATTCTAAATGAAGTATTTGAATGAGGGCATCCAGTATGATACTTACATGTATGGTCATTCTAAATTAAGTAATGAGGGCATCCAGTATGATACTTACATGTATGGTCATTCTAAATTAAGTATATGAATGAGGGCATCCAGTATGATACTTACATGTATGGTCATTCTAAATGAAGTATTTGAATGAGGGCATCCAGTATGATACTTACATGTATGGTCATTCTAAATTAAGTAATGAGGGCATCCAGTATGATACTTACATGTATGGTCATTCTAAATTAAGTAATGAGGGCATCCAGTATGATACTTACATGTATGGTCATTCTAAATTAAGTATATGAATGAGGGCATCCAGTATGATACTTACATGTATGGTCATTCTAAATTAAGTAATGAGGGCATCCAGTATGATACTTACATGTATGGTCATTCCAAATTAAGTAATGAGCGCATCCAGTATGATACTTACATGTATGGTCATTCTAAAATAAGTAATGAGGGCATCCAGTATGATATTTACATGTATGGTCATTCCAAATTAAGTAATGAGGGCATCCAGTATGACACTTACATGTATGGGCATTCTAAATTAAGTATTTGAATGAGGGCATCCAGTATGATACTTACATGTATGGTCATTCCAAATTAAGTAATGAGGGCATCCAGTATGATACTTACATGTATGGTCATTCCAAATTAAGTAATGAGGGCATCCAGTATGATACTTACATGTATGGTCATTCTAAATTAAGTAATGAGGGCATCCAGTATGATACTTACATGTATGGTCATTCCAAATTAAGTAATGAGGGCATCCAGTATGACACTTACATGTATGGTCATTGTAGACGCCAAACTAATGCAAGAGCGCCATCTCTTGTCGGTTTTGATTTTTAATAAGTTAGAGGGGAAAAAAGGCGAAAGAGCACTGGCAGTAACCTTGGAAACAAGACAGAATTTTAACCACTTCTCCTACTTCATATTTCCTTTTGATCTTGTTTTTATTTGGACAACAATTGGAATGGATGCAATCATTGTATAATAGCATTGTGAACGACCCGACGTGAGTAATTTGAAATGTGGCCACAGTAAAGGCTTCAAAATTAAAGTTTTTGAGACATTATATGGCCATTATGGGCAGCCGACGACTGATTTGTACACGGGCAATTGCAATTCTACAGTACGATACGTAGGCCTATACGTTGATTGATGATGTGAACGTGTGTATAGCGTCAGATTGCGAGATAGAGGACGGAATTGGGAACGAGCTGAGTCTGAGAGGAGCGTTGAAACTAGAATAATGTGGACTTGGGTTATTGGCCAGTCAACGTGATCGTGATTAACAAGGGACCAGTCTGATAAATGAGAATATGATTATGAACAGAGCACGATCACTCATGGGTGTATTTGAATTGAATTTATGACAAGATTGGACAGAATACAGAGAATTAATGTCGAGGTGTAGTCTAGAAATGGAGAACTAAAGATAGACTATAATTCAAAGTCATTTGGCACCCACATTCTAAGTTAAAATTCTTAGTTTCACAAGTTAACAGAGGAAGGCCCTAGACTCTACTGATGGTTTAAAGAGACTGGTTAGCATTCAGGAATCTGTTGTAAAGCCTAAAGTAAAGGAATACCGAAATGGACTATCTACTCGAGATGTAGACGTAGAATCTACAGAAGTACAGTGACTGAGACTAGACTCTAGTCTAGTATAGAGGTTAGGCTACATTAGATTTAGATGCCCAGAAGGCCAGATGTTATGGTTGATTTGAGTGGACAAATGCAGAGCAAGCATTCACAGAAATTATCCAAGAATGGAAAATATGTCTACTGGCTACTGCTCTTAATTACAGAAGGCTAGAGGGTCTAGTACAGCAGTATTTCAAGAAGTTTTTGGAAATCAGAAATATGCCGGCTAGCTGCAGCTGATATCGCCTGAATTACAAGCGGTGCGGAATGTGGAAAGAGGCTGGAAAACCTACAACAGTGAATGTGGTAGAAGAATAAGAATGTGAAATGCATACTTGAAAGCCTTAGGTTGACAGCAGTTGTCATGGATACAGCCCCACATTAGGATTGTTGTGTCAGTGGATTAGATCATCATGGAAGGGCAGGATGAACAAGATCCAGCTACTAGTATTCGGACAGACCCACTACTGCATAATCAAGACCCATGGATGGGAGTCGACCAACTGTTTGGCTCTCCTCTTACGAACGCAAGAAAACACTCAGCGAGGGTTGAAGCAGGTGAGATACATGAAGATGACAGTGTTTCTCAAATATCCAGTAAATCGACATCAGAGTCCAGGAAATTCCTGTTAGAAACAACGTTGAAGAAAGCAGAGTTGCTAGCAAAATTGAAGAGTTTAACAAGGAGGCAGGAGCTCGAGAAGGAGGAGCAGGACTTAATTAGAAGGAAAGAGCAACTTGCTCTTGAGACTGAAATAGCTGCAGCTACAGCCCAAGCAGCAGTGTTACAACAGTTCGACGAGCCGGTGGCTTTTCATCAGCCACCTGCATTACCTACCTTTGCTCGTGTGGCACATGAGGGTGATGGGAGCCAAACAAGTCCAAAATTCAGGAATGCAGATTGTTCGGAAGAGAATTCAGCACAAGGACTCAGGAGCCAGGAACATGTGCAGGACGTGCGAGTAGGCGGAGCAAACCCTGATAGTGACGTTGATTGGGTAGAGTTACAACGTCAACAAACTCAACTTACGTACATGCTCTTAGAATGTCATATGAAGTCTGCCTTACCGCAAAGGAATATTCAGCCTTTCGACGGAAATCCGATGAACTATCACGCCTTTAAGAGGGCTTTTCAACATGTAGTGGAATCCAAGACCACGGACGACTCGGACAAACTATATTATTTGGAACAATATACTAGGGAAAAGCGAATGAGATGGTCAGAAGTTGCATGTATGGAGGTGATTCCAAGGCAGCATTCAACAAAGCAACAATGCTGCTAGAAAGCAAGTTTGGTGACAAGCATCATGTTCTGGACTCTATGATCATTAAGGCAATGGCATGGCCAATCATTAGAGGTGAGGATCCGGAGGGTCTGCTTAGTTATTCATTGTTTGTGACTGAGCTAGGCAATTTGGCTAAGGACCTACACCTTCAACAGGAGATTGACCACGCACAACATTTGAAGATGGTCATATCAAAGCTGCCGTTCAGGCTGAGAGATAGATGGAGGAGCTATGTCGATGGCATACTTCAGAATCGGGATGAGCCACTCTCATTCAAAGACGTGGTTAGCTTCATCAGTAAACAGGCTCGAATAATAAACAACCCCATCTATGGTAATATTGTAGGATCTGCCAGAGCTGGAGAAACACAGACAAAGACGAAACCCTTTCCAGGAAAGAAACAGGGCTTCAGCTCCAGCATGAAGAAGAGTGAGGAAGTGAAGTGTTTGTATTGTGACAAAGAAAATCACCTTACAGCAGAATGCAAGGTCTTGGGAAAGAAACCTCATGAAGAGAAATTAGCATTTTGCAAATCAAAGGACTGTGCTTCGCTTGCCTTCAGTCTTCACATCTTGCCAGGGACTGTAAACATAGGACGACCTGCAATATTTGTCAAAGGTTGCACCCCACCCTTCTTCATAGAGATTGGGCACCATCGAAACAAGTGAAAGGGAATGGTGAATCAGAGAAACAACGTACTAATGACGACGTTGGAGCTAATAGGAAGAAGGAGGAAAGAGTGGAAGGACAAATAGAAGGAGAAGGAATTGGAAATGAAAATTTCCCAGACGTAAAGCGCACGTTATCCAACCGCACTTCTATGCAGGACTCTCAACCGGCCATTGTGCCTGTGACTGTACGCTCAAAGCAGACAGGGAAACGTGTACACACATATGCATTCATTGACAACGGGAGTAACGCAACTTTCTGTACTGAAGAGTTAAAAGACAAACTAAACGCCAGAGGAAGAATGCGCAACATCCAACTTCAAACACTAACAGACGATAAGCTGGTCAAGACCTGCATACTGCAAGACCTGGAGGTAGCTGATGTGAACGAGAACACCTATATACCACTTTCTGACGTCTACATACAGCCCATCCCTGTAGACAAGTCAGACATACTGAGAATGAATGACATTGCAAGATGGTCCTACTTACAAGAAGTAAACTTGCCAGAGATCAATGCAGACGTGGGTATCCTCATTGGCAATAACGTCCCTAAAGCAATGGAACCACTGCAGGTTATCAATAGTCAGAACGACGGGCCATTCGCCTGCAAATCTATCATAGGGTGGATGGTTTTTGGAAGCTGCAAGCAAGAGAGAAGTGGGTCCAAGATAACCTCACACAGAGTCCATGTGATGGAAGATATTCAGCAACAGCTAAATAATCTCTACAACACTGAGTTTTCAGAACGCTTGATGGAAGATAAAGTCGAAGAATCCAAGGAGGATAAACGATTTATGGAAAAGGTTGAAGGATCCATCAAGCTAACACAAGGGCACTACCAAATTGGACTGCCATTCAAGGGAGACGTCGACCTGCCCAACAACAGGCCCATGGCAGAGCAGAGACTCAACCATCTGCAAAGGAAGTTCAAGAAGCAGCCAGAATTCTATGAGAAGTATAAGGACTGTATGGAACTATCCATAGAGAAAGGCTATGCAGAAAAGGTACCAGATCATGAGCTACAAGGTACAACTGGAAGGAAGTGGTATCTACCTCACCATGGAGTCATGCATCCACAAAAGGACAAGTTAAGGGTGGTGTATGACTGCTCAGCACAATACAAAGGAACCTCTTTAAACCAGGAGCTGCTAAAGGGGCCGGACTTGGCAAACAACTTGGTTGGAGTGCTCACAAGATTCAGAGAGGGAAAGGTCGCCCTCATGTCAGACATAGAAGGGATGTTTTCCCAAGTTGTGGTGCCAGAAGAGGACAGAGATTTCTTAAGGCTGTTATGGTGGGAAGATGGAAACGTTGAGAGACCACCCTCAGAATACCGCATGAGAGTTCATGTATTCGGTGCCATATCTTCTCCTTCATGCGCAAATTATGCACTAAAGAAGACGGCAGGACAGCAGGAAGAGCTCTATACAAAGGAGGCCAATACAGTGATTCGCCGTAATTTCTATGTTGATGACTGCCTATGCTCCACCGCGTCCATCTCAGAAGCAGTCCAGTTAGCCGAGAACTTGACGGCAGCATGCAAGTGGAGGGTTCCGCCTAACGAAGTGGACGAGTAACAAGAAAGAAGTGCTGGAAAAAATTCCTGCTGAAGAACGAGCCAAGGCAGTTAAGGATATCAACTTGGAAGAAGGAAAACTGCCAACAGAGAGGGCACTTGGCATGCTGTGGCATACAGATGAAGACGTTTTCAGTTTCAAGATTCAGCTGAAAGACAAACCAGCCACGAGGAGGGGTATCTTGTCAACAGTGTGCTCCCTGTTCGATCCACTAGGATGTGCTTCCCCAGTGCTACTCCCTGCAAAACACCTACTTCAGACGCTCTGCCGACTAGGATTAGGATGGGATGAGACGATTCCACCAGACCTGCTGAGAAAGTGGGAAACATGGAAAAGAGAACTCCCAAGACTGTCAGACTTTAAACTTTCCAGGTGTTTGAAGCCAGAGGGGTATGAAAACCCAAAGTCTGTGACACTTCACCATTTTGCAGATGCAAGTGAGAAGGGATATGGAACAGTGTCTTACTTGCGAATGGTGAATACTCGGGATGAAGTCCAATGCTCATTCCTCTTGAGCAAATCTAGAGTGGCCCCTCTTAAACAGACGTCGATCCCGAGAATGGAGCTTACAGCCGCCACGGTAGCAGTAAGGATAGACAAAATGGTAAAACAAGAACTTGACATCCCAGTAGACGAGACCTTCTTCTGGACTGATAGTACCTCTGTACTGCAGTATATCCAAAGCGAAACAGGGAGGTTTAAGACGTTCGTCGCCAACCGAGTTGCCCTGATACAAGAAGGATCTGAATCAAGTCAGTGGCACCACATAGAAACTTCGCTGAACCCGGCAGATGTATGCTCCAGGGGAGTCAAGGTAGATCGATTCCTAGCAATGAGATTCTGGAAGGAAGGACCCGAATTTCTTCAAGCTTCAGAGGACCAGTGGCCTAAGCAACCCAGAGATGCGTCACACGACGTAAACAATGATCCTGAGGTGAAGAAGAAGAAGATGTATGTTACAGAGGTCTCGGAAGAAATGGCCAGTGAGAGCAAATGTATGGCCACTGCTGTGAGCAAAGAGGAAGCAGATGATGTCCTGGAAAGATTGATCAACCATTATTCAGACTGGTACCACCTCAGAAAGGGAGTAGCATGGCTACTGAGACTGAAAGGGCTGCTGAAAGAGAAAATGAAAGGTCAGCAGAACACACCACGAGAGAATCCACCCATGCTACTGACAGTGGAAGATATTAGACAAGCTGAGGAAGCAATACTGATACACGTTCAAGACAGAGCGTTCCCAGTAGAGGTTGTGGCTTTGGGGAAACAGGCACATGATGTCAACCAAAGGACAGGAAGGTTGCAGCCAGGGGTCAGAAAATCGAGCCCTATCTACAAATTAGACCCTCAGATGGACAATGGTCTACTAAGAGTAGGAGGTAGACTTAACAAGGCAGCCTTGCCTGAAGAAGCAAAACATCCAGTCATCCTACCAAAGAGAGGACATGTGTCTGAACTCATCTTGAGGCACATTCATGAAAACTCAGGACATATGGGAAGAAACTATGTCTTGGCAAAACTCCAGCAACGATATCACATAGTTGGTGCAATTTCAGCCATTAGGAAAGTCATCAAGAAATGTGTCAAGTGCCGACGTCAAAGAGGGCGGGTAATCCAACAGAAGATGGCCGACCTACCCATAGACCGACTGAGACCGGATGATCCACCTTTTACACGAGTTGGAGTCGATTATTTCGGGCCGATAGGAGTGAAAAGAGGACGCTCTACAGTCAAGAGATATGGCGTAGTGTTTACTTGCCTCGCCATTCGGGCCATACACATAGAGAAGGCTGACTCATTAGATACGGATTCCTGTATTGCAGCAATTCGGAGATTTATTGCTCGAAGAGGAGCAGTCAGAGAAATGAGATCAGACAATGGAACGAACTTGGTTGGGGCCGAGAAAGAACTAAGAAAAGAACTTGAGAGCTGGAACCAGGCCCAGCTCAACAACTCACTATTGCAAGCAAACATCAAGTGGACCTTTAATCCACCTGGAGGTTCACACCATGGGGGCGTATGGGAGAGACAGATCAGGACGATTCGGCAGCTGCTCTTCTTCCTTACCAAACAGCAGATCATGACGGATGAAAGTTTGCAGACACTCTTCTGTGAAATAGAAGGCATTATCAATTGCAGACCCATCACCAGGGTTTCAGACGATGCTAACGATCTAGAGGCTCTGACACCAAACCAGCTCCTGACGTTGAAGGCTACCCCGATGTTACCCCATCGGTTAGTAGGCAGACTGACTGCTACACACGACGTAGATGGCGGCAGGTTCAATATCTGGCAGATGTCTTCTGGCGACGTTGGCTAAGAGAGTACTTGCCGCAGCTCCAGGCCAGGCAGAAGTGGGTACATCCTAGTCGCAACATCCAGGTTGGTGACGTAGTGCTGGTAGTGAACGAGACAGCACCTCGTAACTTCTGGCTCATGGGAGTGATCGTCGGCATCACTCCAGATCGACAGGGCATGGTTCGACGGGCAGAGGTGAAGACCAAGAACGGCACCTATTCGCGACCCATCAGCAAGCTGTGTCTCCTCTTGGAAGGAGATTCATGAGCACTTCGAATTTGTGAAATTGTGATTCAAGAAGAGATATACGCTATTGAGACACCTTATAAGTTTCTTCACAGAACCAACTCATCAAATTTTGGAGCAAGTCAAGTTGGAAATCAAATTTGGAGTCTTTTTGTGATAATTATATGTGTGAAGTAATAAGTGGTGCGAGCCTAGCGCCGCCATAATAAAGCTCAAGTTTGTATTTGGATCAATCGCGAAGCCTTTGTTGGACCACAAACTTGGAAAATGTTGATTTTAGAAAGGATTATCATTATGATATATGGTGCGAGCCTAGCGCCGCCACTACATGTATTTGCTTAGTGAAATTTAAATCAGCATGTGAAATGTTTTCATTGGACCAAACGCGAATTTGTTCACTCGGAGTCACAAGTTGGACTACTCTGCTCCTTCTACTCTGTCGCGTAATCAAGCCGTAGAGATGGCAGCAGAGGCACAGATTATGCAGATCAGAAAAAGACTAAAAGACTTGATTATTGTGCAAAATCTGGCTATATGGACTGACTAAGGAATAAACTCAGACTTTGGACATTTAAAAGGAAAAGTCAGATTATTTGAACATAATAGACAGAGACTAAGTGAAAATGCATTTTATGCATAGAAAAGATTCTTGCCAATTTGATTGCTATTTCTAACAGTTTCATAGGCATATTTTGTTATTCAGTGAGTTGCATTTGAGGAGTGTAAAATACATGTACAATGTACCTTTGAAATGGTGATAAGGGGCACAGTGACACAGATGTCTTTTAGAAGTTGAAAGAGAAGATAATAGAAATATTGAATATGTAAAATATGTGAATATTGTTTGATCATTCATGGAATTTCATGATGTACATGTATTTGCTAGAACATGAATATTGAAATTTAAATTTCTGAGAAAACAAAAACAAAAACAAATATTAGTCATTGGGTCATGTTCCACTTATGGGCTAACAGGTAAACATTTTTCAGGAATTCAGGAGAGAAAAATCTTGCATATATATGTATATAAATGTCATATAAGATATTAGGAAGCATATTTTGTGTTGCTTTTAAAGTGTATGATTATAAAAGACAATGAGTTATCATTTTGAAGGATACAATGTAAAGATTCTTTAGGAATTAAGGAATGTATAATGAGCATATTTGTGTTGATGCAAATATTTTTTGTGTACAGGTTATTTTAAAGCAGATGTCATTTTGGTTCTGAGGCAAAATTTCAAACAGTTTATACAAAATGATAAAAATTGTATTATGGGCATTATATGGTGCTTAGTAAAGCAGAACTGTACACACTGGACTATTTTTGAAGATGTTAATGCTTCTATAGCAAATGAGTTTGTAGTATTGCAACTAGAGGTGGAATATGTTTTGCTATGTTCAGATTTAGTGTCAGGATATTTACATTTGGAAATTTCTTTGTAGAAATGGCAGTGTTTGATAGCATGATTTGAACAAATCGTGTCATTTGCTTTGTTGTTAAATGTACATGTAGCTACATATAAAATGACACTTTGCATGCTTTATTTATTAGTTTGCATGAAAGAGAAATGCTTTACTGCATTTGTTAGAAGGGACATGACATTCGATTGTGTTGTGTATTTGTACAAGTTCTGAAAGAGACAGACTTTGCCAATTGGCGAAAATAACAAAAGTCCAAAATTATTGCAAATATGGTAAAACAGGGTTCAACTCAGTGACAAGAGTTTAAATCAAGACTAGTCATTTGATGACATGTTTCGATAAGGAGATCGAGTTGTTTGATATTTTAGTCCACACTATACTTCTGAATTCAGTGGAACTTGATATTGTACACCATAGAGTTAGCGGTTAATCTAGTTCTTAACCATTTAAATCTTTGTTGTGATATTGTGGCTATCATGGTCATCGTTTTATTGTAGTTTGAGTAGAATTTAGAGTTAGACAGATTTACGACCAAAGCATATTGTTACCATAGACTCTTTAAAAGCTAAGACCCGATTTCATTGTGCATGTTTTTATTATATCGGTGCAAAACGAAATTCAGTTTTTATCTGTACTATGTATTGGAGTCAACGGTACTTGCCCCTTTTAAGATATGGCTGCATTGCGGCATTCCAGAGTGTTTTCTTAAATGCCAAAATCATTTATAGTGAGTTTACAAGTTACTAAACTATGCAAAAATCTTTCATTTTGTGACACATGTGGGCTTTCTTGTCAAAAGATAGTAAAAGAGCTTTAAGAGGGACATTGGTTGGTTTTGTTTGACAAACTGATAGTATAGTCAGGAGTAAAGATATCCATAAGCTAGTTAAAGGTCAAATTGTCCTTGGTATTTTCTAAATGATGGTATCGAGGTGCTTTTTTGTTTCATGTACTGTAGGTGTTGTGGCATGTTAGAGCCACGGTTATGCATATTTTATTGCATGGAGTTTCATATGTATATAGTTTGAAATCGAAAAGGTTTTGAGTTTGTGTTGGCAGGAACTTTTGAAATCGATGTTGGAGAACCAACAGAAGCATAATTAAGGGATGCAGGAACAAGATTTAATCAGTTGTTATTAGAGTTGTGTGACAAAGCCGTCACTTAGAATGATTCGAGAAGGTTGATGGTTATTATTGTTTATTGGAAGTATAAGAAAAGGTGTAATTTTCTGTCGGCTTGCCTCCGAAAATTAAGGGGCCGGAAATGTAGACGCCAAACTAATGCAAGAGCGCCATCTCTTGTCGGTTTTGATTTTTAATAAGTTAGAGGAAAAAAGGCGAAAGAGCACTGGCAGTAACCTTGGAAACAAGACAGAATTTTAACCACTTCTCCTACTTCATATTTCCGTTTTTGATCTTGTTTTTATTTGGACAACAATTGGAATGGATGCAATCATTGTATAATAGCATTGTGAACGACCCGACGTGAGTAATTTGAAATGTGGCCACAGTAAAGGCTTCAAAATTAAAGTTTTTGAGACATTATATGGCCATTATGGGCAGCCGACGACTGATTTGTACACGGGCAATTGCAATTCTACAGTACGATACGTAGGCCTATACGTTGATTGATGATGTGTACGTGTGTATAGCGTCGGATTGCGAGATAGAGGACGGAATTGGGAACGAGCTGAGTCTGAGAGGAGCGTTGAAACTAGAATAATGTGGACTTGGGTTATTGGCCAGTCAACGTGATCGTGATTAACAAGGGACCAGTCTGATAAATGAGAATATGATTATGAACAGAGCACGATCACTCATGGGTGTATTTGAATTGAATTTATGACAAGATTGGACAGAATACAGAGAATTAATGTCGAGGTGTAGTCTAGAAATGGAGAACTAAAGATAGACTATAATTCAAAGTCATTTGGCACCCACAGTCATTCTAAATTAAGTATATGAATAAGGGCATCCAGTATGATACTTACATGTATGGTCATTCTAAATTAAGTAATGAGGGCATCCAGTATGATACCTACATGTATGGTCATTCTAAATGAAGTATTTGAATGAGGGCATCCAGTATGATACTTACATGTATGGTCATTCCAAATTAAGTAATGAGGGCATCCAGTATGATACTTACATGTATGGTCATTCTAAATTAAGTAATGAGGGCATCCAGTATGATACTTACATGTATGGTCATTCCAAATTAAGTAATGAGGGCATCCAGTATGACACTTACATGTATGGTCATTCTAAATTAAGTAATGAGGGCATCCAGTATGATACTTACATGTATGGTCATTCTAAATTAAGTATTGAGGGCATCCAGTATGATACTTACATGTATGGTCATTCTAAATTAAGTATATGAATGAGGGCATCCAGTATGATACTTACATGTATGGTCATTCTAAATGAAGTATATGAATGAGGGCATCCAGTATGATACTTACATGTATGGTCATTCCAAATTAAGTATATGAATGAGGGCATCCAGTATGATACTTACATGTATGGTCATTCTAAATTAAGTATATGAATAAGGGCATCCAGTATGATACTTACATGTATGGTCATTCTAAATTAAGTAATGAGGGCATCCAGTATGATACCTACATGTATGGTCATTCTAAATTAAGTATATGAATGAGGGCATCCAGTATGATTCCTACATGTATGGTCATTCCAAATTAATTAATGAGGGCATCCAGTATGATACCTACATGTATGGTCATTCTAAATGAAGTATATGAATGAGGGCATCCAGTATGATACTTACATGTATGGTCATTCCAAATTAAGTAATAAGGGCAACCAGTATGATAATTACATGTATGGTCATTCTAAATTAAGTAATGAGGGCATCCAGTATGATACTTACATGTATGGTCATTCTAAATAAAGTATATGAATGAGCGCATCCAGTATGATACTTACATGTATGGTCATTCTAAATGAAGTATTTGAATGAGGGCATCCAGTATGATACTTACATGTATGGTCATTCCAAATTAAGTAATGAGGGCATCCAGTATGATACTTACATGTATGGTCATTCTAAATTAAGTATATGAATGAGGGCATCCAGTATGATACTTACATGTATGGTCATTCCAAATTAAGTAATGAGGGCATTCAGTATGATACTTACATGTATGGTCATTCTAAATTAAGTATATGAATGAGGGCATCCAGTATGATACTTACATGTATGGTCATTCTAAATTAAGTATATGAATGAGGGCATCCAGTATGATACTTACATGTATGGTCATTCTAAATGAAGTATATGAATGAGGGCATCCAGTATGATACTTACATGTATGGTCATTCTAAATTAAGTATATGAATGAGGGCATCCAGTATGATACTTACATGTATGGTCATTCTAAATTAAGTAATGAGGGCATCCAGTATGATACTTACATGTATGGTCATTCTAAATGAAGTATATGAATGAGGGCATCAGTATGATACTTACATGTATGGTCATTCCAAATTAAGTAATGAGGGCATCCAGTATGATACTTACATGTATGGTCATTCTAAATTAAGTAATGAGGGCATCCAGTATGATACTTACATGTATGGTCATTCTAAATTAAGTAATGAGGGCATCCAGTATGATACTTACATGTATGGTCATTCCAAATTAAGTAATGAGGGCATCCAGTATGATACTTACATGTATGGTCATTCTAAATTAAGTATATGAATGAGGGCATCCAGTATGATACTTACATGTATGGTCATTCTAAATTAAGTAATGAGGGCATCCAGTATGATACTTACATGTATGGTCATTCCAAATTAAGTAATGAGGGCATCCAGTATGATACTTACATGTATGGTCATTCTAAATTAAGTAATGAGGGCATCCAGTATGATACTTACATGTATGGTCATTCTAAATTAAGTATTGAGGGCATCCAGTATTATACTTACATGTATGGTCATTCCAAATTAAGTATATGAATGAGGGCATCCAGTATGATACCTACATGTATGGTCATTCTAAATTAAGTATATGAATGAGGGCATCCAGTATGATACTTACATGTATGGTCATTCTAAATGAAGTATATGAATGAGGGCATCCAGTATGATACTTACATGTATGGTCATTCCAAATTAAGTATATGAATGAGGGCATCCAGTATGATACTTACATGTATGGTCATTCTAAATGAAGTATATGAATGAGGGCATCCAGTATGATACTTACATGTATGGTCATTCCGAATTAAGTATATGAATGAGGATATCCATGGGAATTAAAACAATGTTGGTGTCGTGACTGTCGTCAGCAAATAGTATAAACGATAAAAGAATACGAATTATGCATTAGTCATATCATTTATTTACAATACAAAAAAAGAAAGGGACCTAATATTGATCATTTTGGGAATCCACATTTCATTGTTAAATTTTCTGATGAAAAACAATGATGCACCACATACTGTTGCCGGAACGATAAACCGCGAGAGAGCAACTACTCGAATTCCATATATTCGAAGGTTTTTAAGCAAATTATTGTGATTTAGCGTATAATTTATTTATTTGCTCGTCTATCCAGGTTATAAGAGAGCCCACACTGGGATAGTGTATGACCATAGACATGGGTGGCTATACTGGGGAGAATACACATGGCAAAGGGGCACCGGATTCAGGAGAACTGATATATACGCCGGGACCAGGTCATCAACCGATGTCATACCCGAATTGAGTAAGTTTTTTTTAAAGTGATAATAATAATAATAATAATAATAATAATAATAATAATAGTGGGTTCTTGTATAGCGCTCGTGTCTGTCAGATTTGACACTCTTGGCGCTCCGCAATTATTACCCCGGATTTAGCATGGCTGCCATTACGGCGCTCTAGCATTTCAAGGAATTAATTCCTGCCATGCAGGTACCCATTTACATCACCTGGGTTGAGTGTGGTAAATGTAGATCAATGTCTTGACAAAGGACATTAGTGCCGCAGCGGGACTCGAACCGCGGACCTTGTGATCGACAGTCCGGTGACGTAACCACTCGACCACGACACCTCTAATAATAGTAATAATAACAACTAGAAATGTAATTCGTCATGAGGACGAATTAGGTGGTCTGTTATGTAGTCTGAATAACTGATCTTGTAGAAAATTGTCTTAGCTACAACATATCAAAATTTGGAAGAAAATCGATCCATATCTACAGAGATACAATCAATTTTCCATAAATATGCTGACGTCATAATATGCAAATTCGTATTTTGAGTTTCAAGGCCAAAGGGCAAAGGGCAGAGCTAAAGAAAAGGAACATTACAAGACATAATAGAAGGAGAACCAGAACCAGAGGCGGGAGAGGTAGAGGGTGAGAGAGAAGAAAAAGAGAAGGGCAGAGGGAGACAGAGCAAGAGAATAAGAGGGAGGCAAGGCAAGAGGTCGAGGTAGATCGAGGCAGAGAGAGAGGGAGTGGGTAAAAGAGTAGAGAGAGATATATATGCAGAGACAGAGCAAGAGAAGGAGAGGGGCAAAATAAGAGAGGAGAAGGAAACAGAGCAAGAGAGAGGAGAAAGAGAGATGCAATGGAGAACGATGCATTCAATATATCCAGTATAAATAGAATTTAATATAGAGAAAGAGAGAAGTATAGACAAGTAAACAATACTATGTCCGGTGGGAGAGACGTAAACATGCATACACCTGGGCTGAATAACTGGAAAAGTATAAACGTCTGGAAAGGAGACTAGCATCATAGATATGGGACGATTTGATATTGTTTTAGACTTAGGAAATTAACCTTATAGTTTTAATCAACGACAAGGAATCCGATTCCCATAGTGTTGTACATAAACTATTGACATTCCTTTCCAAAAGTAATAAAACGCAAAATTAGACATTTTATTACAGTTTGTGATTGTATATGTTCTGACATGTCGCCTTTAATTGCAATTTATTACTATAATGACGTCATAAAAATGAAAAATGGTATCTACTGAGCTTGTAGAGAATTGTCTTAGCTACAACATATCTAAATTTGGAAGAAAATCGATCAATATCCTTAGATATACAATCAATTTTTCATAAATATGCTGACGTCATAATATGCAAATTCGTATTTTCAGTTCCAAAGCCTTTATGATGACGTCACGATATTTGTACTGGCAAAATGAGACATGAAATCATATCTCCAACTCATACTCTATCCAAATATGAAAAAAATTGAGGGTTTTCAGCCATTCTGACGAGCTACGGCGGATTTTATATAGACATGTTTTTACCACTTTTACATTATATTGCCCATTGACGCACGCACGAATTTTAAAGTTTGACGCACGCGTGTGGCGTTATAGAAGGTCGAGAATGACTGGAAATAGTTGGAAGTTGTCAAAAATAGTGTCAGGAATACAAACCATGCGATAAAACGCGGACGCGCACGTACGGACATTTTTAAAAATTCAAAAATGACCTGATTCGCACTGTCGTTTAATAGTTTAGTGATTTTGAGCATTTTAAGTTTTGACGCGCTTACGCGCACGTCATGACGTTTATGTGACCTTTGTGGACATGACCTGTTGACGCTTGACCTGAAGTATATGTGATATGAATATGAATGACCTTTGATGACGCATCATGAAGATATGATTGATAATGTGATTTCACAAAATGGCGCCTAGATGACGTCACGATGACTTGATGACCTTGAGAATAATGCTGGCACTTGACCTTGATAAGCCTGATGACTTACAAAAATTTGATGAAAATTGATGAAGCCGAATTTGAGCAATCACGCTCACAAGAAAGTGGTGGAAAAATAAAAATAAACAATTGCGTTACCGATATACCAAAACATTTCCCATAGCGATTACACGTGAATGGAAAATGGAATTCTCAAATCCCACTTTGCAAGTGAAATATGAGCATGATCCCGGCATCTGATCGAAAAATAAAGGACACATTTGTGATAGCTTATTGTCTCAGCTACAACATACTCGAAGCTCAGCGAAAACAAAACTAAAACGACGGAGATATTGCTCGCGAAAGACGGTAATGTAGAATCCAGTTTTGAGAAAAAGTCATGTCCCATAGAGAATACACGCAAAATGTGAAAAATTGACATGCCTCCTTTAATCGCAAAAATACGCCATGATGCTATTGTCAAAATGAAAAATCGTCATGACTATGCTTGTCGAGAATTTTCTCAGCTAGAACATATTAAAATTTAGAAGAAAATCAATATTTACAGAGATACAATCAATTTTCCAAAAATATGCTGACGTCATAATATGCAAATTGAAATTTTGAGTTCGGAGGCCATTATGATGACGTCATGAGTTAATTGAGGGTCAAATGAGACATGAAATCATATCTCCGACTCATATTCTATCCAAATATGAAAAAAAATTGGGAGTTCCTATCCATTCTGAAGAGTTACAATGAATTTTGTATAGGCATGTTTTGCCCATATATCGTGGATAGAGATAGCGCAGGTCCGCGGGTGCTATCAATTTTGACGGACGCTCATTGCGTTATTACTGGTCAGAAAAAGGTGAACAAGGTATCAAAATGCCAAATATGATGTCAGAGAAAATTTGGCGATTTTATGATGCAAAATACCAGAACGCCCAAAAACGCGCGCGCATGCGCGCGTGCGCGTTTTTTTTGCGAAATGCTTAAAATGGCCTAAAACGTATTCAAAATGAATTTAGACGATTTCGAGCATTTTGAAATTTTGCGCGCGCGTTTTTTGACCTGAAATTGACCGGACGGATATTGACCTTGATCATGATAAATATGAATGAAAAATGACTTTCCGTTATGAAGATATGATCGTGAGTTAAAAGTACCCCAAAAAACACAAAATGGCGGCTGGATGACGTCATGAAGACTTGATGACCTTGAAAATGTTCCTGTCACGTCTCATGACAATGACCTATGACTGTGCCAAAATTGAACGAAATTGACTAAACTGATCCTGAGTTATCCTGTTAACAAAAAAGTGTGCAAATAAATAAAAATAAACTAGACATTTAATTCGTCATGAGGACGAATTAGGTGGTCTGTCTACAATTCTTATGATCATGCTCATCTTCAATTCAATGATCCAATATAATGATGTTAATGTAAAATGATGTATTAAGATATGAATTGATGAATGAAGTACTGATGAACTGATAGATTGAACTGATGTGAAATGAACTGAATTGATGAGCTAAACTGATGAACTGATGAATGAACTGATGAACTGATATTGAACTGTGACCTGAACTGAAGTAATAACTAAACTGATGAACAAAATATTGAGAAATGATTATGATCAAGATCATGATCATAATGAAATTTGATGAAAATATAGAGATAGAAAAGGAGAGAGGGAGACGGTTATAGTCATGTAAAAATACATGAGCTGGACCGAGGGATGAAAGAGGAATCAGAATGCATACACTTGGAAGGAGAGAGGAAAGTACAAGGAAACATGGTAGGGGTGAAATAAGAATACAAAGGGCACAGCAAAGAGCTAGAGGAAATTAAGGAACATCCTATAAGACATAAAGAGGGAGAGCGGGAGCCAAAGGCGGGAAAAGGAGAGGGTGAGAGAGTAGAGAAAGAGAGAGGCAGAGACAGCTAGGGAGACATCAGAGCAGAAGAAGAGGAGGCAGAACAAGAGAGAGAGGGAGAGGGAGACAGAGAGGGAGAGGGTGAAATAGAAGAGAGAGAGAGAGAGCGATGCAAAGCTGACAAACGGCCTTGGCATATTCGCTATTTGAACTTTCAATTAAAAATTTCTACATGATTCCAACATCTGATCAAAAAACGGAAGGCGCACTTCCGATAGCTCATAGTATCAGCTATAACATACTTAAATTGGGGCGGGGGAGAATAGAGCAAAAATAAGCGAGATACTACTCACAGAACAATGTCATGTAGATTCATTATGTGAACGAAATTCGACTTCCGTAGACATAACATAACATAACATAATGTCACCTTTAATTGAAATTTTCACTATGATGACGTCATCAAAACGAAAAGTGAGGGTGACTTATCTTGTAGAGAATTGTCTTAGCTACAACATATCAAAATTTGGAAGAAAAAGAGCACAAATAAGCTAGATGGTGCTCAAAGATTAATGTTATGTAGATTCATATGATGTGAACGAAATTCACTTTCATAGACAACACGCACGTTAAGAAAATTCTGACATGTCACCTTTAATTGAAATTTTCACTATGATGACGTCATCAAAACGAAAAGTGAGGATAACTTATCTTGTAGAGAATTGTCTTAGCTACAACATATCAAAATTTGGAAGAAAAAAAGCACAAATAAGCTAGATAGTGCTCAAAGATTAATGTTATGTAGATTCATGATGTGAACGAAATTCGACTTCCGTAGACATAACACGCACGTTAAGAAAATTCTGACATGTCGCCTTTAATTGAAATTTTCACTTTGATGACGTCATCAAAACGAAAAGTGAGGCCAACTTATCTTGTAGAGAATTGTCTTAGCTACAACATATCTAAATTTGGAAGAAAAACAATCAATATTTACAGAGATACAATCAATTTTCCATAAATATGCGGACGTCATAATATGCAAATTCGTATTTTTAGTTCCAAGGCCTTTATGATGACGTCACGATATTTGTACTGGCAAAATGAGACATGAAATCATATCTCCAATTCATACTCTATCCAAATATGAAAAAAATTGAGAGGAATTCAGGCATTCTGACGAGCTATGGCGGATTTTATATAGACATGTTTTTACCACTTTTTACATGATATTGCCCATTGACGCGCGCACGAATTTAAAAGTTTGACGCACGCGTGGGGCATTATAGAAGGTCGAGAATGACTGGAAATAGTTGAAAATTGTCAAAAATAGTGTCAGGAATACAAACCATGCGAAAAAACGGCGTGTTTACGATGTGAACGTGCTGCGCGCGCGCATAACGCGCGCGCGGACGCGCACGGACGGAAATTTTGAAATGCTTAAAATGACCTGATTCGTACTCTTGTTTAATAGTTAAGTGATTTTGAGCATTTAAAAATTTACGCGCGCGTACGCGCGTCATGACCTATGTGACCTTTGATGACATGACCTGTTGACCCTTGACCTAAAGTATATGTGATATGAATATAAATAACCTTTGATGACGCATCATGAAGATATGATTGATAATGTGATTTCACAAAATGGCGCCTGGATGACGTCACGATGACCTGATGACCTTGAAAAAAATGGTGGCACTTGAATTTGATAAGCCTGATGACTGACAAAAATTTGATGAAAATTGAAGGAGCCGAATGTGAGCAATCACGCTCACAATAAAGTGGTGGGAAAATAAAAATAAACAAGTGCGTTACTGATAGACAAACATTTCCCAAAACATTTCCCATAGCGATTACACGTGAACGGAAAATGGAATTCTCAAATCCGACTTTGCAAGTGAAATATGAGCATGATCCCGGCATCTGATCGAAAAATAAAGAGCACATTAGTGATAGCTTATTGTCTCAGCTACAACATACTCAAAGCTCAGCGAAAACAAAACTAAAACGACGGAGATATTGCTCGCGAAAGACGGGAATGTAGAATCCAGTTTTGAGAAAAAGTCATGTCCCATAGAGAATACACGCAAAATGTGAAAAATTGACATGCCTCCTTTAATAGCAAAAATACGCCATGATGCCTTTGTCAAAATGAAAAATCGTGTAGCTACATTCGTAGAGAATTGTCTCAGCTACACCATATCAAAATTTAGAAGAAAATCGATCAATATTTACAGAGAAACAATCAATTTTCCAAAAATATGCTAACGTCATAATACGCAAATTGAAATTTTGAGTTCGGAGGCCATTATGATGACGTCATGAGTTAATTGAGGATCAAATGAGACATGAAATCATATCTCCAACTCATAATCTATCCAAATATGAAAAAAAAATTGGGAGTTCCCATCCATTCTGAAGAGTTTCAATGAATTTTGTATAGGCATGTTTTTGCCCATATATGCTATGTATTACGAGAGTTCGCGCGCACGGACATGTTTCTTGAACGGACGCTCATTCCGTTAGTAATGGTCATAAAAGGATAAACATGGTATCAAATTGTTCAGAAAAAAATGAGGAATATCATGTCAAAAAAAAATAGGAGGAATAATTTTGCGTTCGGCCGTCACGAACGAAAACGCGCGCGCATTCGTGTGTGCGCGTTTTTTTGCAAAATGCTTAAAATGGCCTGAAACGTATCCAAAATGAATTTGAGACGATTTGGAGCATTTTAAAATTTTACGCGCGCGCTAACGAGCGGACGTACGAATTCTGACGAAAACAATAGGTGATCTGTCGATATCGACAGACCACCTAATAACGATGATAATAATGATGATGATGATGATAATAATAGTAGTAGTAATAATAATAATCATAATAATCATAACAATACCAAAACTAGTAATAATAATAACCAATCTGGGTATATATCATGTTTATAAAAACATCGAAGGCAATTTTGATGAAGGTAAACTTCGTCGGGTATAAATGGGTACGGTACTCAATGAAATACATGTGATTTCCACACAAAGACATCGCGCACCGTCGTCAATCATATCAGCTGAGAGGCCCAACTTTCACACCGTGACGTCAAAATTAGCGTGCATTACAATTGTTTTCGGGGTCTTGAGTGGGTTGATTTTTCGTCAATTTTAATCAAGTTTAATAATTTTCGCTCGATTTTACAAGTTAAACAATTTTGATATTCTTACTCAGTGTAAGTTTACGATTGCAATGATATACCAAATTCAGTCAAGTTCAAAATCAATGAACCAACACTTTAATTTAAGCGCTTCACAGACACAAAGTCAGGCTTGCACACAATGAATGATTTCAAGTTGGGTGTTTAGGGCTGGTGTTATGTGTTGAATAAACACTAATATCAGCCCTAACACCGAAATGGAAATCAGCTGGTGTTAAGGCTTTGACCTCTGAATATCGTCAACTCCCGGTAGCTAGTGTTATCGATTTTGCAAAATTGTCGTCTGCTAGCTGAACCGACCTTTGTGGCTGATGTTAATATTTAACGTACAAATGTCCTATTAACTAACACTAGCCCCTAAGGATTACGCAAATGTTGATCTCCAGTTCGGTGTTAGTGTTGCTAAATTAGAGTAGCTACACACACACACATGCGTACCCGCACAGCAGTCAACGCACGAACGACGGTAATTTATTGTCTGACGATCAAATAAAAAATATGTGAAACAGGTCCTTTACTATGTGATTCATACATTCTGTTGTATAAAATTAGTTATTTTATAAGACCAGAGAAATAAGTGTAGATTTATTCTGTGCTTTTCGTGATATCTTTAGTTTTGATGTACTATTTTTAAATCATCGTCGTGAAATCAAGTCTGTATGGCGATGTCAAAGTGGTGTTTACGGTGGTGTTAAGCTATCGATATTGATATCGGTATCGGTATCTAAACACTAACACTTACACTAACACCCAACTTATAATCACACAATGAGTGATTTCAAGTTGGGTTTTAGTGTTGGTATTAGTGCTTAGCACAGTCAAGAGCTCTTAAATCGAGCTAAAAATTTGCTGATGAAAATAATAAGAGCCCGATACCTATAGCAATATCAATAGCTTAACAACACCGCACTGACACCGAACTGGAAATAAAAATTTGCTTAATCCCTAGGGGCTAGTGAATAGGAAATTTATACCTAAAATATGAACACCAGCCACCAAGATCGGTTTAGCAGACGACAATTTTGCAAAATCGATAACACTAGCTACCGGAACTTGACGATATTCGAGAGCTGATTTCCATTTCGGTGTTTAGGGCTGGTGTTAGTGTTTATTAAACACTATAACCAGCCTTTAACACCCAACTTTAAATCACTCAATTTGTAAACATTCTCCACTCTCTAGGGGGCATTCCAGCCAGGTGCAATTTGACAGACGCTCACAATCAAAGCAGGTTCCGATCGTTTAGAACTTTTGACGAACAATATTTTAAGGAAGATTTGAATAAAATAGTCTGGTCTGAATCTGAATCTGACATTCAGGAAGTAAGTGATAAATACGCCCCGTATGTCACGGTTCGCCGGAAACAGACAGGGGTACCGTGGATTAATGACGATCGACTACATTCAGTAAGCCAGACAGCGGGATTTTTTCATAAAAATCTCATAAAACAAATGAGTCTCAATATTGGGACAAATTCAAGCATTTTCGTAACAAGTCAAAAGACTAAAGAAACAGTTTTATCAGAAGGAATTGGAAAAGGCTGAAACGATGTTGGTCAAAACTGGCGCATATACTAAAAACTTATTGCCAAGTAAAAAGGATATTAGTGAAATGAAAATAATTCAAAATGATGAATTCATTACAGACAAAAATATTATTGGTAAAATCTTGAATAAAACTTTTAATGAATTTGCACAGAATCTAGCACAGGGTACTCAAATTTCGGTAAATAATGTAAATAGAATGAATACATTGTTTTTGACAGATAAGAGTTTTGTTTTTGAAGAAATAAAGGAAGAGTTTTGTATTTAAGGAATTGCAGCATCTTGATGTTAAAAAGCATGTGGCGTTGATGGACTGCATCTGAAATTATTGAAGAAGTCTGCTTATTAAATTGCTAAGCCTCTTACGAAATTATTCAATAAATCACTCGAAACAGGTCAAATTCCACAAGAATTAAAAAAACAAAGATAAACCCAATCCATAATGGTGGTACTTTTGAACCACAACATTTTAGACCTATTTCGCTTTTACCAACAGTCTCTAAAATATTAGAAAAGGCAGTACATGAACAGCTTGATGCTTATTTAAATAACAATGATCTATTATGTGATTGCCAGCTAGTCTGGGTTAACACCTCTTCATTCGACATCAACCTGTTTGACAGAAATAGTCGATTTTCTTTTAGATTTAATGTGAACGCTGGTAAAATAACTGAGGTCTGTTTTTATACCTACAAAAAGCGTTTGATGTCATTACAATTGATTCAATCCTCGATAAAATGTATTATTATGGTATAAAAAACTATGAGTTACAATGGTTTAAACTGTATTTGAACAAAAGGCAACATTGTGTCTCAATTGTAGGAGCAACAAGTTCATTTTAAAATGTCAAGACGGGAGTCCCTCAGGGGTCCATACTTGGGCCCCTAATTTTCTTTTTGTATGTCAATGATAATAAAACAAAAATATGTTTATATGCAGATGACACTGCTCCTTTTAATTGCGACAATGAAATGATTAATATTTAGCCAAATTTACAGTCCGATCTGGATTTAATTACAGAATAGCTTGTATTTAAATCAACACAAGACTAAGATTATGACTTTTGGTAATAAACGTAAATTAGACAAATAGAAAAATGACAATTCAAATTAGAAAATGCATCTTTAGAGCATGTCGACAATATTAAATACCTAGGAATAATTCTCGACTCTCAATTAATTGTACATTACATATTCAGTATAGGCCTATCTCTATTAAAATCTTACGTTCTATCGCTTGTATTAGAAGAATCAAACATATGACTAAAAACAAACCATGACGAAAACTCTTCGTTTAAAATTGAAACCCCCATTTGACTTTCAACACTTCTAGAGCTGAGATAGCATTAAGCCTTAAGTAAACACTAGCTCTGTCCAATGTAACCCCCCCCCCCACACCGAGATCTTGAAGGGGTGATAGAGAGGGAGAGAGAGAGAGAGATAAGCATGATAGAGGGGGAGAGGAAGGGAGAAAGTGTGATAGTTTTCAGAGTTAAAATGTTTGTTATATCGCCAATTCTGGGTCATTTTGTTTCGTTCGAACATACATTTTGGTCTTCATCTAAATTATGAGTGACTTTTGGACATGAAAATATCTTAAAAGAAGCAAAATATATATTTCCTACTTCTCATTTCCTTTCAGCCAGAGCCCCAGTAAGAGTTTGTTTACACCATTACGTAAGATGATGAAGATAACAGCTGCAATCCAATATCATAATCTCTCATGCACGCAGAGCTGCAAGGCTCTGTCCAAGTTTTAACGAGAGAAACGAAAGTGGGGTCCTGATACCCCACCTGATTTACATTGGTTCCTGTGTTATACTGGTGGCTCTGTCCAAGTTTTAACGAGAGAAACGAAAGTGGGGTCCTGATACCCCACCTGATTTTCATAGGTTCCTGTGTTATAGTGGTGGGGTATAGTTTTAACATGGAGCTAGAAGTCTTCTAGCTCCATGGTTTTAACGAGAGCTTTTCGTAATGCAATTGAAGTTATATTTAGCATTGGTATAATCATATTATATAGATTATTGTTGTACGGTATGGGGAAATTGTTCGAAAACTAATATAACTAGGTTACAGAAATTACAGAATAGATATAATCGTTTGGTTTTAAATACAGATTAAGCAATTTCTCAATGTTCTTTATTAACTACCCTCAATTGGCAATCTGTTGAACAAAGAATTAAATATCAAAATTGTCTTTCAATCTATAAGATTTGGAAGGATTTTGCACCAAAATACCTAAAACCATTGTCTGTTATGCGACCCATTGTTTATAATACTCGCCATACCACCCAAAACCGTTTACAAAAAATAGTACCATACCCTAAACCAGAATACAAAAAAAATGATCCTTTTCATTTACCGGAAATTCTTTATTTAATAAATTGCCATTGTCCGTCCAAAATTGCAAGTGACTAAACAATTTCAAAAAAACAATGTAAACAGTTCTTTAAAATGTTACCAAAAAAAAAATCTGGCTACTGGGGTAGGGAGGGGGTCTCGCCGTGCATCCCAAGTACGCTCTATGTATAGTTTTAATATTCAAATGTATAAATGTTTTTATATATTGAATTGTATTGATGTTTTAATTCATGTTTTGTTTTTATGTTTCATGTTTTTGTTGGTATCATGCGGAGGGCTCCGTTGGGAAGCAGTTTCTTTTAACTCAATCGGACTTAATTCTCTCCACTGTTTTATAAATTGTAATAAATAAAACATGATTAATAATAATAATAAAGGCAGATTTTTGTTGTTTGTAGTACACTAATCTACCCCACGCGTATACCCAATGCGGAACCCAATTAAGTCCAACTTGGATTCCGTGTGCGCGGATTTCTGTTTTATTTAGTTTGCTCACATAAAATGCACGTATACTTTTGTTTTTAATACATTTTTTCTTCTTATCCTTCATCTTTGTTTTTTCTTGTGGAGGAGGCGGGGCGATGGGATATTATACATTGTAGATGTACACATAAGTATTATCTTTTTAGGTGATTGATACACTTATGGGGCGTTGCAAGAAAGTTGCAATTGATTGCAAGTCGCGATTGATTGCAATTTGCAAAATTTGCAACTGATATTTGCAATCGATTGCAACTCAACTTTCTTGCAACGCCCAAATAGTTTCCTAAATTTCCTTGGATTTTGTTAGGATTTAAGTTTTTGACAATTCAATGAAATTAACTAGATCTAGCTTTTATTCTCCCCCCTCTCTTTCTCTCTCTCTCTCTTACTAATGTGGGCGATGCAAGAACGTTGAGTTGCGATCAATTGCAAATTTGCAATTAATCGCAAGACTTGCGCTTGATTTTGGAGACTTGCAATTGATTGCAACTTTCTTGCAACGCCCCATTAAATTGTTATCATGTAATATATCACAGAAACCTACTATTTTGATCTGGACAACGCCTTCCATACTATGTACGCACTGGACAAGAACCGTCATCAACTGATCAAGGCCGACTTATCGGATGGAGAAGTTAACCCAACGATCAAAAGGGGTCGGATTGAAAGAGGCGTCGTCGGTATAAAATACGACTGTATCTACAGGTAGACGGATTATTAGGGACTTTTAGATTTGCAAGACGAGAACGTGGACTGCTACGTGGACATCCTTTTAAGGCAATGTGTCGTCCTTTTAAGGCACACTGCCGGGCACTGCCAGTGCCTTAAAAGGACGTCACATATTGTCTTAAAGGGACTTTGTAACATTGTTAAGATGAGAGAAAGTGGTGCTAAGGTAGTGACTTCAATGCTCGATGTACAATTAAAGATAATCTGAAAATTTGAGTGAAAACGGACCATTATTAATGATACAAATTGGGAAAAACTGATCTGATCGATTCCTTAATTCTCCCAACTATATTATTACAATTTAATTACATTGTAGGTGAATGTAAATTGCCACAAAGCAATAAATTGGCTTTACATACCATTCCAGACATTTAAGTGTTGACAGATTTTTTATTGCCTGTTTTATGTCTTTTTCTCATGGAAAAACGGTTGGGAAAATTCAAAAAATGGTTGGGAGAATTTACTGTTGATCACTGTTAGAGGGTGTTGACCAGTGTCGCCTTCTTAAAAACCAGTAATATCTTTGTGGTTTGAGAAGTTTTTCAGGATTTTTTGCATGTTAGAGGGTTAGTACATTAAAAGGAAGATAATAAGTAACATTTCATACCAAAATTACGCAATTTTTTAATCAATCTTCAACAATGTTACCAAGTCACTTTAAAGGATGTCCACGTAGCAGTCTACGTTCTCGTCGTGCAAATCTAAAAGTCCCTATTATGCGTGTGTTTAAGCCTACACAATAGACACTGTAAACCTGTATGCGTGTGTTGTACAAAGTATACAGTGTAACATAGTATGCAGGTGTTACACGACATATAACATGTGGAATATGATAATAGCTTTATTGCTTACAAACCCATCACAGAGGCTGGCGAATGCGTAAATAGAGTATGATTCTCACCCTAGCTTTAGCTCGGCTGCCCTGAAGAGCTGAAGGCATTAACGGAATAAGTTCCTTCGAGGTACCCATTTTATACTCCTGGGTAGTGAATATATAGCAAAGGTAGATTAATGTTTAGCGAAAGGGACATTAGTGACACGCAGGGTGGGACTCGAACCGCAAAACCATGTGATCCACAGTTTGGGCTTGCATATGGACCTACCTACTATAAAGTAGTTGATCTGAACCACGGCATCTCTAAATCTACGCGATTTCAGTAAAACATATTGTTTTTCCCTTACCTACATAAAATATAAGATACTTTTTCAGATATGGCATCAGAATACTAGCCCTGATGGTATGTTTTCAATGCCCCCTCCACTGGAATTTAATGAAGACCAGTGACAAATACTCGAATGTCATGCCATACATTTATTGCAATATGGCACTTACATTAATTTTATTCCCCCCCCCCTCCTGCCCCGGCCAACGCCCCTCCCCGCCTGATAATGATTTTCATAATGAATGTTGTCATATTCTCAATATAAATTTTTAATTTTTTAAATATTATTCATCGGTCGTCGATGTTTAGCAAATAATTTTTCTTTCAGCCGGATTTTCTGGACTAATGGAAGGATAATTTGGAAAGGAGACGCAGATTCGTGGAAAGGCAATAATGCTTTAAGCAAGGAAGAGTTCGTTGATGTTGGGGCTACAGCTGATATCAAAGACATATACATCGATCATGGAGGTAGGTTACAGGGAGAGCGAGAGAGAGGGGAAGCTATATATACATATACTGTAATACGCATGATGTTTTAACCAATCTTTGCTCAAGAAAAGGATAAGGCAAGAATTCTTTGTAGATATTTTTTTGGTGAATTCGGTATATAAAAGATATATGGACTATACGTTAATATTCGCGGCATAGCTGTTTCTATAGGCTCAAGGGGACGTTACATCCTGGCGGAGTCCATATATTTGATATTTTATTTGGGTGGATAAAAGTGGGAAAACGTCCTTGTCACCATCGGATAGGCAAAATTTGACACGTCTATCAAGAAATTCTTTTCCCACATATGTCACTGCTGTATGTTGATTAATGGTGCAATGATCACTCACTCGTAAAATACCATGAAAACGAAATAGCAGTAATAACAACTATAACAAAAATAACAACAACAATAATAATAATAATAACATTGATAATAAATAGTAATGGTAATATTGATAATAATAATAATACAAATCATGGCCCCGTCTTACAAAGAGTTGATATTAATCGCAACTTAATTGCGACTGATATCAATCGCAACTATGTACATAAGAGATAGGAGAAACAAACTTGTGATTGATTAGAGCACTTGCGATTGATTTGGATCAATCGCATTTCTTTGTATTAAAGACGGGGCCATAATAATACAAATCATAATGATAATGACGATAATTATAATACGCCATAATACTACTACTAATAATAAAAAGAAATGGAAATGTCAAAAACTCTTTTCCTATATATACAGAATGCCGAATATACTGGTTTACTCAAACGGGTGTGATCGAATCAATACATTTAGACGGCACCGATCGTAAAGTCCATTACTCCGACCGATCGACAACCTCTGCTCCACGTAACATCCAAAAGTTCGGCGATATCATGTACTGGATTGACCCACGGCGTGGCGGGATCGGTGCCATCAATCTCACCACTGGAGAGGAGGTTGGCTTCGTAGGAGGCTCCAGACAAACGGACCAGGGACCTTAGTACTTTGGATTAACTCGATATATGGATTCACAACCTCACGCATGCAAGGTAAGGAAGTATATACCCACTGAACGCGAACACTACGTAGTTTTATAGTTCATTGTGTATACACAATAATTTTGTAGAGGTATCGTGGTCTAGTGGATTCGTCACCGGACTGTGGATCACATGGTTCGCGGTATCAATGTCCTTTGGCATGCAAGCCATTAATCTACATTTGCTACTCTCCACCGGTGAAGAAAATGGTACCCGGTAGGAAGAAATTCATAGAATGCTTTAGCGCCTTATTATGGCAGCTCAGCTACAGCCGGGGGTAATAATATGATACTTGTATTAATTAAGCGCAGTAGATTTAATGCAAATAGTAGCAGTGCTATATAAATTGACCTATGACCTTTATAAACGAGGACGTTGCTATTTTACCTTATTATAAAATCATTTCATAATCCCATGAGGGCAAAGTATTATAATATACCATATGAAGAAAAACAAGTAAAGAAGTTAATGAAAAAAATCGTTGCTCTGCTGAACTTTATGAATGTCTAAAGCTCGTTTTAGAACGAAATGTATAATATAACTGATCTCTTAATCCATGTCTATCTACATTTCCTTTTCTCCCTACCCTCTTTCATGCATAGGCGCGTGCTGGTAGACTTGTATGGTGGGCCGTACAGGTCATTATTATGTTCAACGTACTATAGAACTATACGGTTCTAGGACAATTACCCCTTGGACAATCAACGCCCCCCCCCCCTTCCCGGCCAATTACCAACGGGACAATTTTTTCTTTTGTAATAATTACTTACATAAAATGAGCTGTTAAGGGTACATGAACTTTTGTCTACATCAATAACCCACTTCTTGCAATGGCCAAAATTAAATTGATTGAATCTTTGTGCAGCACAAAACGTATGACTATTCGGTACAATAGTTTGAACTTCAGACTATTTAATAAAACGACTGCAATCCCTAAATTCGATTTTCTTTCAAATGTCGTTGAAATTTAACCTTTTAAATTTTTCGACCTGCAAATTGAAAATAGTACCTTTAATGAGCATTGGGTCATGTTTCGGTGGGGGGAGGGGGAATTGTTCTCGGCGGTGGTTGTCCTGGGCTGGGGTGGTAATTTTCCTAGGGATTTGTTCAGGTGTGGGGGGTAATCTTCCTCGGGAGTAATGTCCACGGGGGTAATTTTCCGGGGGGTGATTTTCTTGATACGGTACTATACATCCATCGAATGGATGTTTAGTTTTAACCAATCCGGGGGGTGATTCACTAACTAGGAGCGATATCGTTCCTAAGAGCAATTTTTGGGATTGATTTCAATCCCAGCTTAAAATCGATTCTACCTGACTGGTTCACTAAATCGCTTTTAGGCTGGGATCAATCCCAGCGTGAATAATCATGCGCGCATATGAATATTCATGTACGCGATCAATCCAACCAATCAACAGACTCAAATTGTGGTCACTGGGCATATCAATCAATCGCCTAGCCGATCGACATAACGATAATTAGCTAGCTAGCTATCGTCGCTTAATTTGTCAATGACGTTCATTTCTATGTTGATTTCGTTTTAACATTAGAAGAAAGCTGAGTGAAATTTTGCATAAGACATGACAAAAATTCATTCATGACTGTTTCATGTAGCAGTGTGAGGATTCATACGATTTTCTGTGGGTATAGTTTGTCTTTCTTTATGCTTGTTTCGAGTAAAATGCCGGATTTAACGTAGGGCCTAGATCTACGTAATGTACGTAAGTTAGACCTACCGTCCCCATGCAGCTAGCATGTAGCAGCAGCAGTCTTGATGTGGTATTCTCGAAAGCGGACTAACTTTAGTCTTTAGTGTTTTACATAATTATGTTTGTTGTTGGCACTAAGTTAGGCCTTAGGCCTACCCTATCATAGTATAAATCAAAACGATTCGATATATCACTTTAACAGTGACTAACAATATTTATCTTCCTCTTGTTTGCTCTAATAATAATATAGCTTCAGTTTGACAGTTTTGTCTTTGACTTTGCCAGAAAGTGTAGGCCTGTAGGCTAAGACGAGAGTACTAAGAGTGATCCGGATCACTCTTAGCCTTAATAGCGATTTTAATGCTAAAATCAATCCCAAATGCCTTAGTGAATCAGTTCCTAAGAGCGATATTGCTCTTAGGAGTGTTATTGAGCCTAAGAGCGATTTTATCTCATTTGGGATCGATTTTAGCTGTTAGCGAATCACCCCGAACGCAGGAAACTATACAACCATACAACTAAATGCAACTATACAACTATACATCCATCGAAACATAATTATGTACAACTTTACAACTATACATCCATGGATGTGATGTATAGTTTTATTCAATCAGAACACCGGAAAATGTAGGCCTACAACTTTACATCCATCGAATGGATGTACAGTTAAGTTTTAACCAAATCAGGGCTTACCGCTGCGAGATGAGCGCCGGCGTGCGCCTTTGTCTGGGATAAGAACAAGTTTGCACGCACATTTTGCTCCGAACTATCTTTTACGACAATACGTGCCTTCACGGTTGTTTCAACGCAAAGCATGCCGGGACAGATTTTAAGTACGGCAGTAGATTTTCACCTTCGCCGCGATCAGCTTTTCCATTGCCAACAACGGGATTTTTATCCCGTCGAATCAACATCATAATCTTGTACAAGATGCGTTATTCTGCAGTGATTTTCTTTCATTCCAGTATCATTTGTACAGTAAGAAACCAAAGTTTGTGATTGTGTATTGTTATGACGATCCTTCAAAAAATAAAGCTGATAATACGAAGTAAAGTGGGCTAATGAGAGTGGGTTCCTTGGTATGAATATGTAGTCCCATATGTTCAAATGTGTGTGTGTGAAGTTTGGGTCGGTGGTTTGCCTTTTAAGCTGCTAAACATTCGTGTTTTAGGTTGAAGGATCGTCATAAAAATACATAATCACAGACTTTGGTTTATTACCGTACAAATGATACTGGAATGAAAGAAAATCACTGCAGAATAACGGATCCTGTACAAGATTATGATGTCATGTTGATTCGACAGGATAACATTCCCGTTGTTGGCAATGGAACAGCTGATCGCGGCGAAGGTGAAATCTACTGCCGTACTTAAAATCTGTCCCGGCATGCTTTGCGTTGAAACAACCGTGAAGGCACGTGTTCGCAAAGGAAGACACGTGTTCGCATGGTTGCATGGCTGTATGGTTGTTCAGTTTCCTGTGTTCCAATTAATAGTATACTAGCAGGGCCCGTGGAAAATCCACGGGATTCTAGGGAGGGTGGGAGGGGGTTGTAAATACTTTAAAATAGATATGTGCTATCGATTTTTTTTTTTTTTTTTTTTGATTTTTTTTTTTTATAATAATTTTTTAATTATAATTTTTATTATATTAAAAAAAAAAAATATTTCTGTGCTAGATGATATTATTTTTCTTCATTATATATGCCTACTTTTTATCATTTTATAATTTTTCTTCTTCTTTTCATTAATATTTTACTCGTTAGAATACCAACCTTTTGTTTGCTGTCCCATCATGTATCGTTTTGAATTTTTAATTTTTATCAGAATTATGTAATAAAACTTGAAAACTGGAAGAAAACAGTGAAATCAATTATTTGTAATCAAAATTGATGCAGATATTTTAGACTTTACCTTCGTTTTCACTTTCGTTATTTACGATTATTATTGTCGTCACTTCGTTCCTATTATTCTCACTATCCCTTTCCCGGATCCTCACTCTCGTTATCTATACGAATCAAGGGCGTCATTGCAATCCGAGTTTGAGCATGGGGGGACACAATTACATGTCACTCTCTCTCTAGTTACGCTGTTTCACGGCATGTACTTTCATTGGTGACCGGTTCATTTATTGTCTTTTTATCTTTGACGTTTCATTACATTTTAGAGAAAGAAGACGATTGGTTGTACGGTTCTCGACTCTTAATCTTTGTCTGAATTCAGTTTCCATCTCCCGCGCGAAGCGCGTAAGTTTTGACGTTTCATAATTATCAGAGAAAGAAGACGATTCGTTCTACCGTTCTCGACTCTTAATTCTTGTCTGAATTCAGTTTCCACCCTCTCGCGCGTATAGCTCGGAAGCTTTGACGTTTCATTAAATTATTAGAAAGAAGACGATTCGTTATACCGTTCTGGACTCTTAATCCTTGTCTGAATTCAGTTTCCACCCTCTCGCGCGTAGCGCGGAAGCTTTGACGTTTCATTAAATTATTAGAGAAAGAAGACGATTCGTTCTACCGTTCTGGACTCTGAATTCAGTTTCCACCCTCTCGCGCGTAGCGCGGAAGCTTTGACGTTTCATTAAATTATTAGAAAGAAGACGATTCGTAATTGTACCGTTCTCGATCGACTCTTAATCCTTGCCTGAATTCAGTTTCCACCCTCTCGCGCGTAGCGCGAAGCTTGACGTTTCATTAAAATATTAGAGAACGAAGACGATTCGTTGTACCGTTCTCGACTCTTAATCCCTGTTTCATTAAATTTTTAGAGAAAGAAGACGTTTCATAGTACCGCGTTCTCGACTGTTTGAATAAAGTTCCCCCCCCCCCTCCCGCGCGAAGTCAACAGAGAAAGAAAGAAAAAAGGAAAGATTTTAACCCCAAATCGTGGGGGGGGGGACATTTCACCACCTGAAAATTCGTGGGGGGACGTGTCCCCGTCCCCCAGGATAATGGATTGACGCCCTGATAGGCCTACGAATATTGTTCTCAGCATGCACTTCACTCCCATTATCATTTTGGTTTTTTCACACATTGCTAAGTTAATTTAGTCCTACAATGAAAATAATATACAAATATACAATGACACTCGAAGGATAATGGATTGACGCCCTGATAGGCCTACAAATATTGTTCTCATGCACTTCACTCCCATTATCATTTTGGTTATTTTCACACATTACTAAGTTAATTTAGTCCTACAATGAAAATAATATACAAATATACAAATATACAATGACACTCGAAGTGACTCGAGGATCTAGCTAAAACTATTCGCATCGAAGGAACATCAAATCGTATTATATTATCCCGAGGGCCATCGATCGCGGCCCCAGAGAGAACAGTACTGTTCCCGAGTGCGAATAGTTTTAGCTTGTTCCGAGAATGAGTCATTGTATAATTGTTTTATATCCCTTCCACCTGTAGGCCTATCATTCCTTGGACACTTCTGTAATAGCATGTACCGTACTCACATTCACATCACATTCAATAAAGAAATAAAAGAAAACAACAATTCATTGCACGGCTCAAACACGAAACATTGAAGAATCTAAAGACACGCTATACAGCCAGTATTACAGGTACAGCAGTAGAGTGCAGTTACCGCACAGGGTACAGTAAATTGCATGGCGTGAGCGCCGTGACTGGCACCGCGGGAGTTGCCCGTGCGGAGGCATTTGATATTACGTGAGCTCGCTGAATTTACCTTCTCGTCAGTTATATGGTCTCGATAATTACAATCTATTTGCGTTATTGTTGTTGTGATTTTAATGTAGTTTTCATGAAAAGACCAATAAAGCAGAAGCTTGGACTATGATTATGTTGACATGGTTCACAGAATATGTATAAATATTTTCAAAGTAAAGATTTTACGCGAAAAATCGGACGGTTTGTGCCATATATCGCAGCTGTCGCACGAATTAACTGAACTGTGTGTGTGTGTGGCCTCGATCTCGTTCTCGATCGTCAGTTTGGCTGCTGCAAAGGCCTATTATAGCAAGATGCCTAACACCGGACAGGCCCAACCCGTTGCGCCTTGTACTTGCTACGCCACATGACTTGAGTGGATTGTCGTATGCTGTGTATTTCTCTGGCATGCCCGTAAAGTGCCTACAAAGCATATCATAAGCAAGATGCCTAACACGGGGTAGGCCCGCTCTGTTGCAGCGTGTATCTGCTACAACACATTATAGAGTGGATCGTCTCTTAAAAGTGTATCTCCTTGATTAGACAGAGGGCGGGTGCACGCCTTGCTGCCTCACTCTCGCGGGTTCGTCGCCTTCTTGCACGGACAACGACGGCCGTGCTCTCGTCCGCTCGTCCTCCCGGGACCCCGAAACCACCTTTAACGACATCGACGGCGACCGCGGGGTCGACGTGGCACGCGGGTACGGGAGACATGCCTCGTATAATTGTGTCGCCGTTCCCGCGCCACGGCGAAGGGGGGCGCGGTCGAGGAAAGACGTTTTTCATGAACCGTTTTTACCCCCCTCGACGATTTTGCGTATTAATATATAGACAAACAGGCGCGTACACAGCGGGGGTGGGGGTTAAACCCCTCCCCTCAAAATGTTTTTATGTGTGTGTTTCAGACAATCCCCCCTCAGTTTTTTTCAATGAAAAAAAAAAAAAAAAAAATCGTGCTAAAGGATGAAAAAAACTGACCTTACCCCCCACTGAACACAATATCGGTCGGTATAATTTTCCAATTTCAGGACAAATTGTTTGCTCTTACCCCCTTGCTTATTCAGCGGCCGGCTAAGCCGTTGCGAAATTTTCCTCAAAACCTGGACCCCAAAAAAATAATAATAAAATAAAAATGTGCTCTTACCCCTCCCCGCTTATTCAACGGCTGGCTGAGTCGTTGCGAAATTTTCGGCGCGATTTTCAAATTTTAACCCCCGTTGAAAAAATCCTGCGTACGCTTCTGTATACAAATACACACTGTCTTGAGAGATTCTGGTTGAAACTATGGGCAACAGGTGACTCCAATAGTACTATTTGCTGAGGGGCGCAGCCCCTAATCAAATGGTTCTATTGGAGTCACGGAGGCCTATAGTTTTACCAATACCTCGAAAAGAAGGTAGGGTATATTTGTTTTAAATCATGCATCAAAAATGTATTTGTCCAAAAAAAAAATATATATATATATATATATATATAAAATCTAATTTTTAAAACGTTTTGAACATTATAAATTTCAATAAAATTTATAAAATTAAACAAATTATCAAAAAAAAATAACCCAAATAGTACTTTTTCAGAGGAACCTTAAAATGGTTGAAATATTTCTGGTCACGTGAAGAGCTCCAACCAATCAAAAACCAAACATTTATGATGCAGGACATAAATAAAACTAAGCATCCACTCAAAGGGTGTATAGTGGTATAGTTGCATGGTTATATGTTTGTTTAGTTTCCTGTGTTCTGATTGGATAAAACTATTCATCCATTCGATTGTTTAGCTGTACAGAATAATGGCCTGTACGGTCCGTTATAGGCGTGCGCGCGCCTGTTTGCATGTATTTCTCTCTGTCACCCCTCCCCGTAATCTCTCTCTCATCACCCATTCTCTCTCTCTCTCTCTCTCATACACACACACACACACATTCCACTGTCTCTGTCTCCACCCTCTCATTTTTACCCTCCCTCTCTATGTCTTTCTCTGTATCGTTAGTTAACTTTTGTTGCATATACACGTGTGAAGGAGGAGGAACATGCACCAATCTGGAGACAGAAGCCGTGTGTACGTGCCCACCTACTTTGTTGGGCGATCATTGTGAGATAGGTAGGTGAATGTATAAAATATGTATTCCGAACGACTTCGGCCAAGACCGATAGTGGTATTTATCAGACAATTAACCTTGGGTTTAGGTCCTTAAAGTGGGTGGGTCGGCAGTTTCCATGTGCAGATGATCATTATTTGCTGACACCAGACTTGGTGAAAAATACCATACCAATGGGTGTACAAGTCTGCACACAGAAAAACAAGCTCGTATTCCATAAAAATGTTGGTTATATTTTGTTTCGTATTTGAGGAATTAGGGTTAAAAATGAAATTGAAGGTGACATTTTTATATGATGTATAGTGCAGTGACGTTTGCCATTACTAACAAACCGAGTACAAGTAACCTAGGTCATAATCTTTGGCTTGGTTTGATTTTATTTACGATCACATAATAATATGTAACACAAACATCCTAACACATACAGAGACAAAACACTGAAATAATTTACAAGGACTATAATTTTAGAAAAATAAAATATTAAAATTAAAATGAGGATCGAGGGATCACCCAATTCAGATCAACCGACAAATTTGATCTGTTCTTCTTCGGGATCCCAAAATAACTATAAGAAGTGGGTAATTGGTTCCATTTCTTCACGCCAGCAACATTGAATAAATAAAGTGAAGAAGTAAGTCATACTTTGGGTTGATGAAAATGGTCTTTTTGACGAGTGGCATATGAACGGATATTTGAATTTTGAATAAAAATATTACTATATTTCGTGAAATACATCAAAAATGTTATGTCTTACCGAGTACATAAAAATTAGAGTATTGAATGTAACCAAATCGTATGAAGGCAAGATTTGCATCTGTTCTCTTCTCTCCCCCCCCCTCATTTATTTTATTTTATCTTTCCGTTTTGCCACAGACATTGACGAGTGTTCTGCGGACACCTATCCGTGTGATCTAGCTCTCGGAACCTGTCATAACACACACGGATCGTTTGAATGCGGATGTGAGAGTGGTTATTATATAGCAACAGGAATACGTTGTATAAAAGCGGGTAAGACCCGTCTTAAAAACTAGCACTTTCTCATGTTCTCATTTTTACTACAAAATGTAGGTAGGCATTATCCGTAGCAGAGGAATGCTTCTAAAAATTGAGACAACCCTAACCCCAACCCTAACCCTAACCTGATGCACGTGGTACTGTATGCAAACTTTGGTATGCAAATTAGTTGCCTAAATTTAAAAACTATAATCGTGCCTCTCCTACTGGTGAAAATAATTCCTACCCAATATTATGTATTATATTTTTGATTAATGAAATCCTGTTCAGTGATTGGTCAACATTATGCCGTTACCGATAAGAAAAATGTGCTGTACCGTGACGTCATCCATGGTATAGTGCACTATACCATATATGACGTCATACAATTTTTGTTATGAAGGTTGGTTTGAAAAATATAAAACAAAAATATCATGCACTATTTCAAGCCACTAGTGAAATAATGGATCCCTCGGCGACAGAAATAGCTGTACTATTTTCTTCGGGGCTATGCCCCTCAGCAAATAGGGCTATCTGTTAAGTATCATCGTTGCCCTGTCTTGTAAAGAGTTTTGATTGATTCGCATCGATCGAAAATTGAAATCAATCGCAACTGTGCATGTGCTTTAATTAAAGAAAGGAGACAATTTGCGATAGATTGATGGACTTGCGATCGGAGGATTCAGTCGATCGGAAAAAGAAGAAAGAACAAAACCCGGTTGGCTGTGAATCGCACCACGACCACGAGCAAGATTATAAAGTCAATTTTCCCGTTTCTCCCGCTAAATGCCTCCGAAAAGCAAACAGTTTCAATTTACTTATTAAATTATTTTTAACGTGTAAGTGAATGGCAACTGCGCGCGACAAAGGACTTGCGCTTATTCATTGAACTCTGTGTTATATGATAAGAAATGGAAAGCGTATTGCACTTTACATCATCTTTAAAAAAAATCATATCTGAACGATCCTTTTAACGATGTATGAAAACATGATATAGAAATCAATGAAATAAATCAAATACTGCCACAGAGCAATCGAATGACGCCTCGTGTGAAATTGTCTATGACTTTCCACATTTTAATTTTCTCGTCCCTTTAGACTATATTCCCATAGTGATGACGCATGTCTCAATGGGGATAGAACTTGAAAACCTTTAGACCTCGATTTAAGGGCTAGTGAACAGTGTATTCTTTGCAAATTTTCATGACTGAATATTATTTTTTTAACCTCCTACAGAAGTTTGCGATGGAGATGATGCCTGTTTCCATAGAGGAACTTGTGTTAATGACACATGTTTCTGTGTACTCGGCTTCCTGGGCCTCCACTGTGAAATAAGTATGTACATTATGGACATTTGTGTGTGCGTGTGTGTGCGTGGATAGGTGGGTGGGTAGTTTGAGATGGGCCCCTGACACTTTTTAGGGTTAGGTAACAAAACATGCTATTTTTCTTTTTATTATCATTGCTTTTATTCATCATATCATTATTACTATTACTATTATTACTATTTCGATGATGATGATGATGATGATTATTGTTACTATTATTGTTGTTATTATTATTTTTATAATTATCATCATCATCATTCTTCTTCTTATAATTATTATTATTATCATCATCATTATTAAGAATGTAATCATCATTGTAATTGTTGTTGTTTTTAAAATTCTTCTTACTTTTTCACGGATACACGCAGTGCCGGAAGATACATCTAGCGTTACGAAAGATTTGCTTAAGACCTGTGTAATGTCATTCTTTATATTTCCTCTGTCCGCCTTTTACTGTTGTTTTAATTGTCATCGGTTATTTTCAGTTGACTGTGATATCAATCCATGCAAAATCGGGTCTACCTGCAGCAACAATGAATGTCTATGCCCACCTGGATTTAAAGGGACTACATGCGAATCAAGTATGTGGTTTGTCTCCTTAAATATTTGGCTTACTTCGAATCATCGGGTCATCGCGTTGCATGGGTCGGGTGGGCACGTTACATGACCTTTCGTTAAACGAAAAGGGAAGATCAGGCGACCTTTCGTAGAATTGCCGTAGGGTGTTCACGAAGTGTCGGGTAATTAGATCAAACCATTTGTAGATGAGAGGAATTTATTTCATACACATTACCCCCAACATTTCGTGATTAAAGAGGCATGTTTTCTCAAAAGGCCAGGCAACGCGACCACCCGACTCGATGACCCGATAATTCGAAGTATGCCTTATTTTTAAGACCTTTTGTCGTAACAGATTGAAATGTGAAATGTGTGTGTCTCCTTATAGTCTTTCCATTTGTTCATTTTTGTATGTATGTGTTTATTTAGGTAGATATTTAGTTTGTTAGTTAATTTCATTCATTTCTTAATCGTAGGACAAATTTACTGAAAAACATACCACAGCTTGATCATTTAAAAGAATATTTGCCTCAGCTGAGTAACTATTGAGAGAAATAATTCCCCTTGAATATTAAACACGGTCGCAAAGACCTACAACATAGACTTCACATAAACAACAGAGGAGCGATTTGGGAACGATTTATCGTTGTACATATAGTTATCGTCGTTATCGATGAGGTGTGGCCAGGGCTACAAATCAACAACAAATTATTGTTTTCTTTACCATGTTGAAAGTTGGAAGAAAACATCTCTATTCCTTTGCAGTTGACTGTACCGACGACCCATGTATAAACGGTGCTGTATGTGAAAACGACTCATGCAATTGCCCGGATGGATACATTGGACTCACGTGCTGGTATAGGATTCCGAATTCACAATGAACCGTTCGTGGCATTTTATCAAAACATTAATATTACTATAATAATCAAACCTTTACTACTGCTTATGCTATTCTTTGGAACAAAACAACAATATGCTACTTCGTACGGGATAAATCTTAGCCACATTTTAAACCACAAAGCTAATTTATTCATACTCCTGTTACTACATCTAGGCTATTTGAAAGTATGAGAACTCTTCCCTCAAAGGACATGATGTGCGTGGAAGACTAGGACTGGTTATTTGTTTTCCTGGCTTCAAAGGAAAATAATCCAGCAAAAACAAGTAAATAAATGAACTAGAAAGAAAAAAGCAACAAGTTTAACAACAACAAAAACATGGAACTATATTATGTGCATTTATTTAATCAGATTTCTAAACATATAAAATGTATTGGATTGAATTTGGTCATATTATAATCTTTAATAAGAAACTTGTGGTATATTGATAAACCAGTATTACAATTTTGCGAGAAATATAGAACGTAAATGTAATTCACCTTCAGAAATAAAATCACAGAGTGCCATTGTCATGATTGCCATATGAATAGTTTCACCACAATAACACATGTATACATGCTGTAAGTGTGATACAAAGGTAACGGTTGGTTCTTGGGTGGTTGTACGACAATTGCTCCTGCAGCAATTGTTTTGCCTCAGGGTCTTACACCACACGAATTCTTATTTTCAACCCCGAATCCAATTCAAAATTGATAATAAAAATGATCTGGACTTATAATAATAATAATAGCTAGTTCTTATATAGCGCTTAATACGAAATACCGTCTCTAAGCGCTTTACATATATTATTACCCCGGTCATCGGAAGCATTCATGCACGATGTGCACCATCTCCACTCTCTGGGGAGTATTCCTACCATATGGCCATCGTGAGGGCTACTACTTACTACTTACTTACTAACACAAAGGCTTTCGTCATCATAGGTCCCCATTTCTCTCCTGGGTATGGAGTGGCGAATGTATATTAATGCCTTGCCAAAGGACATTAGTGCCAATTCGGTGATCGAACCTACAACCTTTGCATTTCAAGACAAGGGCTTAAACCACTCGACTACGACACTTCTACATTCCTAATCCTAACCTAGCTAACTCTAAACCTTATTCAATTACCAATTGCAACCCCAACCCTTATAACTTTGCCGAATTAAAACCCGGAGCTATTGTCGCTAGAGTAATGATATTTATAATTATATACCTCACTTTAGAAATCTAGCCATTTGATTGGTCGAAGTTGGAGTCGTGATTTCAAGCCATGCCCCACTCACACCCACTCACGGGGAATAGTTAGAGCCCACAGGGCCTAGTTAAAAGTTTCTACCCTCATCCTCATCATCCTGCGATCCCCATTGGCTTACTTAGTTTGTGCGGAGCGCGCGCGGCATTCCATACATTTTTTGTGCCGCGATTATTTGGTTGCTATACAGTACAGCGTAGACGACCGCCGATCTCGATTGTAGCTAGGCCTAGATCTACATGTAATGACGAGATAACGCCCCTTTGGAAATATAGAGAAAACCTGCTCTTTCATATGACACCTCATTTTTGAGTATCACCTTCAGGATCACAAGCAATGAAGGTTTGAATCTTGATTTTAATTTATTAGTTTGGGATTAGTTTGACCAATTTGGCACGATCGCGCTATGCACGTAAACTGCATAGGCTTATAATGCGTACAATCTCAATGGCCAACTGAGCTACCTAAGTTTATCAACACAGATTTGATTACCATGATTGACCTTGTATTCTATGATCCTGTTTTCAGTATATAAAGTTATAATGACTGCTTTAATATTCGAGGCCTAGTTGTTTTTGGCTCTCGGGGAGGTTACATCGTGCTATCACCCCTCGGCATGCCTCGGGGTGATAGCACGATGTAACCTCCCCTTGAGCAATAAAAACAACTAGGCCTCTCATAGCAGTCATTATTACTATATTATTATTTTGTTTTGATTCACAATGGCTTTGCAAAATTAGCTCCTTGACAACCCTTTTAACACTGGTATAAATTAGTCGTGCACTGGAAAAAATAAACAATCTGAAAGCTTTTGGTATATTTATCCCTTGATAAATACAATGTGACACAAGGGAGAATATTTGTGTGGCATAGAGTAAATTTTATATGTCATTTTACTAATTTTACATATTTCGTCTGATGTCGACTCTAGTAAGGCAATTCATACAATACTCAGTTACAATGTATACTAAAAAGTCGGGATGTTATCGTTAACCCTAATAAGGCCGGGGGCATTATGGCCCCCAAGATCTCGGCCGTGAAACGGCCGATCGCCGCGAAAATTTGCATGCATGTCAAGTGAAGTGTATAAAATACTATAGCAATTTCAATTTTTTGAAAAAATTACTCATTTGCATATTTATGGTAAATTATGCAAATAAGGTCAAAAAATTCATATTTTTACCCATAAATCATATATTCTTCATATTTAAGCTTTCTTTTCCACTACATATATTTTTTAGACCATTTGGAATAATAGTACGAAATTTTTTTTTTGAAAGCTAGGTTATTCCTTATGTTATCTCCTGTTTTGATAATTTCTTATGTATTTCATTGTTTTTTTAACTTATGTATTTCATTGTTTTTGTTGTTTTATTTCATTTCTAACTATAATTTAACTATTTTGACCCCCAAAACAAACACCTAAACTTTAAACAAGACCAAATAACCAATGTTTTATCTCTTTTAGGAAAAATGATATTTCCATATGTTTTGTATACAAATCACGAAAATGAGCGATTTTCGGGCCGACATGTAAAGACAAAAGGTCACGTGACTTTGTAACGGTAGGTCCGATTTTCAAAAAATTGTTTTAAAAGATGCGCAAGACTCGAAAGAATAAAGTCATGAAGCGGCGGGGCGTCATCTGTATGTGTTCCCGAACAATCAGAAAAATCGCGGAGGAGGGGGGGATGCCCCCGGCCTTATTAGGGTTAAAGATAAAGTTTAGTTCTGGGCCCCATTTCACAAAACTTGTCATCAGTGACGAATTACAGTTTTGGTTATAAGCTAGTGGAATCCTTGCTTTTGATTGGTTATCAGCAGATTTGTCATTTTTTAAAAAATCATTTGTCATTGAAAAAGGGCTCCGTGAAATGCCCCCCTGGTCATGCGATTGCATCGTGAAGGAAACGTTATGTAATCGATCAGAAAAAGGTTGATCATGTAGCATATAATTATCGGTGTGTACTGCAAGGTTCTGGAATCATCAAAATGATAAGAAATTTGGCCCAGTCTTAGCAAAGTTACAAGCACTGTGCACAGAAAGATGTATATGAGACCAGGGGCGGATCCAGCCGGCGGCAAGGGAGGGGGCCGAAAAAGGGGCCCACTTCGTGCGAAAATTTGAAAACCGTGCCGGCCGATTTTCCGCTCAGTGGGGCTAGTTAGCAATTTTTTTTACTTTTTGCCTCCGAAAATTGAAAATTTGAAAATCGTGCCGGCCGATTTCCCGCTGAGTGGGGCGTAGTGAGCACAATTTTTTATTTTTTTATTTTGCCTTCAAAAATTAAAAACAAAATTTCAACACCACCCCCTCTTGAGCGCCAGGGGGGGCCCATCTTCTTTTTCCCCAAAAGGTGTTTTTACATGTTTTTTTTTAGAGGAGGGCCCGGCCCCCTGGATCCGCCACTGTATGAGACTACACGAACATGTGGCATAGAAATCCGTCCCGATATTTATGATGTTACATGCCATATTTAGAATATTAAGGCATTTGAAGAGCTTTAACGAATGGGACGATACAGCTTGGACATTATGCATGTACATCGATTTTCCGATATTTACTATATACATACTTCTCGAAGCTAAGTTTCTCTTAACGAGTGAAAATATCGCCAGAGGCTTAAACGACATAGCAAAAACCAATGTATGCGAAGTGATTTCTATAGACATGCTACTTTACTAGTTGGTAACCAAGTGTTCGGGAGAAAAACATTTATAACTAGTTTGTCGTTTGGTCTAATCTCCAATAAGTCTACTCCCCATCTAGTTTATCCTTTTTTTTGTTTTAATGCCCGTTTCATCTACTATCCATAAGGTCTAATAATCATTAGATTATTGTTAATATTTATGATTAAATAATTATTAGACCATTTGGATAGTAGACTGGCTGGGTGTAGACCATGTTGGAATAGACCAATTGGGGTGTAGACGAACTAGTTATAGACCAAAATGGCTATAAACCAATTGAAATACATTAGCAAACATATTGGTTTGTTCCTTTTCGAATGCAATCAAAACTATTCTTATTTAAACACTTTATTGGGTTTGAATAGAATCTCTATAGATTACAATATTAGAAAGAGATGAAGGTCTGTGTGTGCCTCTGTGCTTCGCACATAGTTCCTGTGACGAAATTCAACTATTCAACTCCACTGCTTGTCCCATTAGTCTACTGAAGCATTCAAATGGTTAAGGAAGACGATGAGATGCTGGACGTCTATATATATAGGAGCCGATTGTCAATTGAAGGAAGATGAATACTTTTTCCAAGAGACTTCCAAAAGTTGATGAATTTAATAAAATTTCTCCTTAAGATGCGAAGAATTCACTCACAAAATCCTTTCGTTTCTGTTGAAATTCAATGACAAGAACAGTAACAAACACAATCAAATAAACATTAATACAATAAGAATTTTAGTTCTTGTCTTTTAAACAAATGAAATCACTAGATTTGATAATGATGGGCCTATATACATATTTCTTGGCTTTGATTGGTCAAAGGTAGAACAATCCAATGTAATAGATCTTATGACAATTTAAAGCTGCATTTCTGCATTTGGAAAGATTAAAGGAATGCAGAATTATAAGAAGAAATATGAATTTTTATAATTCAAAGAAATTTGAACACCCTTTCATTTCACAATAATGCAATTTATTCATTATGTAATTAATTATTCATTATTTAGTAATTTCTTTATTCTAATCTGGAAATGTTCTCTAATATAATAGCAGAATTTCTGAAATAATTGTTTGTTGTTCGGAGTTCCTTTAAAGACAGCCCTGTTAATTTGTTTTCACTTTTTTTTCTTTTACCGTCTTGTGTAAACATAAATGAAACAAAATAAACAGAACAAAATGACTCACGTTTTGCTTGCAAGACTCAGTCTCCCACATCCTCCATTTATTGTCTCGAACAAGGATCAGATCACCAGTAGTTGCCTTCCTCGCTTATGATAGTCGTAATCACAAACCTCTGCATCGTAGGTACTTACCGTGGTCTTTTTCACTAGAATTGTTATAGGTTTGTTGTTAGATACGGTCAATTTCTTGGATTCTCCTGCTTCGATGAGTGACTCACTTTTGCCTTTCTCATGCTCAACGGTAACAAAGATGGCATGTGGTCTGCCGTTTGCTACAATGATATACCTGCCCATAAAATGCTTGATGAGGACTATCGTACCGACAGCGACAGCTGCCGTAACTCCTATTAAGGGTGCCAATCTAGATGATGAATTATTTTGTCTTCCAGTTCCCCATGCTAATACCGCTGGTAATAGCTTAATTCCTTCACCTATTAAGAATTCCATTCTAGAGGTGGAAAATCCTTTGAGTTGAAAAACGCTCGATATATTATATCGAAAAATATATAGTTCAATTTTCAGATAGCAGTTAAGATTACCACGAAAAGGTGGACGATGAAGGTAGAAAATATTTTTACTAAGTGATGTAGTCTTGCCCTACTCATCAGCTCGAAGTTTAATGTGTCATCTTACCACAACTTAATTCACTGGCGTATCGTTTGTCTAAGCGTAGAGGAGGAGGTGGGGAGGGGGGATGGGCGTAAATGATGCCATGGAGGTCACCTGTCTTACTAGATGGATGTCCAAATCATCCAAATGAAGGGGAAGGGGGAAGGGGTGATATGATTTTTTTTTTAAAACATTTCTTTTCCATTTCACCTCTCCTTATTCCTCTTCTCGACATTTAGTAGGGCACGTGCCCCCTGCATGCACCATGCCATATATGTACCAATTAACGAGCACCGCTGACTTCCTATCAGATCGAAAAAGTTAATCATCATATCCTCTTTTGCTATTTCTCTACTCGCGTTAACTATGCCAGAACTGTATTTCGCAATACTTTAACCGCGAGGGAATTTCGATCTTGTTATTTTGTCTATTTATAAAGGGGAAAGTTCACCCTGATATTAATTTGGATAAGTTGGCAGAAAATGAGAGGACCAAGGGGGACTAAGTCTGTGAAAGTTATAAGAAAATTCCGATTAAAAATAAGACTGTTGACTTTTTGAAGTTGCGATCAAACACAAATTGGCATTTCTGTGATTTACCTTGCGAGCTCCCCTCCCACTTGATTTGGCCTCTGTACACACAACAAATCAGGAATTTCGATTTTCCCTCACAAATTGTGTCAATGCTACACGCACCCGAAGTACAATAATTGCAAATATGTTTCTGTACAACTCATGTAAGGACAAAAATCTATTCCGTCATCTGAAACCAAGAAAATGAAAGTTAAAGAAATGTTGTGTACAGAGCATAGCTTTCTTCATTTTAATCGGAATTCGCTCAAACTTATTCACTGACCTGTTCGTCTCATTATACTTCTTCCATTAAAACCAACTTAATATCGGGACGGACTTCCCCTTAATTACGCAAAAACATATTTTTCTTCTCAAATTTTTCTCAACATATCTGTTTGCATTGAAAGTGAGTTATTGTTGGTCTGGAGTCTTCCTTGAATAATCGTTTTGTTTACTTTTAGGTAGAGAATGATTTTTTAAAATTATTTTGTTAATGTAATGAGAGTCTTCGGGTGATGCAAGTGTCATTTAAGGACTTTCTCCATATGCGGAAAAGACAGAGCATTACATAAAGCTATGTGTCTTTAACACTCTTCTGAATTTGAACAGGCTAGATGAAATATAGTCGCACTCTTTTAACAACAGTAGACTCAGTGTTAAAATGAATAAGAATAGAAGTAAGTTAAAGAGAAGGTTGAGTTCTGGGAAGAAGTGAAAAATATTTTGTAAGCGTTATCATTATTATCAGGCGCGGATCCACGATTTCTTAGGGGGGGGGGGCCCAAATTTGAAATTAGGCGAGCCAAATATTGGTACGTAATGATTTTTTTTTTTTTTTGGGGAGGAAGCAGAAGAAAAAAATCAGCATCACCCCACTTTTACATGCAGGCCCCTATGAACTTTTTTCAAAGTGGGGCGGAGCTAGAGGCGGAGCCCCCGGTAGCTCAGGGGTTTATAGGCATTTAATTACGGTCAGATGTGCATATTTTGATACCTTATTTGTGACACTGGCAGGATACTAATTGGCGTGGGGTCCAGGGGTGGAGCCCCCAGAAGCTCAAGGGGCTTTAGGCATTAAATTACCGTCAAATGAGAATCTAGGAGCCCACTTTAGGGCTCTAGGTGGGGTCAGGGGCGAAGCCCCGAAGCTCAGGGGTTTTAGGCAATAAATTGAGGTCGGATGAGCATCTACGGGCCCGCCTTAGGGCCTTTGGTTGGGTTCAGGGGCTGAGCCCCCGGAAGCTCAGGGGTTTTAGGCGTTTAATTACCGTCAGATGAGCATATTTTGATACCTTATTTGTGACACTGGCAGGATAATAATTTTCGTGGGGTCCAGGGGGCGGAGCCCCCAGAATCTCAGGGGTTTTAGGCATTTTATAACGGTCAGATAAGGATTCAGGGGCCCGCCTTAGGAACCCTGGTGGGGTCGGGGGCGGAGCCCCCGGAAACTCAGGGGTTTTAGGCATTTAATTACGGTCAGATGAACATATTTTGATACCTTATTTGTGACACTGCCAGGACACTAATTGGCGTGGGGTCCAGGGGGCGGAGCCCCCAGTAGCGCAGGGGTTCTAGGAATTAAATAACCGTCAAATGAGCAACCAGGGGCCCGCCTTAGGGCCTAGGGGAATCCAGGGGCAGCGCCCCCGGAAGCTCAGGGGTTTTAGGCATTTAATCACGGTCAGATGAGCATATATTGATACCTCATTATTTTGTGACACTGACAGGTCACTATTTTCTTTCTTTCTCTCTTTCTTTCTATTTCTTTTTAATATACTTTTTCAAAAAAGTGTGGGGGGAGCTCGAGGCCCCCGAGCCCCGCCGTTCCGCGGGCCCTAACATGAAGGCCTCTAAATAAGCATATTTCTTGCCTGACTGTAACTTTAGGAATTTGTCATTTTCCAACAACTAGTAATAAAAAAGTAATTTACTAAAAAGTGAGGAAAAATCTCGGAAAAATCTCGGAAAATTACGTCATTTCAGCAACATTTGTAAATCACCGGTATCGAATCGCAACTGATCTCCCCTACCTTTCCTCTTTCTCTTTATTTTCTTTCCCATTCTCTTCTCTTTCCCTTTCCCTTCCCTTCCTTCTCTCTCTTTTAGGTTTGCTGTGGCGGGGGAGCAAGGGCATTTCGCCCCCGATCCGCACGTTGTTGGCGGGATTAATCGCAACTGATCTCCCCTTCTTTTCACCCTTTTCTTTTTTTCTTCTTCCTCTATTTTGTTCCCTTTTAGCTCTCCTATTTCTCTTTCCCTCCCTTCTCTCTTTTTTTTGGTGGGGGCGGGGGAAGGCAAGGGCCTTTGGCCCCCGATCCATAATTTGTTGGCGGGAAAATTGCAACTTATATCCCTCTTCTTTCTTTTCTTCTTCCTCTTATTTCCTTCCCTTTATCTCCTCTTTTCTTTTTCTTTCCCTTTCCTTCCCAATTCTCTCGTATTTTTGATGGGGCAACAGCCTGGGAGACAAGGCCCTTTCGGCCCCCGATCTCCTTCTTTCCCCTTTTCTTTTCTTATTCCTCTTCTTCTTTCCCTTTCCCTTTCCCTTCTTTTCCTTCTCTCTTTCTCTCTCTCTTTTTTGCGGGGCAAGGCCCGCTCGGCCCCTGGATCCGCGCCTGAATTATTATTATGCAAGTGTGGAAGAACATCAGGTGAAAAATGTTCCCTGAAAAAGAAAGCATGGCTCTTCAAATGCTTTTATATTCTAAATATGGCATGTAACAACATAAACATCGGGACGGATTTTTATGCCATGTGTTCATGTAGCCCCATATACATATTTCTGTGTACAGTGCTTGTTACTTTACAAAGACTGGGCCAAATTTCTTATCATTTTGATGATTCCCGAACCTTGCAGTACACACGAATACTTACTGTGCTAGATGATCAACCTTTTCTGATCGATTTCACACCGTTTCTTTCACAATGCAATTGCATGACCAGAACTCAACTTTATCTTTAAGTACGTAACTTATGAATTATGTAACTAACAAACTAATTACTATTACTTACTAACTTCAACTTTAAATAAATGCCTACAAAAATACATGCATACATATCTACAGGTCTGGAATAGAAATAGTTAAAATATATACTGGGGAAAAAATGAAGTAATAAGAAATATTGAGAGATATAAATCTTTACGACAAGAGAGTTTCATATCAAAGGCCAAAGTCAATTTCCTTTCCTGCAATTTTATACGTTTATTACGACAACGAATTAAACAAAGGTACACGTACATGTACAACAAACACAAATTCATGTACCACCATGTTTCTTTCTTGTTACTTACACGTAGAGGGCGCTTTTACAATTTGTGGGGAATACTGCCAATGAAAGGATAAGTTTGTAAAAGTAAAACTACAAAGAAGCAAATGGACATCTGGGAAAGGCAAGTGATATAGGATTATGGAAATCGCGCATATTTGAAATATATACATTTTCAACTTCGCAGGGGAGTGGGCACTTGAAAATGATCATAGGATAATTAAATTTTGATAGTGAGCTAGAAAAACACCCACAACATACACATTTTATATTGTGCTACTCAAAATCTAATTACAGTCTTAAAACACAGGCAGTTTCAAATTTTAACAGCAGTGATATGTGCAAATATTCTCCTGCCGAAGAAAAAAAAAGAAAAAAAGGGAGCACAATAAACAGGGTCTTTCAAACAATTATGTAACAAAAAATTTACCTTACAAATTTGGAGATCATATGTTTATAATGAGAATAGACAAAATCAACAATATAATGAATTTCTCTTAAAAATGAATATATAAATAGCATATCATAATTTGACAATATAGGCTACAGCATCAATGGAAGAATAGTTTATTTATAATCGCTTGCTTCATTAGTTTACAAGAACTGTTCACTAGGCAGCTAACCATGGAGATTCAACTAAAGAAGGCAATGGGGACATGTCAATGCACAATCTATGGGCATGTTCCAACGGCAGATAGTGTGTTAATAATCACCATGACAGGGTTGTGTCCAACCCTAAAAACAATTACACTTTGAACAATTTCTAAAATCCCCCTTGATGCTCTCGTAGTATGCATTTGGGGGAAGTTTGGGAGAGAAAGAGAATGTCATGATCTAATCTTGGACCTACTATTATCTAACACAGACAATCATATTTGGAAACTGATGGATACAGAGATCGATAGAAAGAGAGAGAGAGAGAAATTGAGAGAAATGTTATGATACGTCATACACACATTATACACCTTATACCTGCAATAGGTGAAACGCCATGGTTGAACATGCCACTGATTTGCTCATAACTTTCTTAGTATTTTAGCATGCACTTATACATCCTACACACATACAACGTAGCATCAATCTATAGCAGTAGTTAGTTACAGATAAATTTTCTGAATTTTACATAAATGTACAAACATACACAACTGAACAAAATCAACAAAGAACAAAAATTGAAACCCATAGGATACAAGTATTATGATTTAAAAAAAGAAAAATTATATGATCATATCATGATATCATGATACAAACAATTTCCACATAGTTTGTTTTACGAAACTGGTTTCTTCAGAATATTTCATGATGATGTTGGGTTTTAGATCATAATACTTTCCAGTACCAACTCCTGTTTAGAGGAGCTAAAACAAGGTTAAGTGACAATGCTTAATTTAATCAGATTAGTTGAGATTGAAAAGGCCCCAAATTTAATGATACCCGTAGTTTCAGATAAATTTTCTGAATTTTACATAAATGTACAGGACATACACAACTGAGTAAAATCATCAAAGAACAAAAACTAAAATATCCCATAGGATACAAGTATTATGATGATTTAAAAAAGAAAAATATATCATGATACCAAAAATTCAATATAGTTTGTTTTCATAAAACTGGTTTCTTTACACTATTTAATGATGATGTTGGATTTTAGATATTTGGAATTCATAACACGTTCCAGTACCAACTCCTGCTAAGAAATGTTGAAACAAATTAAAGTGACATCGTTTATTTTAATCAGATAAGTTGAGATTGAAAAAACTTGACATTTTAATGATACCTGTAGTTTCAAGACTGAGAAATTCCAGACAAAAAAAGTGAACATTCTAAAGAAATTAAAAGAAACTGGATTACCAACTTTCAGACTTACAGATCATTTGCATAGGATGAAGGTGAAAATATCTTCACAAAAGAACACAATTTCTACATCATAAGGCAAGGAACACAATGACATCTACATGCAAATGAGTGATGTCACAATGCAAAAGCATGATGTCACGATACAAAGGAGTGATGTCACTGTTCCCAGGAGAGAGGTCACAATATTGAGGTGCAACATCACAATGCAAAAGAGTAACATTACCATGCACACGATTGACGAAACATAGGCATGATACCATAACAAAAATAAATTACATTATGAGGGATTCATATCCGTGATATCAATGAAATTGTAACAAAATTATGAAAAGATTTTGAACATCAGGTAAATACTATATAGATATATAGAGAGAAAACAGACAGACAAACAGAGAGAAAGAAAGAGAGAGAGAGATACAGAGACAGACAAACAGAGAGGAGAGAGACAGACAAACAGAGAGAAAGAAAGAGAGAGAGAGATACAGAGACAGACAAACAGAAAGAAAGAGAAACAGACAAACAGAAAGGAGATAGAGACAGACAAACACAGAGAAAGAAAGCGAGAGAGATACAGAGACAGACAAACAGAGAGGAGAGAGACAGACAAATAGGGAGAAAGAAAAAGAGAGTTACAGAGACAGACAAACCAAAAAGAGAGGAGAGAGACAGAAAAACAGATATAAAGAAGGGGAGAGAGATACAGAGACAGACAAACAGAGAGGAGACAGACAAATAGGGAGAAAGAAAAAGAGAGTTACGGAGACAGACAAACCAAAAAGAGAGGAGAGAGACATACAAACAGAGAGAAAGAAAGAGAGAGATACAGAGACAGACAAACAGAGAGGAGACAGACAGACAAACAGAGAGGAGAGAGACAGACAAATAGGGAGAAAGAAAAAGAGAGTTACAGAGACAGACAAACCAAAAAGAGAGGAGAGAGACAGAAAAACAGATATAAAGAAGGGGAGAGAGATACAGAGACAGACAAACAGAGAGGAGACAGACAAATAGGGAGAAAGAAAAAGAGAGTTACAGAGACAGACAAACCAAAAAGAGAGGAGAGAGTCAGACAAACAGAGAGAAAGAAATAAAAAGAGGGTCTATTATTCCTTTGGTCTTTTGCCAGTTGGTGTAATGCATATCCTTATTCTACTATCCATACGGTCTAAAAACATCATTTAATCATAAATATTACCAATAATCTAATGATTATTAGACCTTATGGAAGGCAGACGAAATGGGCATTATACAAACTGGGAATTAGACCGAATTAGACCGATAAACTAACTGGGTAGTAGACTTACAGGAAATTAGACCAAATGACTATTAGCCTAAAAATAAACGAAACAATTATTGGACCATGTGGATAGTAGACTGGCTTGATGTAGACCATGTTGGAATAGACCAAGTGGGTAGTAGGCGTAGACCAAACGGCTATAAACCAATTGAAATAATTTAGCAAACATATTGGTGAGATCTCTTTTCGAATACAATCAAAACTATTCTTAACTAAACACTTTATTTGGGTTCGAATAGAATCTCTAGAGACTACAATATTAGAAAGAGATGAAGGTCTGTGTGTGCCTCTGTGCCTCGCACATAGTTCCTGTGACGAAATTTATTAGTCTATTGAAGCATTCAAATGGTTAAGGAAGACGATTTGTTCATATTATATCAAAATCGAAATTCGGTAGCCGGGATTGGAGGCTGGACGTCTATATAGGAGTCGATTGTCAGTTGTAGGAAGATGACTACTCCTTTAAAGGGACTGTCCGAAGTTGATGATTTTAAAACATCTCCCCAAGATGCGAAGAACTCACTCTCACAAAAGCTTCCTGTTTCTGTTGAAAGTCAATGACAAGAAAAGTTTTTTTTTAAAACACTGTTGGTGCCATATATGTGAAATAGCGCCATCTCTTGGCGAGATGATGGCTAGTTGTGATTTGAGGGATTGTTAGGTAGGAACCGGGGGCGTCTTATTTTTTCGTACCACAGCGAGCCCAGATTCCAGTATGAACTCATTTTTATACATAACAAGCTACGAAAGCTTGCAAAGAGGTCACAAACAATTAGACTTTGATTATTTATTGCTTTATCACACTATTTATAAAGGCAAAACAACTTAATAATCTGAGATTCGAACTCTCAAGTCAACTCCAAAGTTCGATTAGTAATACGCTGTCTTTACCGATTGAGCTAACGATGGGTTGATGAAAGGTTGATTTGTATAATTACTATCACCCTATTTACAACCCTACCGGATTCCATGTGCGCATGCGCTGGTTTCCTTCGCGAGTGTGCATGCGCAGGTTTCCTTCACGAGCTCGATCTTTAGCTCGCTATGGTACGAAAAAATAACGAAAAAATAAGACGCGATCCGGGGAGGCTACACAAGCTTTCATTCTCGTCGTCTTCGTTTGATTTGTAATAATTTGGACCGACCATGCATATGTGTTATTTGTTGATTAAAAGGACAATCGTGTATAGCAATACAAATGTTCAAAATTAAGATCAACAAGATTAAAGACACAAGAAAGGTATATTTTTGTTAAAATCGTCATTTTAATGTTACTCAATCATCAGCATGGCGAGGAGTGAATTACTGCATGGTTGGATGATGAGCGAGCGAGTAAGCGTCTGGAGCTTTAAGAGGATCCTGGGAAATGTTTACAGTCGGCTGGTCACGAATGGATATTATATTGGGCGTGATCAGGGACGTGAATGCATGCTTGGGTTCGGTTTGCATTTACAAACACAAAAAAAAACATTAATATATAACGAATTTTAGCTCTCGTCTTTTTAAAGAGATATACATATATTTATTGGCTTTGATTGGTCAAAGATAAAAATTCAAATTAAATAAATCTTTAGACAATTTAAAGCTGTATTTTCGCATTTGAAACGATTACGGGAATACAGAATTCTAAAAAGAAATATAAACTTTCATAATTCAAAGACATTTCGACTCCCTTTCATTTCACAATGCAATTTATTCAATTAATTATTCATTAGTAATTTCTTTATTTTAATTTGGAACTGTTTTCTAATATGATAGCAGACTTTCTGAAATAATTGTTTGATGATCGAAGTATGGATGGGCTAACTTAAAGACAGCCCTGCTAAAATATTTTTTCTTTATTTTTCTTTTACCGTCTTGTGTAAACATAAATGAAACAAAATAAAATGACTCACGTTTTGCTTGCGAGGCTCAACCTCCCACACTTTCCATTTCTTGGCTCGTACAAGTATCAGATCTCCAGTAGTTGCCTTCCTCGCGATGTAATTATGATAGTCGTAACTACAAACCTCTGCATCGTAAGTACTTTTTGTGCACTTTTTCACTCTTATTGTTATTGGTCTGTTGTTAGATACTGTAAATTTCATGGATTCTCCTATTTCAATGAGTGACTCACTTTTGCCTTTCTCATGCTCAACGGTAACAAAGATGGGTTGCGATGTACCGTTTGCTACGATGATATACCGGTCCATGAAACGCTGAATGAGGCCTACCGTTGTACCGACAGCTGCGACTGCCGCTGCCGTAACTCCTCCAGCTATTAAGAGTGCCATTCTAGAGGTGGAAAATTCTTTGAGTTGATAAACACACGATATTTATCGAAAAAATCTATGGTTCGATATTCAGATCGATAGCAGCTCAGATTACCACGAAAAGTTGGACGGTGAAGGTAGAAAATGTTTTCACTAAGAGATGTAGTCTTGCCCTATATACTCATCATCTCGAAGTTTAATGTGTCATTTTATCACAACTTTATTCACTGGCGTATCGTTTGTCTAACCGCAGAGGAGGAGGTGGGGGAGGGGGGGGGATGGGCGTAAATGATACCATGGAGGTCATCTGTCTTATACTAGATAGATGACCAAGGCATCCAAGTGAAGAAGGGGTGATATGATTTGTTTTCACATTGTTTTTCCATTTCCCCTCTCCTCCTTTTTCCTCTTCTCGCCATTTAGTGGGGCATATACCCCATGCACCCGCCATATATGTACCAACGAGCGCCGCTGACTTCCTATGTCAACAAACTTGAACCTCGATCATATCCTCTTTCGCAATTTCTCTACTCGTTAACTAAGCCTGAACTGCATTTCGCAATACTTCAACCCCCGAGGGAATTCCGATCTTGTATTTTGTTTATTAAAGGGGAAGTCCACCCTGATATTAAGTTGGTTTTAATAGGAGCAGAAAAATAAGTTGAACAGGTTAGTGAAAGTTATGAGAAAATTCCGATTCAAATTAAGAAAGTTGACTTTTTGAAGTTGCGATCAGTCAAACACAAATTAGCAACTCTGTGACGTATATTGCGAGCTCCCCCCATTTGCTCGGGCTTCTGTAAAAATAAATCAGATTTTCCCTCACACATTTTGTTCAATCATACATGCACCCGAAATATAATAATTGCAAATATGTTTCTGTACAACTCCTGTATGGAGAGAAAAATGTATTCTGTCATCTGAAACGAAGAAAATGAAAGCTTATGAAATGTTGTGTACAGAGCATAGCTTTCTTATTTTTTATCGAAATTCGCTCAAACTTACCCTGACATGTTCGTCCCATTATTCTTCTTCCATTAGCGTGGACTTCCCCTTTATTTAACAAAAATCATATTTTCCTTCTCAAATTTTCCTTAAATTTTTTGTTTGTGTTGAAAGTGAGTTATTCTGGGTCTGGAGTTGTCCTTGAATAATCGTTTTGTTTACTTTTAGGAAGAGAAAGATTTTTTTTTTAATGTTATTTGTCCAACACCAAAATATGCAAATTGAGATTCACGGGCCATTCAACTTAAAAGAAAGACAATGCTTCCAGGCGGACTGCCTAATCTCTTAAATGAATAAGTAGAGGTGTTGTGGTCCAGTGGATGAGTCTCCGGACTGTGAACCACACGGTACGGAGTTCGAATCCCTGCCCCAACTCTAACGTCCTTTGGCAAGACGTTAATCTACATTTGCCACACTCCACCTAGTAGGTGAGATTATTCCATCAAATGCACTGTGCGCTAATAACAGCTGCCGGAGCTAAAGCTATGGTAATAAATTCCAAAGCTCTTCGGGAGCGCGTAGGTATGTTTATATAATATTGACTGGCCTTGAGGGGTATATAAGAAATATTGTTCTTTGAGATTGTCAAGGTGGATTTCTGTATTTGCTTTAGATGTCTGATTTGGATAACAATAAAAATATTGACTGGCTTTACTTTCGGGGGATATCAGAAATATTGACCGTGCTAAGACCATATTGCCCTCGTATTTCGACTCGGGGCAATATGATCTAAGCTTGGTCAATATTTCTTATATACCCCTCAAGGCCAGTCAATATTATATAAATATGTTATGCGCTATACAAGACAGAATACTATTATTATTATAATTAACCAAACAACCTGCAACATAATAAAACAGTTCCTCTTGAAAATGCAGTCGTATCATCGGAGCTGCACATTCTCTTGAACTTACTGATAGCCTAAGTCGTCTTTTTTAAAAAGGTAGAATGGCCTTTATTTAACACAGAGTGAAATAGGGTGGTGAGTTCCCATGTGCAGAGGTCATAATTCGTTGACACCAGACTCGGTGCAAATACCATCTACGGGTGTAACAAGTCTGCACACAGCAAATCCGAAAGGCCAAACAAGAAATATATATATAGGCCTACCCGCTCCTCTCTAGGAGAGTCTACAGGTGATGCAAGGTGTCATACAAGCACTTTCCCGTATGCGTAAAAGACAGTGCATTATGATTACAAAAAGCTTGTTGGTCATAAAACTGAAGAATAATCCCGCTGGATGACAACACCCGTTATTGGGTTAAACCCGATCGGTGTCAAATTCCCCATGAGAGCTCACTTCTATGCGTCTATTATATCCTTCTGGCTTCGAACAGATGAAGTATAATCACACCTTTTAACAATAGTCGACAAAGACTTTAAATGAATGAGAATAAAAGTAAGTACGTAACTTACGAATTAAGTAACTAATGAACTAAATAACTATTACCAGCTAACATTAACTTTAAATGAATACCCATAAATAAATAGTTACATAAATATCTACATGAAAAGAAGTAGATGTAGTTGAGAAAACTACAACTTCACAAGAGATTTTCATATCAAAGACACAAGTCAATTTCCTTTTGTGCAATTTTATACGTTTATTACGACAACGTAAGAAAGTTTCCTTCTTGTTTCTTTAACATAGAGGGCGCTCTTTATATTTTGCGGGGAAAATTGCCGAAGGATAAGTTAATACAACTACAAAGAAGCAAATGGACATCTGGCGAAGGCAATTAAAAGAGGGATAAGGAAATCGCGCATATTTGAAATACATGTACAATATGTACATTTTCAACTCTACAGGGGAGTGGACATTTGAAAATGATTATAGGAACATTAAATTGTGATAGCGAGCAAGAAAAACACACACAACATACACATTCTATATTGTAAACTCAAACTCGAATTACAGTCTTAAAACACAGGCAGTTTCAAATTTAACAAGCAGTGATATGTGATGATACCTCTATTTTTTATTCGGAATCCAAACGCCCTCTATGTCAAGAGTTGCACAACAGCTATTCATAATAAAAACTTTCAAGATACAAGATACAAGATACAAGATACAAGATATTTTTATTTGGTCTTTGCAAACAAGTTACATAGAAATTTGGTTTCCACTGGCGGTACAATAATATTCAAGAAAATTACAAGTAGTAGAAATATATCACGTTTATAGAAGTAGATGAAATAAGGGACACATGCATGCAACAGAAAATAAATCGACAAAAGTGGTCATTGGTACTTCAAATCATGATTTTCAGAAATAAGCATTGGTCATTGGTATTTCAAATTATAAATAGTTTCAGTATTAATTTCTGACGTAGAAAATCAACGTTGAACCTTTGAGTTAAATTTATGAACAGAGTCGGGAACAAAAGAATATATGAAACGTGAAAGGCGGGTTGGGGTGGGGCGAAGTCGAATACCAGAACGATTAAATGAATAAAATGCATGAAGTGGATGGGTATTGTCTTTCATGATTGCACAGACCTTATCAACAATTTGCTCAGTACAATAAGACTCGACAGAAGCTAAATCTACCCAGTTATGCGCTGTGCTATTTTACGTGGCCTTTCCAATGTCTTCTTTTCGTGTATGCATTACTGTACATAACACAATATTATGTAGCATGCATTTTGGGGAAAGTTTGGGAGAAAGAGAGAGAATTTCATGATTTAATACACACAATGATATTTGGAAACTGATAAAGACAAATATATATATATAGAAAGATAGAGAAATGGAAAGAAAGGTTATCATAATGCAGACACATAATCACCTCACACCTTCAATAGGTGTAACGCCATGGTTGAATAGGCCACTGATTTCTCATAAATTTTCTAGTATTTTAGTATGCACTTATACATCTTACACAAATACAACATAGCATTCATCTATAGCAGTCGTTACAGATAAAGTTTCTGAATTTTACATTAATGTACACGCACATACACAACTAAACAAAATCATCAAATAACAACAGCAAAAAATATCCCACAGGATACAAGTAAGATGATTAAAAAAAGAGAATATAATAATACAAATTATCATAATACAACAAAATCTCTATATAGCTTGTTTTCATGAAACTTGTTTCTTTAGACTTGTTCATGATGATGTCGGATATAAGATATTAGGAATTCATAATACTTTCCAGTACCAACTCCTGTTTAGAGGTGTTAAAATAAATTTAAGTGACAATGCTTAATTTAATCAGATAAGTTGAGATTGAAAATGACCAAAATGTAATGATAGTTTCAATTCTAGAATATCCTAAACGAAAAAGTGAATATTAGAGTGTAATATTCTAAAGAAAGTAAGACTATATTCCCAGCTTTCAAAGTTACGAATCCTTTGCATAGGATGAGGGTGAAAATGTTTTCACGAAAAGAACATAATTTATATATGTATACAACATCAGGCAAGGAACACAATAGCATCACAATGCAAAGGAGTGATGTCACAATACAAAAGCATGATGTCACAAAACAAAGGAGTGATGTCACTGACACTGTTCCCAGGTACCAATAATGAGGTTTGACATCACAATGGAAAAGAGTAACATCACAATGCCACACACGGTTGCTAATGCTAATTTATTTCCACTCGTGTTATTGCATCTATTTGAAAGTATGAGAACTCCTTCCTTAAAGGATATTATGCGCGTGGAAGACTAGGCCTGGTTGTTTGCCTGTCTTCTTAGCTTCTGAGCAAAATAAACCAACAAAACAAGTAAATAAATGAATAAGAAAGAAAACAGAGCAATAAGTTTGACAACAACAAAAACGTAGAACTATTATGATGTGCATTTATTTAATCAGATTTCTAAACATAGTCTAATGTATTTGATTTAATTTGGTCATATCATATTGTTTAACGAGAAACTTGTGGTAATAATAATAATCTGTATTTTATAGAGCGCTTTATACCAAATACCGTCTCTAAGCGCTTTACAGATATTATTACTCCGGTCATCGGATTCATTCATGCACGATGTGAATGAATCCGATGAATCCGATGACCAAATTAAATCAAGTACATTAGACTATGTTTAGAAATCTGATTAAATGCACGATGTGCATGATATCTACTCCCTGGGGAGTATTCCTACCCTTTGGTCATCCTGAAGGCATATTGAAAAAGCACAAAGGCTTTCGTCATCCTAGGTCACCATTTCTCTCCTGGGTATGCAGTGGCAAATGTAGATTAATGCCTCGCCAAAGGACATTAGTGCCGTGTCGGGGATCGAACCCACGACCTTTGCATTTCAAGACAAGTGCTTAAACTACTCGACTACGACACCTCTACAATACTTAATCCTAACCTAGCTAACTCTGAACTTTATTTTGATCCCAATTGCAACCTTAACCCTTGTAACTTTGACGAATTAAAACCCGGAACAATTGTCGCTGGAAAGATGTTATTTATAATTATTATGTTGTTTTGCAACACAATGGCTTTGCAAATTTTCTCCTTGACGACCCTTTTAATACGGGTATAATTATGAAGATACATATAAAATGTTTGAAATATATACATCGACTCTAGTAAATGCAATTCATAAAATACTCAAATTCATGTACACTATAAGGTCGGGATGTTATCGTTAATGAATAAGACAATACAGCTTGGAAATTATGCATGTCAATCGATTTTCCGAATAGATATGTTACTAAGTTTATACATACTTCTTGAAGAAAATTGTCTTTTAACAAGTGAAAATATTGCTAGAGGCTTGAACAACAAAGCAAGAACTAATTTATGCAAAGTGAATTCTATCAATAGAGATGAGCGGGTGAATCGAATAGTTGATAACCAAGGGCTCGGGAGAGATACATGCATAACTTGAACGGTGAATTGCCGTTTGGTCTACAACCAGCGTGTTTACTTTCCATATGGTCTCATAATCATTTCGTCTACGTAACATTTGGTCTAATGACCATTTGGGGTAATAATCATTTGGTCTAATTTCCATTAGGTCTAATCTCCAATAAGTTTACTACCCATTTGGTCTTTCACTCCTGTGGTCATTTGCCAGTTGGATTAATTCCCTATTTGTCTAATCCATATTGTTTGTGTACTATCCATACGGTCTAATAATCATTTAATCATAAATAAAAGCAATAATTTAATGATTATTAGACCTTATATGTATGGTAGACGAAATGGGCATTAGACAAACTAGGACTTAGACAGACAGGCAATTAGACCAAATGAGTGATGAACTAAATGGGTAGTAGACTTATTGCATGGAGATTAAGCCAATGGAAATTAGACCAAATGACTATTAGCCCAAATGGTCATTCAACCAAATGATAAGTAGACGATACGATTATTGGACCATGTGGATAGTAGACTGTGTGTGCCTCGCACATTATAATTCTGACGAAAGTCAACTGTTGAACTCCACTGCTTGTCCCATTAGTCTACTGAAGCATTCAAACGGTTAAGGAAGACGATTTATGGATATCACATCAAATCTGAAATTCGGTAGCCGAGATGGGAGGCTGGACGTCTAGAGTGCCACTAGTCAATTGTAGGAAGATGTATACTCCTTTAAAGGGGATGTCAGAAGTTGATGACTCTAATAAATCTTCTCCCTAAGATGCGAAGAATTCTCTCACAAAATCCTTCCGTTTCTGTTGAAAGTCAATGACATGAAAAGTAACAAACACATAAGTAGTGCAGTGAGGCTTTAATACAATAATAATTTTAGTTGAAATCACTATTTGATACTGATAAGCAAATATATATATATATATATATATATATATATTGCGGCTTTGATTGGTCAAAGTAAACAAAACTGTAATAAATCTTCAGATTAAAGCTACATTTTCGTATTTGGAAAGGTTAAAGGAATACAGAAATACAAGAAGAAATATCAACTTAAATAATTTAAAGAAATTTCACCACCCTTTCATTTTACTAGGCAATTTATTGATTATGTAGTTAATTATTCATTATTTAGTTTGTATGTATTTAGTAATTTCTTTATTCTAATCTGGAATTGTTCTCTAATATGATAGCAGGCCTTCTGAAATAATTGTTTGATGATCGAAGTATGGGTGGGCTTCCTTTAAAGACAGCCCTGCTAAGTGATTTTTTCCTTCTTTTTCTTTTACCGTCTTGTGTAAACATAAATGAAACAAAATAAACAAAACAAAATGACTCACGTTTTGCTTGCAAGGCTCAGCCTCCCACACCTTCCATTTTTTGGCTCGAACAAGGATCAGATCACCAGTATTTGCCTTCCTCGCTTTCGATAGTCGTAATCACAAACCTCTGAATCGTAGGTACTTTCCGTGCACTTTTTCACTCTTATTGTTACTGGTATGTTGTTAGATACGGTAAATTTCAAAGATTCTCCAGCTTCGATGAGGGAATGATTTTTTCCTTCGGGAAGTTTGGCGTGCTCGACGGTAACAAAGATGGCATGCTCTGTGCCGTTTGCGACGATGATATGCTCGTCCATGAAACGCTTGAAGAGGACTATCATTGAACCGATAGCTGCGGCTGCCGTAAAACCTCCAGCTATTAAGAGTGCCATTCTTAGAAAATCCTTTTAAGTTGATAAACGCACGATATATTATATCGAAAAATGTATGGTTCAATGTTAAGATAGCAGCTCAGATTACAACGACAAGTTGGACGATGAAGGTAGCAAATGTTTTCACTAATCATCAGCTCGAAGTTTAATGTGTTATTTTATCACAACATTAGTCACTGGCGTATTGTTGGTCTAACCGAAGAGGATATGGGGGGCGTCATGATGCCATGGACGTCAGCTGTCTTACTAGATGGATGTTCAAAGCAAGTAAATGAAGGGGAAGGTGTTATGATTTTTGTTCACATTGTTTTTCAATGTTCCCTCTCCTTCTTTTTCCTCTTCTCGCCATTTAGTGGGGCATGCATGTGCCCCATGCATGCATGCACCCCGCCAGATATGTACTAACGAACGCAGCTGACTTCCTATGTCGACAAACTGGAACCTCATAATCGTATTTCGCAATTTCTCTTCTCGTTATCTCATCCAGAACTGTATTAACTTCGTAATACTTTAACCCCGAGGGAATTCTGTTAAAGGGAAAGTCCACTCTGATGCTAAGTGGGTTTTAAATTCATAGAAGCAGAACAATGAGAGGAACAGGTCAGTGAAAGTTATGAGAATATTCTGATTCAAATTAAGAAAGTTGACTTTTTGAAGTTGCGATCAGTCAAACACAAATTGGCAACTCTGTGACGTATATTGCGAGCTCCTCTTCCATTTGCTCTGGACTCGATCTGTACCCCCCAAAATCAGAAATTTCGATTTTCCATCACAAATTTTGTTCAATCATGCATGCACCCGAAATATAATAATAGCAAATATGTTTCTGTACAACCCCTATATGGAAAAAAATATATTCTGTCATCTGTAACGAATTAAATGAAAGCTAATAAAATGTTATGTACAGAGCATAGTTTTGTTATTTTTAATCATAATTCGCTCAAACTAACACTGACATGTTCGTTTCATTATACTCCTTCTATCAGGGTGGACTTCCCCTTTACTTACGAAAAACATATTTTTCTTCTCCAATTTTCCTTAACATTTCTGTTTGCATTGAAAGTGAGTTATTCTTGGTCTGGAGACTTCCTTGAATAATCTTTTTGTTTACTTTTAGGTAGAGAATTATTTTTTTGTTAAATGTAATTAGAGTCTTTGGGTGATGCAAGTGTCATTTAAGGACTTTCTCCTTATGCGGAAAAGACAGAGCATTACATAAAGCTTGTTGGTCAGAAAACTGAAGAAAAACCGGTGATTAACAACACCTGTTATTGGGTAAACACCCGAACGGTGTCAATTTCCCCATGAGATCCCACTCGATCCTGATTTTGAACAGATGAAGTATAGTCGCACTCTTTTAACAAGAGTAAACATTTCAGACTTAAAATGAATAAGAATAAAAGTAAGTTAAGTACGTAACTTACGAATAAGTAACTAGGCTTACAGCGTATCCACGCACAAAAAAAATTATCCCGAAACTCTATCAAGAAAAGTCGTATAAAGAATCATCGTATAGCAAACACAGCGTCCACACACACAAGAACAAGTATTCCCGAAACTCTACAGCGAAACATCGTATATAGGTGCGCAGTTTGCTACTGCGGTCATGAAACGGAAGCGGAAATGAGCGGGTCAGGTCTCCTTTCGCGCGCGGTCACGTTAAGCCCCGCCCAATACCGTTCTTGTTCGACCTTACGTCCACACACGAAACATTCTGTGATACTTTATCAAGTTCTAGTTCGAAACGATGCCCATACCCTAGTTTTCGTTATACGACGTTTGTTTATACGACGTATCGTTATTAGCAAGCGTACACACACACACACACGCACACACACCCACCCACACACACACACACACACACACACACACACACAATTTCACCGTATGGCTATCCCGAAACGGTACAGCTAAACCGTTTCGGGATAGCTATACGATGAATTTGTGTTGTGTGGACACGGGGTATTAGAACTAACTATTACTAAGTTTAACTTTAAATAAATAAATACCTACATAAATGCATGGATAAATATCGACATGAATAGAAATAGTTGAAATACAGTCAAACCTGTCTATAGTGACCGCCCAAGGGAAACACAAAAAGTGGTCTTTGTAGACAGGTGGTCTTTGTAGACAGGTTCCTTTAGTACATGTTTCAATGAGAAACCATTTCCAAGAAAAAACAAAAAATGTGGTCTTTGTAGACAGGTGGTCTTTGTAGACAGGTGGTCACTAAAGCAGGTTTGACTGTTCATATATATACAGGGGGAGATCAGTATACATCTTTACGACGAGAGAGTTTCATAATAAAGACACACGCCAGTTTCCTTTTCTGCAATTGTATACGTTTATTACGACAACGTAACAAAGGTACATGTACATTTACGACAAACACAAATTCATATACCACTATGTTTCTTTCTTGTTTCTTTAGCATAGAGGGCGCTTTTTACATGTTGTGGGCAGTGCCGTATATATAGAGAGTCTGGCCAACTAAACAATAGGCGCCATGTTGTTACCCTGTGCAGAGTGCGCGCGCTCAAGCGCGCGAACGTGCAATGTCATTGTACATAGCACACTATACGCAAAGACGTTTTGTTTAGAAATACAACCGACAGTTTTGATTGGATGTTGTGACAGGGGGGGGGGGGAGAAGAGAAAAATAATCAAGGGGAGAGAGAGAGAGAGAGGAGGGTGGAAGGGTATTAAAGAAAAGGAGTGAGAGGGCAGAAGGGAAAATAACAGCAAGATAAAGGGAAGAGAGGGGTGGTGGTGGGGGAGATAAAAAAGGTGGATGGAAATTTGAAAGAGGGAAGTGATGGATGACAGTTGGGAAGAAACAAATTAAACATCTATTAAGAGAGAGAGAGAGAGGGATAGAGGGAAGTAGAGAGAGGGACAAAAGAAAAGAAGATGGATGGAGATTTGAAGAGGGAAATGAGGTTGGGAGGGAGGGAGTGAGAGAGAGAGACAGAGAGAGAAGAAGGGTGTAAGGGTATTAAAAAGAGGGAAGTGAGAGGGCAGAAGGGGAGAGAAGAGCAAGATAAAGGACATAAAGAGAGAGAGAGAGAGAGAGGGGGAGGGGTAGAGGAAAAGAAAGATGGATGGAAATTTGAAAGAGGGAAATGAGGGCGACTGTTGGGAAGAAAAATATCAAACATCTACATGTAAAACAAACATAATATTAGATCAAAAACATCAGCACCCCACACTACCTCCAGGCACCTTACAATGCGTTTCCACAAACGACAAGCATACTGTATTTATTCAAAATACACACACATGACCCAAAACAGAGGAAAGATGGCAACTTTCAAGACAAAGTTAATCACTGAATGTAAATAAATTATTTAAATTAAACAGTCAATAGAATTGTAATAGTACTACATTTATTAACTGTCACTAGTACATGTATAATAAAATGTACAATATATATAATTCTGTACATGGGGGGGGGATGCCCATTTCAACAACAAAACATGTTCACATGTGTAACGATAGGATATATGAAATTATGAAACCATCTCAAGGTACATGCAACTGTTATGTTTTAATGTGGATAGTGTCCAAATAAGTATTCCGAAATTATGTATCGTGTAGACAATAGTTTCAAATTAACAAAAATGACATAAAGCCCTAAAAACACATGTGAGTGCATCTGAATTTTAAGAGAGTGATCCTTATGATAGTTACATACCAAATATGAACCTGGTCAGTTTAATCATTAAAAATATATAATGAATTGATAAAAATGTGTGTAATAAAATGTTGGATCTATGGACTGACAAATGAAAAGATCATCACACCAGCATACAACTGACCCCCCACCAAACAAACAACACTTGAAAAATTCCATGCATTGTCTCATCTCACATACCACAAACAACATAGTTATCAAATGTCTACCCCATTGAGAATTTTGCACGTGCTCCTTCCTCCAAGACCTTCGAGATACAAGTTTAAATGTATAGTATCTGTTTATGAGATAAACGTTATCTTCTTTCTTGTTTCTGTGTCATAAAAGTAGAATAAAATTACAGTAGGCCTACAAAAAAAACCTTGCACAAGTCGACCTTTGAACAGCAAGGCATAGTATTATCAAACTATCACAATGGAAATAGAAAGCAGCTGTCCAAAAGGTAGATACTGGGTAACAACATGGCGCCGTGTAATCACGGGACCAGATATTGACCAATCACAGCCCACTAGCCGAAAACCGGGTTGGCCAGACTCTCTATATATACGGCACTGGTTGTGGGCAGAGCCATCTATACACATCTATATAGATGGCTCTGGTTGTGGGGAATACTGCCGAAGGATAAGTTTGTAAAAGTAAAACTATAAAGAAGGAAATGGACATCTAGGGATCGAGGGCAATTGATAGAGGGATAAGAAAATCGCGCATATTTGAAATATATACATTTTCAACTTAGCAGGGAAGTGGGCACTTAAAAAAGATCATAGGAAAATTTAATTGTGATAGCGAGCAAGAAAAACACCCACAACATTAACATTTTATATTGTGCGACTCAAACTCTAATTACAGTCTTAAAACACAGGCAGTTTCAAATTTTACAAGCAGTGATATGTGATGGTACCTCTATTTTTTATTCGGATTCCAAACGCCCTCTATGTCAAGAATTGCACAGCAGCTATTCATAATGAAAGCTTTATTTCTTTTTATATATGCATTACTATACATAACACAATATTATGTAAAACAGTGATATCTCCACAATTTAATTATCTTTTTCATTCCAAATCATGGTACATGTTTAAAATATGATAGAGACATGCAAATATTCTCCAGCAGAAGAAACACAAAATAAGAGAAAAAAGGGGAGCACAATAAACAGGGTCTTTCAAACATATATATAACAAGAATTTACCTCACAAAATTGGAGATCATGTTTATAATGAGAATAGACTAAATGTACAATATAATGAATTTCTCTTAAAAATGAATATATAAATAGCATATCATAATTTGACAATATAGGCTACAGCATCAATGGAAGAATAGTTTATTTATAATCGCTTGCTTCATTAGTTTACAAGAACTGTTCACAAGGCAGCTAACCATGCACGGAGATTCAACTAAAGAAGGCAATGGGGACATGCCAATGCACACTCTATGGGCATGTTCCAACGGCAGATAGTGGGTTAATAATCACCATGACAGGGTTGTGTCCAACCCTAAAAACATTTACACTTTGAACAATTTCTAAAATCCCCCTTTATGCTCGTTTATTATGCATTTTGGGGGAAGTTTGGGAGAGAAAGAGAATGTCATGATCTAATCATGGACCTACTATGATCTAATACACACAACCATATTTGGAAACTGACAGATACATAGAAAGAGAGAGAGAGAGAGAGAAATGGAAATAAATGTTATGATATGCCATACACACCCATAGGAAAGAAATGAGCCTGCCGCATACTCCTACGGCAGACCTTCCGCAGATCTGCAGCAGACCTGCTGCAGACAGTCATCTTTTTCACATGCAAATTAGTTTTGCCGCAGACTTTCCGCACCCTTGCCGCAGACTCTTTCAGTATGATGAAGAGTCTGCGACACGTCTGCCGCAGACTCTTCATCATGGATATTCATAGAAAAGGCTATGACAAAGAGTCTGTGGCAGACCTGTCGCAGACACTTCATCATGAATATTCATAGAAAAGGCTATGACAAAGAGTCTGCGGCAGATCTGCCGCAGACTCTTCATCATGAATATCCATATCCCATATAGACCTGCTGCAGACTTTCCGCATACTCTTTCATGTCCACCCCAGTGGAAGTGGCAATTATTAAAGTATGCAGTCTTGCAGGAATGCTGCTGGAGAGCCATGGCATGCATTGCATCATTACATTCTAGCACCTTGAAGTAGAAACAGGCAGAATTGCTTCAAAAATTCTACAAATGTAGGTTTAGCACAATGCAGAAGTAGAGGTACAGGTAGAATACAATAACTGCATACACATAGTGCAGAGTAGAGTCACAGATCCATGCTACTGTGCACACATTACACAAGAGTTACAACAAAAAGTGAGTTAGTGGGGCTGAAGATAAGATCACATGGCACAACTAAAGAGTTTGAAACAGCTAGTCCGTTAATTCCTCAGTCTCCTCGGTATGGAACAAATTCCTCTCATGGTACCAGTTAGAAATTGAAGTAAATTACATATTGTTTGGTTTGACAGAAGCTAAAAGACAAGTAAAAGTGCCTATATAACACAGGAATTTACAACCTCATGGTATCGTTGGTTGCATGGTCCTCCAAAATAGCCACCTATAGCCTTGCCGCAGACTTTATAATTTCCCACTTTTCTGTGGCAGATCTGCCGCAGACTGTTCCTGTGGCATGCTGGTATGCGGCAAGTCTGCAACAAAATTTCTTTCTGCCGCATACTTCGGCATACTCTTTGCCGCAGACTTATAGTCTGCGGCAGGTCTGCGGCATATTTTTTGCTTTCCTATGGGCACATTATACATCTTATACCTTCAATAGATGAAACACCATGGTTGAACAGGCCACTGATTTGGGCATAAATGTTCTAGTATTTTAGCATGCACTTATAATAATACAGCCTACACAAATACAACATAGCATCCATTTAAAGCATTAGTTACAGATAAAGTTTCTGAATTTTACATAAATGTACAAGCACATACACAACTGAGCAAAATCATCAAAGAAAAAAATATATCCCATAGGATAGAAGTATGATGATTAAAAAAGAATATTATCATGATATTATGATAATACCAAAAAAAATCTCTATATAGTTTGTTTTCATGAAACTGGTTTCTTCAGACTATTTCATGATGATGTTGGATATTAGATCATAATACTTTCCAGTACCAACTCCTGTTTAAAGGTGTTAAAACAAAGTTAAGTGACAATGCTTAATTTAATCAGGTACGTTGAGATTGAAAAGCCCAAAATTTAATGATAGTTTCAATTCTAGAATATCGTATTAAAAAAGTGAATAAGTTTAATATTCTAAAGAAACTAAAGAGAAACTATATTCCCTGCTTTCAAATTTACGAACATTTGCATAGGATGAGGGTGAAAATATATTCACGAAAATAACATAATTTACACATGTATACAACATAAGGCAAGGAACACAATGACATCAACATGAACAGGAATGATGTCACAATACACAAGCAAGATGTCACAATACAAAGGAGTGATGTCACTGTTCCCAGGTCCCAATATTGAGGTGTGACATCACAATGCAAAATAGTGACTTCACAATGCAAGAGAGTGACATCTATTCAAAGGGGCAACATCACAATGGAAAAGGGTAACATTACAATGCACACGATTGCTAATGCTAATTTATTCCCACTCTTGTAACTACATCTATTTGAAAGTATGAGAACTCCTTCCTTAAATGATATTATGCGCGTTGAAGACTAAGCCTGGTTATTTGCTTGTTTTCTTGGCTTTAAAGCAAAACAAGTAAGTAAATGAATTAGAAAGAAAACAGAGCAATAAGTTCAACAACAACAAAAACATGGAACTATATAATGTGCATTTATTTAATCAGATTTCTAAACATACTACAGTGTTCGATTGAATTTGGTCATATTATAATCTTTAACGAGAAACTTGTGGTATAAAGATAAACCAGTATTAAAGATACTATGTCCCTTTTGCAGCCAACATCAAATTCCGTATTATTGGACCATGTGGATAGTAGACTGGCTGGCTGTAGACCATATTTGAATATACCAATTGGGTAGTAGACGAACTAGTTGTAGACCAAACGGCTATAAGCCAATTAAAATTCAATGGCAAACATATTGGTGAGATCTATTTTCGAATGCCATCAAAACTATTCTTTATTAAATTCGTTAGGAGGTTTGAATAGAATCTCTATAGATTACAATATTAGAAAGAGAGGAAGGTCTGTACGTGCCTCGTACATTGTTCTTATGACGAAATTCAACTGTTGATCTCCATTGCTTGTTCCATTAGTCTACTGAAGCATTCAAACGGTTAAGAAAGGCGATTTATGCATATTATATCAAAATTGAAATTCGGTTGCCAAGATTGGGAGGCTGGACGTCTCTAAGAGCCGATTGTCAATTGTAGGAAGATGTATACTCCCTTAAAGGGACTGTCAGAAGTTGATAACATGAAAACATCCCCCGATGTGCGAATAATTCACCCTCACAAAACCCTCCTGTTTCTGTTGAAAGTCAATGACAAGAAAAGTAACAACACAAACAAATAAACATTAATAAAATAAGAATTTTGGTTCTTGTCTTGTTAAACAAATAAAATCACAAGATTCGATACTGATAGCCCTATATACATATTTCTTGGCTTTGATTGGTCAAAGGTAAAAAAAAATCAATGTAATAAATCTTTAGACAATTTAAAGCTACAGTTTAGCATTTGGAAAGATTAAAGGAATACAGAATTATAAGAAGAAATATAAACCTAAATCATTAAAAGAAATTTCGACCCCCTTTCATTTAACAATGCAATTTATTCATTATGTAATTAATTATTGAGTTAGTATGTACTTAGCAATTTCCGTATTCTTATCTGGAATTGTTCTCTAATATAATAGCAGACTTTCTAAAATAATAGTTTGATGTACGAAGTATGGATGAGCTTCCTTTAAAGATACTATGTCCCTTTTGCAGCCAACATCAAATTCTGTAGAACTTTGCAGGAATTATGAATATGTCATGTATGTCCTATCTGTGAAATTTAAACGTTAGCAGTGTCCTAATATTCAAATTATGCAAGGAAACCTGTTTACTTGCTAGACTTCACTGTCAGACACTATTGAGTGACTGACTGGCTTTTTCTTCTTTGGTAATAACATACATAAAATGAGCTGTAAAGGGTACATGAGCATTTGTCTACATCAATAACCCACTTCTTGTAATGGCCAAAATTAAACTGATTGAATCTTTGCGCAGCACAAAACATACGACCATTCGGTACAATGGCCTGAAAATCAGACTATTACTTCTTGACTTGGTAGCACTTAAGTCGATTCGACAACTAATAGTCGTTATTTTCCCACTTAAAGAAATTGTCAAGCCCCCTTTGTTTAGGGAAGTTCTAAATTACTATTATCTTTCAAATGCCGTTAGAATTTAACCTTTTTATTTGTTTGGCCTGCAAATGGGACATAGTCCCTTTAAAGACAGCCCTGCAGAGCGATTTTGTCCTTCTTTTTATTTTACCGTCTTGTTTAAACATAAAAGGAACAAAATAAACAAAAGAAAAATGACTCACGTTTTGCTTGCAAGGCTCAGCCTCCCACACTTTCCATTTCTTGTCTCGAACACTGATCAGATCACCAGTAGTTGCCTTTCTCGCCTACGATAGTCGTAGTCACGAAGCTCTGCTTCATTGTTACCCTAGTAAAACAAAAAAAAAGGAAAAAAATAGAAAAAAAATAGGGACAAAATAAATCCAAAAATATATCTTTTCCTATTTTTCTCGTCCCTAAAAAATATATTTTAACTAGCATAGATTTGGAACGAAAAAAATAGGGGAAAAATAGAACCACAAATAGCTTTGAAATATATTTTTGTTTATTAAACAAAAATACATTTTTCCCTAGATCTATTTAAAATACATTTTGGGGGGACAAGAAAAATAAGAAAAAAATATATTTATGTTTTTTTTCCCTACTTTTTTTCCTATTTATTTTTTAATAGGGAGAAGAATGATCAAAGGATAGCAAGAGGAAATAATGAATATATTTCAAACATATTTATTATTTAGAACTACAAACCAAATATATTTTAAAGCTATTCAAAAAAAGTTGGAATAGTCTACTATCATTTGGTTTGATTTGATGATTGCTGTACTGTATTATTCGGTCAACTCAAATTCTATTTTGTAGCAAATTGTTGTACAATATACATATGTAGGTGTCATGTATGCATGTACAAAAAAGAATTGGAAAAAATCTAATGATCGAATCCCCATCCACATATCATCCCCTATATTCCCTACCCTAGTAAACAAAAAAGAAACGGGAATAAAATAAGAAAAAAATAGAGGAAAAATATATTTCTATCCTATTTTTCTGCTGCCAGATGTACAGTACAAGCAAATAAAATGCATACAAATTACGATTTCAGTTTGAAATGTTCGAACACTTTAATATTACGTAAAAATATCAAATGCAATGTACATGTACACCCTATGGTGAATGAGAGCACCAAACAAACAAGAAGCCTACAAAACTTCTAAATCATACATACCGGTACTAAGATAACTAACAAAACTTTGCTAGCATTTTATTTAGAGAATTTTGGATTCAAAGGTAATACCGGTACATGTATCAGCTAGTAACTATTATATGCATGAATATATATCTCTGTCTAAATGCTGGCTGGCAAACTGATTGGCATATAATTATATTTATATACCCGTCTTTTAAATGATACAAATATCATGCAAATGTAGTAATACTTTGTAGGTGGGCAATTCCACGGTAACGGAATTACATTTCAGAGAAATTTGGGCTCTATTGTACATACTGTAGACAGGTTGTTAGACCTAGCTGATTATTTATCTTTATAAAATACTGTATTATGCACCTGTGAGCAAATCAAAATTTAAAAAATTATTTTTTAAAATTCGAAACACCCCAGGAGCAAAAGTGTGTCGGTAACGGAATTACGGCAGAAAAATAGGGTTATTTTTTCAACAACTTTGAAAAGAATTCTTCTGAAATCTGCAGGCAATTGGGGGTGAAGAAATGAAAATAATAAAGGGTGCTTGTATTGTTGACTGTCCCATGGCAAGATTTTTGGGGGTGAAGTTGTCATGGTTTATCTATGCTGGATGTTTTTTGAAGAGAGGTAGCGGTAACGGAATTACACAAATGGTAACGGAATTACATCTTCTGAAATAAGCTTGACAAAAAGTCCTGTCGTAAACATTATATAAAGTATTTCCATGCTTAAATCAAAAGGTATCATGAGAGATGTTGGTACAATTTTATTTTTAAGTTCAGAGTGAATGGAAATAAACGCATTTAAAATTTCCAGCCTTGTTTGTAGTCTTTATGAAAATTTGAAAAAAGTTAAAGAAACATAAATAGAATTTACCTTTTTATCAAAGCCAGATCATAATAGTCTTTAATTAGACAATTAATATACATTTAATAAGCCAATACTTTAAAAAAAAGGGGGCAAAATATATTAAAAAAATTGAAACACAGCATATATTTACATGAAGCAGCAGGTCCGTTTCTTGCAAAATATACCACTCGTTACTAGTGCTGCTCCCCCTTGTAATTTCGTTACCAATGTAATTCCGTTACCATGTAATTCCGTTACCAGTGTTTTAATAGGAAAAAAATTAGATACCTCTGAAATTGATGTTTAGGGCTTTTAGTAGGTAGATAAAGGAAGATAATTTGCAACTACAGTACAACAAAAATAAGTAAGAAATAACTTTGTGAGTAAAACTTCTTTCAGATTTTGGTAACGGAATTACGCCATTTTAAGGGTAAAATAGGAAAATCTCTCCTAAAAAAAACTTTTTTCATTTGTTGAAAATGAATTTGTAAATCTTGATTCCTATTTGTAATGTCGTTTAATTAGGAATAAAATAGAGGGATAAGTTTTGAATTCATTGCTCCACTGAATTTTAAGAAATTAAAACATGATCATGTAATTGAGGCCCCCAACATAGCCCCAACTTCAAATAATTTTTTTAGAATAACCGTAAAAGATATTTCAAACCGGTTTTCGGTTCCATAACAAGTGTTTTGTTGTCCACATGGAAAATGTACAATTATTGAAGTTGGATCAAATTTAGAATTTGGTGATTTTCCGCTTTCCCACACGGAATTGCCCAGGTCTAAATGTAAGACAAAAACACAAGAAAGGAAGAAAAAAAATCTTCCTTAAATCGTTTGCTAATCACTGGTCAAATTTGCAGATAAATGTGAACCAATATTGATCAGCTTAAACAAAAACCTGAATAGATGGAAAGTCTTAAATGCAGGCAGATTTCTTGCATATATGTATTAGTTGTGTAAACGAAACTATTATAATGTAAATCTAATCTGAATGCAAGATATTAAAATTTAAAAAATGAAATCACATTTTTGGCATATAAAATACTAGCATATAAATGTGAACCAATAATGAACAGCTTATCCATGACTATAAAGTGTTACATAATACCAGTAGCAAGGCTATCTGGCAAATTTCAATGAGATGTCATGACAAACATAAACAGTCTTTAACAATTCTTTAAAAATGTCTATAAATGAAAACATGTGAAGGCAAAGGTATATGTACATAAATAAGTTCACATCTATAACAATATAAAAATTGTTAATAGCACTGGCAACTAGGTCTATCTGTCAAGTGTCATAAGATGTCTTCAGATGTCTTAAAAACTTTACATGAATACTAAGACAAAGCTACATTACTGTTACATGAATACACATCTATAAAGTGTTACATAATACTGGAATCAACTACATAGTACATGTGTACCAGCTAGTGTCAATGAGCTGTCATTGCAAAAAGCGTAGTGAAACAAAGTTATACCAAAATATTCACACGCAGATTTAGGATATATATATATTGAATTACGCCGTGGGGTAATTCAATTTGTGTTCGTTGAGATTGCTTTGATAAAAAGCTGTGTATTGAAGATTTGTGTCTCAGATTCATTCCGACCGACCACACGTTTCATTGTGGCAGGGCGAGGCGACCTGGAAGTACTTGCTGAATGTTTGTTGGTCGGCATTATTGGCCTCATTTTGAAATGCTTTCCATTATTTACAGATGAACAATAAGTCAATAACCAGGTATGGGTCTCAAACTTTCACCCATGGCTTGCATTTCCTTGATGTGTGTTGGACAGTTCAGTCTTACAAATTAAAACTGCATGTACACTATAAGACAAGGTGCCAGTGCCACACAGTCCAAGTTGATGACTTTCCAGCAGCCGAAGCTAAGATACCCTGAAGAAGAAAAAATAAGCAGGTTGTAGTATTCTATTATGCTTTCAAGTCAAATCTAGGAAAATTTAAGAGTTGAACGTGGAATACACTGTACAAATGAAATTCATCTAAGAACTACAATTACTTGCATCCTTCACAAATTCATGACATGATAGATGCCCGACTGACTACTTACATGTATGAATTATGATGAATGATGAGCTACTTTGCAATTATATGGTCACTGGACCGATCAGTACATGCATGAGGCCTAAAAAAAAGATGTTGTATTGCCCTTTGCGACCGACCCAAAAATCTTGAAATCTACGGTCGGCTTTTTTTTATAATAAAATTTTTTTTTTTTAACCGTTTTTTTAGTGAGAAAAATGTATAATGAATAAAAAACTGAGAAATATCAGCCAAAAGAGGGAGCAAAAAATTAAAAAATTAAAAAAAATTAAAAAAAAGTTCCGACCGACCGACCCATGTTTTGGCACCTAAAGGGCAATAAAACATTTTTTTTTGTTAGGCCTGATGCATGCACCTACATGTGCATGTCTGCACAGCCAATTGATTGCGGGATTGTGATGGGAAATAAATCATAACACACATATATATAGTGACATAAAAATGTACGGTTCTCCAACTCCAAAGAATCAACTTTGCCATTCAATTTCTGTTAAAAATATGCAAGAAAATCTCACACATATGATTTAGGATGATCTATTGGCCTATAAATCTTCTACTCTGAAAAGTGTAAAGAATTGCAATTCATTCAAAATGGGTGCAGATCCTGTGTGTTCAATGGAGATGCTACTGCCACATGCGTTCACATGTCTTACCAACTACCATGCGTCCAGCACGCGCATGTGGCGGAATCTAGTCTACACTGCACTGCCTTAATTTTCTCAAATATATTTGTGAACGAGTAGAATAGACTAGGCCTACTATTACTACTTTTACTAATAATTCCATTCTGTAATTAAATTCATCATAATGCTAAATATATTACTCATTGCGGATGTAGTATCGAAAATAATATCGCTAGTGATATTCGTTTGGTAACCCGACACATGCTCCGCCGACGATTGCTCCGCCGACATTTACTCCGCAAAACGCGACAACTGCTCCGCGACATTTGCTCCGCGACATTTGCTCCGACGTCAAATGCTCCGCCGACAGTTGCTCCATCGATATTTGCTCCGACGACAATTGCTCCGCCGACATTTGCTCCGCCGACAATTGCTCCTCCGACGATTGCTCCGCGACATTTGCTCCGCCGACAATTGCTCCACATGAAGCGATAAATGCTCCGGTGACCAATGCTCCTCGAACGACAATTGCTCCGCCGAAAATTGCTCCACATGAAGCGATAAATGCTCCGGTGACAAATGCTCTTCGAACGACAATTGCTCCGCCGACATTTGCTCCGCCGACAATTGCTCCGTCGACATTTGCTCCGCCAACAATTGCTCCTCCGACATTTGCTCCGCATAAAGCGACACTTGCTCCGGTGACATTTGCTCCGACGACATTTGCTCCGTCCAAAAAGTTCACTGGATATTCTGACTTGGAACATGCCTATATTCTCTTTGAATTAATTTTGTAAGAGAATATATGAAATATTGTTTGCCGAAGTGTGCCGGATATTATTAAAGCTTTCTTAAAGATACTATGTCCCTTTTGCAGCCAACATCACATTCTGTAGAACTTTGCAGGAATTATGAATATGTCATGTATGTCCTATCTGTGAAATATAAACGTTAGCAGTGTCCTAGTATTCAAATTATGCAAGGAAACCCGTTTACTTGCTAGACTTCACTGTCAGTCACTATTGAGTGACTGACTGGCATTTTTCATCTTTGGTAATAACATATATAAAATGAGCTGTAAAGGGTACATGAGCATTTGTCTACATCAATAACCCCCTTCTTGTAATGGCCAAAATTAAAACGTACGACCATTCGGTACAATGGTCTGAAAAATCAGACTATTACTTACTGGCTCTATAGCTCCTAATTAAGTCGATTCGATCCCACTAATTTTAAAAAGACATTTTCAAGCCCCCCCCCCTTTTTTTTAGGGAAGTTCTAATTAGTATTGTCTTTCAAATGTTTGAATTTAACCTTTTCATTTTTTTTTTGGCCTGCAAATGGGACATAGTACCTTTAAGGTGCCTGAAATTGTCTGTTCTGGAGATGCCGTTCAGTTATGTTATCCGGCTAACCAGTTGCTAAATACCTCCATATAGCCATTTGCAATATCAGTATAATTGTACTTTAGTAGTGTTATGCTGTATAATCCCTTGATGTAGATATGTTACATCCCAAGAATATGAAGAGTTTTCTTGCAAAAGGACCTAAATCCACTTTAGCTATTTTGGAGTAAATCAAGGTTTTTATTTTATACATTTTCCTTTGTTCTTTCACCATAAGTCCTTCTAATATCTTGAAGAGTTACCATAAGAGGTAATAAAATGACAGTTTGAAAAATCTTGCTGAAATCTTGTATTCTATATAATATCTTTTTAGATATATATTTTTTTATTTAGGGACTTTTGCAAGAAAACAGTTGAATGCTTAATAGACTCGTACATGTTATTAGCTGTTCATAATTATGAAAAGTATCTAACATGATAAGCACCAATCTCTCCATCCTTGTACCATCCTATTGCAACTCCACTCAATCAGTTACTTTGCCCCACATAGCAATAGCATCTATTGAATTCAATTTAGAGCAACAGTAGCCCTTGTTGCCGTGATGCATTTGGATAATCAGAACACCTTGAATACATGGGGTCTCCTTGTTGTTTATTTATTGGGACCGCTATTCATAATATGAGAGGAGGGTTGCTATTCATAATACAAAATCGGGGTCGTTAATCATAACGATCACTATTCATAATGCAAGAAAACTGTATCATAACAAGAAAAGAGTGTTGGTATTCATAATATTATACCTAATTTATTTTCCTATTATGGGAAGCGTTGCTTATGAGTAATGTCCCTCAATTTGAATCATGAATAGCGACCCCATCTCATATTATGAATAGCAGCCCTTAGGAATGATGGTCCTTATGACTTGTCACCTTCTGCCCCTCTTTGCGGGATAGTACACCCTGCCCCGTGCACTGTACCCCTCCCATGGGGTTTTGTGCTCCTTGCCCCCTTTAGGGTAATTCACCATCTACCCCCTTCTTTGGTTAATTTTATCCCTACCCATCTTGCCCCGAGCCCCCCACACCCAAACAGCTGTGAACTTTATCCAATACTAAACACAACTTGATCTTGTGGGATTTCTGAGATTATTAGATCTGCAACTACACGTAATTTGCTCAGTTGGATGTATACTGCTTTCTTATAAGTCATTGGAGCCAAAAATTATTTATTACAGCCAATCAGGACAAAGAACAGATAGAATGGATAAAGGGCATTTTGCATGAAAAGTCTTGTAGAATTAGGGCCTTTTGAAAGAACATTAATTTCATATCAATTTTGTCCAAACTTCCTGAAACCTTTTTTTCGATTGAATAGTCAGTTTGATACACATGGTGAAAGTCTATTTAACAGTGTAACAAAAATGATAAAAAATGGATTTAGGGCCTTTTGCATGTAAGCTCTTTTATATATTTCATAATTGCCTGCTTGCCTGATCCAATTCACTCCTTTTTAAAACAAAAGTAACCGAAATAAGACTCTTTAAAGGGAAAAAAATGATAACCCTTTCAAGATGCAATCATTTTCTTCCTCAGGAATGTTATGAAACACCATATTTGTGAGGTCTTCATGTAAATCAGATCATTATCTGGAAGGTCAAGAGAAAGACATTTTAGACATATTTCAGAACATTAAAATAATGTACATATTCCCTCCGGGAGGAGATATTACTTGATTGATGATTCACAGCATGATATTCATAGCCAGGAAGCTGGAAATATGTGGTGAATAATAAAGAAAAATGAAATGGGTATGCATTCTTTCTTTGTTAACAAATTACCCAAAACATCTTTCCATTTTTTTGTTCTCATCCACCACGTTTAACGGTGCCTATTTATTTTAAAAGCTTATTTTTCAATCTTTCTATTTCAGAGCAGTTTGACATGCGTTTCCTGTTTGACCTGTAATTGCTTTCTAGATTTTTATTGTTATTAAGGATATTTACCATCCAACAATCATTGATATGTAGGATATTGTTTATGTTAATATAATGCTGCCTGTTGCATCACCATTTGAGAGTGTCTTGGCTATTGTTCGGTTAGCAGGAGTAAGAGAATGGTTTCCAATCCTTTTTATACATATTTTGCAATATCAGCATAGATTCTTTGATATGTTAATAATTGTATGGTGCTCAATCCTTTTGTTTTCGAGTTTGGTTTTTATAAGATTCTCTGATCAATATCTCGGATGTCTGTTCTTGTTGTGTGTTGCCTCGTTTTTGAGACAATTCGGAATGACGCATAAATAGGCCTACTTTGTACTTGCATAATTAGGCATATCCAAAAACTGGTTAAAGACAAACTTAAGTTCTGGGAAAAGTATTTTTTGTGTTTGTTTTCGCTTTTTTTTTCTTCCCTTCTCAGTTAAGAAGAATGTTATAACTTTTTAAAAGGTCCCCTGAAAGGGGTTTTTCGTCAAAGGCCTTTATAATTTATATTAGTAATGACAAGAAATAGCTGAAGTGTTCGGGCTGAACATTCATGCCAAAATAAATTGAGTTGGTCCCATATACTACTACTCGTTTCTACATGCAGCGCAAGCAGGCGCGGATCAGGAGGGCCGAGCGGCCCCGCAAAAAAAAAGAGAGAAAGAGAGAGAAGGAAAAGAAGGAAAGAGGAGAGAAAGGGGAAAAAAGAAGAGGAAGAAAAAGGAAAGGGGGAAGAAGGAGATCGGGAGGGGCCGAAAGGGCCTTGCCTCCCACGCTGTTGATCCCCCCCCCCATCAAAAAATAAGAGAGAAGGAAGGAAAGGGAAAGAAAAAAAGAAAAGAGGAGATAAAGGGAAAGAAAAAAAAGAGGAAGAAGAAAAGAAAAGGGTAAAACAGGGGAGATCAGTTGCGATTAATCCCGCCAACAACGTGTGAATCGGAAGGGGGGTCGAAAGGCCCTTGCCTCCCCGCAAACCTAAAAGAGAGAAGGAACGGAAGGGAAAGGGAAAGAGCAGAGAAAGGGAAAGAAACAAAAATAGAAAGAAGAAAGGTAGGGGGGTCATTTTTTTCTTCGATTTTTCCCGCCAACAAGGTATAGATCGGGGGCACTGGCGTACCAATATGATTCGAAAGTGGTTTATTTCTAAATCGATACCGGCGATTTACAAATGTTGCTGGAATGACATAATTTTCCGAGATTTTTCCTGACTTTTTAGTAAATTATACTTTTTTATGCGTTTGTTGGAAAATAACAAATTCCTAAATTTACAGTCAGGCAAGAAATATGCTTATTTAGAGGCCTACATGTCAGGGCCTGCGGAACGGCGGGGCTACGGGGGCCTCGACCCCCCCCCCACTTTCTTTGAAAAAGTATATTAAAGAGAAATAGAAAGAAAGAGAGAAAGAAAGAAAGAATAGTGACCTGCCAGTGTAAAAAAAAATAATGAGGTATAAAAATATGCTCATCTGGCGGTTATTTGATGCCTAAAACCCCTGAGCTTCTGGGGGCTCCGCCCCCTGACCCCACGCCAATTAGTGACCTGCCAGTGTCATGAATAAGGTATCAAAATATACTCATCTGACCGTTATTAAATGCCCATACCCCCTGAGCTTCCGGGGGATCCGCCCCTTGACCCCCGCCGGGGCTTTGCCTCTAGACCCCACGCCAATTTACGCTACGCTCTACCTGATCGTAAATACTTTAGCCTCCTCCCCCCCCCAACCCACTTTGAAAAATGTTCAGCGGGGCCTGCATGTAAGAGTTGGGGTGATGCGGATTTTGTCTCCCCTCCCCCCTCATTACGCCACTGCTGGTCACCATTACGTACCGTTATTTGGCTTGCATAATTTCAAAATTAAGTAATCCTGGATCCGCGCCTGGCGCAGTGCCTGAGGGTGAACTTTCGTGTGTAAATTTATCGATTCGATTATCCCTAAATCTTGTTTATGTACACCTAATTTAATTTCACAATGCTTTGAAACTGTTTATTTCGAAATGTAATTGGATGACCAGAACTCTAATAAAAATTAGATTGGAATTGAGATAAGAAGAAGATAAACCGAGTAGAAAATGATGTTAGGATCATGGAAATTAGGCCTATACAGCTTGTAGAAGAATTAGGTTGAAACATAATAAGGATAATTGTGAAAACAGTTCTTTCAGAAAAGGATGGTAACTTATGATATAACATATCTGCATCATGGAAATTGTTTGGTTGAATATATGATGTAATTTTTGTCATTATTATTTGAAAAGGTATGAACAAAGAAAATGAATAACACTGTTATTTTATTATCTTCATGGTTTAATTCTTAACCTTACTGCTTATTCACATTTTCACAAATCATTTTGTTGCAGTTTGATGTTAGTTCTTCATGATCAGCCAATTGCTCTTTTTCCGGTGGCTCCGTGTGTCACTTAAAGTCAGTGAAAACAAAGTACTCGAATGAGACGGGGTGCTTTACACACTAATATATATAGTAAAGCTACATACACTTAACTGAAGGAAAGAAATCTATAGAAAACGGACTGGATATTATTGAAAATACTATTCTAAACAAGAATGTACTACATGTACTACATTAGGTTACAATTTCATGAGAGAAATAGAACTCGAGTGTGGGAGAAGAGAAGAAGTGAGGAAAATGAAAGAAGACCAATAGCATGAGAGGAAAGAAAAGAGCTAGGAAGACAAGAAAAGGGTGTACAAAGGAAAAGGAGGAGCAAGAGAGAGAGAGAGAGAGTTTTGAGCTTTGGATCAGCTAATGTGCAATACATGAAACAGATTTTGAGCGGAGTAATTATTTTTCGGTGGAGAACTTGCATAAGGAACTATATATATATATAACTTGATTTTTGTTTAACTTAAACATTATGGGGTAGGGCAATAAATGGCTGAGTATTTGTCTTCTGTAAGGCACTTTTTAGGCAAAACAAATGACGGCAGAGCAATTGATTGCACTAATTGCCAGAGGAGCATTCATGTCTTCCACGAGACACTTTTGGATCAGAGATCAATTTTATTGTCGGCGGAGTATTTGTCTTTTACGGGGCACTCCTGTTACGTCGGCGGAGCATTTGTCTTCAACGGGGTACTTTTGGGGAGGAGCAATAATTGTCGTAGTAGCATTTGTATTTTACGGGGCACTTTTTGGGAGGAGCAAATGTCGTCGGAGCAAATGTCACCGGAGCAAGTGTCGCTTCATGCGGAGCAAATGTCGGAGGAGCAATTGTCGGCGGAGAAAATGTCGGAGGAGCAATTGTCGGGGGAGCAAATGTCGGCGGAGCAATTGTCGTCGGAGCAACTGTCGACGGAGCAACTGTCGTTCGAGGAGCATTTGTCACGGAGCATATATCACTTCATTCGGAGCAATTGTCGGCGGAGCAAATGCCGCGGAGCAATTGTCGGAGGAGCAATTGTCGGCGGAGCAAATGTCGTCGGAGCAATTGTCGTCGGAGCAAATGTCGATGGAGCAACTGTCGGCGGAGCAAATGTCGGCGGAGCATTTGACGGCGGAGCAAATGTCGCGGAGCAAATGTCGCGAAGCAATTGTCACGTTTTGCGGAGTAAATGTCGGCGGAGCAATCGTCGGCGGAGCATGTGTCATGGATTCATTTGTTTGTCTCGCAATGTGGTCAATAAGGAATCTAAAAGATCTCGACGTTTCGTGCGCCGCTGCAACACTTCGTCAGGTGATAAAAACTAATGTAAGCAAGGGTGTTTAATTTATACTGTACGGGAGGACCGGCGCGACGGTCAATAATTCGATCGATAATTGGAACAATAACGCACAAGGCCTATTGGCCGACGCACACGGTGCTCGACCAATCAGCAGGCCGCTGGTTCGGCTCGCCTGCTGGGCGGAAGCAATAGCGAGCTCAACCAATCAACGGGACGCTGGCTCGGCCCGTCTGCTGATTGGAATCGACCGGTGCTGGGCGGCTGGACGGGGAGTGTCATGGCGGCGTATCGTACGCATCCAAAATTCGGGGATATCGATCCCGTTGTCTCTGTTGAAGTTATTGGGATTGAGACGGATATTGATAGCTTCTTTTACCCTCCGTGTGTACCAATGCCGTTCCTGGGAAAGGCACTGAACCCCCTCCCAGTCTGGTTGATGCTGGTTATCCCAAGCATGTTCGGCTACGGCTGAGTTGTCAGTTCGGCGGAGCCTGACGTCCCTCTTATGCTTAGTGATTCTTTCTTTTATCGGACGGGCAGTTTCACCGATATAGGATCTATCACATCCTTTGCAAGGGATGTTGTACACAATGCCGTCTCGTCTATGTGGAGGAATTGGATCCTTGGGGCGTCTAAGTTGTTGACGTAGGGTGGTATCTGATCTGAAAACCGTTCGAATGCCATGGCTCTCTAGGCGGCGCTTGAGTTGTTGGGAGACACCATCAATGTACGGCAAGACTGTAAATGTCTTGTATACCTTCTGATCCCTGGGTTCCGACGATCTCTTCTTGGTATTGTGCACAAAACGGCGTGGGTAACCGTTGAGACTCAGGGCACTGTGGACACGGGTCCGTTCTTTACATGGCTGTTGTGGACTTTTCACTATGCGTGAAGCTCTGTGAAATAGAATTCACTAGACCCCTCTTCACCGATATGGAATGGTGAGAGTCAAACGCTATGTACTGGTCTGTGTGGGTAGGCTTCCTAAAGACTCAGGCTTCCTATAGACTCAGTCGAGATCTTTTAGATTCCTTATTGACCACATTGCGAGACAAACGAATATCACTAGCGATATTATTTTCGATAGATTCATTATGTTTGGTTGTTCACTTCTAATGAAAATCCTTAGGTATACGCAGATATATAGGTGACTATAGAATAATTATGTAGACTTACTGTCATAGATGCAGTACAGTAGGGAATATAATCTACGATCTTCATCAATTGATTGTGATGGTTTGGATTTTTTCATGAACCAAATTTACAAAATCAAGATTTACTTAACCAATTAATTTCCTAATTTGTACAGAAAGCAAACTCAATTTCGTATTGAATTATGTGTAATTTTATTACTCACCTACTGGACAAAATAAAGATCTTTAAAGTAGCTCCAGCAGCTAGCAGTCCAGTGCAAAGCAAAGTTGATCGTTTTCTGCAGACCGACTATTTCCCCAACACAAGAGTGCTTATGTGGGACTGTAATCTTAGTAAACTATGTTCGATCCTTCCTCATTTTGTTAAAATCTTGCACTGCAATGGAATACTCTTAAAATTCTTCTTTCCTGGTGTAAATCTACCCCTTAATTATTCCCCTAGTACTGTGGGTTTTACAGGACGACAAATCTGGCGAAATGGCAAAGTAATGATTGAAATATGCGCCGTTGAGCTGATCTGAGCTGAGTGCAGTGTTGTGAGGATTTGAATTTGAAAATAAACTATTCGTTCTCTACCACTAGATGGCAGCAAACACACATTGAGTTGTCTTTCGTTACGATTTAAAATTTGTGAAGAATTAATACACCCTTTCACCTTTGTATTTATTTTGGGGAAAATTGTTACAATTTCATCCAATTAGATCATTTCTAGTCATTAGAACAATATAGTAGTTATTTTTTCTTTTGCTAATTAGACACTTTTTTACTTGAAATATTCAAAATAATAGACAGATAGATCATTTAATTTAAAGATAAAATTAAAACATTCTTAAATCTTGATTAAATGTTCATACGATATAATTATGCTCCCTTAAAGGGAGTGTTGAGGTCTGAGGATGGCCAGTAATTTGTCCAAATCATCTTTGATTTTTTTTTTTTTTTTTTTTTTAAAGACGAAATATCACAATTTGTTTTAAACATTATATTTACCGGTATATTTTGAAATATATAATTATCTTTTTTTTAAAGTCCACTCCAAATTTTATTTAAACGAAAATGGAAATTCTTTTGGCCCAATTGATCGTGAGCCCGGCAGCCACTGAGCAGCGCCAGATCGACATTGCTCTATCTTTTAACGTCTTTTGGTATGACGCGGCCGGGGTTCGAACCCACGACCTCCCGGTTGTGAGGCGGACGCTCTACTGACTGAGCCAACACACCGGTCAATTTTGAATTGTGCAAATATATATTTGTAAAGTGTAATTAAGTAAGTTTCAAGAACCTTAAAATTCAAATATCCGTCTATATTTTAAAAGCAAATAGGTGACAAAATCCATTAATTCTGTGAACATAGTAGAACAAAATACAGGACGAAAAATGGTGATAAAAAATAGGAAGAAAATGGGTGAGAAAAATCTAAGTCGAGAAACATAGTGAAAAAATAGGAAGAAAATAGGTGAGAAAATTGGAGTCCAGAAACATAGTAAAAAAAAATAGGAAGAAAATGGCAGAGAAAATATTAAGTCCAGAAACATAGTAAAAAAAAAATAGGAAGAAAATGGCAGAAAAAAAACTAAGTACAGAAACATATTTAAAAAAATAGGAAGAAAATGCGTGAAATCTAAGTCCAGAAACATAGTAAAAAAAATAGGACAAAATCTGGTGACAAAAAAATCCAAGTCGAAAAAATAGGGAAAAATAGCAAGAAATAGGAAAAATATAGTTATCAAACCACCAATTCCTAGAAATAGAAAAAAATAGGCTGTCATATGCTATTTTAAATCTATTTTTAATTTTTTTTAAAGTGTTTAAATAGGGTACATTCACATAAAAATAGAAAATAAATAGTAAAAAATAGCAAAAAAATATTTTTCCAGAGCCTACTTTGACTAGGGTTATACTTACCCTGGTATTTCTCACTCGAATTGTTATAGGACTATTGCTAGATAAGGTAAATTTCATGGATTCTCCTGCTTCGATGAGCGACTCACTTGTGTCATTCTCATGCTCGACGGTAACACAGATGGCATGCGATTTGCCGTTTGCTACGTTGATATACCGGTCCATAAAATGCTTCATGACTCCGACAGCTGCCGCTGCGGCTATCGTAACTCCGACAGCTATTAAGAGTGGCATTCGAGAGGATGAATTACTTTTTCTTGCCGCTGCCTCTGCCGTTGCCTCTAGCCCTGCCCGTGCCTCTGCCGCTGCCTCTGCCCGTGCCTCTGCCGCTGCCTGTGCCGCTATGTACGCTGCCGCTACCGGTCCCGCTGCGGCAGCTACAGCTACTAAGAGTTCCATTCTAGAGATGTAAAATCCTTAGAGTTAATAAACGCAGGATATATTATATCGACAAATATATAGTTCAATGTTCAGATAGCAGCTCAGATTACCACAAAGCGTTTGACGGTGAAGGTAGAAAATGTTTTACTAGGTGATGTAGTCTTGCCCTACTCATCAGCTCGAAGTTTAATTTGTGATTTTATCACAACTTCATTCACTGGCGTATCGTTGGTCTAACCGTAGAGGAGGAGAGGGGAGGGTTGTCAATGATTGCCATGGGAGAACCTGTCTAACTCGATGGATGTCTAAAGCATCCAAATGAAGGAAAGGGGGAGAAGTGGTGATATGATATTTTATAAACATTGTTTTTCCCTTTCCCCTCTCCTCTTTTCTCCTCTTCTCGCCGTTTAGTGGGGCACGTGCCGCATGCACCCCGCCATATATGTGCAAACGAGCGCCGCTGACTTCCTATGTCGACAAACTGGAATCTCATTATCGTCTTTCGCAATTTCTCTACTCGTTAACTAAGCCTGAACTGCATTTCGCAATACTTTAACCCCGAGGGAATTTTGATCTATTAAAGGGGAAGTCCACCCTGGTATTAAGTTGGATTTAATAGAAGCAGAAAAATGAGAGAAACAGGTCAGTGAACCAGGGGCGGATCCAGCCGGCGGCAAGGGAAGGAGCCGAAAAAGGGGCCCTCTTCGTGCGAAAACTTGAAACCGTGCCGGCCGATTTTCCGCTCAGTGGGGGAGGAGGGGGGTGTTGAGCACAATTTTTTTGGTTTGCCTTCAAAAATTGAAAAAAAAAAAATTCACCACCCCTTGAGCGCCAGGAAGGGGCCCATCTTCTTTTTTCCCGAAAAAGTGTTTTTAAATGGTTTTTTCTAGGGAGGGGCCTGCCCCCTGGATCCGCCACTGCAGTGAACGTTATTTCGTAACTTTGAAAGCTGGGAATATAGTTTCTCTTTAGTTTCTTTAGAATATTACACTTTTTTGTTTAGGATATTCTAGAATTGAAACTATCATTAAATTTAGGGCCTTTTCAATCTCAACTTACCTGATCAATTTAAGCATTGTCACTTAACTTTGTTTTAACACCTCCGCGACACCACCATGCTCTTAGTCTTGGAGGGGGTGTTGAGCACAATTTTTGGTTTGCCTTCAAAATTGAAAAAAAATTCACCACCCCTTGAGCGCCAGGGGAAGGGGCCCATCTTCTTTTTTTCCCCGAAAAAGGTGTTTTTAAATGGTTTTTTTTCTAGGGGAGGGGGCCCGGGCTGCCCCCTGGATCCGCCACTGCAGTGAACGTTATTTCGTAACTTTGAAAGCTGGGAATATAGTTTCTCTTTAGTTTCTTTAGAATATTACACTTTTTTGTTTAGGATATTCTAGAATTGAAACTATCATTAAATTTAGGGCCTTTTCAATCTCAACTTACCTGATCAATTTAAGCATTGTCACTTAACTTTGTTTTAACACCTCCGCGACACCACCATGCTCTTAGTCTTGGAGACATTAATTGCCATACCAAATCGTTCCCCTTCATCATTCACTTTTCGTACAAGTCTCTGCAAATCCTCCTCCGATTCGGCTAATATTACAGAATCATCGGCATACCTCAGGTTGTTAATTTTCAAACCTCCTATTATGATACCCTCCTCATCATTCAGTACTCTGAAAATCATCTCTGAATAGATGTTGAACAACAGAGGAGAGAGCATACAACCTTGTCGAACACCTTTCCGTATTTCAACTTCTGGCGATAACCCTTCCCTGCTTCGTATTACTGCCTTCTGGTTCCAGTACAGACTTGCAATCAGACGTACATCCTTCCCATCTAGACCCAGAGAGTTCAGACAACTAATCAATTTCTCATGATTAACTCGGTCAAATACTTTCTTATAGTCCAGGAAGCACATGTACACATCCTTCTTTTTATCCCCTCGCCGACGAAGTCGGAGGGGATATAGAAACGCCGCCGTACGTCCTTACTTCCGTCCGTCCGTTCGTAACAAATTTGGTTTCCGATCGATACCTTCAGTAATGTTCGATTTCGGAGTATGTAGGTCAAAGGTCAAAGGTCATAGCTCATTAAATATGCGAAAAAATACACATCTGGTTTCCGATCGATAACTTTAGTAATGTTTGACGGATTTTAATGAAGTTTGATATAAAGGTACATGGTATCAAGACACAGCCTGTGTTCGATTAAGAATATGTAGGTCAGAGGTCATAGCTCATTAAATATGCGAATCTGGTTTCCGTTTGATAACTTAAATAAGGTTTGACGGATTTTAATCAAATTTGATATGAAGGTACATGGTATCAAAACACAGCCTCAATATCTTCATCTTCATAATCTGATGTTGGTGCATATACCTCAACTATTACAACATCAAAAGGTTTTCCCTTGAACTTAGCTACGATGACTCTCTCTGAGATAGGCCAAAAGCCATTCATAGTATAGATCTTCCTTTTCATAATTATTCCTACTCCATCGAAATGACGTTCAACTCCAGAGTAGACAATGACAAACTCGTCCCTATCAACTGTCCCTGCCTCTTTCCACCGAAGTTCACTTATTTCTAATATATCAAGTCTCATACGAGACATCTCTTGAATTGCGTTATCTAACTTTCCTGCTTGAAACATCGTACGTACGTTCCAAGTGCCGATGCGCAGGAGAGTTCCCCTAGTTTTCAGCCTGCCATCCTCCGGTGCCACACTTCCTTCCGGCTTTGGTGTGACCCCATCATTCTCGGAAGACTTACAATTCGAAGGGGTACTATTCTCATCCTTGCATGGTACTATTTATAACAGAATCACTTGCAAGGGTCCCAAGCTCATCTGTATCACTTTTTTCTGTTATGTGTCCGTGCATATATAGCTTACAATGTTAAAGAATACGTGGTAAGGCTTTAATCTCTTCCACGGAGGATGGCCGTTGGCTCACATGGATATCATCCGCCCTTAGAACTACATCTGTAACTACTGCTTTAAATGGATGCCATGTTGTATGTGTGTAGGATGTATAAGTGCATGTTAAATTACTAAGAAATTTATGCGCAAATCAGTGGCCTGTTCAACCATGGAGTTTCAGCTATTGAAGGTGCTAGGTGTATAAGGTGTGTATTTTTTCTCTCTCTCACTCTCTCTCTCTCTATCTGTTTCTATCAGTTTTCAAATATGATTGTGTGTATTAGATCATTACATTTTCTCTCTTTCTCCCTAACTTCCCCCAAATGCATACTACGAGAGCATCAAGGCGGATTTCAAGAATTGTGCAAAGTGTATTTGTAGGGTTGGACACAACCCTGTCATGGTGATTATTAACACACTATCTGCCCGTTGAAACATGCCCATAGAGTGTGCATTGGCATGTCCCCATTGCCTTCTTTAGTTAAATCTCCATGGCTAGCTGCCTAAACAGTTCTTGTAAACTAATGAAGCAAGCGATTATAAATAAACTATTCTTCCATTGATGTTGTAGCCTATATTGTCAAATTATGATATGCTATTTATATATTCATTTTTAAGAGAAATTCATTATATTGTACATTTAGTCTATTCTCATTATAAACATGATCTCCAATTTTGTGAGGTAAATTCTTGTTACATATTATGTTTGAAAGACCCTGTTTATTGTGCTCCCCTTTTTCTCTTATTTTTTGTTTCTTCTGCTGGAGAATATTTGCATGTCTCTATCATATTTTAAACATAGAACATGATTTGGAATGAAAAGGATAATTGAATTGTGGAGATGTCACTGTTCTACATAATATTGTGTTATGTATAGTAATGCATATATGAAAAGAAATAAATGTCGCAATAAACGTATAAAATTGCAGAAAAGGAAATCGACTTGTCTCTTTAATATTTAGTAAAATAGTTCATTAGTTACTTAAAGATGAAGTTGAGTTCTGGTCATGCGAGTGCATTGTGAAAGAAATCGTGAGGAATCGATCAGAAAAAGTTGATCATGTAGCATATATGCATTGGTGTGTAGTGCAAGGTTCTGGAATCATCAAAATTACAAGAAATTTGGCCCAGGCTTGGTAAAAGTAACAAACACTGTATACAGAAAGATGTATATGAGAATACAAAAAACATGTGGCATAAAAATGTGGTCCTCATTTTTAAGCTGTCACATGTCATATTTAGAATATGAAGGAATTTGAAATTGAAGAGCGATGCTTTTCAGGGAACATATTTTCTCTGATGTTCTTCCCCACTTGCATAATAACAATGAAAACGCTAACAAATGATTTTCACCTCTTCCCAGAACTCAACCCACTCTTTAGTTCGTAAGTTACGTACTTAATTTACTTTTATTCTTATTCATTTTAAGTCGAAGTCTACTATTGTTAAAAGCGTGCGATTATACCTCATCTATTCAAAGCCAGAATATAAAAGACACATAGGAGTGGGCTGCCATGGGCAATTTGACACCGTTCGGTGTTTACCCAATAACAGGTGTTGTCAACCACCGGGATTATTCTTCAGTTTTATGACCAACAAGCTTTATGTAATGCTCTGTCTTTTCCGCATATGGAGAAAGTCCTTGCATGACACTTGCATGATTGCATCACCCGAAGACTCTCCAAGAGACGAGCGGGTATTTCTTGATTGGTCTTCGGGTTTGCTGTGTGCAGACGTGTACACCCATTAATGGTGTTTCCACCGAGTCTGGTGTCAGCGAATTATGACCAATCTTTTCCGTAAGTCAAAGTAGACCGGGAGCCAAATATCTGAAGAAAGCGTCTCCCGGCCCTTAAATTTTTGAGAGAACCGGGAGCCGTATTTCTATAGGACCAGGAGCCATTTCCAAAATTAGTGAAAATACGTATTCTTTTAAATTATTTGTTAACCGTTACCTTTTATTTATTTATATAGGCTATCCGTACACTAAAAAAGTACACACTGCACATCAGTGCATGATAGCACAGTACTATATATCTACAAATTAAGGCATCGTTATACATACAAATGAGTAAGAACTTAATTAGAATAGAGATATAAAAACCTTTAAATAATAATTCAATAGCCATTTTAATATAAGCGACTATCAAATACGGTACCTTGAGTTAGCTATCTTAAAGCCATCACGAGGCTACTTTTTGCATTTTTGGGTACTCTTAATTTGGGGGGCTACTTTGTTTCCATTTTAACTGTCCAAACGACCTCTATTGATTCTCAGCATATTTGAACACCACCGTATTCAAAGTTCACCAGAATTCACTCAAAATCGGTTGCATTTCAACTCACCGATGTTGGATAATTTTTTTTTTAAATTAAAATATTAAGGCTACTGTCAATCCTGGCGATCGAGCCGCTTCGTATTCATTGTGTGCATTTTTTGGTCGCCGCGCACGTGCGTGAGCGCGCTGAATCTCCGTAAAAAAAATCGTATACACAAATTGGTCGTAAATATAACTCGATCCATACCTTACCATGTCGCGCGTACGTAAAAACCCGTAAATTTACGCGGGCGCGAAACGGACCGAGTTTTTAGCGGTCGAATTTGTTTTGATCGATCATTAACTGAAACTATATAGACGGTTCGTTAAACGATAGCGAAACAAGACACGACGGAGGAAAATCCGCGGCGGTTTCTTCAGTTTTTCTACATGATATTGAGCTGTGAATCAGCAGAAAATTACAGAACTGATTTATTACGGTCATTTACGGTAATAGCATGATTTTGGAGCATTGCTTTCGCAACATTAATTTTTATTTTTCTCCCATTTGTTATGTACAATTTAGCACATCTGCTGGTATATAAGGTCCATATCGTTTACGGTTATACTTCGTGCGCGAAACTCTGAAATTGTGATCTATTTCCAGCATGATTGCCGCGATTTGTATATAGTTTTCATGAATAGAGGTGTGAAATCAAAACTTGGATTGTGGTTATTCTGGCCGTGTATACTGAATTTTGATAATCGTTTTTCAAGGTAAAGTTTTCACAACGAAGTCTAACTTGAACACGGTGTGAGAGTGTTGCTCGCGCGCTCTCGATCTCCGCTCATCGAAGCAGGAGAATCCATGAAATTTACCGTATCTAACATGATAAACGCACAATATATGTTATATCGAAAAATATATGGTTCAATGTTCAGATAGCAGTTAAGATTACCACGAAAAGTTGAATGGTGGAGGTAGAATTTTTTTCACTAATGATGTAGTCTAGATCTTGCCCTATATACTCATCAGCTCGAAGTTTAATGTGTTATTTTTTTAACAACTTTATTAACTGGCGTATTGTTAGTCTAACCGTAAAGGAGGAGGGGGGGGGGGCTTCAGTGAGGGGATGAAGGTCACCTGTCTTACTAGATGGATGTCCAAAGCATCCAAATTAAGGGGAAGGGGGGGGGTAATATATTTTTTCACTTTTTCTCTTTCCCCTCTCCTCCTTGTTCCTCTTCTCGCCATTTAATGGGGCATGTGCCCCATGCACCCCGTCATATATGTACTAACGAGCACAGCTGACTTCATAATATGTCGACAAACTTGAACCTAATATCCTCTTTCGCAATTTCTCTACTCGTTATCTATGCCAGAACTGTATTTCGTAATACTTTAACTCCGAGGGAATTTCCATCTATTAAAGGGCAAGTCCACCCTGATATTAAGTTGGTTTTAAATTAATAGAAACAGAAAAATGAGAGGAAAAGGTCAGTGAAAGTTATGAGAAAAATCCGATTTAAATTAGGACAGTTGACTTTTTGAAGTTGCGATCAGTCAAACGCAAATTGGCAACTCTGTGACGTATATTGCGAGCTCCCTTTCCATTTGTTCTGGCCTCTGTACAAAAAAAAAAAGTCCGAAATTTAGATTTTCCATCACAAATTTTGTTCAATCCTACATGCACCCGAAACATAATAATTGCAAATATGTTTCTGTACAACCCCTATATGGAAAAAATATATCCTGTCATCTATAACGAATTAAATGAAAGCTAATGAAATGTTATGTACTGAGCATAGCTTTCTTATTTTTTATCAGAATTCGCTCAAACTAACACTGACATGTTCGTTGATTATACTTTTTTCCATCAGGGTGGATTTCCCCTTCAATTACGAAAAACACATTTTTCTTCTCAAATTTTCCTTAAAATTTCTGTTTGCATTGAAAGTGAGTTTATTCTGTGTCTGGAGTCTTCCTTGAATAATCTTTTTGTTTACTTGTAGGTAGAGAATGATTTTTTAAAAATTATTTTTAAATGTAATTAGAGTCTTCAGGTGATGCAAATGTCATTTAAGAACTTTCTCCATATGTGGAAAAGACAGAGCATTACATGAAGCTTGTTGGTCTGAAAACTGAAGAAAAAAAACCGGTGATTGACAACACCTGTTATTGGGTAAACACCCGAATGGTGTCAAATTCCCCGTGAGAGCCCACTCGATCCTGAATTTGAACAGATGAAGTATAGTCTCACTCTTTTAACAACGGTAAACATTCAGACTTAAAATGAATAAGAATACAAGTAAGTTAAGTACGTCACTTACGAATAAGTAACTACAGCGTGTCAACACAAAAGAAAAATATCCCGAAACTCTATAAACAAACGTCGTATAAAGAATCATCGTATAGCGAACAGGGCGTCCACACACACAAGAACAAGTATTCCCGAAACTCTACAGCGAAACGTCGTATATAGGTGCGCAGTTTGCTACTGCGGTCATGAAACGGAAGCCGAAATGAGCGGGTCACGTTAAGCCCCGCCCAGTTACAGTGGCGGATCCAGGGGGACAGGGGGCCCGAGCCCTCTCCCCTAGAACAAAACAGGTAAAAACACCCTTTTTGTAAAATAAAAAAAGATGGGCCCCCTCCCCTGGCGTTCAATGTGGGGGTGGAGGGGTGGTGGTTAAAAAAAAAAAAAAAATCAATTTTCGTAGGCAAAAAAAAAAATTGTGCTAACTACCCCCTCCACACGCGAAACATTCCGTGATACTTTATCAAGTTCTACTTCGAAACGATGCCCATACCCTAGTTTCATTATACGACGTTTCTTTATACGACGTATCGTTATTATTAGCGTAAACACACACACACACACACACACACACAATTTCACCGTATGGCTATCCCGAAACGGTACAGCTAAACCGTTTCGGAATAGCTATACGATGAATTTGTGTTGTGTGGACACGGGGAATTAGAACTAACTATTACTAAGTTTAACTTGAAATAAATAAATACCTACATAAATACATGGATAAATATCGACATGAATAGAAATAGTTGAAATACATATATATATATATATATACAGGGGGAGATCGGTATACATCTTTACGACGAGAGAGTTTCATAATAAAGACACACGCCAGTTTCCTTCTCTGCAATTGTATACGTTTATTACAACGTAACAAAGGTACATGTACGACAAACACAAATTCATGTACCACTATGTTTCTTTCTTGTTTCTTACACATAGAGGGCGCTTTTTACATGTTGTGGTCAGAGCCATCTATACACATCTATATAGATGTCTCTGGTTGTGGGGAATACTGCCGAAGGATAAGTTTGTAAAAGTAAAACTATAAAGAAGGAAATGGACATCTAGGGATCGAGAGCATTAGATAGAGGGATAAGGAAATCGCGCATATTTGAAATACCTGTATATACATTTTTAACTTAACACGGAAGTGGGCACTTAAAAAAGAATCATAGGAAAATTAAATTGTGATAGCGTGCAAGAAAAACACCCACAACATACACATTTTATATTGTGCTACTGAAACTCTAATTACAGTCTTAGAACACAGGCAGTTTCAAATTTTACAAGCAGTGATATGTGATGGTACCTCTATTTTTTATTCGGATTCCAAACGCCCTCTATGTCAAGAATTGCACAGCAGTTATTCATAATGAATGCTTTCTTTCTTTTCATGTATGCATTACTATACATAACACAATATTATGTAAAACAGTGATATTTCCACAATTCAGTTATCTTTTTCATTCCAAATCATGGTACATGTTTAAAATATGATAGAGACATGCAAATATTCTCCAGCCGAAAGACAAAAAAAAAAGAGAAGAAAAGGAGCACAATAAACAGGGTCTTTCAAACATATATGTAACAAGAATTTACCTCACAAAATTGGAGATCATGTTTATAATGAGAATAGACTAAATGTACAATATAATGAATTTCTCTTAAAAATGAATATATAAATAGCATATCATAATTTGACAATATAGGCTACAGCATCAATGGAAGAATAGTGTATTTATATTCGCTTGCTTCATTAGTTTACAAGAACTGTTTAGGCAGCTAGCCATGGAGATTCAACTAAAGAAGGCAATGGGGACATGCCAATGCACACTCTATGGGCATGTGCCAACGGCAGATAGTGTGTTAATAATCACCATGAAAGGGTTGTGTCCAACCCTACAAACAATTACACTTTTTTTTAACAAATCCTGAAATCCTCCTTGATGCTCTTGTCTTATGCATTTTGGGGAAGTTTGGGAGAGAAAGAGAATATCATGATCTAATCGTGGACCTACTATGATCTAATACACACAATCATATTTGGAAACTGATAGATACAGAGATCGATAGAAAGAGAGAGAGAGAGAGAGAGAAATGGAGAAAAGGTTTATGATACGTCATACACACATTATACACCTTATACCTTCAGTAGATGAAACACCATGGTTGAACAGGCCACTGATTTGGGCATAACTTTCTTAGTATTTTAGCATGCACTTATACATCCTACACACATACAGCATCGCATCCATCTATAGCTGCAGTTACAGATACACCTTCTTAATTTTACATAAATTTACAAGCATATACACAACTAAGAAAAATCATTAAACAAAACAAAGAAATCCCATAGGATACAAGTATTATGATGATTTTATAAAGAAAAATATATCATGATACAAAGAATTCTATATGGGTTTGTTTTCATAAAACTGGTTTCTTAAAACTATTGCATGATGATGTCGGACTTTAGATATTTGGAATTCATAATACTTTCCAGTACAAACCTCTGTTTAGAAATGCTAAAACTAATTTAAGTGACAAAGCTTAATTCAATCAGATAAGTTGAGATTGAAAATTCCAAAAATGTAGTGATAGTTTCAATTCTAGAATATCTTAAATAAAAACGTGAAAAGGAATAATATTCTAAAGAAACTAAAGATAAACTATATTCCCAGCTTTTAAAGTTACGAATTATTTGCATATTAGGATGAGGGTGAAAATATCTTCACGAAAAGAACATCATTTATACATGTATACAACATAAGTCAAGGAACACAATGACATCAACATGCAAAGGAGTGATGTCACAATACAAAAGCATGATGTCACAATACAAAGGAGTGATGTCACTGTTCCCAGGTTCTAATATTGACGTGTGAAATCACAATGCACACGAATGCTAATGCCAATTTATTCCCTCTCTTGTTACTACATCTTTTTGAAAGTATGAGAGCTCCTCCCTTAAAGGATATTATGCGCGTGGAAGTCTAGACCTGGTTGTTTGATTGTTTTCTTGGCTTCAAAGCAAAATAATCCAATTAAAAAAAGTAAATAAATGAATTAGAAAGAAAACAGAGCACTAAGGTCAACAATAACAAAAACGTGGAACTATATAATGCACATTCATAGTCAGATTTCTAGACATAGTCTAATGTATTGGATTAAATTTGTTCATAATATAATCCTTTACAAGAAACTTGTGGTATATAGATAAACCAGTATCATGATTTTACAAGAAATATTGAAAGTAAATGTTATTCATTTTCAGAAATAACATCACAGAGTGCCATCGTCATGATTGCTAAGTTAATAGTTCACTACAGTAATATTGTATACATGCTGTTTGTGTTAAACAAATAATGGTATATTTTTGTATGGTTGTTAGACACTTGCTCCTGCAACAATTAATTCCTCCGCGTCAGTGTCTTACACCACACGAATTCTTAACTCCAGCACCGGACCCAATACAAAATTAATTGTACCCGAGACCAAATATATTTATATCAGTATAATTCCAAACTTGTCAAATGCATATTTTTCGTCTACTATCCATATGGTCAAATAATCATTTAATTATAAATAATAACAATAATCTAATGATTATTATACATTATGGGGGTAGACGAAATGGGAAATAGATAAACTGGAAATTACACCGACTGGCAATAAGACCAAATGAGTGGTAAACTTTATTAATGGGTAGTGGACTTATAGGAGATTGGGCCAAAAGGAAATTAGACCAAATGAATATTAGCCTAAATGGTCATTAGACCTAATGATAAGTAGACAAAGTCATTATTGGGCCATGTTGATAGTAAACTGGTTGGGTGTAGACCATATTGGAATAGACCGGTTGGGTAGTAGACATACTGGTTGTAGACCAAACGGCAATAAACTAATTAAAATACCATGGCAAACATATTGGTGACATCTCTTGCAATCAAAACTATGTGTCTCGCACATTGTTCCTGTGACAAAATCCAACTGTTGAACTCCATTGCTTGTTCCGTTAGTCTACTGAAGCATCCAAACGGTTAAGGAAGGCGATTTATGCATATTATATCAAAATTGAAATTCGGAAGCCGAGATGGGAGGCTGGAAGTCTATAGGAGCTGATTGCCAATTGTAGGAAGATGTATAATCCTCTAAAGGGACTGTCAGAAGTTGATGACAATAAAACATCTCCCTAAGATGCGAAGCATTCACTCACACAAAATCCTCCTGTTTCTGTTGAAAATTACTGACAAGAAAAGTAACAAACATAAACAATTAAACATTAGTAAAATAAGAATTGTAGTTCTTGTCTTTTTAAACAGATAAAATCACTAGATTCTATATTGACAGGCCTATATACATACATATTTTTTTTCTTTGATTGGTTAAAGGTTTAAAAAAAAATCCAATGTAATAAATCTTTATACAATTTAAAGCTGCATTTTCACTTTGGGAAAGATTCAGTTAAATCAGAACGGATTTTATTATTTACTAAATAAATATATGCATCCACCTATTATTGCTTAGTCCTCCAGACAAGCAAGCCATCGAGAATAAAAAGTCACAATTTTGCATACCCCCAAGGACACCGCTTTACTCCTAGTCACGTACGCACTGCGCGCGCACGCAATCATCCTCCAGCCCAAGAAAAAACATTGGAACATGTTGCCGGGCAAGGAGAGGGGCCGGAGGGAGGGACATAGGTAGATGCATAGATGTATTTAGTAAATAATAAAATCAGTTCTGATTTAACTGATTTACCACAATAAATTAATGCATCTACATATTATTGCTTAGATCAACACAGATGAAAGCGCGGGGGGTGGCATGTACAAAGAAGGAGGCTAGCAGGGAGACTAGGGAAGACGTTGCCGCATAGACTTCTTCAACTGCCAGAATATCCTTAACCCTAATAAGGCCGGGGGATTATGCCCCCTCCACGATTTTTCTGATTGTTCGGGAACGCATACGGATGGCGCCCCGCCTCTCGCTGACTTTTTTTCTTTCGAGTCTTGCGCATCTTTTAAAACAATTTTTTTTATAATCCGACGTACAGTTACAAAGTCATGTGACCTTTTGTCTTTGCATGTCAGCCCGAAAATCGCTCATTTTCGTGATTTGTGTACAAAACATATGGAAATGTCATTTTTCCTAAAAAGAGATAAAACATTGGTTATTGGGTCTTGTTTAAAGTTAAGGTGTTTGTTTTGGGAGTCAAATTAGTTGAAATGTAGTTAGAAATGAAATAAAACAACAAAAACAATAAAATACATAAGTTAAAAAAACAATAAAATACATAAAATTAAAGAAATTATCAAAACAAGAGAAAACATAAGGAATAACCTAGATCTTTCAATTTTGTTGTCGTATTATTCTTTCAAATGGTCTAACGAATACATGTAGTGAAAAAGAATGCTTAAATGTAAAGAATATATGATTTATTGGTAAAAAGGTGAATTGTATGACCTTATTTGCATAAATTACCATAAATAGGAAAAATAAGAGAATTTTTCAAAAAATTAAATTTACCATAGTATTCTATACACTTCACTTGACATGCATGAAAATTGGTCATCTTTGCGGCAATACTTGGTTTAGTCCAGGTACCATTTTAACGGATAAGCCGTACGCCACGTCTCTCCCAATGAATGTGACTCGGAGAGACACAGAGGGCGTGAAGAGTACCTCTTCTCTGCCCGGAAGCAATGGCAATTAGGAAGAGAGGCCTAATTGTCAAAGAATGAATAAAAACTTTGCACAAAGGTTCGAAAGGGGGCTTCGATAGAGCCTCCAGAACCTTAGGAAGGCCACAAGGAGGAGCCAGCTTCTGAGAAGGCGGACGTTCCAGAAAGAAGGAACGCAGCAACATCGCCAACTGAGGAGAGTTGGAAACTCCCGAACTGTCCGCATAAATAGCGCCGATAGACGCGAATCGTGGAAATGGTTCTACCCTTATCAAAGAGGGAGATCAGGATATCGGCGATAACGCCAAAAGAAGCCTTCCTGGGAGAAACCCCAAGGTCCTTGCACCAAAGGTGAAAGGTCTCAATACGGGAGTTGTAGACAATTCTCGTAGAATCCCTACGACTCTGGACTAAAAACAAAGAAGCTCTCTCAGAGAAAGATCTAGCAACTTCTCCGATAACGGCCATGCGGTCAGGTGAAGGACCGCCGGACGAGGATGAAGGATTCCCGACAGAGGCTAAGACACCAAGTCCGCCCTCAGAGGAAAAGGAGGGGGCTGGCCTGCTAGGAGAGCCAATTTAGAGGTCTGGAAACCGAGGTCTTCTCGGCCACTGTGGGGCTATTAGCAGGACCCACGCCTGGTCCTCCTTGATTTTCCTCAAGATTTGAAGAATCAATGAGAACGGGGGAAAGGCGTAGCCCTGAAGATCTCCCCAATGGAGAGAAAAGGCATCCAGTGCCCACGCTTCCGGATCTTGGAGCCGAGAGCAATACCTCGGTAGTCTGTGATTCAGAGAGGCGATCTCTATTAGAGGTCAAACCGACATGAGACGACCGAAGGTCTCCCGATGGAGGGACCACTCCGAAGGGAGACACTTGCCATGAGAGAGTAAATATGCAATCAGATTGTTCTGGCCGGGAATGTATGACGCCATCAGGACTTTGTCCATCGCCCAGCACCACCTCCAAATGTGGGCGGCTAACCCTGACGATTGATGTAGGCCGCCACAAAGGTGTTATCCATAAGGTTAATGACCGTGCGACCAATAGGGATCGTCTGAAATGATAAAGCGAAGCGCAGGCCGCCATCATTTCGAGAGCACAACCAGATGTTCCCAAGTCTCCTGCCCTGACAATGACCGCCCCACCCCAGAAGGAAGGCGTCTGTCATGAGAGAAACCGAAGGGCTTGCCCCGAGCCAGAAATGCACTGCCCGTCCAAGGGACGAGAAGGAGCTTGATATCCCTCGGCACTGGCACCAGAACCGAGAGAGGGTCGACGCTTGGTCTGAAATATCTCAGGAGATACCTCTGAAAGGACCTCATGAGAAGGCGACAATCGGGAAGGACGTCTATGAGGCCCGCAAGATAGCCGAGCCACTGAATCCAACGTTTGGCCGAGACTCTGCGGGCCAGGCGAAGAGACCGAGCCCCCTAAATAATGGTCTGAATCCTGTCCTGACTGGGACGGGCCAACTGATTCGGGATGTCTATCTCCGGATCCAAGTACACTGGGGTACGGGTGGGAGAAAGCTCCGAGTTTTCCCAGTTGATCAGGAAGCCTAGACTCTGCGTGGTATGCAGAAGAAGCTGCAACTGATCCAGCAAAAAAGGTACTCGGAACTGGCTAACAGGAGCCAGTCGTCCAGATAGGCACAAATTCGGAGGCCGCGTTTCCGAAGGAACGCGGTGAAGACGGAGACCACACGGGTAAAAAAAAAAAACCCCGAGGAGCCGGCTTCAGCCCCAAGGGCATAACACAGAACACCCTCAAAGGCGAACCCCAACAGGTACCTCGATCTGGGATGAATAGGGACATGAAAGTAAGTATCCTTGTGGTCAATGGAGACCGCGAGATCCTCTCGACCTATTACTGGCAGGATAGACGCAAGATGCTCCACGTAAAAATGCACTGATAAATCAGGAGCGAAATGAAGATTGATCCGCTATCAGGCTTCGAGTGAAAACGAGGTTTGCCGAACATAGGAGGAGAAATACCTTTACTCATAATGATACCTGTAAGGGAGATATAACAAACACGTTAGCAAAACTTCTTACTAACAAGAGCGTGAAAAGAAAAGAGCGTCTACAAGAAAGAGAGAAAAAAGCCTTCTAAACCGTGGAGTGGAAATACCACTACACACAATCAAAACAAGACGCAAGGAGGTATGCACAAAGAATTTCAATAATTTTAATTTTAAGTTTAATTTTAATTATTGCCAAACGTCAATGTTACTAAAAGAAAGACCGAACCCAGCTTGGTGGATGAAGAAGGAGTACTCCGGCTTCTAAAAGGTCTAGATGTCCACAAAGCACGGGGCCCAGACGAGATCCCCACTTACATATTGATGGAGCATGATGAACTTCTAACGCCACTCCTCACCAAGATCTTCAACCAGTCACTGACGGATGGTGACTTACCAAATGACTGGCTGACAGCCAATGTGTGCCCGATATTCAAGAAACGGGATCGTTCTCTACCGGTTAACTATCGCCCAATATCCCTAACATCTATCTCCTGCAAACTACTTGAACACATAGTCTTCCACCATATCATGGACCACCTTGAGGATCACCATATACTCAAGCACTACCAACATGGATTCCTTAAAGCCCACTCTTGTGGCATTCGACACTGTGTCACACCCAAAACTTCTCCTCAAAGTCAAACACTATGGCATTGACCGCGATCTGCTAAAATGGATAGATACCTGGCTTACAAGACGAACTCAACGAGTGCTGGTCGGTGGAGAGATGTCTCACCCAATACACGTTACGTAGGGCGTCCCCCAGGGCACGGTACTTGGACCGCTAATGTTCCTTCTCTACATTAACAACATTTGGGGAACACCTGAGCCCGGAAACAAGCATCAAACTATTTGCCGATGACTGCCTAATGTTCCGCCCTATCTACAATCACGACGACCAAGTTCAACTCCAGAGGGACCTGGATGCTGTGAAAAAGTGGGCCACCTCATGGCAGATGAGCTTCAATCCCTCCAAATGCCAAACAATACATGTAACAAGAAGCAGAAATCCAAAACTGTTTACATACAACATGTCTGGAGTCAACCTGAAAGCAGTAAACCAGTGTACCTATATTTAAAACAAAATGTTAGCAATACAAGAAGGCGATAGAATCTCGTAAAATTGAATATCATCGGGACCAATTATCTAACTGCACTACCCGTGAGCCTTTTCGGAAGATAGATAAACTGTCTCGGCCGCAAAGTTTAAAGCCACTTCCAAATAATGATGTATCAGAAATTTCTGTCCCTGAGCGTTTCCAGCAGTTTTTGTTAATAAAGTCAAGATTATAACTGATTCACTGCTGTCGGAGCTTGATGATACCGACTCAGGGAAGATTGGTTTTCCGGAACAAAGACAGCTTGATTGCTGTTTTAGTACTTTCAGGCCAGTCACTGAACATGAAGTCACAAGGATAATAAAGAAATCTCCTTCAACGTCTTGTAGCCTTGATATCATTCCCACGTGCGTGCTGAAGCAATGTCTTGAAGAACTTGTTCCCATATTGACCTATATCATTAATGATTCTCTTCTGAGAGGCTACTTCCCGGAAGAATTAAAAACATTCCAATATTTGTCCTCTCATGAAGAGTCCCAAATTGGATTGTGATGATCTTAAAAATTATCGTCCAGTCGCAAATCTTAAGTTTCTAGCAAAGACGATGGAGAGAGCTGCAGTTGCACAGATCCAGAAGTATGTGTCTGAGCATCATTTTCAAGCTAGAACACAGTCTGCTTATCGTCCTTTCCACAGCTGTGAGATTGCACTCCTGCGTGTTTCGAACGACATCCTGATGTCTCTAGACAAGGGCCAGGGGGTGATAGTAATTCTCCTAGACTACTCTTCTGCGTTTGACACCATTAGCCATGACACCATCCTACAGAGGCTATCACAGTGGTTTGGGATTCAAGGATGTGCACTTGACTGGTTTCGGACTTATCTAACGTCTCGCACACAGACTGTTGTCATCGATGGGATTCAGTCATCAGCTCACACGCCTACCCCATGGAGTCCCACAAGGATCTGTTGTTGGACCCTTAATATTTACTATGTACACAGCTCCTTTGGAAAGGGTTATTGAAGCTCATGGTTTTTCAAAAATGTTCTATGTAGATGACACGCAAATATATATTTTTTTTACTGCATCAGACACTTCAACATTAGTTTCTAAAGTAGTTAGTTGTATCAGGGAGGTGAAAGAATGGTCTCAGTTGAATGGTCTCAAGTTGAATAGTGCAAAAACAGAAGTTCTTCATATTTCATCTCGATTTCGTTTACAGAATACTTTCCCACCCATTGTAATTGATGGCGCACAAGTTCACCCCGTAAAAAAGGCAAGAAATTTAGGGGATATTTTTGATAATCACTTCACATTGAAAGATTATGTTAGCTCTAGATGTAGACTAGCTTCGTTTGCATTGTATAAGATTAACAAAATCCGACCTTATATTGACAAAGCGACTACTGAAAGATTAGTACATGCATTTGTAATGTGTCATTTCGATTACTGTAATAGTCTCCTGTATGGTTTACCAGACACTCAGATCCGGAAACTTCAGGTTATTTAAAACTCGGCTGCAAGACTCGTGACAAGGACCAAAAGATATGAGTCAATTTCACCAATATTACGGGTCTTGCACTGGTTGCCTATCCGATCACGAATTGAGTTTAAGATCATGTTACTTGTGTATCAGTGTTTTTATGAAATAGCTCCAACATACCTATCAGACCTCCTTGCAAAATACCAGCCAGTGAGAAGTCTGAGGTCAGCACAGAAGGACTTGTATGTAGTACCTCACATTTCAACTAAATTTTACGGTAAACGTAGTTTTGGGAATGCTGCCCCTGAATTATTGAACAGCATCCCTTATGCTATTAAACATACGGATACCATGGATAAGTTCAAGACATCCTTAAAAACGTATCTCTTTAATAAGAGGTGAATAATTCCTACACACAGGTCCTTCTGTGTAGAAATTTGACCATGCTGTGTAGAATATTACCATGCAGTATTTTCTGTTTCCTTACTAGTATTTACTTTGTCTTTTTCATTTTTCCTACAGCGCGTAGAGATGTTAACAAATGTATTATGCGCTTTATAAGAACTGTACTATTATTATTATTATTACCTATCTTAGTGTTCACTTCTCCAACAACATGCCATGGAACCACCACATAAACCACATCTTAAAGGATGCCAGCAGGATATTAGGCTTCATACGGAGAAATCTCTCAAGATGCGATACTGAAGTGAAAGCAGCTGCCTACAAAGCCCTAGTCCGCCCCAAACTGGAATATGCTGCATCTGTATGGGACCCTTACCATTCTAACCTCAAAAATAAGATAGAGATGGTCAAAAGACGGGCAGCACGGTTTGTCGTCAATGACTACCGCCGAATTACAGGAGTGACTGACCATGT
>CP137670.1:14322160-14614233 GCA_037976565.1 Mesocentrotus franciscanus
CCATGTGAACTCACTGAACTGGCCCCCTCTTCAAGGGCGGAGGAAAGTTAGCAGACTCTCCATATTCCATAAAGCTATTCATCAAGAAGCGGCAGTCAATATCCCGTCATACGTAAAACAGTCAACACGACTCATAAGTGGAGATCCCGATCGATATACTCTACCCAATGCCGGACTAAAGCATACCTTATCAGCTTCCTCCCTCACACACTCAAATATTGGAACAACCTACCCTTCCCAACCAAAAACTCAAATACACACGTAGCCTTTAAAATCAATTAAATAAAGACCTCCTAAAGCTGAACTATAATGCACGACGCACGATAGACAAACCAGCTCTGGACAATAGTTCTGATTTCTAGCGATCTCCAGATTCTATTCAGAAGATTCAGAAAAAGTTAAGGAGCGGTAAAGCACCAGGAGTGGACAATGTCCAGGCAGAATTACTTAAGGAAAGCAGAAGTGAGGGAGTTGCAGTCATTCATAGACTATGCAACAAGATATGGAGAAGTAAAGAATGGCCAGAGGACTGGAAAAGGGCAGTGTTTCTTCCAATACCAAAAAAGGTGATACAAGGGAGTGTACGTGCTAACAACCACACCATCTAGAAAATTTGAGGAACATGATGGAGTAAGACGCGCAGTTCCAGCAGCCCTTTTCCTCTGCTTCATTGACTACACCAAAGCGTTCGACTGTGTTCAGCATCAGAAATTGTGGAGAATCAAGAAAGAAATGGGCTTGTCTGCACATATGATCTTTCTGATAACATATTTGTATGAAGGCCAGGAGGCCACAGTTAGAACAGAGTGTGGAGACAGCGACTGGTTTACAATAGGTCAAGGAGTGCGCCAGGGATGTATCTTGTCACCATATCTCTTTAACATCTACGCAGAATACATCATGCGGATAGCTTTAGATAACTTTGTGGGGCAGATATCCACTGGAGGACGTCAGATAACTAATCTTAGATATGCTGACCACACCACCCTACTTGCAAGAACAGCAGCAGAGCTTCAAGACCTTATTGAAAGAGTCAAACAAGCCAGTGAGGAATGTGGACTGTACCTCGATGTTAAGAAGACAAAGGTTATATGTGGAGGAAAGAATGACCATCATACTCAAGCTGATGGAGAGGACATCGAAGTAGTCAACACTTTCAACTTCCTGGGCTCTCTGATTGTGGATGGTTGTGGAAGCTCGCAAGAAATAAGACGACGTCTCGCCATGGCTAGATCATCTGCCATAAGCCTTACTGACATCTGGAAAGACAGAGGGATCTCAAGGAACACCAAGATTCATACGATGAATGCTCTGGTCTTCCAATTGCCACATATGGGTCAGAGGCGTGGGCGCTTGGAGCTACAGATAGAAAGAAAATCCACGCTTTCGAAATGTGGTGTTGGAGGAGGATACTGAGGATATCCTAGAAGGCTCAAATGTCGAATGATTTTGTCAAGAACCAAATTGAGCGAAGGCCACCCTATGCCAGAAGATAGATAAGAACAATTTGCGATCTTTAGGACACATTTCTAGAAGCGAAGGTGACAACCTGGAGAAGATGACCCAGGGTCATGGCATGAGGGTCATCGGAAACGTTGTAGGCCAAAAGTTTGATGGACTGACGGAATAAAAGAGATTACTGGCATGAACATCTGCACAGCTAATCGCTATGCCCAGGATAGAAGTGGTTGGAACTTCATCATCAATATGGTCAAAAAGGGTTAGTCATGACTCGATCGTAGGACGACGATTTAGCGGCAGTATTGCAGATACGATGGCTGCGAGAAGAGGTAGATGCATTGATGTATTGTGGTAAATATAGGAATACAGAATTATAAGAAGAAATGTCAACTTTAATAATTCAAAGAGATATTAACGCTTTTTCATTAAACAATGCAATGAATTTATTATGTAATTACTTATTCATTATTAATGAGGCTATGTCCCTTTTTCAGCCAACATCAAATTCTGTAAAACTTCAATGCAGGAATTATATTTCATGTACTATGTCCTATCTGTGAAATTTAAACGTTAGCAGTGTCCTAATATATTAATTATGCAAGGAAACCCGTTTACTTGCTAGACATCACTGTCAGACACTATTGAGTGACTAACTGGCTTTTTTTCTTTGTTGGTAATAACAGCCATAAAATGAGCTGTAAAGGGTACATGAGCATTTGTCTACATCAATATCCCACTTCTTGTAATCGCCTGATTGAATCTTTGCGCAGCACAAAACGTACGACCATTCGGTACAATGGTCTGAAAATCAGACTATTACTCACTGACTTGGTAGCACTTAAGTCGATTCGACAACTAATACTTAGTAATAGTCGTTATTTTCCCACTTAAAGACATTTTCTAGCCCCCGGCCCCCTTTTTTTAAAGGGAAGTTTTAAATTAGTATTATCTTTCAAATGCCGTTGGAATTTAACCTTTTTCTTTTTTGGGGCCTGCAAATGGGACATATAGTACCTTTAATATGGCTATTTGTGAGCGAGCGAAGCAAGTAAAATTTTGAATACAGGAATTAATCACTGCAGCATATAGCTAGGTCATAGTTTATATTTTATTCCTAATATATAGAACCATGCATGAAATCTCGTTTGATTTAGCTCTCATGGTTCTCATTTCATGACAATCGATATTTCTATAGGTACCGATAAGCAACGCTTTCACCCTATTTAAAGATACTATGTCCCTTTTGCAGCCAACATCAAATTCCGTAGAACTTTGCAGGAATTATGAATATGTCATGTATGTCCTATCTGTGAAATTTAAACATTAGCAGTGTCCTAATATTCAAATTATGCAAGGAAATCCGTTTACTTGCTAGACTTCACTGTCAGACACTATTGAGTGACTGACTGGCTTTTATTCATCTTTGGTAATAACATACATAAAATGAGCTGTAAAGTGTACTTGAGCATTTTTCTACATCAATAACCCACTTCTTGTAATGGCCAAAATTAAACTGATTGAATCTTTGCGCAGCATAAAACGTCCGACCATTCGGTACAATGGTCTGAAAAATCAGACTATTACTTACTGGCTCTATAGCTCCTAAGTCGATTCGACAACTAATAGTCGTTATTTTCCCACTTTAATAAAGAGATTTTCAAGCCCCCCTTTTTTTTAGCGAAGTTCTAAATTAGTATTGTCTTTCAAATGCCGTTGGAATTTAACCCTTTCATTTTTTTGGCCTGCAAATGGGACATAGTACCTTTAAGTTAGTATGTATTTAGTGTCTGGAATTTTTCTGTAATATAATAGCAGACTTTCCGATATAATTGTTTGATTTTCGAAGTATTTAAATAAAATAGCCCTGCTGAGTGATTTTTCTTCCTTCGTTTCCTTACCTCCATATGTAGACATTGATAAAACAAAACAAACAAAACAAAATGACTCACGTTCTGCATGCAAGGCTCAGCCTCCCACACCTTCCCTTTCTTTGCTCGAACAAGGATCAGATCTCCAGTAGTTGCCTTCCTCGCGATGTAATTATGATAGTCGAAAATACAAACCTCTGCATCGTAGGTACAAATTGTCTTGCTCTTTTCATTCGAATCGTTGTAGGTTTGTTGTTAAATACGGTAAATTTCATGGATTCTCCTGCTTCGATGAGTGACTCATTTTGCCTTTCTCATGCTCCACAGTTACAAAGATTGGTTCCAGTGAGCCGTTTGCTACGATGATATCATCGAATATAATTTTATACCGGTCCATGAAACACTTGATGAGGTATGCTACCGCAACTCCTACCGCAACTCCTCCAGCTATTAAGAGTGCCGTTCTATATGATGAATGTTTATTTCTTGCCGCTGTCGCTGTCAATTCCTTCACTGCTTCAGCCACGGGTTCCATTCCAGAGGATAATGTTTTCACTGCCGCTGTCAATTCCGTCACTTCTTCAGCCATGAGTTCCATTCCAGAGGATAATGTTTCCACTGCCGCTGTCAAATCCTTTACTTCTTTAGCTATTAATGATGAACAATAATTTTCTGTCACTGTCCCTAACGCTGGCATTACCATTGCCAAAGTCTTAAGTCCTTCAACTACCAATTTTGGGCCATTCATTCTAGATCGAGGTGGAGGAATCCTGTGAGTTGATAAACGCACGATATATTATATCGAAAAATCAATGGTTCAATTTTCAGATACAGTGTAGCAGCTTAGATTACCACGAAAAGGTGGACGGTGACGGTACAAAATGTTTTCACTAAGTGATGTAGTCTTGCCCTAATCAGCAGCTCGAAGTTTAATGTGTTATTTGTCACAACTTTATTCACTGGCGTATCGTTTGTCTAACCGTTGAGGAGGGTGGGGCGTCAATGATGACACAGAAGACACATGTCTTACTAGATGGATGTCAAAAGCATTCAAATGAAGTGGAAGGGGAGGGTAATATCATTTTCTTGCACATCGTTTTCCTTTTCCTTCTCCTCCTTGTTCCTCTTATCGCCATTTAGTGGAGCACGTGACCCATGCACCCCATCATATATGTATCAACGAGCGCCGCTGACTTCCTATGTCGACTTACTTGAACCTCATATCCTCTTTCGCAATTTCTCTACTCGTTAGGCTTAGCCCGAACTGGATGTCGCAATACTTAACCGCGAGAGAACTTCGACGTTGTATTGTGTCTATTAAAGCGGAAGTCCACCCTGGTATTAAGTTGGTTTTAATAGAAGCAGAAAAATGAAAGGAACAGGTCAGTGAAAGTTATGAAAAAATTCCGATCCAAAATAAAGTTGCAATCAGTCAAACACGAATTGGCAACTCTGTGACGTATATTGCGAGCTCCTCTCCCATTTGCTCTTGCCTCTGTACTAAAAAAAAAAATCAGAAATTTCGATTTTCCTCACAAATTTGTTCAATCATTCATACACCCGAAATATAATAATTGCAAATATGTTTCTTTACAACCCCTGTATGGAAAAACCTATTCCGTCTTCTGAAACGAAGAAAATGAAAGCTAATGAAATGTTATGTACAGAGCATAGCTTTCTTATTTTAAATCAGAATTCGCTCAAACTTACACCGACCTGATCGTCTCATTTTCTTCTTCTATCAAAACAAACTTAATATCAGGGTGGTTTTCCTCTTTAATTACGAAAATCATATCTCCCTTCTCAAATTTTTCTTAAACTGTCTGTTCGTGTTGAAAGTGAGTTATTCTGGGTATGGAGTTGTCGTTTTGTTTACTTGTACATGTATATAGAGGATGATTTATTTTTTTTTTGCATTTTATTATATTTTTCCAACACCAAATGATACAAATGAAGATTTACAAGCAATTTAACTCAACAGGAAGATAATGTCACCAAACGGACTGCCTAATCTGCAAAAAATAAATAGATGTGTTATGGTACAGTACAAGTCTCCGGACTGTGAACCACAAGGTACGGGGTTCGAATCCCTGCCCCAACTCTAACGTCCTTTGACAAGACGTTAATCTTCATTTGCAACACAGGTGGGATCTTTCCTCGAAATGCACTTTGCGCTGATAACGGGTGCCGGAGCTAAAAATAGGGTAATAATATCAAAAGCTCTCGGTAGCGCATAAGGACGTTGTAATATGTATTATGCGCTATACAAGAACGGAATTATGTTAATATTATACGCCAAACAACTTGCAACACTTGGTTAAAAAACTCACTTAACGAAATTGTCACCAAGCAAATTCCCCACAAGCTCCTCAAAGGACAAATGCGAGCACCGTGGTTTACAAGCAAATTGAAACGTCTCTGCAGTAAAAAAAAAAAAAGAAGAAGTTTTACAGGCGTGCCAAGAAAAGGGGTGAGAAAGTGGACTGGGGAAAATTCACCAGAGTACGCAAGCAAGTTGATCGTTCCATCGGGAGTAGACATAGAACACATGTTTCTTCTATTTTGGAAAATGGCCACCCTAAAGATTTTTTGAGATATGTGAAATCAAGAAGAACTGATAACACTGGAGTTCAGCCGCTGAAAGCTAACAACCAGCTGTCCACAAATAATTACAATTAGGATAAAGCCGAAGCCCTTGCCAACCAATTGCAGAGTTTCTTCACACGTGAGGATATCGCTCCGTCGTCATTTCCAGATCTTCCTCCAAGTACATTCCCTGACATGCCGCCCATCACAGTTGACGTTGAAGGTGTCAAGAAACTCATTCTCAATATAAACACAGCCAAAGCAATTGGACCAGACCAAATCCAAAATCAAGCCTTAAAGATCACAGCAGAGGAGATTGCTCCCATATACTACAGTATCTACCAGCAGTCATTGGACATGGGAGATCTCGCCCTACATTGGAGAAAGGCGAATATCATCCCGTTGTTTAAATTGGGTGCTACTACTAACCCTGCAAACTACCGTACCGTAGGCCTATCCTTGACGTGCACATGCTGTAAGTTATTAGAGGACAGACATCATAGACAGTAACCTCATGCGACACTCCTTCAGGAAACACAGATCGTGTGAATCTCAGCTCATCCTCACAACAATGACCTCCAAGAACTTAGACAACAATATCACCACGGACATGGCAGTGCTTGATTTTTCAAAGGCTTCTGATGTCATCCCGCACCAACGTCTTATGAAATTAGACTATTATGGTATTCGCTCAAATAATAAGAGATGGATATCTAGTTTCCTGACAAAGAGACAACGTGTCTGTGTAAATGGACAATGTTCCATGTGGTTACCAGTCCTTAGTGGCACTCCACAGGGCACCGTGTTAGGCCCTCACCAATTCCTACTCCACATCAATGACATTCATGAAAAGGTTACTAGTACAACAAGAATATTCGCCGATGATTGTCTGCTTTACCGTCCCATCAAATCTGCAGAAGATAAGAAAGCTCTTCAACAAGATCTAGATACTATGGCCCAGTGGTCCAAGACTGGGGCATGCATTTCAATCCCACTAAATGCAAAACCATGTGTGTTACAAGAAAGAGAACGCCGGGTACTACATCCTACAAAATCCTTGATGTTACCCTAGAGGAAACGAACCAGACCCTGTATCTTGGCATCAATATCCAGAAAGACTTACGCTGGAATAGCCAGACTTATTACGCAACCGGTAAAGCCTCACGTGTCCTTAACTTCCTAAGGCGCAATTTCCATCACTGCTCATCCACTGCTAAAGAAAAAGACATCGACTACCAATCTTACACCAACCCTAAGCCAGACAGACGTAGACGAGGACACTCCAACCAATTTGTAATTCGCCAGACCAACACGGACGTCTATGCCAACTCATTTTTTTCCAAGGACTGTAAAGACATGGAACAAACTACAACAAGCAACTATCGACCAAACCTCTTCTTTGGAGTATTTAGGAGGAAATGAATCCAAGATCCAAGAACATAATATAACAGTTCCTTTTGAAATGTAGTCGCACCATCGGAGCCGCACATTCGCTTGAACTTACTGATAAGTCGTCTTTTTTTTAGGTAGAAGGGCCTATATTTAACACACAGTTAAAGGCAGATGGTCGTGAGTTCCTATGTGCAAAAGGTCGTAATTCGCTGAATCCAGACTTGGTGGAAATACCATTTATGGGTGTACAAGTCTGCACACACCAAATCCGAAGACCAATCAAGAAATACCGCGCGTCTCTTGAGAGTCTTCGGGTCACGCAATTGTCATGTAAGGATTTTCCCACATGCGGAAAAGACAGAGCATATAACACAGATATGCCAACTTTTACGTTCAGCTTCCAGGGAGGATTCATTTAGAAATCAGGATGTTTATATCAATTACATACAGCATAATAGGAATAACCTTTCAAAAATCAGGGTGGCATTAAAGGTACTATGTCCCATTTGCATGCCAAAAAATGAAAAGGTTAAATTCCAACGCCATTTGAAAGATAATACTAATTTAGAACTTCCCTAAAAAAAAAAGGGGGGGGGGCTTGAAAATGTCTTTTAGTGGGAAAATAACGACTATTAGTTGTCGAATCGACTTCAGTGCTACCAAGTCAGTAAGAAATAGTCTGATTTTCAGAACATTGTACCGAATGGTCGTACGTTTTGTGCTGCGCAAAGATTCAATCAGTTTAATTTTGGCCATTACAAGAAGTGGGTTATTGATGTAGACAAATGCTCATGTACCCTTTACAGCTCATGTTATGTATGTCATTATAACCAAAGAAAACAAAAGCCAGTCAGTCACTCAAGTGTCTGAAAGTGAAGTCTAGCAACTAAACGGGTTCCCTTGTATAATTTGAATATTAGGACACTGTTAACGTTTAAATTTCACAGACAGGACATACATGACATATTCATAATTCCTGCAAAGTTCTACAGAATTTGATGTTGGCTGCAAAAGGGACATAGTATCTTTAAAATTTGTGAGGAATGACGTATACACAATTTAAAAATTCAGGGAGCCTCTGTGAAAATCAGGGAGTGTTGGCATCTCTAATAACACAAAGCTTGTTGGTCATAAAACTGAAGAAGTATCAACAACATTTTATTGGGTAAACACCCGAACGGTGTCGAATCCCCGTAAGCGCCCAATCCTACGTGTCTTTTAATAGCACCCTTCTGACTTTGAACAGATGAAGTATAATCGCACACTTTTAACAATAGTAGACTTAGAATTAAAATGAATGAGAATAGAAGTACGTAACTTACGATATACGTAACTAACAAACTAAGTAACTATTACTTACTTTATCTTTAAATAGATACCTACATAAATGCATGCATAAATAATAATAATAATAATATTGGTTTCTTATACAGCGCACGTATCGACCTTGCAAGGTCCTCAAGGCGCTCAACATTACCCGGCTATGCTAGGCTGCCGATTTCAGCGCTCACAGCATTCAAGGAAATCCTTCCTACCGGTACCCATTTAAAACCTGGGTGAAGAGGTGCAAGTGTAGATTGATATCTTGCAAAGGACATTAGTGCGACGGCGGGACTCGAACCGCGGACCCTGTGATCCACAGTCTGACGACTTATCCACTATCAACTTATTTACAGTACATGGATAGAACTAGTTAAAATGTATATACAGGGGGGGAAATGAAGTAATACGGAATATTGAGAGATATACATCTTTACGACAAGAGAGTTTTATATTAGTAGTAGTAGTAGTCGCTCTAAACAGAGCGAATTTATTTTCATTTCTTACCACATAATAAAAACAATGACAGACAATAATAAACGTAATGATATAACAGAAATTAGCATTGAAATATCTTTGACATTGTTTTTTAGTCTTGTAATGCAAATTTATTTGGTTACAGGAAATGAAAAAAGGCCAAAGTCAATTTCCTTTTCTGCAATTGTATACGTTTATTACGACAACGTACCAAAGGTACACGTACAAGTACGACAAACAAAATTAATGTACCACTATGTTTCTTTCTTGTTTCTTACACATAGAGGGCGCTTTTACAATTTGTGGGGAATACTGCCGAAGGATAATTTGCAAAAGTAAAACTACGAAGAAGCAATTGGACATCTGGGGAAGGCAAGTGATAGATGGATAATGAAATCGCGCATATTTGAAATATATACATTTTCAACTTCGTACGGGAGTGAGCACTTGAAAATGATCATAGGAAAATTAAATTGTGATAGCAAGCAAGAAAAACACCCACAACATACACATGTTATATTGTGCTACTCAAACTCTGAAAACAGTCTTAAAACACATGAAGTTTCAAATTTTACAAGCAGTGATATGTGATGGTACCTCTATGTTTTATTCGGATTCCAAACGCCCTCTATGTCAAGAATTGCACAGCAGCTATTCATAATGAAAGCTATATTTCTTTCCACGTATGCATTACTATACGTAACCGTTATTATGTAAAACAGTGATATCTCCATAATTCAATTATCTTTTTCATTCCAAATCATGGTACATGTTTAAAATATGATAGAGACATGCAAATATTCTCCTGGACCAGCAGAAGAAGCAAATGTTCCACTATGTTTCTTTCTTGTGTCTTACACATAGAGGGCGCTTTTACAATTTGTGGGAATACTTCCGAAGGATAATTTGCAAAAGTAAAACTACGAAGAAGCAATTAGACATCTGGGAGGACAATTGATAGAGGGATAAGGAAATCGCGCATATTTGAAATATATACATTTTCGACTTTGCTGGGAAGTGGGCACTTAAAAGATCATAGGAAAATTAAATCGTGATAGCGAGCAAGAAAAACACCCACAACATACACATTTTGTATTGTGCTATTCAAACTCTAATTACAGACTTACAACACAGGCAGTTTCAAATTTTACAAGCATTGATTTGTGATGGTATCTCTATTTTTATTCGAAATGCAAACGCCCTCTATGTCAAGAATTGCACAACAGCTATTCATGATAAAAGCTTTCGTTCTTTTCATGTATGCATTACTATACATAACACAATATTATGTAGCGTGCATTTTGGGGAAAGTTTGGGAGAAAGAGAGAGAATTTCATGATTTAATACACACAATGGTATTTGGAAACTGATAAAGACAAATATATGTATAGAGAGAGATAGAGAGAGAAAGGTTATCATAATGCATACACATGATCACCTCACACCTTCAATAGGTGTAACGCCATGGTTGAACAGGCCACTGATTTCTCATAAATTTTCTAGTATTTTAGTATGCGCTTATACATCTTACACAAATACAACATAGCATTCATCTATAGCAGTAGTTACAGATAGAGTTTCTGAATTTTACATTAATGTACACGCACATACACAACTAAACAAAATCATCAAATAACAACAGCAAAAAATATCCCACAGGATACAAGTAAGATGATTAAAAAAAGAGAATATAATAATACAAATTATCATAATACAACAAAATCTCTAAATAGCTTGTTTTCATGAAACTTGTTTCTTTAGACTTGTTCATGAAGATGTCGGATATAAGATATTAGGAATTCATAATACTTTCCAGTACCAACTCCTGTTTAGAGGTGTTAAAATAAATTTAAGTGACAATGCTTAATTTAATCAGATAAGTTGAGATTGAAAATGACCAAAATGTAATGATAGTTTCAATTCTAGAATATCCTAAACGAAAAAGTGAATATTAGAGTGCAATATTCTAAAGAAAGTAAGACTATATTCCCAGCTTTCAAAGTTACGAATCCTTTGCATAGGATGAGGGTGAAAATGTTTTCACGAAAAGAACATAATTTATATATGTATACAACATCAGGCAAGGAACACAATAGCATCACAATGCAAAGGAGTGATGTCACAATACAAAAGCATGATGTCACAAAACAAAGGAGTGATGTCACTGACACTGTTCCCAGGTACCAATGAGGTTTGACATCACAATGGAAAAGAGTAACATCACAATGCCACACACGGTTGCTAATGCTAATTTATTTCCACTCGTGTTATTGCATCTATTTGAAAGTATGAGAACTCCTTCCTTAAAGGATATTATGCGCGTGGAAGACTAGGCCTGGTTGTTTGCCTGTCTTCTTAGCTTCTGAGCAAAATAAACCAACAAAACAAGTAAATAAATGAATAAGAAAGAAAACAGAGCAATAAGTTTGACAACAACAAAAACGTAGAACTATTATGATGTGCATTTATTTAATCAGATTTCTAAACATAGTCTAATGTATTTGATTTAATTTGGTCATATCATATTGTTTAACGAGAAACTTGTGGTAATAATAATAATCTGTATTTTATAGAGCGCTTTATACCAAATACCGTCTCTAAGCGCTTTACAGATATTATTACTCCGGTCATCGGATTCATTCATGCACGATGTGAATGAATCCGATGAATCCGATGACCAAATTAAATCAAGTACATTAGACTATGTTTAGAAATCTGATTAAATGCACGATGTGCATGATATCTACTCCCTGGGGAGTATTCCTACCCTTTGGTCATCCTGAAGGCATATTGAAAAAGCACAAAGGCTTTCGTCATCCTAGGTCACCATTTCTCTCCTGGGTATGCAGTGGCAAATGTAGATTAATGCCTCGCCAAAGGACATTAGTGCCGTGTCGGGGATCGAACCCACGACCTTTGCATTTCAAGACAAGTGCTTAAACTACTCGACTACGACACCTCTACAATACTTAATCCTAACCTAGCTAACTCTGAACTTTATTTTGATCCCAATTGCAACCTTAACCCTTGTAACTTTGACGAATTAAAACCCGGAACAATTGTCGCTGGAAAGATGTTATTTATAATTATTATGTTGTTTTGCAACACAATGGCTTTGCAAATTTTACTCTTTGACGACCCTTTTAACACTGGTATAATTATGAAGATACATATAAAATGTTTGAAATATATACATCGACTCTAGTAAATGCAATTCATAAAATACTCAAATTCATGTACACTATAAGGTCGGGATGTTATCGTTAATGAATAAGACAATACAGCTTGGAAATTATGCATGTCAATCGATTTTCCGAATAGATATGTTACTAAGTTTATACATACTTCTTGAAGAAAATTGTCTTTTAACAAGTGAAAATATTGCTAGAGGCTTGAACAACAAAGCAAGAACTAATTTATGCAAAGTGAATTCTATCAATAGAGATGAGCGGGTGAATCGAATAGTTGATAACCAAGGGCTCGGGAGAGATACATGCATAACTTGAACGGTGAATTGCCGTTTGGTCTACAACCAGCGTGTTTACTTTCCATATGGTCTCATAATCATTTCGTCTACGTAACATTTGGTCTAATGACCATTTGGGGTAATAATCATTTGGTCTAATTTCCATTAGGTCTAATCTCCAATAAGTTTACTACCCATTTGGTCTTTCACTCCTGTGGTCATTTGCCAGTTGGATTAATTCCCTATTTGTCTAATCCATATTGTTTGTGTACTATCCATACGGTCTAATAATCATTTAATCATAAATAAAAGCAATAATTTAATGATTATTAGACCTTATATGTATGGTAGACGAAATGGGCATTAGACAAACTAGGACTTAGACAGACAGGCAATTAGACCAAATGAGTGATGAACTAAATGGGTAGTAGACTTATTGCATGGAGATTAAGCCAATGTAAATTAGACCAAATGACTATTAGCCCAAATGGTCATTAACCAAATGATAAGTAGACGATACGATTATTGGACCATGTGGATAGTAGACTGTGTGTGCCTCGCACATTATAATTCTGACGAAAGTCAACTGTTGAACTCCACTGCTTGTCCCATTAGTCTACTGAAGCATTCAAACGGTTAAGGAAGACGATTTATGGATATCACATCAAATCTGAAATTCGGTAGCCGAGATGGGAGGCTGGACGTCTAGAGTGCCACTAGTCAATTGTAGGAAGATGTATACTCCTTTAAAGGGACTGTCAGAAGTTGATGACTCTAATAAATCTTCTCCTAAGATGCGAAGAATTCACTCACAAAATCCTGCCGTTTCTGTTGAAAGTCAATGACATGAAAAGTAACAAACACAAACAAATAAACATTAAAGCCTATCTGTACTACAGGTGTAGTTTGGCCAGGAGGGATTAAACCTCCCTGCATGGTCACTGACAGGTGGTTATCTCATCAAATCAGCTCTCAATTAACATGAGAAAAAGGGGACCAACGGTCACCGCTTGTTTGCTATATAGAGGGCGCAAGTACCTATAAGTAGTGCAGTGAGGCTTTAATACAATAATAATTTTAGTTGAAATCACTATTTGATACTGATAAGCAAATATATATATATATATATATATATATATATATATATTGCGGCTTTGATTGGTCAAAGTAAACAAAACTGTAATAAATCTTCAGATTAAAGCTACATTTTCGTATTTGGAAAGATTAAAGGAATACAGAAATATAAGAAGAAATATCAACTTAAATAATTCAAAGAAATTTCACCACCCTTTCATTTTACTAGGCAATTTATTGATTATGTAGTTAATTATTCATTATTTAGTTTGTATGTATTTAGTAATTTCTTTATTCTAATCTGGAATTGTTCTCTAATATGATAGCAGGCCTTCTGAAATAATTGTTTGATGATCGAAGTATGGGTGGGCTTCCTTTAAAGACAGCCCTGCTAAGTGATTTTTTCCTTCTTTTTCTTTTACCGTCTTGTGTAAACATAAATGAAACAAAATAAACAAAACAAAATGACTCACGTTTTGCATGCAAGGCTCTGCAGCCTCCCACACCTTCCATTTCTTGGCTCGAACAAGGATCAGATCACCAGTAATTGCCTTCCTCGCTTTCGATAGTCGTAATCACAAACCTCTGAATCGTAGGTACTTTCCGTGCACTTTTTCACTCTTATTGTTACTGGTATGTTGTTAGATACGGTAAATTTCAAAGATTCTCCAGCTTCGATGAGGGAATGATTTTTTCCTTCGGGAAGTTTGGCGTGCTCGACGGTAACAAAGATGGCATGCTCTGTGCCGTTTGCGACGATGATATGCTCGTCCATGAAACGCTTGAAGAGGACTACCATTGAACCGATAGCTGCGGCTGCCGTAAAACCTCCAGCTATTAAGAGTGCCATTCTTAGAAAATCCTTTTAAGTTGATAAACGCACGATATATTATATCGAAAAATGTATGGTTCAATGTTAAGATAGCAGCTCAGATTACAACGAAAAGTTGGACGATGAAGGTAGCAAATGTTTTCACTAATCATCAGCTCGAAGTTTAATGTGTTATTTTATCACAACATTAGTCACTGGCGTATTGTTGGTCTAGCCGCAGATGATATGGGGGGGCGTCATGATGCCATGGACGTCAGCTGTCTTACTAGATGGATGTTCAAAGCAAGTAAATGAAGGGGAAGGTGTTATGATTTTGTTCACATTGTTTCAATGTTCCCTCTCCTTCTTTTTCCTCTTCTCGCCATTTAGTGGGGCATGCATGTGCCCCATGCATGCACCCCGCCAGATATGTACTAACGAACGCAGCTGACTTCCTATGTCGACAAACTGGAACCTCATAATCGTATTTCGCAATTTCTCTTCTCGTTATCTCATCCAGAACTGTATTTCGTAATACTTTAACCACGAGGGAATTCTGTTAAAGGGAAAGTCTACTCTGATGCTAAGTGGGTTTTAAACTCATAGAAGCAGAACAATGAGAGGAACAGGTCAGTGAAAGTCATGAGAATATTTCGATTCAAATTAAGAAAGTTTACTTTTGAAGTTGCGATCAGTCAAACACAAATTGGCAACTCTGTGACGTATATTGCGAGCTCCTCTTCCATTTGCTCTGGACTCGATCTGTACCCCCCAAAATCAGAAATTTAGATTTTCCATCACAAATTTTGTTCAATCATGCATGCACCTGAAATATAATAATAGCAAATATGTTTCTGTACAACCCCTATATGGAAAAATATATATTCTGTCATCTGTAACGAATTAAATGAAAGCTAATGAAATGTTATGTACAGAGCATAGTTTTGTTATTTTTAATCAGAATTCGCTCAAACTAACACTGACATGTTCGTTTCATTATACTCCTTCTATCAGGGTGGACTTCCCCTTTACTTACGAAAAACATATTTTTCTTCTCAAATTTTCCTTAACATTTCTGTTTGCATTGAAAGTGAGTTATTCTTGGTCTGGAGTCTTCCTTGAATAATCTCTTTGTTTACTTTTAGGTAGAGAATTATTTTTTTGTTAAATGTAATTAGAGTCTTTGGGTGATGCAAGTGTCATTTAAGGACTTTCTCCTTATGCGGAAAAGACAGAGCATTACATAAAGCTTGTTGGTCAGAAAACTGAAGAAAAACCGGTGATTAACAACACCTGTTATTGGGTAAACACCCGAACGGTGTCAAAATCCCCATGAGAGCCCACTCCTGAATTTTAACAGATGAAGTATAGTCGCACTCTTTTAACAAGAGTAAACATTTCAGACTTAAAATGAATAAGAATAAAAGTAAGTTAAGTACGTAACTTACGAATAAGTAACTAGGCCTACAGCGTATCCACGCACAAAAAATTATCCCGAAACTCTATCAAGAAAAGTCGTATAAAGAATCATCGTATAGCAAACACAGCGTCCACACACAAGAAACGTCGTATAAAGAATCATCGTATAGCGAACAGGGCGTCCACACACACAAGAACAAGTATTCCCGAAACTCTACAGCGAAACGTCGTATATAGGTGCGCAGTTTGCTACTGCGGTCATGAAACGGAAGCGGAAATGAGCGGGTCAGGTCTCCTTTCGCGCGCGGTCACGTTAAGCCCCGCCCAATACCGTTCTTGTTCGACCTTACGTCCACACACGAAACATTCTGTGATACTTTATCAAGTTCTAGTTCGAAACGATGCCCATACCCTAGTTTCGTTATACGACGTTTGTTTATACGACGTATCGTTATTAGCAAGCGTACACACACACACACACACACACACCCACACACACACACACACACGCAGACACACACACACAATTTTACCGTATGGCTATCCCGAAACGGTACAGCTAAACCGTTTCGGGATAGCTATACGATGAATTTGTGTTGTGTGGACACGGGGTATTAGAACTAACTATTACTAAGTTAAACTTTAAATAAAAAAATACCTACATATTAAATACATGGATAAATATCGACATGAATAGAAATAGTTGAAATACATATATATATACAGGGGGAGATCAGTATACATCTTTACGAGAGAGTTTCATAATAAAGACACACGCCAGTTTCCTTTTCTGCAATTGTATACGTTTATTACGACAACGTAACAAAGGTACATGTACCAGTGGCGGATCAGGAGGGGGCCCCCTCCCTAGAAAAAAACATGTAAAAACACCCTTTTGGGAAAAAAAGAAGATGGGCCCTCCTGGCGCTCAAGGGTGGTGAAATTTTTTTCAATTTTGAAGGCAAAAAAATTTGCTCACTACCCCACTGAGCGGAAAATCGGCCGGCACGGTTTTCAAATTTTCGCACGAAGTGGGCCCTTTTTTCGGCCCCCTCCCTTGCCGCCGGCTGGATCCGCCCCTGACATGTACATTTACGACAAACACAAATTCATATACCACTATGTTTCTTTCTTGTTTCTTTAGCATAGAGGGCGCTTTTTACATGTTGTGGGCAGAGCCATCTATACACATCTATATAGATGGCTCTGGCTGTGGGGAATACTGCCGAAGGATAAGTTTGTAAAAGTAAAACTATAAAGAAGGAAATGGACATCTAGGGATCGAGGGCAATTGATAGAGGGATAAGAAAATCGCGCATATTTGAAATATATACATTTTCAACTTAGCAGGGAAGTGGGCACTTAAAAAAGATCATAGGAAAATTAAATTGTGATAGCGAGCAAGAAAAACACCCACAACATTAACATTTTATATTGTGCTACTCAAACTCTAATTACAGTCTTAAAACACAGGCAGTTTCAAATTTTACAAGCAGTGATATGTGATGGTACCTCTATTTTTTATTCGGATTCCAAACGCCCTCTATGTCAAGAATTGCACAGCAGCTATTCATAATGAAAGCTTTATTTCTTTTCATATATGCATTACTATACATAACACAATATTATGTAAAACAGTGATATCTCCACAATTCAATTATCTTTTCATTCCAAATCATGGTACATGTTTAAAATATGATAGAGACATGCAAATATTCTCCAGCAGAAGAAACACAAAATAAGAGAAAAAGGGGGAGCACAATAAACAGGGTCTTTCAAACATATATGTAACAAGAATTTACCTCACAAAATTGGAGATCATGTTTATAATGAGAATAGACTAAATGTACAATATAATGAATTTCTCTTAAAAATGAATATATAAATAGCATATCATAATTTGACAATATAGGCTACAACATCAATGGAAGAATAGTTTATTTATAATCGCTTGCTTCATTAGTTTACAAGAACTGTTCACTAGGCAGCTAACCATTCACGGAGATTCAACTAAAGAAGGCAATGGGGACATGCCAATGCACACTCTATGGGCATGTTCCAACGGCAGATAGTGTGTTAATAATCACCATGACAGGGTTGTGTCCAACCCTAAAAACAATTACACTTTGAACAATTTCTAAAATCCCCCTTGATGCTCTCGTAGTATGCATTTGGGGGAAGTTTGGGAGAGAAAGAGAATGTCATGATCTAATCATGGACCTACTATGATCTAATACACACAACCATATTTGGAAACTGACAGATACATAGAAAGAGAGAGAGAGAGAGAGAAATGGAAATAAATGTTATGATATGCCATACACACCCATAGGAAAGAAATGAGCCTGCCGCATACTCCTGCGGCAGACCTTCCGCAGATCTGCAGCAGACCTGCTGCAGACAGTTATCTTTTTCACATGCAAATTAGTTTTGCCGCAGACTTTCCGCACCCTTGCCGCATACTCTTTTAGTATGATGAAGAGTCTGCGACAGGTCTGCCGCAGACTCTTCATCATGGATATTCATAGAAAAGGCTATGACAAAGAGTCTGTGGCAGCCCTGTCGCAGACTCTTCATTATGAATATTCATATCCCATATAGACCTGCTGCAGACTTTCCGCATACTCTTTCATGTCCACCCCAGTGGAAGTGGCAATTATTAAAGTATGCAGTCTGGCAGGAAGGCTGCTGGAGAGCCATGGCATGCATTGCATCATTAAATTCTAGCACCTTGAAGTAGAAACAGGCAGAACTGCTTCAAAAATTCTACAAATGTAGGTTTAGCACAATGCAGAAGTAGAGGTACAGGTAGAAATACAATGACTGCATACACATATAGTCCAGAGTAGAGTCACAGATCCATGCTACTGTGCACACATTAGACAAGACTTACAACAAAAAAGTGAGTTAGTGGGGCTGAAGATAAGATTACATGGCACAACTAAAGAGTTTGAAACAGCTAGTCCGTTAATTCCTCAGTCTCCTCGTTATGGAACAAATTCCTCTCATGGTACCAGTTAGAACTTGAAGCAAATTACATATTGTTTGGTTTGACAGAAGCTAAAAAGACAAATAAAAGTGCCTATATAACACAGGAATTTACCACCTCATGGTATCGTTAGTTGCATGGTCCTCCAAAATAGCCACCTATAGCGTTGCCGCAGACTGTATAATTTCCCACTTTTCTGTGGCAGATCTGCCGCAGACTGTTCCTGTGGCATACTGGTATGCGGTAAGTTTGGAGCAAAGTATCGATTCTGCCGCAGATCTGCCGCAGACTGTTCCTGCGGCATACTGGTATGCGGCGAGTCTTGAGCGAAGTTTCGTTCTGCCGCAGATCTGCCGCAGACTGTTCCTGCGGCATACTGGTATGCGGCAAGTCTGCAACAAAATTTCTTTCTGCCGCATACTTCGGCATACTCTTTGCCGCAGACTTACAGTCTGCCGCAGGTCTGCGGCATATTTTTTTACTTTCCTATGGGCACATTATACATCTTATACCTTCAATAGATGAAACACCATGGTTGAACAGGGCACTGATTTGGGCATAAATGTTCTAGTATTTTAGCATGCACTTATTATAATACATCCTACACAAATACAACATAGCATCCATTTAAAGCATTAGTTACAGATAAAGTTTCTGAAGTTTACATAAATGTACAAGCACATACACAACTGAGCAAAATCATCAAAGAAAAAAATATATCCCATAGGATAGAAGTATGATGATTAAAAAAGAATATTATCATGAAATTATGATAATACCAAAAAAAAATCGCTATATAGTTTGTTTTCATGAAACTGGTTTCTTCAGACTATTTCATGATGATGTTGGATATTAGATCAGAATACTTTCCAGTACCATCTCCTGTTTAAAGGTGTTAAAACAAAGTTAAGTGACGATGCTTAATTTAATCAGGTACGTTGAGATTGAAAAGGCACAAAATTTAATGATAGTTTCAATTCTAGAATATCATATTAAAAAAGTGAATAAGTGTAATATTCTAAAGAAACTAAAAAGAAACTATATTCCCTGCTTTCAAATTTACGAACATTTGCATAGGATGAGGGTGAAAATATATTCACGAAAAGAACATAATTTACACATGTATACAACATAAGGCAAGGAACACAATGACATCAACATGAACAGGAGTGATGTCACAATACACAAGCAAGATGTCACAATACAAAGGAGTGATGTCACTGTTCCCAGGTCCAAATATTGAGGTGTGATATCACAATGCAAAATAGCGACTTCACAATGCAAGAGAGTGACATCTATTCAAAGGGGCAACATCACAATGGAAAAGGGTAACATTACAATGCACACGATTGCTAATGCTAATTTATTCCCACTCTTGTAACTACATCTATTTGAAAGTATGAGAACTCCTCCCTTAAAGGATATTATGCGCGTTGAAGACTAAGCCTGGTTGTTTGCTTGTTTTCTTGGCTTCAAAGCAAAATAAACCAACAAAACAAGTAAATAAATGAATAAGAAAGAAAACAGAGCAATAAGTTCAACAACAACAAAAACATGGAACTATATAATCTGCATTTATTTAATCAGATTTCTAAACATACTAATGTATTCGATTGAATTTGGTCATATTATAATCTTTAACGAGAAACTTGTGGTATAAATTTAACGCCCCCGACCCCTCGGCAGCGGCGGTTCAACGTTTTGGGGGTTTGTTTTTGTTAAGGTCTGTTAATTCAGTCGGAGAGCAACATCTCACCACGGCCGAGGTGGGGTTGTTAGTTAAAACCACAAGACCACGACATAAATTAATACAAATTTAAACAGTTTCAATTACAATTTCACTGGGTTGTTTATTCGAGAAAAGGTTACGGGTTCTTGCTTGTTAAGTGTTTATCCCTATGGTACTTATTATTTACTTAATTACTTGAGCTCGTTTACCCATCCACATCAACATTCACTCACTTAAGATATATTTATTAGTAGGAGAGGGAGGGGAAAGGGAAAAGAGGTTATTTAAATCAATCGGACTTTTAGAGTCTTTAGTTCATAAATTGTCTTTAAGAGTTTATAGGCCTTTTTAATCGGGGACGGTTTGACTTAGCTCTTTCTTGATCCGGTGTCGCGACTCGTCGCACTTGGTGTCGGGGCGTAGCAGACTTGAAATTCCTCTCGAGGTCCTAATGGGGCGTCGGAGGGTCTTAAATGTGTGTGCTCGTCTCCGGTCCCAGTTACGTCGAATCAGTGACTTTTCTCCAATAAGAACACAAATCAGCGGTCTCCTTTGTCCCTTCCCGTAATTCTAGGGTGGATGTGTTCTCTTTTTCGATATTGCCGTTAGTTTATGACTTACAGTCCCGATGCTCTCCTTACTTGAGAATAATGAAGTGTAGTATTATGTAGTTTCAGTCCTTTGCTAATTCAACTATATAGTCGGAAAACAGACGACACAAAGTGACATCTCAGGGACTTCCAAAACTTTCCGAGGACGAAGCTTCAATTAACAAAAGTTGGGCTCTCCAAATGTCCATGGTGACGGGGATACAATTAGGGAAGAGGGAGAGGGGGTGGCAAAAGCTGGGGTTCCAGGGATGCAAGTGCTACAGGGCAGGGAGGATTGGGTCTTTTTATACTAAATTAGCAAACCGTCCAGCTGTCTAGCTCGCACCTCGAGTCCAACAAATTCCTTATTATTTTCCTTTGTTTTCCCATCCCATAATACTTTTTGGTCACCTGATCCACAACCACTGTCGACTTCTTAATGGACAGGGCAAGAACTTCTTTCATTGGTCTAAACTTTCTAACCCAAAACTCTAACAAACTTTGTATCTGTTTTTATTTCTGATTGGTCAAATAAAGGGGCAGTCCTTATACTATTCAGCGTGGGTATGCTGGATTCACTCGTTGGAATATTCTCGAGATACCAGTGACAGCTCAGGCTTTAGAGTATCAATTAACTACCAATACAACGACTCTGTTATCATTCACCATTTTCACAAACACATAGCTAAATTCTATCAAAAACAAATCTGTTGTCCAAGGTACTTTTATCATTCTTAACCCCACTCGACCTATCGCCCTACTCTTTTTCCCTTCACCTACATAATCTATCTCCAAGCCATTTATTTATCAATCAACTATCCCCTAGGACTCATATTCCTTTTAACTCGGCTACTTTCAATTTCAAGGGCTACTCAGCATGTTCACACTCGTCTTTAATCCCAGTGTATTCCACCATGCTACATAAAGATAAACCAGTATTAAAGATACTATGTTTCTTTTGCAGCCAACATCAAATTCCGTAGAACTTTGCAGGAATTATGAATATGTCATGTATGTCCTATCTGTGAAATTTAAACGTTAGCAGTGTCCTAGTATTCAAATTATGCAAGGAAACCCGTTCACTTTCTAGACTTTACTGTCAGACCCTATTGTGTGACTAACTGACTTCTTTTTTTCTTTGGTAATAACATACATAAAATGAGCTGTAAAGGGTACATGAGCATTTGTCTACATCAATAACCCACTTCTTGTAATGGTCAAAATTAAACTGATTGAATCTTTGCGCAGCACAAAAGGTACGACCATTCTGTACAATGGTCTTAAAATCAGACCATTACTGACTGTATTTGTAGCACTTAAGTCGATTCGACAACTATTAATAGTCGTTATTTTCCCACTTAAAGATATTTTCAAGCCCCCTTTTTTAGGGAAGTTCTAAATTAGTATTATCTTTCAAATGCCGTTGGAATTTAACCTTTTCATTTTGGGGCCTGCAAATAGGACATAGTACCTTTAAAATTTTGCAAGAAATAAAGAACGTAAATATTATTAATTTTCAGAAATAAAATCACAGAGTGCCATTGTCATGATTGCCAAGTAAATGGTTTCATTACAATAACACTGTATACACGCTGTAAGAGTGAGAAAAGTAACGATTGATTCTGTGGTGGTTGTACGACAATTATTGCTCCTGCAACAATTGGTTGCTCCGCGTCAATATCTTACGCCACACGATTTGTTATCTTCAACACCGGACCCAATACAAAATTAATTGTACCCCGGACAAAATACAAAAACATTTATATCAGTATAATTCCCAATTTGTCTAATGCATATTTTTGGTCTAGTATCCATATGGTCTAATAATCATTTAATCATAAATAATAACAAAAAAATCTAACGATTATTAGACCTTATGAATGCTAGACGAAATTGGCATTAGATAAACTGGCAATTAGACTGACTGGCAATTAGACCAAATGAGTCATGAAATTAATGGGTAGTAGACTTATTGGAGATTATACCAAATGGAAATTAGACCAAATGACTATTAGCCTAACTGGTCATTATACCTATTGATAAGTAGACGAAATGATTATTGGCCCATGTGTATAGTAGACTGGCTGGGTGTAGACCATATTTGAATATACCAATTGGGTAGTAGACGAACTAGTTGTAGACCAAACGGCTATAACCAATTGGTATAATTCAATGGCAAACATATTGGTGAGATCTCTTTTCGAATGCCATCAAAACTATTCTTTATTAAACTCGTTATTAGGTTTGAATAGAATCTCTATAGATTACAACATTAGAAAGAGATAAAGGTCTGTATTTGCCTCGTACATTGTTCTTGTGACGAAATTCAACTGTTGAACTCCATTGCTTGTTCCATTAGTCTACTGAAGCATTCAAACGGTTAAGGAAGGCGATTTATGCATATTATATCAAAATTGAAATTCGGTAGCCGAGATTGGGAGGCTGGACGTCTCTAGGAGCTGATTGTCAATTGTAGGAAGATGTATACTCCTTTAAAGGGACTGTCAGAAGTTGATGACTTTAAAACATCCCTCAAGGTGCGAAGACTTCACCCTCACAAAACCCTCCTGTTTCTGTTGAAAGTCAATAACAAGAAAAGTAACAACACAAACAAATAAACATTAATAAAATAAGAATTTTGATTCTTGTCTTGTTAAACAGATGAAATCACTAGACTTGATACTGATAGGCCTTGACACATATTTCTTGGCTTTGATTGGTCAAAGGTAAAAAAAAATCAATGTAATATATCTTCAAACAATTTAAAGCTACATTTTAGCATTTGGAAAGATTAAAGGAATACAGAATTATAAGAAGAGATATAAACTTAAATCATTAAAAGAAATTTCGACACCGTTTCATTTAACAATGCAATTTATTCATTATGTAATTAATTATTCATTATTTAGTTAGTATGTACTTAGTAATTTCCTTATTCTTATCTGGAATTGTTCTCTAATATAATAGCAGACTTTCTAAAATAATAGTTTGATGTTCGAAGTTTGGATGAGCTTCCTTTAAAGACAGCCCTGTAGAGTGATTTTTTTTTTCTTTTTCTTTTACCGTCTTGTGTAAACATAAAAGAAACAAAATAAACAAAAGAAAATGACTCACGTTTTGCTTGCAAGGCTAAGCCTCCCACGCTTTCCATTTCTTGTCTCGTACACTGATCAGATCGCCAGTAGTTGCCTTTCTCGCCTACGATAGTCGTAGTCACGAAACTCTGCTTCATCGTTACCCTAATAAAAAAAATTAATAGGAAAAAAAAGGAAAAAAATAGGGAAAAAATAAATACAAAAATATATTTTTTTCCTATTTTTCTCGTCCCCCCAAAAAAAATATTTTAACTAACATAGATTTGGAACGAAAAAAATAGGAAAAAAATATAACCACAAATAGCTTTGAAATAAATTTGTGTTTATTAAACAAAAATATATTTTTTCCCTATTTTTTTCGTTCCAAATCTATGCTATTTAAAATACATTTTAGGGGGACAAGAAAAATAAGAAAAAAATATATTTTTGTATTTATTTTTTCCCTACTTTTATCTATTTTTTCCTATTTATTTTTTAATAGGGAGAAGAATGAACAAAAGATAGTAAGAGGAAAAAATGAATATATTTCAAACATATTTCTTATTTAGAACTACAAACCAAATATATTTAAAAGCTTTTAAAAAACAGTTGGAATAGTCTACTATCATTTGATTTGATTTTATTTGTTGATAAATAATTGCTGTACCGTATTATTCGGTCAACTCAAATTCTATTTTGGAGCACATTGTTGTACAATATACATATGTAGGTGTCATGTATGCATGTACAAAAAAGAATTGGAAAAAATCTAATGATTGAATCCCCATCCACTTATCATCCCCTATATTCCCTACCCTAGTAAAAAAAGAAATGGGAATAAAATAAGAAAAAAATAGAGTAAAAATATATTTCTATCCTATTTTTCTGCTGCCAGATGTACAGTACAAGATAAATAAAATGCATACAAATTTCGATTTCAGTTTGAAATGTTCGAACACTTTAATATTACGTAAAAATATCAAATGCAATGTACATGTACACCCTATGGTGAATAAGAGCACCAAACAAACAAGAAGGCTACAAAACTTCTAAATCATACATACCGGTACTAAGATAACTAACAAAACTTTGCTAGCATTTTATTTAGAGAATTTTGGATTTAAAGGTAATACCGGTACATGTATCAGCTAGTAACTATTATATGCATGAATATATATCTCTGTCTAAATGCTGGCTGACAAACTGATAGGCATATATTAATATTTATATACCCGTCTTTTAAATGATACAAATATCATGCAAATGTAGTAATACTTTGTAGGTAGGCAATTCCACGGTAACGGAATTATATTTCAGAAAAAATTTGGGCTCTATTTTTATATACTGTAGACAGGTGGGTAGACCTAGCTGATTATTTATCTTTATAAAATACTGTATTAAGCACCTGTTATCAAATCAAAATTAAAACAAAAAAAAAAATTAATTCGAAACACCCCAGGACCAAAAGTGTGTCGGTAACGGAATTACGGCAGAAAAATAGGGTTATTTTTCAACAACTTTGAAAAGAATTCCTCTGAAATCTGCAGGCAATTGGGAGTGAAGAAATGCAAATAAAGGGTGATTGTATTGTTGACTGTCCCATGGCAAGATTTTTTTGGGTGAAGTTGTCATGGTTTATCTATGCTGGATGTTTTTTGAAGAGAGGTAGCGGTAACGGAATTACATCTTCTGAAATAAGCTTGACAAAAAGTCCTTTCGTAAACATTATCTAGGCTTAAATTGTTGTTTCATTGTTTCAGGGGTTGCAATAGTTAATTTTAACTACAAAGCAAGTCATATGTGTACTTAATTTTAAAAAACTGTCAGAAAACACTTCTTTTATATTGTTAAATGTCAAGTAAATATGACATTTCTGAACAAATATTGGCGTGAGGTGATGAAATTTATGTCAATATGTGTTAATATAGTCACTAGTTTACAACTAAATTAAATTGGTTTAGTTTGCAAGTAGGAACATCACTCAAAGTATGATAAAATACATATATTATTGCCGGTAACGGAATTACGCATAATTATACAGATCACATTTGTGACTATCCATGACAAACTGGTTGTGAAGTCGCCAAGGCCAATTTATAGATACAAGTCAATTAACTCAACAGTATTCAATAGGAAACAAAGGATATTCAATTGGTTTACTGACTATTTTGAGTGCCTATTAACCAAGCGAATACCACATGCAATATATTATTTTGAAGCTGATTTTATGCAGGTTTGATCAAAATCAATTGAAAATTGCAACTTTTCAACCGGTTCGTCGTGGACGGTGACATTTATATAAGCATTCAAACATTTACAAAAACACCTAAGTGCTACTAATGAAACACTGTCTACTCCCAACACAGGGATTGCAGTGTTATTTAAAAACAAAACACATGAATATTTGTTTAGAACGATTCCAGTCCATAAAACCAATCACCAAAATCGAAACTAATTATAAAAAGAGAGCTTAATATATCAATCATTTTGTCAACAGCGTTAAATAAAAAATTTCACACCAGAATTGTAAATCATTCCCCCCTCTTATATTTCTGTCGAGCCAATTTTGCGACATACCTGTAGGGCCTTATAGAGGGAGCACTGGTTATCATTCTTTTTTAATTAATTACAAACCTTGTCAGATAATTCCATACTTCAATTTCAATCCACAAAACCTAGCACCGGATTCGAATCTAATTAAATATCAAGATCATGTCATCAACAGAGTTGCAATAAAATGTCAAAATTTGTAACTCATTACACTAATTCACTACCAGTAAATTGTTATCATTCTTAGGGAACACTGGTTATCATTCTGTTTAAATTAATTACACAGCTCATCAGTGTTCTGGAATTTTGTTACAACACATTACAAACTTGACCATTGTCATCATTCTTCATTCCAAACATTTGAAGCTTTAAAAAAAAACACATCCTGTCATATTGTCTCTGAGCGCTAGCTGATCTAGTCAAAGGCACCCTGCCACCCCGCCAAAGCCGTCACTGAAGGGAGAGATTTGCGAATAATCATCGTAAATTACGGTTCATGGAACGCCGTAGTCACCGGGAACAAAATGGCAGCCCCTCGGACGCACACACTAATGTTCGTTAAACTCATGCGTGTAACACAACGCCGGTGCACGCGTTATACACGGTGAATCTATACACACAGTATAGTGCAATTGAGAGGAAAGCTGCGTTGCCGTTTTAAAAGGGGCGTAGTGATTGGAAAGATGTGACAAGACTATATATTATTATTAATATATTAGATATGGAGTTTATTTCAATACAAGATAGTTTGAATGGAATTATCTCTTTCACAAAAGGTGAATACTTAACAATAAATCAATTTAAGTTTAAACCAAAAGGCATCTTTAATTGTCTTCCTTTGTAGTCATATGTTACTCTGATATTTGTGTTTTTGTTTTGAATGTATGTGCTTGCGTGGGTATGTGAGTAGGGGCAGTTAGTTTTCAAGAAGAATCTTAATTGCCGAGAAAGAAATGGAAATTGCATAACCATTTTTTCTAATTTAAACATGTACAAGTTATTTCAATTTATTTTCATTTGTCTCCCAGAAGATATAAATTACACCAGGCCCCTCCAAACACACACACCTCACCAAGTACCCTATAAATCCTATGGGCTATGATTGACCACTTCCTTTCAAACTCCCAACAACCTTGACAGATATTCTTTTGTATGAAAGCAGAAAAACCATAGAAAAAAAAATTGTCAAAATCTGAATCGGAAATTGGACCCCCTCCCTAAAATAAAGAGACTCCCTTTTTATGGGTCCAATTTATTTAAAACTTTCATTATTCTGTTTCTCCTATATTTTTCTGCTTTCATACAAAAGAACTTATTACAAGGGTAGGATTGCCCTTTTCACTCACATGCAATTACTATTTTTTTCTCTCAATCACACCAGCTTCTTTACACTCTCCACATCCATAGTGATTGCATAAATAAAGAGGCATTCGTTCATGTTGATCAATATTTATTATATTACGTACATTATGAAACATTGTCAATATGAATCAAAAATAGATAACGAGATCATATTCACATAAATCTACATGTACACACAAATAATTGGTTGCAGTTCCAATTACGAGGAAAAGTGATTCTCTACATGTCACAATACAATAATTTGCCCATGAACAAAATAATTGATTGTAACTCGATCTGTAACAATTTAGCATATTTCAATTGCCAAAGCACAATTGTCATGCAATGGATCATGAGCAATCTATCTCCAGTTATTCCAGACATTTATCACTGATCTTCCACTTGTCCAAATTTTTAAAAGGTTAACAAAACATTTATAACAAAGGTAAAGAATAAAGCAGAAGATAATGTGATTTCTTTTTTTTTAGGGAGGGGGTGTGCGTCATTAACAAATTGAAGTCGTCAAAAGGGGCATTTAGTTTTTAAAAGAATATGCATCTAAAACATCTGCTCTCTATAACACTGTCCAACATAAGTCTGAATATACAATTTATATACATCGTATCGCCTGAGCCTTGGCGTATATTGCCTGGTCAAATACCAAGACAATAGTGTCTACTTCTACTGCATTTGCAATTTCCATACTCTTTACCAGGATGGTCTCCACAGTGTCCATCTCCGTTGGAGAAGCGTCAATGAGAGGTAGGTAGCCGATATGAGACAACCTTGGGCAACCTTTTTCTTTAGCAAGGACCGTGTTGAATCCCGTCCAGCTTGGAACTGACGGAGTAGCTTTGTCAACCCTGCTCAGGATGTATCCGAAGTCCTGCTTTCTGTGCTTACTCTGCACCTCTTGGTCATCCTTGATTCCCAGATTTTCACCAAATGATGACGGGCCTCTCCTCTGTCCTCCATAATGTGTAGCTAGGTTGGGCAATGGGGGTTGCAAAGATCGCTTTCTCGTCTTCTCCATAGTTCGTGTAGGTCGAGAGCGAGCGTCGGCATTGTCTTCATCTGACCTCTGCACGATGATGCCATTTGTTCCGTGCGTGGTCCCTTTGCCCGAGAGCGTCTCCTCCCCAAAGTCAATGTTATCCCACACAACAGTAGTAAATTTCTTCTTATGAATGTTATGTGGAACGAGTGATGGTTTCTTAATCTCGCTCTCAGCTAGAGCTGTGTCATGTTCTAGAACTGAGCTGTGTGATGTTGTGTGTCCAAAGCCATTGAGTAGATTGATGAGTTTTGCAGAGCCAGTGGTGTGTCGTATTGTCATCGCTAGGGCAGACTGTTTTGGTAGGTGCTTCCTTCCTCGTGTTGTAGCATAGATGATGTCTTGTGCCAAGGACAGAATCCGTCTGTCAAAGTGGTCTAGTACATTTACTCGCCTGTCTCCAATTAACTGGCTCATTTTAAGGCTCCAATCATCTATGCTATAAAGTTATATATCTTAACTGGTACTATGTCCCTAGCAGCATTGAGAGACAAATCCCTTCCGGTTGGTGGCCATGTTTGAGATGCATCAACAGCTATGCACTCTTCCCTCAGGCTGCGGGCGGTGTAATACAGATCCCGTAGTTCATGTGTCGATGTAGTTGCGCTCAAATTGCTCTCATCATCGGTGCTCATATCTTCACTTTCACTTGAGGTGAATATCTCTTGCACTTTTACAGAGTCTTTGATATCCGGTACTTGGATGGTCCTAACCATCACCAGCTCACTCTCCGTTCTGAGAGATGGTTTGACAAATTGCAGCTGAGGATATAAATTTTGCAACCTTTTCTTTAGAGTGCATGGTCTGTAGGAAGAAGCATCTAATCCCTGATTTTTCTGTACATACTTTACAAACATCACTGATAATGTAGTCATTCTAAAAATTTCTATCTTGTCAATTACCCTCCCATCAATAACATCTCTACAAAAAAGCTTCATAGCTAATGAGATATGGAGCTTCTCTTGAGTTCTCGTCCTCTCTGGTTTTTGGGCTGGACATTCTGGTTGCTGCCCTGTAACAAGTGTGATGGTAGTAAGCCTCAGATGCAACTAGGTCCTTGCCCTGGATCTGGAGGAGCAATGCTTGATTACCTACAGTTTGAAGGAGAAAACAGTGAAAGGAAGAGAGGGGGAAAATGGAAAATACCAAAAAAAAATAAGTTCATGGATAAAAAATATATATCAAATTTCACTCCAAATCTTTCCAAAGATTCTTTATCATAAAAGTAGTTATGAAAAAAAATAATAAGAAGTTTGCAAAAAAACAGACATAAATGCATACATGTATTCAGTTCAAATTATTAAATAAAAAAGTTTGCCATACAAAAACTAGCCAAATTGTGCTATGCAATGCATGTGAAATTCATTTTGTTGAAATTGTAAAAATGGACGACACAATCATTGTTTTTTTTAAGTCAATACAAGAGGTTTTATTACAATTACTCTTTTACAAAGTTGAACTTATGAATCAATGGTACAAATATAAACAGAGAACTAGGAAAGTGTGGAAATTGTACTACATGTAGTCGTTACAAATCCAATGTAAACACATTCAAAGCTTAGAAAATTACTTCTGAACTATATAATGTGGTACAGAAAATCTTTGCAGTCATATAACTTTTCTTTCCATTAGAAAAAATACATAAACGTACATGTACTATTAGAATCACTTTTTTGTTTTTAGTAAATGAAGAAATTTGTCAAAAAAATTACCGGTCATCTTTGCTGCCTTCTTTATTAAACTGCTGGCTTCCAGCGTCTGGCAGGCGACAAGAGTCTCTCTCTTCCTCTTGCCGGAATGCTTTTTCCCGATACCATCGGTTTGAGCGGCAAAAGCAGCATTCCCTTGGGAAGATGTCTGATTTCTCCTTCTTGGAGAACTCCGGTACCTCTGAGCGAAGGAGACGCTTTGCTGGTGGTTCTCCTGTAGCCTCTTGTTGGTCACCTATTAATTATACAGGAAAAATAAATAGATAAAAGAGTTAAATTACCTAACATAAATGCCTGGCTAACATTTTTAAAACTAATAAATGTATCAAATCATTTATTTCAAATGAAAATCTGTGCACCCAGTCATTGTAGACTTTTAGTTGTACTGAAACATTTCATTTAAGCCCGGCCCACTCACTCCGGGAACGAAGGGACCGCATTCATGTTCCCAAAATCTCCGGTAAAGGGGTACTTTTCAAGCAAAAGAGTGTAAAGACTGTACACACACGGACTTAGGGGGGGGGGGTGCTTTCAAAGGGAGGGAACATGCATACGCGTACCCTAAATTACACTGAGTGGGGGGGGGGGCGGGTATTTAAGGCAAACAAAAAAATTTTGTTGATCATTCTCTAGGGTCTATAAAATCCTAATTGCCTTGATGTGTATTATTCCTTGTATATACTGACTCAGTGTAGACTTAGATCGGTTCGACTCTGAATCACGTCTTTTTGATGGTGACATTAGATTACATTTAAAGGTCGGTCCCCGCGGACGTAAAAAAAAAGGTCTATCTCTTTATCTTATCTGATTGATACACGTCTGGAAAAAAGACACCATAGAGGTCTTTCTTATTATCGCATCTGATTCTTTTTTATATGCATTTAATTTATTTTTAAAAAAAAGTCACACATGCACACAGACTGACACAGTCACAAACTAAAGTCAAGACACAAGACTAAGCCCGAGCAAGAAATTAGCTTTCAAGATACCTTCTATATCAAACTGAAAATACATAGCCATCTATTTGCTTACCTTCTTCATCTCGACTGGAACTTTGGCGAGTTTGGGCAGAAGTAGAGGCTTGTTGCTACTGTTGCAACCTTTCGGCTGATGTCAGCCTCGAAACATCAGTGAATCGCTGGTAGCATTGGCGGTGGTAGACCGAAAGCTTCAGTCTCTAATATCGACGGTTGTTCCGCTGAGATTGCATCTGGCTCCTCTGACCGCCTCTATACATAGACTGAAGAACGTCCTATGGGGACTGTACGGTAGGAATGGTTCGGTTCGGCCGGACCGCGATGAATGAGATATGCAACGGGGTTTTCACTCGTTACGTCTTCATATATCCAATTTGGCTGCAATATTTCACTGAATATTTTTGAAGATGAAAAATAACACAGAAATATCTACTTTGACTTTAATACGATAGCTTGCTCATTTAAATCTGATTAATCCGAGAAAGTCTTGTAGTCAACAAGATTTGTTGTCAGCCATCTTGGTTTGAGTTGATGAATATTCATTTTTTCTTTTCGAACGTCCAATAGCTACGTATGAGTCAGCCCGGCTTGAGCCGGTGATGTTTGAATATTCATAAGCCCAATATCAAACACGTGCTCTGATTGGCCATTGGGCTTGTTTTGGTCGGTTGACCCGGAAATATATCGGGCGGGTCATGTCATAGATTACCAGTTCGAATGCATGAACGTACCGTTCCCTTGGTTCTGAGATTTAAAAAATGGATAACTCATATAAGTAAGTCCGTAAATTCCGCCTTTGGGAATAGGTAATAATTCTTTGTTAACTGTACATAGGAGTATAATATATATAGTTTATTTCTATCTTATTTATAAATCAGAAAATTAGATCTAAATAAAGAAAATCGGGGGAGAAACTTGGTGCAGCAAAGTGCTGCACCATTGGCTCAATCTCTCCCCGTGGTGCGAGGCGTACGGGGTACCGTCTGTGTATGGGGAATGTCAACAAATGTCAGTTTTATTAAAGAATGACCCACACCAGACGGTTATTTCTGTCTATTGCGGTGGTAGCCATATTGCAACCCGATTTCATCTGTCAGAGTCTGGTTTTCAGCTAAATTAAGAGCTGACCAAACCTCATTAGCCTTATCTGAAAAACCCCTACTAGATAGACAATTCCATCTCTCGGCACAATCTCGAAATTTCACCCAAGAACTGAGGGGAAAAGCCGTCAAATTTGACTTCGTCGAAGAGCAGACTACGTGCATACAACACTTCATTTTGACAGTACAAGCGTCGCAATGCAAATGCTACGCGACCGATATGATGTGTTGGTTATCATATGGGTCCGATTACGTGATTGGTCGAAATTCGTTTTCTTGCCGATTCTGATCCAATCACATAAACCGTAAAGTATAACGTGATAAATGACGTCGCATTTTTAATTACGGTTTTTCGTTAATTACTAATTAGTGTGCCTGTTTTTGCCAGATGGAACATGTGATTCTGTAATTGTAATTAAAAAACACATCTTTTAAGATCAAATTGGTGTAGTCCTCTCAGGGTGGAAACGAAACTGATCGAAAAACGGGGTCGTCCCACGGCTTATGTAGCCATCTAACATCTAATGAAATAAAAGTTTTTCGATAGATTAGACCTTCCCCTTCAACCTCCACCTGAGCGCTAGCGGACCTAGTCAAAGTCACCCTTTGTTTAATTTTAATTATGAATTAAAAAAAAAAAAGATATTCTAGGAAGTTCTAATTTAGATGAATACCTAACAAAAAATAGGTTTAACAAAAATTACAACAATTCTGTGTTGATTACATAATCAAATTAAGAAATGTGACGTACGGGACAGTTAAGTGTGTGACGTACGGGACAACCCCATATAAAACCAATGCAAGATGTGAAAAAGGAAATGACCAAAAGGAGAATACTGTGCTAGGAAACTTGTTGTATACAGGGATATATGAACATTCCAACTGGGTCCCTTATAGGAATTTACTTGTACTGAATTTGATGTAATTAGTCTTCAAGCCAGACCCCTGGTATTATTGCAACTTTGGTACTTTGCCAGTTGATGTCCCAGACATTGGCAGGATGCTAAATATGTAAATCATAATAGTGTACTAGTTCCTGGAATGAGTCTAATGAAATGATATGGTAGTAGATGTACCAGAAGCTGGCATTTACAACTCATAGATGCTGCAAGCAAGAATAGCACATGGTATCAAGCTCTCCATGTGAGGAGCACGTGGTCTCAAGCTGTCTATTTGCAGAGTACATGTCAACCATTGGAAGCTGCATGCATTCAACAACTATTTAAATGTGATATATGATGGTAAAGGATTACAGCATACACTGTACATGTTATGGAGCCAGCTCGGGAATTCTGATCTCCTAAAAACTAAAGCATAACTTTTAAGGAAAGATAGCCTTTTTGAGTATTTCACCCACTTAAGATTTTCATCACTTTTACACCCATGCATTTTTGTTGATTTACGCTTTAATCTTTTGAATTGTTGAAAAGGTCACACAAACCTTTAGGGTTTTAATTTCTTATATCTGGTGGTGTTAATAAGATGTCTTTAATCAATACGAAATACATTCAAGATTTATATTTTTGTATCCATCTTTCACAAACATGTACATTAAAGTACATCAAAATCCTTGAATAGATGACAGCAACATATATACATGTTCTAATCTGTAATAAAAAAAAGACAAAATGTTCAGCATTATCTTTGAATTCCATCAAAATTCTGTGATATAACTATCAAGTAATTCAAACAAGCTATGAAGAAAAGACTTCATATTTGTAATGTATCTTTGTTCACAAACACTTAGAGCATAAAAAATGTTCTTTGACAAAATATGATGTGCCGAGTGTGCCCCTGTGTTTCAAACAAGTTTAAATAAAAGTTTTTTCAAGTTCAAGTTCATCTTCTTCATTAATTTTTATTTAAAAACATTTAGCAATGTTCAACGGAATGGATGAAAGAAATGAGAAAAGAAGCATGACTGCCCATGATAGATGGGTAAATGGAATAAAAATGGTACTATAGTGTGTATGAATGTAATTCAATTTGTTTTCTTTATTAAAGTAATATTTGTATTGATTTATCTCATAAATTAACACAGAGGATATTAAGTGATGGTCAGAGGATCTAATTGGGTTCTAAAACACTCTAATTGTCACTGATTTAAGTTAAAATTGTTCACATTTAACAAATTTTGACGAAAATTCTTCATTTCAATCACGTGTCCCGTACGTCACGTGTCCCGTACGTCACATACACACATTTATGTTTTTTTCTTTTGGTATATTACATAACAACGAAGGTCAGAAAAATATGGTAATAATTGTGATTAATGCTTGATTCCATAATGAATTAAGATATCATTACCATAAATCTCATAACTTAATAAATTCGGAGGACTTTAACGATGAACTTATTTTTGTAAAAGTCAGAAATTCTCTGGTCCCGTACGTCACGCAGCACATTAATTACATTAAAATTAATTTAAGAAATGGTCAGAACTAAAACTTTCCACAAATGAACTAGCCCATAATAGCCACAGACTCATACCAAAAGATAGCCATATAAATAATTTCATCCGTTTTTATTTCTTGTTTAAAGTCTCTGAATGTCCCATACGTCACAATCCAAATAGCTAGGACCTGCCCAGTACCATATGTTTTTTACGCGTTACGAGTCGGAAAGTGACCGTCTGCAAGAAGACTAGTCCGCTAACTTTTTTTTTCGATAGATGAGACCTTGCTCTTAGCGACCTAATCATCAGCGAGGGACTTTTCTGTGTGTGCTAGTGGACTGATTCAAAGTCACCCCTACAATGGCTCCATTCGTATTACGCGCAGAGTATGGAAAGTGTCCGTCTGCAAGAAGACTAGTCCGTTATGGTCTTTAAATAGCCATCTAACTTTTAATGAAATATCACTTTGTTGGTAGATTACACCTTGCTCTTCAACCTCCACCTAGTTGGGTTGTTTTAATGGTATTTTTCTGAGTGCTAGCAGACATTGTCAAAGTCACCCTGCTTGCCCCCTTCCCTTTAAAAGTCCCATATAATTATGTATAATATATACATGTACGTAGAGAATGGAAATTCACCGTCTGCAAGAGGGCTAGGCCGCTATGGTCTTAGCTACATGTGTCTAACTTCTAATGAAATATAATTTTTCGATAGATTAGATGAGATCAGTGAAGAATACTAATCAGAAAAGGCACTGTTTAAAATTGCCTTAGGTGAAATAATAGAAAGTATTTCCATGCTTAAATCAAAAGGTATCATGAGAGATGTTGGTACAATTTTAATTTTAAGTTCAGAGTGAATGGAAATAAACATTTAAAATTTCCAGCCTTGTTTGTAGTCTTTATGAAAATTTGAAATAAAGTTAAAGAAACATAAATAGAATTTACCTTTTTATCAAAGCCAGATGATTAGTCTTTAGTTAGACAATAAATATACATTTAATATAAAGCCAATACTTCAAAAAAAGGGGGCAAAATACATTAAAAATGTTGTAACACAGCATACAGTATATATTTACATGAAACAGCAGGTTCATCTCTTGCAAAATATAGGATTTCTCGGTCAATTTCGTAAGTTGGCCACACAAATTCATTTTATGTTCATTCAATTTCGCCGATTCTGTCACCACAGCTGTTATTTTTTAGTTCAAATTCATTTTTTAGCATTTAAATTCATAAAACGATCATTCAAAAACATTTTATTTTCATTCGAATTAAACGTGTTTCTTTTTCGTAAAATTTTCATTCAATTTAAAGCGAGACGATTCGCGATTACGTAATAGCGTCTTCCGTGAATTCAAATTCGTTTCTTTGGATACAATTTCACACGTTTTGCAGACAAATTAAACATGTAAATCTTACCCAGTATGATCATATATAGAACCCCGCAAGCTTAGTTCCATGCTAAATCCATTTCAAATTGTATGGGTTGGTAAGCAACAAACATGTTATTTGTCCTCACTAGGGGTGTATACCCACTAAATCATCACTATTTAGCAACTGAACGATCATGTGTTAAGTAGATATAACCTAGCCACATCAATATAGAATTAGCATGAAACTAAGCAAGAGTGTCTTTTTATGAATATGCAATGATATAAGTGCATGCAAAGTGTGTGTTTACAGACTATACAGTTGTATTTATTGGAGTGGCGACCATAATGGTGGGGGGTTATCAATACTCTATACATTGATTTATTTTTTGTGTTTTGTTTGGTTTTGTTTTTGATAATTTATTCGATGTTCGTAATCTCTTTAAAGCCATTTATATTTGTGTAAATTATATTTAGTCTGTATTGAACATGTTAAGAACAATCTATGAGTATCAGTTCAATCACAATCATAATCACATCAAAATCTGAATCACTATCACACTGAATCACAATCACGATCGTGATCACAGTCACAATTACCATCTCAGGCACAATTGTAATCACCATCTCAATTACAATCACGATCACGATCACGATCACATACAGTAACAAGCGCAACCACGCTACACAATCATTAATGAGTTTGATACATTGTTTTCTCACTGCGCGTACATCTCAATAACTCCAAGAATGACCAAGAATGACAATACATGTTATATAACTCATTTGTTTAATTTAGATGAGAAACATGTGCATATACCATGTATACCATAGGTTTGTAAAGATAGGCGAATATGAATGAAAACTTTGTTATTTAGAATGACCCAAAGTGAAATTGAATGGTACAGACGTCCGATTTGCCATTGTTGACGAAAATGAATGCAAACTGCGCATTTGTAAGCGGTTGTTAAATTGAATGAAACAAGTGCTAAATCCATTGACCGAATAAGTAAATCAAATGAAAAAAGTGTTATTTTGAATGAAATTTACACTCCGGCTGCTTTAATTCGCGAATGTGAATGAACTTTGTATCAAAACGAATGAAAAGCTTACGAAATTGACCGAGAAATCCTATATTACTAGTGCTGCTGCCCCTTGTAATTCCGTTACCAATGTAATTCCGTTACCAGTGTTTTAATAGGAAAAAAATTTAGATACCTCTGAAATTGATAATTAGGGCTTTTAGTAGGTAGATAAAGGAAGAGAATTTGCAACTACAACAAAAATAAGTAAGAAATAACTTTGTGAGTAAAACTTCTTTCAGATTTTGGTAACGGAATTACGCCATTTTAAGGGCTAAATTGGAAAATCTCTCCTAAAAAAAACTTTTTTCATTTGGTGAAAAAGATTTGCAAATCTTGATTCCTATTTGTAATGTCGTTCAATTAGGAATAAATATAGAGGGATAAGTTTTGAATCCATTGCTCCACTAAATTTTAAGAAATTGAAACATGATCATGTAATTGAGGCCCCCAACATAGCCCCAACTTCAAATATTTTTTTTAGAATAACCGTAAAAGATATTTCAAAACGGTTTTCGGTTCCATAACAAGTGTTTTGTTGTCCACATAGAAAATGTACAATAATTGAAGTTGGATCAAATTTAGAATTTGGTGATTTTCCTCTTTCCCACACGGAATTGCCCAGGTCTAAATGTAAGACAAAAACACAAGGAAAAAACAATTCTTCCTTAAATCTTTTGCTAATCACTTGTCAAATTTGCAGATAAATGTGAACCAATATTGGTTCACATGAATACCTCAATAAAAGGAATGTGCAACGCTAGCAAATCGATTGGCACATATACCCGTTTTATACAAATATATTGTAAATCTAATCTGAATGTGAGAAAGATACCAAAAAAAATCATTTATAATATATATATATATATTTTGCTCATAAAATACTTGTAAAAATGGCAGATATATGTGAACCAATATTGATCAGCTTAAACAAAAACCTGAATAGATGGAAAATCTTAAATGCTGGCAGATTACTTGCATATATGTATTAGTTGTGTAAACGAAACTATTATAATGTAAATCTAATTTGAATGTAAGATATTGAAATTTAAAAAAAAATGAATTTTCACATTATTGGCTAATAAAATACTAGCATATAAATGTGAACCAATATTGAGCAGCTTATACATGACTATAAATTGTTACATAATAACAGTAGCAAGGCTATCTGACAAGTTTCAATGAGATGTCATGACAAACATAAATAGTCTTTAAAAAATTCTTAAAAAATGTCTATAAATGAAAACATGTGAAGGCAAAGGTATATGTACATAAATAAGTTCACATATATAACAATGTAAAAAGTGTAGCACTGGCAACTAGGTCTATCTGTCAAGTGTCATAAGATGTCAAACATGAATATTCTTCAGATGTCTTTAAAACTTTACATGAATACTAAGACAAAGCTATATTACTGTTACATGAATACACATCTATAAAGTGTTACATAATACTGGCATCAACTACATAGTACATGTGTACCAGCAAGTGTCAATGAGCTGTCATTGCAAACAGCGTAGTGAAACAAAGTTATACTAAAATATTCACACGCAGATATAGGAGAGATATATATATATTTAATTACGCCGTGAGGTAATGCAATTTGTGTTCGTTGAGATTGCTTTGGTAAAAGGCTGTGTATTGAAGATTTATGTCTCAGATTCATTCCGACCGAACACACGTTTGATTGTGGCAGGGCGAGGCGACCTGGAAGTACTTGCTGAATTTTTGTTGGTCGGCATTATTGGCATCATTTTGAAATGCTTTCCATTAATTACAGATGAACAATAAGTCAATAACCAGGTATGGGTCTCACACTTTCACCCATGTCTTGCATTTCCTTGATGTGTGTTGGACAGTTCAGTCTTACAAATTAAGACTGCATGTACACTAGAAGACAAGGGTGCCAGTGCCACACAGTCCAAGTTGATGACTTTCCAGCAGCCGAAGCTAAGATACCCTAAAAAATAAAATAAAAAGTAAAACAAATAAGCAGGTTTAGTATCGTATTATGCTTTCAAATCAAATCTAGGAAAATTTAAGAGTTGAACGTGGAATTAATACAATGTACAAATGAAATTCATCTAAGAACTACAATTACTTGCATCCTTCACAAATTCATGATATGATAGATGCCCGACTGACTACTTACATGTATGAATTATGATGAATGATGAGCTACTTTGCAACTATATGGTCACGGGAACGATCACTACATGAGGCCTAAAAAAAAAGATGTTGTATTGCCCTTTACAACCGACCCAACAATCTTGAAATCTACGGTCGGCTTTAAAAAAAAAAAAAATTTAACCGTTTTTTTAGTGAAAAAAATGTTGAATGAAAAAAATGAGAAATATCAGCAAGAAGAGGGAACCCCAAAAAAAAAAAAAAGATTTCCGACCGACCGACCCATGTTTTGGCACCTAAAGGGCAATACGACATCTTTTTTTTTTTAGGCCTGATGCATGCACCTACATGTGCATGTCTGCACAGCCAATTGATTGCGGGATTGTGATGGAAAAAAATAATAACACACATATATATAGTGACATACAAATGTACGTTTCTCCAACTTCTAAGAATCAACTTTGCCATTCAATTTCTGTTAAAAATATGCAAGAAAATCTTACACATATGATTTAGGATGATCTATTGGCTTATGAAATTTCTACCTGTAAAAAGTGTAAAGAATTGCAATTCATTCAAAATGGGTGCAAATCCTGTGTGTTCAATGGAGATGCTATTGCCACATGCGTTTACATGTCTTACCAACTACCATGCGTCCAGCACGCGCATGTGGCGGAATCTAGTCTACACTGCACTGCCTTAATTTGCTCAAATATATTTGTGAACGAGTAGAATAGACTAGCTAGGTCTACTATTACTACTTTTACTAGTAATTCCATTCTCTAATTAGATTCATCATGTTTGATTGTTCACTTCCAATGAAAAGCTTTAGGTATACGCAGATATATAGGTGACTATAGAATAATTATGTAGATTTAGGCCTATTGTCATAGATGCAGTACAGTAGGGAATATAATCTACGATCTTCATCAATTGATTGTGATGGTTTGGATTTTTTCATGAACCAAATAAATTTACAAAATCAAGATTTACTTAACCAATTTCCTAATTTGTACAAAAAGCAAACTCAATTTCGTATTGAATTATGTGTAATTTTATTACTCACCTTCTGGACAAAATGAAGATCTTTAAAGTAGCTCCAGCAGCTAGCAGTCCAGTGCAAAGCAAAGTTTATCGTTTTCTGCAGACCGACTAATTCCCCAACACAAGAGTGCTTGTGTGGGACTGTAATCTTGGTAAATTCGATCCTTTCTCATTTCTGATAGCAGACTGACGTCTTAAAGACGTCATAAATTGGTCGTAGAGTGGTAAACACGTCGTACGTCGTATGGACGACGTCATTACGACGTCATTATGTCGTCTTCAAAAGACTATTTTTTCCAAGATAATTTTTGTCGCATTGACGACGTCATTACGACGTCATTATGACGTCTTTAAAAGACAAATTTTTCCGATATAATTTGTGTCGTATTGACGACGTCATTACAACGTCGTTATGACGTCTTTAAAAGACTATGGGTGGTATTCTCTTAAGTTAAGCCGGGACTAAGTCCAGACTAAACAAGAATTTTAGTTCACACTTCTATGGAATGCTAGGTGTCATCTTCCTCCTTCAATATTCATGACAAAGATAATCTACCAAAGACTTTATTGAAATTCAGTTCATACTCATATTATCTTTTTCTTCCCATTTCATTGCAAATTTATTTTTTGGACACTTTTCATTGCAGGATTAAAATAATCTGTACAGGGAAAATGAGTTGGCAACAGGCACTCCATAAAAGTGGGAACTAGTTAAGCCGAGCTTAACTTAGTTCGCGCTATCGGAATACCACCTTATTTTTTTCCAAGATAATTTTCGTCGTATTGACGACGATGTTATGACGACTTTAAAAGACTATTTTTACAAGATAATTTTTGTCGTATTAACGACGTCATTACGACGTCATTATGACGTCTTAAAAAGACTATTTTTCCAAGATAATTTTGCTTGTATTGACGACGTCATTACGACAACATTATGACGTCTTTAAAAGACTAAGTTTTCCAATTAATGTAATTTATGTCGTAATGACGACGTTATAACGACGTCATGACTATTTTTTGCTAATAAAATTTTTGTCGCAGGGACGACGTAATTATGACGGCTTGCGAAGACTATTATTTGTCATTAATTGTGGTCGTATGGACGACGTAATTATGACGTCTTTCGAAGACTATTATTTGTCATTAATTGTTGTCGTATGGACGACGTTATAAAGACGACATTATGACGTCTTTACCAGACAATTTTTGTCAATATAATTTTTGTCGTATGGACGACGTTATTACGACGTCATTATGACGTCTTTAAATGACTACAGGTATTTTTTTCCAATATAATCTTTGTCGTATGGACGATGTTAATACGACGTCATTATGACGTCTTTATAAAAGACTATTCTTTCCAATAATTTTTTTGTCGTATGGACGACGCAATTATGACGTCTTTCGAAGAATATTAATTGTCATTAATTTTTGTCGTATGGACGACGTTATTATGACATCTTTCGAAGAATATTAATTGTCATTAATTTTTGTCGTATGGATGACGTTATTACGACGACATCATGACGTCTTTAAAGACTACTTTCTTCCTTAATCATTTTTGTTGTGTGGACGACGTCATATGACGTCTTCCAGAGACTATTATTTGTCATTATTTTTTTGTCGTATGGACGACGTTATTACGTCATTATATGACGTCTTTAACAAAAAAAGAGAACAGTTTAGAAACCAATAGAAACCATTAGGATCAAATATGAGCACGTGTCAAAGTAAATAGGGCAATTATCAGAGGTGAAAATGGGAGAACTTCTTTGCCTCCCCGTGCCCCCGTATTTTTATGTAACATCTTGATCCTGTTGATGGGATGCATGGTTGGGGCATCATTTAAAGCAAAGTTTATTCATTTGCCTACAAATGACTTTAAAGGGAAATCCAACCCGAATATTATTACAACTAGGTCTAGACCTCTACAGTCTACTCTCAAACTAAAAAAAAGCAGAAAAATAAGAGAAGCAAACTGATGAAAGTTTCAATAAAATCTGACTAGGTCTAGATCGACCTAGATAGATCTATTTAGACGGAAAATTTCTGTCTCTTTCGTTCGTTGCCTCTGATTATAGTCTGATTTGGGCTCCTCTCTTTAGACTTAGAAACAGAAGCCGACCATAGGGTCTGCTCTGCAAACACTTCTAGGCGCTAGTGTAATTGATGTATAGGTGTCGTGGTCGAGTGGACACGTCGCCGGACTGTCGATCACAAGGTCCGCAGTTCGAGTCCCGCCGCGGCACTAATGTCCTTTGGCAAGACATTGATCTACATTTGCCACACTCCACCCAGGTGAAGTAAATGGGGACCTGGTAGGAATTTATTCCTTGAAATGCAGAGCGCGTGACAGCTGCTCTGCTAAAGCCAGGGTAATTATGCTGCATTATTGTAGAGCGCTTAGAGACTTCTGATAAAGTAAGTGTTAGGCGCTATATAAGCAAATATAATTATTATTATTAGTGTAGTTTCGTATCCATTTTTTTAAACCCTAACTCCGGCGTGGAGATACCCTACTAAAACATAACCCAAAATCAACTAAATCTTCATCAATTGTTCAAATAATGGTCATGATTTAAAAATCGTTATGTTTCTTACCCCTTTCGTGTCAATTTTCTTATCTGTTTTTGAATATTTTTCCTAAAAACGAAGACTTACAATATACACTTTCTCACGTGATTCACGGCAAACTGCTGCACAATACAATGCCATACCGTACGCCTATACCGACGGTGGTTGCGACCAAGGGCGGTACGGTATGCAATGACCAAACTACCAATTTGAGATTCGCATAGACTTAGTGATCTGTTATTTATACAAACATTCATAACTTCCTTACTATTGGTCCGATTCATTTCAAACTTTTACCATTCTGTTTATCTTATTGTTCTGCTTTCATTCAAATCAACTTATTACAAGGGTTGGATTGCCATTTCACTCTGCTTTGAGTAATGTCAATTTTGAGAATTTAGTGCTTTATTCTTTTAAAAAATAAAAAAGAATTGTTTATTTGCGCAGCTAAATGATTTGAATCAATTGCAATTTTTTATAAGACCGGGCCCAGATGTCTGTCAATTGAGCTTTGCGTGTGCAATGCGCAGAGGAATAAAGCATTGTGACTTGTGTCACATACATATAACCTTAAACAAGTCGTTTATACAGAGTTTAGTCTTTAGACAGCAAATGTATCAGAAAAAACTTCACCTTTGAAGACGTGCACAAATTTTTGTTACCATAAATTGTTTTAATGGTATAAACTCTAATCAGTTCATGGTGTGTTCCTATAGGCTACCGTAAACAGAAGCTTTTATCTGGAAATAATCGGTTAGACCCGTAAATGGTTAACAAAATTCTTTCCCCACAGGCTGTACAAAGAAGTTTGTAGTAGGCCTATACATGTGTTGCACATGCATACATTATCAACCATTCATTTTGTTTTAACGTTATTTATTTTCTCATTAATTGTAGGCATCTTTTTAACATCTTTCGTCAAAGCAGTGGATTCAAAGCACATTGTGGCCACAATAGATTGACGTGAGACCATGCAGAAAATGCTACTTTCTCTCAGCCTTCTGGATGTTCCTTAAGGATCAGCAGCCTCATGAAAAAGTTGAAGCCATTATCGGTAAATGTGTACATGTACTTGGATTATTTCTGTACATTTATTTGTCATATTGTGCATGATCACCGACTAATTAGACACTACAGAATTGATCATTTCATTTGAAAGGCGTATTTTTCCTTACTGGTAGTTTCAAATATACAGTCAAACCTGTCTATAGCGACCGCCCAAGAGAAACACTAAAAAGTGGTCTTTGTAGACAGGTTCCTTCAGTACATGTTTCAATGAGAAACCATTTTCAAGGGAAACAAAATATGTGGTCCTTGTAGACAGGTGGTCACTGAAGCAGGTTTGACTGTATACATACCGGTATATATAATTCAATTAATTTCAGATCACTGAAACCTGCAGGTATGTTGCAATAACCGACCATATTTTGCGAGTTTCAAACATCTTTATTTCCCCTTCAGCATAGGTCAAGGAGCTTTTATTCTACCCTCATCAGCAAACTAGAATTGTATTGATAATTTACAAAAAAAAATCCTGAATCACGTTTTGCATTGCCAACAAAAGTTTAAAATCCAAAGGTGTGTTTACATTATGTTTGTGAGCAATGAGAAATTATTTCTGATAAATCTTACCAAGCAGTCCTTTTCTGGCAGAAATCATTATTTAATTAATTGTTTACATTTCAGTTTTAAAATATATAACAGTTTTTCTTAATTGTATTTCTTTCTCTTTGCTTTCTTTATCCATTAGAATTCTTTGCGCCTATGTACCCTGGATCTGAAAGCAGTGCATTATACAGGAGATTCCATCCAAAAGCTAAACCGTGAGTCCCAGCTGAAGAGGAATATTTCCAAAATGATGTCTACACTCACCCGATAGCATAATTGCAAGAAATATTTCAGGTTATTTTTCCCCTCCATTATAGAGAGAGATTGGGGGAGGGGTGGGGAGGGGTGAGGTGTAGCCACAAACCTGAATGGCTAAGCTGTAGAACTGAATCATGTCACTTGCAATTTTAACGAAATACAGGGTTTACAAACTGACATAATGATTTGGGTTTTAACAAAAATCAGTATTTTGCGTATATTTGTAATTACTATTTATGAAGTTGACCTGTTTCATAATGCTTATGTAGTACACTTGATATGCTCTGTCTCATGCTCATCCCCCCCCCCACCCCCCTTCGTATCGGTTCCTAAAACCTGTGTATTATATATAAGTTGGTAATAGAGAAAAATTGAGTGAGGTAAATGCAATACAAATCGATTCCATTCTTAAGCAATTAAGACTTGCTCAGGTACGGCACGTGAACTGCCAATAAATTTTAAAAAATGATGCAGATTTGGTTTATGTGTAAAGTAAATGGCAACAGAGGACCTGTATATTTTGGACTGCGCGTATTCAGTGAGCTCTGTTTTATAATATACAGAAATGTAAAGCATATTGAACTTACTGTCAACATTAAAAAATACTCTGCGGTTTTGAATGTTTTGCAGCATCATATCTGAACGAGCCATAAAGGGACTTAGTTACATTGTTCAGATGAGAGATAATGGTGCTAAGGTATTGACTTCAATGTTAGATGTACAATTAAAGATAATCTGAAAGTTCGAGTGAAAAAGACCATTATTAATGATAACAATTGGGAAAAACTGATGTGATCGATTCCTTAATTCTCCCAATTATATTATTATAATTTAATTTAATTTTAGGTGAATGTAAATCATCACAAAGCAAAGAATTGGCTCTATATACCTTTTCCAAACATTTAAGTGTTGAAAGTTTTTAAAGGCCTGTTTTATATCTTATTTTCAGCTCAGACGAGATGCGCAGTGCACTAAGCTTGCCCAAAAGCATGACAGAGATAAATGCCTTGTTCCTGCCCCTCTGCCTTTGAAGGACAGCGTCTCCTAGAAGACACTTTGCAACACAGGCTGCTGAGCTGCCGCTTAGAAGCCCCCCTCCACCTTACCCACCTGGATAGCAAAACGCTGGTCAGACCAGTGGAATTCGTCTACTACCAACTTGAAGGAGTTCATCCCAGAGCCCTGTGCAAAACCAAGTGGCAGCGACCTCTCAAGAAAAGCCTGGGTCAACCTCAACCGTATCAGAATTGGAGTTGGCCGTACACAATAATTCCTGCATAAAATTGGAGCTGATCCATCGCCAAACTGTGCCTGTGGAGAGACCCAAACTATGGATCATGTCATTGATGCTTGTCCTATCTACAAATCCCCTCACGGTGCTTCAGGACTTCGAGAGCTCGATGATGAGATAATCAGTTAGCTAAATAAGGATCTTCCTATTTAGATGATGTACTCCTTGATATTCTTCGTACGAACGAACGATGGAAAAACGGTTGGGGAAAATTCAAAAATTTATTGGGAGAATCAAAGGGTGTCACACTGTGGCGCCTTCTAAGAAAACCATAAATATCTTTGTGGTTTGAGAATTTTTTAGTATTTAAAAGTATAAAATTTTTGGATTGTACCTGTGATTTTGAAAGCACAATATGGCTTACCTATATTGAATCTAAGTTAAATTTTAATTCTTTGTGAAAATACCCCCAGGAGGTTCAAACTTGCCAAATGAATGTTGTGACATTAGCAATGGAATATATCTGTTTGTGCTAAACTTTTTCATCATGCTTGCTATTTTATCTTAAAGTTGGAAATATCTTCTGCTTCATTATTGCACAGTCACCTTGGAATCCCATTGAGCCAGTCGTACTGGCAGGAATGTTTAATCTGATCAAAATTGTGTTTTTATACTTCAGCTTCTGTATTCGCAAACAAAATCTTTGATGATATTTATAAGAATGAAAGTTGCCACTACCAGTAATGCCTTTTCTTATATTTAAGTCATGTGCCCGTAAGAAGCAGGTTTCTAGCACAGAGAATAGGTACAGTTGAGCTGATTTCTGCACAGTTTTCCAATATGCTGTATCGCCAAATGCGAACATCGTGGTTTCAACGGGCAAGCAACCATCATCAGAAAACTCTACAGGTATCAGCGTAGCTCTCCCTGTTCCCCTTGCTGCCAACTTGTTTCTTTTGAGTGTAAGAGATAACTAAGCTAAGCCATATGTTTATCATTTGTGCCATTTTCCTCTTGGGTGTGATATAGATTGTATGGTTTTATACTTCATTTGCACGTGCCTTTTTAAAACTGTGAATATGAATTCTTGCAATAAACTTAGATATTCCCCTTGTATGTAACAAGAATTTATCTTTCACGCTCAGAAATTCTATATTGAATGAGCATCTGTGTTTACTTGATGTATTATGTGCTGCTAATAATGCAATTACTTCTGTTGACATATAGCCATTTGTCTTGACTCTCTGGTAAGACTTGTTTCCAACAACCTTTTGTTTTATCTGATACTCTTTATCTGCATTACAGTCTTGTGGTTGTGAGGAGCGGGTTTGCAGCATGGAGACGAGGTAGAGCTATGCTGATGAATGCCCTGCTTTCCACTATGCTGTTTTGCTGAATGTGAGGAGCTTCCGCAGTGTGATGTTTGCTTATCTACTGAAAAACTGCGGGTGTCAGTATAGCTTTACCTAGTCTCCATGCTGGTAACCTGCTTCTCACGACCGCAAGACTTATAAGTTTTATTATGCAATATAATATGTCATGGTTTCTTGTACCGGTAACTGAATTTAATTTGAAAGCAAATGAAGACCGTTCTTTAATTGCAATGTTTATCTTTAAAAAGTAGCACATTTTATGCCAAAACAGATATCTTTGTGATGGCCTGTTAACTTTCTTAAAATCAATTATGAGACTGACAGAAATACACTAGGTATTTATACAGCATGTTTGGAAGAAGTATCAGGATGGGGATGGAAAGACACTGTACGTATAGAAGGCAAGTTAGAAGAAGGTATAGAAATAAGTATTTTATATTTTTGTGTTATCCTTTTTCATACCATTTACATGTACATTAAAAATATGAAAATTACTTTCTGTCTGGCATGTATATATTATGTGATGCAATATTTGATGCTTTGATTGTACTGTGTGATTGCTCAGAATGAGTGATTTGTACACTTTCTTTCTTGATCAGGTGGTCATATAGATGTCATTTAGAGGACAAAAAAGACGTAAAGCTCATGTAAGGATAAAAAGTACATCGAATTTGTGTCCTTATGTCTTCCGTTGTTACAAATTTACGTCTTGAAGATGTCCTTTTAAACCAATAAGATATACAAATTTTGTAAAGATTCAAGTCCGTACAATGTAACTATCGATACAAGTTTATGCTTTTAAGACGTCATTTCTTACTTAAAAGATGTAAAAACTACATAAATATATGACATCTGTATGACGACTTCCTTTTTAACAATTTAACGTCTTAAAGACGTCTTTTTTTACCAGTGAGACGTAAAAATCACATTAATATATGACGTCAGTGCGACGTCTTCCTTTGATACAAGTTACCGTCTTGAAGGCGTCTATTCTTTATCAATAAGATGTAAATATCACGTCAAAATTTGATGTCCATACAACGTATACACGACGTCTGTAAGACGTCTTTCTTGGGTGAAAATTGACGTCTTGAAGACGTCTTTCTTTGACCAGTAAGACGTAAAAATCACATTAATATATGACGTCCATACGACATCTTCCTATGGTATAAGTTGACGTCTTAAAGACGTCTTTCTTTGACTAGTAAGATGAAAATATGACGTCCATACGACGTCTTCCTATGGTACAAGTTGACGTCTTAAAGACGTCTTTCTTTGACGAATAAGACGTAAAAATCACGTGAAAATATGACGTCCCGAAGACGACGTACGTGGGTGCAAGTTTACGTCTTTTTGACGTAATGTTATGTCGTCTTAAAGACGTAGTACAAGACGTAAATATTCAATTCAATTCTCATTTATTTCATTCTCGGTTAAAAATTCGGTTAAAAATTACATTGATACAAAAGATACAAAATAATTCACAAACATATTTAGAAAATGAAATGGGGAACTACATAAATAAAGCCCATAGGCCTTGTACAAGCGTAGTTCCCAAAGCATTCATAGCATAATGTAAAGCAAAGATTAAAAAAAAAAAAAAAAAAACATAAATAAAAAAATTAAAATTAAAAAACATATAACACAAATATAAACAAAAGATAAATAACTATACATATTTGAGATAAAGAAACTGCTTCAACTTTTTTTTGAAAGAATTAACCGACTTGCATTCAGAGATATCTTTGGGGATGGAGTTCCAAATCACAGGGAAATTATGTCGTACTGATTTCATTACCTTATTTGTTTTTACTGGCCATAAGTGAAAAGAATCCTTAAAACGGATATTGTGATTATGTATCTGGTAATTCAGAGTGAACATCTGAAAAATATTAACAGGTAATTTATTTTGAAAGTAAAAGAAGCCAAGGAGGGCAATGGAGTAATAGTACAAATCAAAAATATTAAGAGATTTCAATTTTCTAAACAGTGGGGCAGAATGGGCACGATAATGACATTCCAGGCATATGCGAAGGGCTTTTTTTTGCAATATAAATAATTTATCTAATTTAGTTCGACTACAATTACCCCAAACAGCAACACAATAATTTAAATATGAGAGCATGGATGAATTTTAAAGTAGCATTAATGCTGAAGGTGGGAGCGGGTCTTTAATCTGTATAATATACCAATACATTTAGATACCTTTTGAGTGACTTTATTTACATGAGTGTCCCATTGCATATTATAATCAATATTAACACCAAGAAAATTAACACTTTTAACCTTATTTAATGGAACCTCATCTATTTTTATAAACAAATTATCAAGCAAATTAGTGGAATTTGACTGCCTATGGAAGAAAGTAATGTAATTTGTTTTACTAGGATTTATCAACAATCTATTTGATTTGAACCATTTTGTTACTTTGTCTACTTCATTATTGATGTTATTTTGTAAGTTATGAGTGTTAGGTTGGGTGTAAATTAAAGTGGTATCGTCAGCGTATATAATGTAATTAAATTTGTCATAAGAATGTGTGAGCGAAGTCTTTAAGACGTCGCTCTGCTATCAGGGGTAGTACTTAGCTAATTATTTTGCTAATTAGATACTTTTTTACTTGAAATATTCAAAATAATAGACAGATAATTTAATTTAAAAAAAATATATATATTCTTAATTCTTGATTAAATGTTCATACGATATAATTATGCTCCCTTAAAGGGAGAGTTGGGTTCTGTGGAGGGCCAGTAATTTGTCCAAATCATCTTTGAATCTATTTTTTAAATTTTTTTAAAGACAAAATATCACAATTTTTAAAAAAAAACATTATACTTACCGGTATATTTTGAAATATGTTTTGAATTGTGCAAATATATATTTGTAAAGTGTAATTAAGTAAGTTGCAAGAACCTTCACATTCAAATATCGGCCTATATTAAAAGCAAATAGGTGACAAAATCCATTAACTCTGTGAACATAGTAAAACAAAATATAGGACGAAAAATGGTGATAAAAAAATTTAATTCCGGAAACCTGGTAAAAAAATAGGAAGAAAATGGGTGAGAAAATCTAAGTCCAGAAACATAGTAACAAAATAGGAAAAAATGGCAGAGAAAAAACGAAGTCCGAGTCCAGAAACATAGTAAACAAAATAGGAAGAAAACGGGTGAGTAAATTGAAGTCCAGAAACATAGTAAAAAAAAAATAGGAAGTAATTGGGTGAGAAAATTGATGTCCAGAAACATAGTAAACAAAAAGGAAGAAAATGGCAGAGAAAAATCTAAGTCCAGAAACATAGTAAAAAAAAATAGGAATTAGAAAATGGCAGAGAAAAATCTAAGTCCAAAAACATAGTAAAAAAAAATAGGAAGTAAATGGGTGAGAAAATTGATGTCCAGAAACATAGTAAACAGAAAGGAAGAAAGTGGCAGAGAAAAATCTAAGTCCAGAAACATAGTAAAAAAAAATGAGAAGAAAATGGCAGAGAAAAGTCAAAGGCCAAAAACACAGTAAAAAAATAGGAAGAAAATGGGTGAGAAAATTGAAGTCCAGAAACATAGTAAAACAAAATAGGAAAAAAATGGCAGAGAAAAATCTAAGTCCAGAAACATAGTAAAAAAATAGGAAGAAAATGCGTGAAAAAAAGTCCAGAAACATAGTTTAAAAAAATAGGACGAAATCTGGTGAGAAAATTGAAGTCAAGAAACATAGTAAAAAAATAGGAAGAAAATAGCAGAGAAAAATCTAAGTCCAGAAACATAGTAAATCTATGTAAATTCCCACCTGATTTACATAGGTTCCTGTGTTATAGTGGTGGGGTATAGTTTTAACGAGAGCTTTTCGTAATGTCCAGAAACATAGTAAACAAAATAGGAAGAAGGAAAAGAGGAGATAAAGGGAAGGAAAAAAAGAGGAAAAAGAAAAGAAGGGGGATATCAGTTGCAATTTTCCCGCTAACAAGTTGTGGATCGAGCGGGCCAAAAGGCCTTTGCCGCTCCCTCTCCCCGCCCCAAAAGAGAGAAGGAAGGAAAGGAAAGAGAGAGCTAAAGGGAACAAAAAGAGGAAGAAGAAAAGGGTGAAAAGAAGGGAGATCAGTTGCGATTAATCCCGCCAACAACGTGTGGATTGGGGAGGCCGAAAGGCCTTGCCTCCCCTCAGCAAAATTAGAGAGAAAAGGAAGGGAAGGGAGAGGGAAAGAGGAGAGAAAGGGAAAGAAAGAAAAAAGAGAAAGAAGAAAGGTAGGGGAGATCGGGGGGGGCCACTGGCGTACTAATGGGGGCAGTTGCCCTCAAATATAATTCAAACGTGGTTAATTTCTAATTCGATAACGGTGATTTACAAATGTTGCTGAAATGACATAATTTTCCGAGATTTTTCCTCACTTTTTAGTAAATTATACTTTTGTATGCGTTTGTTGGAAAATGACAAATTCCTACAGTCAGGCAAGAAATATGCTTATTTAGAGGCCTAAATGTCAGGGCCCGTGGAACGGGGGCCTCGAGCTCCCTCCCTCCCACTTTTTTTGAAAAAGTACTATATTGAAGAGAAATAGAAAGAAAGAGTGAAAGAAAGAAAGAATAGTGACCTGCCACTGTCACAAAATAATGAAGTATAAAAATATGCTCATCTGACCGTAATTAAATGCCTAAAACCCTGAGCTTCCGGGGTCTGCCCCTGGACCCAACCAATGGCCCTAAGGCGGGCCCCTGGATGCTCATCTGACTGTAATTTATTGCCTAAAACCCTGAGCTTCCGATGGCTCCGCCCCCTGGACCCCACGCAAATTAGTGACCTGCCAGTGTCACAAATAAGGTATAAAAATATGCTCATCTAACCGTAATTAAATGCCTAAAACCCCTGAGCTTCCGGGGCTCTGCCCCTGGACCCCACCTACGGCCCTAGGGCGGCCCCGAGATGCTCATCTGACGGTAATTTAATGCCAAAACCACCCTGAGCTTCCGGGGGCTCTGCCCCCTGGATCCCACGCCAATTAGTGACCTGCCAGTGTCACAAATAAATAAGGTATTAAAATATGCTCATCTGACCGTAAGTAAATGTCTAAAATCCCTGAGCCTCTGGTGGCTCCGCACCCTGGGCCCCACGCCAGTTAGTGTCCTGCCAATGTCACAATTAAGGTATCAAAATATGCTCATCTGACGGTAATTTAATGCCCAAAACCCCTGAGCTTCTGCGGGCTCTGCCCCCTGGACCCCCACGCCAACTAGTGTCCTTCCAGTGTCACAAAATAATAAGGTTCCAAATATGCTCATCTGACCGTGATTAAATGCCTGAAACCCTGAGCTTCCGGGGGCTCTGCCCCCTGGACCCCACCTAGGGCCCTAGGGCGGCCCCGAGATGCGCATCTGACGTTAATTTAATGCCCAAAACCCCTGAGCTTCTGCGGGCTCTGCCCCCTGGACTCCACGCCAATTAGTGTCCTTGCAGTGTCACAAATAAGGTACCAAATATGCTCATCTGACCGTAAGTAAATGCCTAAAACCCCTGAGCTTCCGGGGGCTCTGCCCCCAGGACCCCACGCCAAATAGTGACCTGCCAGTGTCAAAAATAAATAAGGGATCAAAATATGCTCATCTGACCGTAAGTAAATGCCTAAAACCCCTGAGCTTCCGGGGGCTCTGGCCCCTGGACCCTACCTAGGGCCCTAGGGCGGGCCCTGAGATGCTCATCTGACGGTAATTTAATGCCAAAAACCCCTGAGCTTCTGGGGGCTCCACCCCCTGGACCCCACGCCAATTAGTGTCCTGCCAGTGTCACAAATAAGATATCGAAAAATGCTCATCTGACGGTAATTTAATGCCAAAAACCCCTGAGCATCTGGGGGCTCCGCCCCCTGGACCCCACGCCAATTAATGTCCTGCCAGTGTCACAAATAAGGTATCAAAAAATGCTCATCTGACGGTAATTTAATGTCAAAAAACCCTGAGCCTCTGGGGGCTTCGCCCCCTCAACCCCACCAGGGAGAATCAGGCGGGCCCATGAATGCTTATCTGACCGTTATAAAATGCCTCAAATGCCTGAGTTTCAGGGAGCTCAGCCATCACCCCTTGACCCCCGCGGGGGCTTTGCCCCTAGACCCGGCCATTCCAATTTACGCTACGCTCTACCTGATCGTAAATACTTTAGCCTTCCCCACCCACTTCGAAAACGTTCAGCGGGGCCTGCATGTAAAAAGTGGGGTGATGCGGATTTTTTTTTCTGCCCCCCCCCCCTCCAAAAAAAAACAACAAAACAAAACGTTTTTGCTAATTACGCCACTGCTGGTCACCATAACGTACCAATATTTGGCTCGCATAATTTCAAATTTGGGCCCCCCCCCCTAAGAAATCCTGGATCCGCGCCTGAGTCCAGAAACATAGTAAAAATAAAATAGGAAGAAAATCTGTGAAAAAATTTAAGTCAAGAAACATAGTAAAAAAATAGGACGAAATCTGGTGACAAAAAATCTAAGTCGAAAAGAATAGGGAAAAAATAGCAAGAAATAGGAAAAAAAATAGTTATCAAACCACCAATTCCTTGAAATAGAAAAAAATAGGCTGTCATATGCTATTTTAAATCTATTTTGAATTTTAAAAATAGTGTTTAAATAGGGTACATTCACATAAAAATAGGAAATAAATAGTAAAAAATAGCAACATTTTTTTCTTCTCCAGAGCCCATTTTGACTAGGGTACTTACCCTGGTATTTCTCACTCGAATTGTTATAGGTCTGGTGCTAGATACGGTAAATTTCATGGATTCTCCTGCTTCGATGAGCGAGTCACTTGTGCCATTCTCATGCTCGACGGTAACAAAGATGGCATGCGATTTGCCGTTTGCTACGTTGATATACCGGTCCATAAAATGCTTCATGACTCCGACAGCTGCGGCTATCGTAACTCCTCCAGCTATTAAGAGTGACATTCGAGAGGATGAATTATGTGTTCTTGCCGCTGCCGCTGCCTCTGCCACTGCCGCTCTGTACGCTTCTGCCGCTACGTACAATGCCACTCCCACTCCGGCAACTACACCTATTAAGACTTCCATTCTTGAGATGTAAAATCCTTAGATTTAATAAACGCAAGATATATTATATCGACAAATATATAGTTCAATGTTCAGATAGCAGCTCAGATTACCACAAAACGTTGGACGGTGGAGCGGTAGAAAATGTTATACTAAGTGATGTAGTCTTGCCCTACTCATTAGCTCGAAGTTTAATTTGTGATTTTATCACACCTTCATTCACTGGCGTATCGTTGGTCTAACCGTAGAGGAGGAGGAGGGGGAGGGTTGTCAATGATGCCATGGGAGAACCTGTCTAACTAGATAGATGTCCAAAGCATCCAAATGAAGGGAAGGGGGGAGAAGTGGTGATATGATATTTTATTAACATTGTTTTTCCCTTTCCCCTCTCCTCTTTTTTCCTCTGTTCGCCATTTAGTGGGGCACGTGCCCCATGCACCCCGCCATATATGTACCAACGAGCGCCGCTGACTTCCTATGTCAACAAACTTGAACCTCAATCATATCCTCTTTCGCAATTTCTCTACTCGTTAACTAAGCCTGAACTGCATTTCGCAATACTTTAACCCCGAGGGAATTTTGATCCATTAAAGGGGAAGTCCACCCTGATATTAAGTTGGATTTAATAGAAGCAGAAAAATGAGAGGAACAGGTCAGTGAACGTTATTTCGTAACTTTGAAAGCTGGGAATATAGTTTCTCTTTAGTTTTTTTAAAGAATATTACACTTTTTTGTTTAGGATAATCTAGAATTGAATCTATCATTAAATTTTGGGCCTTTTCAATCTCAACTTACCTGATCAATTTAAGCATTGTCACTTAACTTTGTTTTAACACCTCCAAACAGAAGTTGGTACTGGAAAGTATTATGATCTAAAATCCAACATCATCATGAAATAGTGTATAGAAACAAGTCTCATGAAAACAAACCCATATGGAATTTTGTGTATCATGATATATTTTTCTTTTTTAAATCATCATCATATTTGTATCCTATGGGATTCCTCTTTTGTTCTTTTTTGTTTGTTCAGTTGTGTATGTGTTTGTACATTTATGTAAAATTCAGAAAATTTATCTGTAACTCATCATCATCTAGTGCCGTCCCTTCGGAAGGGGTTGTCGGCTATGCACCTCCATCGCTTTCTGTCGTGTACCCTTGCTCTAACCTCTCGGTAGTTAAGACCAGTCCATTTCTTGACATCATCAAACCTAGTGATTCGCTGTCTACTCTTTTCTCATTTACCCTCTATACCATTCCTTCCAGCAAGATCTTCAGCAATCCTCCTCCTCTCATCACATGACCAACATACACTAGTTTTCTCTTCTGCACTGCGTTAGTCAGTTACATATCTTTGTTTGCTCTGTTCAGGACTTCTTTCTTTCAAATGCTTCTAACTTTCGTTCTGTTTCTTTGCATAGAGTCCATGTTTCAACTCCATATAATAAAGTACTCCAGATGTAGCATTTCAAGATTCTGCATCTCAGCTCAAAGTTTATCTTCCTACAACATAATATCTTTTCCATTTTCATGAACACTGATCTTGCAATATAAATCCTCTGTTTTATTGCATTGTCACATTTTCCATCTTCTGTGACTGTCTGCCCAAGATAAACAAACTTGCTTACTTGTTCTTTCAATGTATCATTGATTTGAATGCTAACACGGGGGACTTTCTTCTTCCGCGACACCACTAGGCTCTTAGTCTTGGAGACATTAATTGCCATACCAAATCGTTCCCCTTCATCATTCACTTTTCGTACAAGTCTCTGCAAATCCTTCTCCGATTCGGCTAATATTACAGAATCATCGGCATACCTCAGGTTGTTAATTTTCAAACCTCTTATTTTGATATCCTCCTCATCATTCAGTACTCTGAAAATCATCTCTGAATAGATGTTGAACAACAGAGGAGAGATCATACAACCTCGTCGAACACCTTTCCGTATTTCAACTTCTGGCGATAACCCTTCCCTGCTTCATATTACTGCCTTCTGGTTCCAGTACAGACTTGCAATCAGACGTACATCCTACCCATCTAGACCCAGAGAGTTCAGACAGCTAATCAATTTCGCTTGATTAACTCGGTCAAATGCTTTCTTATATTCCAGGAAATTGAATATTCCTTCTCTTGTGCTTTTGCCTGAAACAAACCCACTTTGTAAGTTACTAATTTCCTTCAGGATTGTTGACTGTATTCTGCTGGTGAGAATAAACAGTAAGATCTTAGATACATGGCTATGATGTTTATGGTCCTGAAGTCTGTGCATTTTGTACTTTTGGTTTTCTTTGGGATCATAACGAACTCTGATACCACAAAGTCTTCCGGCCATTTGCCTGTTGTGTAGATAGCATTGCATAGTTTTGGCGAGCTCTTTGACCTCTGGCTCTCCTAGACTCGCTAGCATCTCTGTAGGAACACCATCTAATCCACATGCTTTACCTGTCCTTAGATTTTTAAGAGCAGCCTCAACTTCTGCCACTAGAATCTCTGGTCCTTAATTGTTCATTTTCTTCTTTCACTTGTTGATTTCTGTCATCTTCATATAGCTCCTCAATATACTCCATTTGTTGTCCTTCAAACAGCACATTTCCCTCTTTATCTTGAATTACACGTACACCATTAGTTATCCCCTTTTTATTCTTTTGTGTAACCTCCTCGATCTAGTTTTCAGCCTGCGTCCTCCGGTGCCACACTTCCTTCCGGCTTTGGTGTGACCCCATCATTCTCGGAAGACTTACAACTCGAAGGGGCACTATCCTCATCCTTGCATGGTACTATTTATAACAGAATCACTTGCAAGGGTCCCAAGCTCATCTGTACCACTTCTTTCTGTTCTGTGTCCGTGCATAGCTTACAATGTTAAAGAGTACGTGGTAATAGTCCGGGAGCCAGGGGGGTCAACCTAGCTGGACAGGAAACCAATTTTCATGTGCACAGATGTAAAGATCGCATAGCTCCATATAACAAATCGACCGTCTGGCACGTTCTAAGTGGTGGATGTGGCCAGGGGGAGCCCCCCTGGATGCTCATCTGACCGCAATTTAATGATTAAATCCCCTGAGCTTCCGGGGACTCCGAGGGCTCCGCCCCCTGGACCCCACGCCTATTAGTGACCTGCTAGAGTCACAAATAATAATACGCTTGAAATGATCAGTTGTAGCACATTTACTAGCTTGAACTTGCAGAGTATTACATGCAGATTTCCATTTCTTCTTTTATTTTTGCCCACATCCCAATTAAAATTCAATAAATAGAAGTAATCAAAGATTGTCTATGACAGTTTCCCTGGTGGAACTGTAACTCGAACAATCCACGACAAGTTTGCATTTTATTTTATTCTAATTCTTAAAAATGTTATTTTATGTTCAAAAAGACCATATGATTTATGCAACGGGCATGATAGAACTCTAATGTAGACGGTGATGTGTTACCAAAATTATAAGCTGGTGCCTAATGACATTTTCCAATCCTCAAATCGTGAGATCCTTAGAAGTTCAAGGAGTAAGTAACGATGGCTAAGCAGAAAAGATTTCAAATTTATCTCAATTGTAGTTGTGGAACTTCCTATTTATAACACACGTTGAAATAGGTATCAAAATGTAGATAATTTAATTTTCTTTCATATGACACCAAACTCATGGTGGTTCAAGGTTTCCTGACAATATTATTTACAAAATACTAACTTGTCGTCAAAAGGACCGCTTTTGGGGGAAAGGGGTTCCCCTTGGCCACACCCACCATTTAGAACATGCCAGACGGTCGATTTGTTATATGGAGATATGCGATCTTTACATCTGTGCACATGAAAATTGGTTTCCTTTCCAGCTAGGTTGACCCCCCACTGGCTCCTGTACTATAAGGCTTTAATCTCTTCCACGGAGGATGGCCGTTGGCTCACATGGAGATCATCCGCCCTTAGAACTACATCTGTAACTACTGCTTTAAATGGATGCTATGCTGTATGTGTGTAGGATGTATAAGTGCATGTTAAATTACTAAGAAATTTATGCGCAAATCAGTGGCCTGTTCAACCATGAAGTTTCAGCTATTGAAGGTGCTAGGTGTATAAGGTGTGTATTTTTTTCTCTCTCTCACTCTCTCTCTTTATCTGTTTCTATCAGTTTCCAAATATGATTGTGTGTATTAGATCATTACATTTTCTCTCTTTCTCCCTAACTTCCCCCAAATGCATACTACGAGAGCATCAAGGCGGATTTCAAGAATTGTGCAAAGTGTATTTGTAGGGTAGGACACAATCATGTCATGGTGATCATTAACGCACTATCTGCCCGTTGGAACATGCCCATAGAGTGTGAATTGGCATGTCCCCATTGCCTTCTTTAGTTGAATCTCCATCGTTAGCTGCCTAAACAGTTCTTGTAAACTAATGAAGCAAGCAAATATAAATAAACTATTCTTCCACTGATGCTGTAGCCTATATTGTCAAATTATGATATGCTATTTATATATTCATTTTTAAGAGAAATTCATTATATTGTACATTTAGTCTATTCTCATTGTAAACATGATCTCCAATTTTGTGAGGTAAATTCTTGTTACATATTATTTTTGAAAGACCCTGTTTATTGTGCTCCCTTTTTTCTCTTATTTTTTGTTTCTTCTGCTGGAGAATATTTGCATGTCTCTATCATATTTTAAACATAGAACATGATTTGGAATGAAAAGGATAATTGAATTGTGGAGATGTCACTGTTCTACATAATATTGTGTTATGTATAGTAATGCATATATGAAAAGAAATAAATGTCGTAATAAACGTATAAAATTGCAGAAAAGGAAATCGACTTGTCTCTTTAATATTTAGTAAAATAGTTCATTAGTTACTTAAAGATGAAGTTGAGTTCTGGTCATGCGAGTGCATTGTGAAAGAAATCGTGAGGAATCGATCAGAAAAAAGTTGATCATGTAGCATATATGCATTGGTGTGTAGTGCAAGGTTCTGGAATCATCAAAATTACAAGAAATTTGGCCCAGGCTTGGTAAAAGTAACAAACACTGTATACAGAAAGATGTATATGAGAATACAAAAAACATGTGGCATAAAAATGTGGTCCTCATTTTTAAGCTGTCACATGTCATATTTAGAATATGAAGGAATTTGAAATTGAAGAGCGATGCTTTTCAGGGAACATATTTTCTCTGATGTTCTTCCACACTTGCATAATAACAATGAAAACGCGAACAAATGATTTTCCCCTCTTCCCAGAACTCAACCCACTCTTTAGTTCGTAAGTTACGTACTTAATTTACTTTTATTCTTATTCATTTTAAGTCGAAGTCTACTATTGTTAAAAGCGTGCGATTATACCTCATCTATTCAAAGCCAGAATATAAAAGACACATAGGAGTGGGCTGTCATGGGCAATTTGACACCGTTCGGTGTTTACCCAATAACAGGTGTTGTCAACCACCGGGATTATTCTTCAGTTTTATGACCAACAAGCTTTATGTAATGCTCTGTCTTTTCCGCATATGGAGAAAGTCCTTGCATGACACTTGCATGATTGCATCACCCGAAGACTCTCCAAGAGACGAGCGGGTATTTCTTGATTGGTCTTCGGGTTTGCTGTGTGCAGACGTGTACACCCATTAATGGTGTTTCCACCGAGTCTGGTGTCAGCGAATTATGACCAATCTTTTCCGTAAGTTAAAGTAGACCGGGAGCCAAATATCTGAAGAAAGCGGCTCCCGGTCCTTAAATTTTTGAGAGAACCGGGAGCCGTATTTCTATAGGACCAGGAGCCATTTCCAAAATTAGTGAAAATACGTATTCTTTTAAATTATTTGTTAACCGTTACCTTTTATTTATTTATATAGGCTATCCGTACACTAAAAAGTACACACTGCACATCAGTGCATGATAGCACAGTTACTATATATCTACAAATTAAGGCATCGTTATACATACAAATGAGTAAGAACTTAATTAGAATAGAGATATAAAAACCTTTAAATAATAATTCAATAGCCATTTTAATATAAGCGACTATCAAATACGGTACCTTGAGTTAGCTATCTTAAAGCCATCACGAGGCTACTTTTTTCCATTTTGGGGTACTCTTAATTTGGGGGGCTACTTTTTTTCCATTTTAACTGTCCAAACGACCTCTATTGATTCTCAGCATATTTAAACACCACCGTATTCAAAACTCACCAGAATTCACTCAAAATCGGTACTAATTAGTGACAATTGATAACACCTAAATTGCAGTAAGAATATCTTTTCAACTCAGCGATGTTGGATATTTTTTTTTGAAAATTAAAATATGAAGGCTACTGTCAATCCTGGCGATCGAGCCGCTTCGTATTCATTGTGTGCATTTTTGGTCGCCTCGCACGTGCGTGAGCGCGCTGAATCTCCGTAAAAAAAACAAATTGGTCGTAAATATAACTCGATCCATACCTTACCATGTCGCGCGTACGTAAAAACCCGTAAATTTACGCGGGCGCGAAACGGACCGAGTTTTTAGCGGTCGAATTTGTTTTGATCGATCATTAACTGAAACTATATAGACGGTTCGTTAAACGATAGCGAAACAAGACACGACGGAGGAAAATCCGCGGCGGTTTCTTCAGTTTTTCTACATGATATTGAGCTGTGAATCAGCTGAAAATTACAGAACTGATTTATTACGGTCATTTACGGTAATAGCATGATTTTGGAGCATTGCTTTCAACATTAATTTTTATTTTTCTCCCATTTGTTGTGTACACGTGTGTGAAAAGTCCGTACAATTTAGCACATCTGCTGGTATATAAGGTTCATATCGTTTACGGTTATACTTCGTGCGCGAAACTCTGAAATTGTGATCTATTTCCAGCATGATTGCCGCGATTTGTATATAGTTTTCATGAATAGAGGTGTGAAATCAAAACTTGGATTGTGGTTATTCTGGCCGTGTATACTAAATTTTGATAATCGTTTTCACAACGAAGTCTAACTTGAACACGGTGTGAGAGTGTTGCTCGCGCGCTCTCGATCTCCGCTCATCGAAGCAGGAGAATCCATGAAATTTACCGTATCTAACATGATAAACGCACAATATATGTTATATCGAAAAATATATGGTTCAATGTTCAGATAGCAGTTAAGATTACTACGAAAAGTTGAATGGTGGAGGTAGAATTTTTTTCACTAATGATGTAGTCTAGATCTTGCCCTATGTACTCATCAGCTCGAAGTTTAATGTGTTATTTTTTAACAACGTTATTAACTGGCGTATCGTTAGTCTAACCGTAAAGGAGGAGGGGGCGTCAGTGAGGGGATGAAGGTCACCTGTCTTACTAGATGGATGTCCAAAGCATCCAAATTAAGGAAGGGGGGGGTAATATATTTTTTCACTTTTTCTCTTTCCCCTCTCCTCCTTGTTCCTCTTCTCGCCATTTAATGGGGCATGTGCCCCATGCACCCCGTCATATATGTACTAACGAGCACAGCTGACTTCATAATATGTCGACAAACTTGAACCTAATATCCTCTTTCGCAATTTCTCTACTCGTTATCTATGCCAGAACTGTATTTCGTAATACTTTAACTCCGAGGGAATTTCCATCTATTAAAGGGCAAGTCCACCCTGATATTAAGTTGGTTTTCAATTAATAGAAACAGAAAAATGAGAGGAAAAGGTCAGTGAAAGTTATGAGAAAAATCCGATTTAAATAAGGACAGTTGACTTTTTGAAGTTGCGATCAGTCAAACGCAAATTGGCAACTCTGTGACGTATATTGTGAGCTCCCTTTTCATTTGCTCTGGCCTCTGTACAAAAAAAAATCCTAAATTTAGATTTTCCATCACAAATTTTGTTCAATCATACATGCACCCGAAACATAATTATTGCAAATATGTTTCTGTACAACCCCTATATGGCAAAATTAATATATCCTGTCATCTATAACGAATTCAATGAAAGCTAATGAAATGTTATGTACTGAGCATAGCTTTCTTATTTTTAATCAGAATTCGCTCAAACTAACACTGACATTTTCGTTTCATTATTACTTCTTCCATCAGGGTGGACTTCCCCTTTAATTACAAAAAAACATATACTTGTTTCTTCTCAACTTTTCCTTAACATTTCTGTTTGCATTGAAAGTGAGTTATTCTTGGTCTGGAGTCCTCCTTGAATAATCGTTTTGTTTACTTTTAGGTAGAGAATGATTTTTTAATTTTTTTAAAAATGTAATTAGAGTCTTCGGGTGATGCAAGTGTCATTTAAGGACTTTCTCCTTATGCGGAAAAGACAGAGCATTACATAAATCTTGTTGGTCAGAAAACTGAAGAAAAACCCGGTGATTAACAACACCTGTTATCGGGTAAATACCCGTACGGTGTCAAATTCCCAATGACAGCCCACTCGATCCTGAATTTGAACAGATGAAGTATAGTCGCACTCTTTTAACAACAGTAAACATTCAGACTTAAAATAAATAAGAATAAAAGTAAGTTAAGTACGTAACTTACGAATAAGTAACTAGGCATACATCGTATCAACACAGACAAAAACATTATCCCGAAACTCTATCAGGAAACGTCGTATAAAGAATCATCGTATAGCAGACAGGGCGTCCACACACAAGAAACGTCGTATAAAGAATCATCGTAGAGCGAACAGGGCGTCCACACACACAAAAACAAGTATTCCCGAAACTCTACAGCGAAACGTCGTATAGGTGCGCAGTTTGCTACTGCGGTCATGAAACGGAAACGGAAATGAGCGGGTCACGGTCTCCTTTCGCGCGCGGTCACGTTAAGCCCCGAACAGTTATACCGTTCTAGTTCGACCTTACGCCCACACACAAAACAATCCGTGATTCTTTATCGAGTTCTAGTTCGAAGCGATGCCAAGAACCCTTGTTTCGTTATACGACGTTTCTTAATTATACGACGTATCGTTAGTAAGCGTACACACACACACAATGTCATCGTATTGCTATCCCGAAACGGCATAGCTACATAATGAATTTTGTGTGTTGACACGGGATAAGAAATATTACAAACTCAGTTTAACTTTAAATAAATAAATACCTACATAAATACATGACTGTATAAATATCGACATGAAAAGAAATGGTTGAAATATATATATATATATATATATACTGGGGGAAAATGATGTAATGAGGAATAGGCCTATTGAGAAATATACACCTTTACGACAAGAGAGTTTCATATTAAAGACATAAGCCAATTTTTCTTTCCTGCAATTGTATACGTTTATTACGACAACGTAACAAAGGTACATCTACATGTACGACAAACACACATTCATGTACCACTATGTTTCTTTCTTGTTTCTTACACATAGAGGGTGCTTGTTACATTTTGTGGGGAATACTGCCGAAGAAGTTTGTAAAAGTAAAACTACAAAGAAGGAAATGACATCTGGGGAGGACAATTGATAGAGGGATAAGGAAATCGCGCATATTTGAAATATATACATTTTCAACTTAACAGGGAAGTGGGCACTTAAAAAAGATCATAGGAAAATTAAATCGTGATAGCGAGCAAGAAAAACACCCACAACATGCACATTTTATATTGAACACAGGCAGTTTCAAATTTTACAAGCAGTGATATGTGATGGTACCTTTATTTTTTATTCGGAATCCAAACGCCCTCTATGTCAAGAATTGCACAGCAGCTATTCATAATGAAAGCTTTCTTTCTTTGCATGTATGCATTACTATACATAACACAATATTATGTAAAACAGTGATATCTCCACAATTCAATTATCTTTTTCATTCCAAATCATGGTACATGTTTAAAATATGATAGAGACATGCAAATATTCTCCAGCAGAAGAAACAAAAATAAGAGAAAAAGGAGCACAATAAACAGGGTCTTTCAAACATATATGTAAAAGAATTTACCTCACAAAATTGGAGATCATGTTTATAATGAGAATAGACTAAATGTACAATATAATGAATTTCTCTTAAAAATGAATATATAAATAGCATATCATAATTTGACAATATAGGCTACAGCATCAATGGAAGAATAGTTTATTTATATTCGCTTGCTTCATTAGTTTACAAGAACTGTTTTGGCAGCCAACCATGGAGATTCAACTAAAGAAGGCAATGGGGACATGTCAATGCACACTCTATGGGCATGTTCCAACGGCAGATAGTGGGTTAATAATCACCATGACAGGGTTGTGTCCAACCCTAAAAACATTTACACTTTGAACAATTTCTAAAATCCCCCTTGATGCTCTCGTAGTATGCATTTGGGGGAAGTTTGGGATAGAAAGAGAATGTCATGATCTAATCTTGGACCTACTATGATCTAATACACACAATCATATTTGGAAACTGACAGATACATAGAGAGAGAGAGAGAGAGAGAAATGGAAATAAATGTTATGATATGCCATACACACCCATAGGAAAGAAATGAGCCTGCCGCATACTCCTACGGCAGACCTTCCGCAGATCTGCAGCAGACCTGCTGCAGACAGTCATCTTTTTCACATGCAAATTAGTTTTGCCGCAGACTTTCCGCACCCTTGCCGCATACTCTTTCAGTATGATGAAGAGTCTGCGACACGTCTGCCGCAGACTCTTCATCATGGATATTCATATCCCATATAGACCTGCTGCAGACTTTCCGCATACTCTTTCATGTCCACCCCAGTATGCAGTCTTGCAGGAATGCTGCTGGAGAGCCATGGCATGCATTGCATCATTACATTCTAGCACCTTGAAGTAGAAACAGGCAGAATTGCTTCAAAAATTCTACAAATGTAGGTTTAGCACAATGCAGAAGTAGAGGTACAGGTAGAAATACAATAACTGCATACACATAGTGCAGAGTAGAGTCACAGATCCATACTACTGTGCACACATTACACAAGAGTTACAACAAAAAAGTGAGTTAGTGGGGCTGAAGATAAGATCACATGGCACAACTAAAGAGTTTGAAACAGCTAGTCCGTTAATTCCTCAGTCTCCTCGGTATGGAACAAATTCCTCTCATGGTACCAGTTAGAACTTGAAGCAAATTACATATTGTTTGGTTTGACAGAAGCTAAAAAGACAAATAAAAGTGCCTATATAACACAGGAATTTACAACCTCATGGTATCAGTGGTTGCATGGTCCTCCAAAATAGCCACCTATAGCCTTGCCGCAGACTTTATAATTTCCCACTTTTCTGTGGCAGATCTGCCGCAGACTGTTCCTGTTGCATACTGGTATGCGGTAAGTTTGGAGCAAAGTATCGATTCTGCCGCAGATCTGCCGCAGACTGTTCCTGCGGCATGCTGGTATGCGGCGAGTCTTGAGCAAAGTTTCATTCTGCCGCAGATCTGCCGCAGACTATTCCTGCGGCATACTGGTATGCGGCAAGTCTGCAACAAAATTTCTTTCTGCCGCATACTTCGGCATACTCTTTGCCGCAGACTTATAGTGTGCGGCAGGTCTGCGGCATATTTTTTGCTTTCCTATGGGCACATTATACATCTTATACCTTCAATAGATGAAACACCATGGTTGAACAGGCCACTGATTTGGGCATAAATGTTCTAGTATTTTAGCATGCACTTATAATAATACATCCTACACAAATACAACATAGCATCCATTTAAAGCATTAGTTACAGATAAAGTTTCTGAATTTTACATAAATGTACAAGCACATACACAACTAAGCAAAATCATCAAAGAAAAAAATATATCCCATAGGATAGAAGTATGATGATTAAAAAAGAATATTATCATGATATTATGATAATACCAAAAAAAATCTCTATATAGTTTGTTTTCATGAAACTGGTTTCTTCAGACTATTTCATGATGATGTTGGATATTAGATCATAATATTTTCCAGTACCAACTCCTGTTTAAAGTTGTTAAAACAAAGTTAAGTGACAATGCTTAATTTAATCAGGTACGTTGATATTGAAAAGCCCAAAATTTAATGATAGTTTCAATTCTAGAATATCGTATTAAAAAAGTGAGTAAGTGTAATATTCTAAAGAAACTAAAAAGAAACTATATTCCCTGCTTTCAAATTTACGAACATTTGCATAGGATGAGGGTGAAAATATATTCACGAAAAGAACATAATTTACACATGTATACAACATAAGGCAAGGAACACAATGACATCAACATGAACAGGAGTGATGTCACAATACACAAGCAAGATGTCACAATACAAAGGAGTGATGTCACTGTTCCCAGGTCCAAATATTGAGGTGTGATATCACAATGCAAAATAGTGACTTCACAATGCAAGAGAGTGACATCTATTCAAAGGGGCAACATCACAATGGAAAAGGGTAACATTACAATGCACACGATTGCTAATGCTAATTTATTCCCACTCTTGTATTACTACATCTATTTGAAAGTATGAGAACTCCTCCCTTAAAGGATATTATGCGCGTTCAAGACTACGCCTGGTTGTTTGATTGTTTTCTTGGCTTTAAAGCAAAATAAACCAACAAAACAAGTAAATAAATGAATTAGAAAGAAAACAGAGCAATAAGTTCAACAACAACAAAAACATGGAACTATATAATCTGCATTTATTTAATCAGATTTCTAAACATACTAATGTATTCGATTGAATTTGGTCATATTATAATCTTTAACGAGAAACTTGTGGTATAAAGATAAACCAGTATTAAAGATACTATGTCGCTTTTGCAGCCAACATCAAATTCTGTAGAACTTTGCAGGAATTATGAATATGTCATGTATGTCCTATCTGTGAAATTTAAACACTAGCAGTGTCCTAATATTCAAATTATGCAAGGAAACCCGTTTACTTGCTAGACTTCACTGTCAGACACTATTGAGTGACTGACTGGCTTTTTTCTTCTTTGGTAATAACATACATATAATGAGCTGTAAAGAGTAAATGAGCATTTGTCTACATCAATAACCCACTTCTTGTAATGGTCAAAATTAAACTGATTGAATCTTTGCGCAGCACAAAAGGTACGACCATTCGGTACAATGGTCTTAAAATCAGACCATTACTTACTGTCTTGGTAGCACTTAAGTCGATTCGACAACTAATAGTGATAAGTTTTCACACTTAAAGATATTTTCGAGCCCCCCTTTTTAGGGAAGTTCTAAATTAGTATTATCTTTCAAATGCCGTTGGAATTTAACCTTTTCATTTTTGGGGCCTGCAAATGGGACATAGTACTTTTAAAATTTTGCAAGAAATAAAGAACGTAGATATTATTATTTTTCAAAAATAAAATCACAGAGTGCCATTGTCATGATTGCCAAGTAAATGGTCACACTGCAATAACACTGTATACACGCTGTAAGAGTGAGAAAAGTAACGATTGATTCTGTGGTGGTTGTACGACAATTGCTCCTGCAACAATTGATTGCTCCGCGTCAGTATCTTACGCCACAAGACTTGTTATCTTCAACACCGGACCCAATACAAAATTAATTGTACCCCGGACAAAATACAAAAATATTTATATCAGTATAATTCCCAATTTGTCTAATGCATATTTTTTGTCTAGTATCCATATGGTCTAATAATCATTTAATCATAAAAAATAACAAAAAAATCTAACGATTGTTAGACCTTATGAATGGTAGACGAAATTGGCATTAGATAAACTGGCAATTAGACCGACTGGCAATTAGACCAAATGAGTCATGAAATTAATGGGTAGTAGACTTATTGGAGATTATACCAAATGGAAATTAGACCAAATGACTATTAGCCTAACTGGTCATTATACCTATTAATAAGTAGACGAAATGATTATTGGACCATGTGGATAGTAGACTGGCCGGGTGTAGACCATATTTGAATAGACCAATTGGGTAGTAGACGAACTAGTTGTAGACCAAACGGCTATAAACCAGTTAGAATTCAATGGCAAACATATTGGTGAGATCTCTTTTCGAATGTCATCAAAACTATTATTTATTAAACTCGTTATTAGGTTTGAATAGAATCTCTATAGATTACAATATTAGAAAGAGATGAAGGTCTGTATTTGCCTCGTACATTGTTCTTGTGACGAAATTCAACTGTTGAACTCCATTGCTTGTTCCATTAGTCTACTGAAGCATTTAAACGGTTAAGGAAGGCGATTTATGCATATTTTATCAAAATTGAAATTCGGTAGCCGAGATTGGGAGGCTGGACGTCTCTAGGAGCCGATTGTCAATTGTAGGAAGATGTATACTCCCTTAAAGGGACTGTCAGAAGTTGATGACTTTAAAACATCCCCCGAGGTGCGAAGACTTCACCCTCACGAAACCCTCCTGTTTCTGTTGAAAGTCAATGACAAGAAAAGTAACAACACAAACAAATAAACATTAATACAATAAGAATGTTGGTTCTTGTCTTGTTAAACAAATGAAATCACTAGATTCGACACTGAAAGCCACATATATGTATATATATATATATATATATATACATATTTCTTGGCTTTTATTGGTCAAAGGTAAACAAAAAATAAATGTAATAAATCTTCAGACAATTTAAAGCTACATTTTTAGCATTTGGAAAGATTAAAGGAATACAGATTTATAAGTAGAAATATAAACTTAAATCATTAAAATAAAATTTCGACACCCTTTCATTTAACAATGCAATTTATTCATTATGTAATTAATTATTCATTATTTACTTAGTATGTACTGGATGATATCATACCGGTCAATGAAATACTTGATGAGCCAAGCGGCCATAATTACTCCTCCAGCTATTAAGAATGCCTTTCTATAGGATGATTGATCACTTGCCGCTGTCGATTCTTCAGCCATGGAGAATTCCATTCTAGCGAGGTAATCATTATTTCTTGCCAATACCGCTATCAATTCCTCGAATTCTTCAGCCATTCTAGAGAGTGGATCTGTCCCTGTCACTGACTCCACCAATGACGCTACCTTTGCCAAAGCGTTAAGTCCTTCGACTAATTCCAGTCTAGAGGTGTACAAACCCTTTGAGTTGATAAACGCACGATATATTATATCGAAAGATCTATGGTTCAATGTTCAGATAGCAGTTAAGATGACCACGAAAAGGTGGACGGTGAAGGTAGAAAATGTTTTCACTAAGGGATGTAGTCTTGCCCTATAATCATCAGCTCCAAGTTTAATGTGTGTTATTTTATCACAACTTTATTCACTGGCGTATCGTTGGTCTAACCGTTGAGGAGGTTGGGGGGGGGCGTCAATGATGGCACGGAGGTCACCTGTCTTACTAGATGGATGTCAAAAGCATTCAAATTAAGGGGAAGGGGGGGGGGGCAATATGATTTTTTTTTTTCAAATCGTTTTCCTTTTCCCTTCTCCTCCTTTCTCCTCTTCTCGCCATTTAGTAGGGCATGTGCCCTATGAATGCAAGCCGCCATATAATGTATCAACAAGCGCCGCTAACTTCCTATGTCAACTAACTTGAACCTCACATCCTCTTTCGCAATTTCTCTACTCGTTAAATAATCCAGAACTGTATTTCGCAATACTGTAACCCCGGGGGGAATTTCGATCTATTAGAGGGAAAGTCCACCCTGATATTAAGTTGGTTTTAAATTAATAGAAGCAGAAAAATGAGAGGAACAGGTCAGTGAAAGTTATGAGAAAATTCTCATTCAAATTACAAAAGTTGACTTTTTGAAGTTGCGATCAGTCAAACACAAATTGGCGACTCTGTGACGTATATTGCGATATCCCCTTCCATTTGCTCTGGACTCTGTAACCAACAAAAATCAGAAATTTAGATTTTCCATCACAAATTTTGTTCAATCATGCATGCAATTGCAAATATGTTTCTGTACAACCCCTATTTGGAAAAAAAAAAATCCATCTTGTCATTTATAACGAATTAACTGAAAGTTAATGAAATGTTATGTACAGAGCATAGCTTTCTTTCTTTTTTAAATCAAAATTCGCTCAAACTAACACTGACATGTTCGTCTCATTACACTTTTTTCCATCAGGGTGGACTTCCCCTTTAATTACGAAAAACATATAATTGTTTCTTCTCAAATTTTCCTTAACATTTCTATTTTCATTAAAAGTGAGTTATTCTTGCACGGTCTGGTGTCTTCCTTGAATAATCGTTTTGTTTACTTTTAGGTAAAGAATGATTTTTTTTTTAAAGATTAAAACAAAAAAATGTTATTAGAGTCATCGGGTGATGCAAGTGACAATAAAAGGGAAATCCAACCTTGATAGCAAACTTGTCTAGAATAAAGCAGAAAATCAGAAAGACATACTGATGAAAGTTTGAATGAAATCGGACAAAAAATAGATTTTTGTTTTAAAGTTGCGGTTACTATAGGTATGAGCTCTTCAAATTGGCTGGATTGATAATGTCTATGTGATGTACAGTAGGTAGTGGCGTACAACTTTACCATTTGCTCCAATACACAAAAGGACTAAAATTTCAACTTTTCATAAATGTATGACTCGGGATGGTCGGTTCTTTTTAGAGGGCCTGTAATAATGTACTCTTCATGATATATTTTGAGTAGTGCCCCGAGGGTGAAGGCACTTGTAAGAAAAACAGGAATAAGTGATATTTTTGTACGCGACAAACGGGAGAGTAATCCGTCACTACGTCACATCCACTGACAAAATTGCCGATTTGAGATTCGCACAGCTGTAGTGATCTCATATTTCAAACATTCATAACTTTCTTAATATTGGTCCGATTTATTTCAAACTTTCGCCATTCTGTTTCTCTGATGTTATGCTTTAATTCAAATGAACTTATTAAAAGGGTTAGATTGCCCTTAAAGGGCAAGTCCACTCCAAAAATAACTGACTTTCAATAAAAGCAGAACAATCAGACAAACCAGTCAAAAAAAGTTTGAGCAAAATCGGATACCTAATAAGAAAGTTATGAATTTTTGAAAAAGTATGTAAAACTATGGAACAATGAGAATCACGACACAAATTGCCAAGATGGTTATCAGCTTGTGACGTCATGTCCTCACAACTTATCAATTGCTTTATATAGTTTAATCCCATTAATTTCCCTTTTTAACCCCAAAACTTGATTTCCCCATGCCTTTGCCCAGGTTATATGATTTGTATCATATTGCATGCATGACATTTCCCAAAAACTTTTATGAATTTTGAAGATTTGATACTATTTTCTGAATATTGTATTTTTCATAATCATTGATTTTTATATAAATAGTTTATAAAAATTCAATTTCATGATTTAACTGGAAAAAAAATTACTCTTTATTTGTGCATCCACACAAAAACACATGACTAACAATCTAACTTGGATGCTGGGGTGAAGAAATAAGATTCTTAGGGTGAAAATAGGAAATATATATTATCAATATAAAGAAAACTAGAAATATCGAAATCTGTATTGCCGCGCAATGCGAATGTATCCCCCGGCAGTGACAGCAATTTTGTGGCGTCCTAATGTTCGAAGGAGGGACAAAGATCCCCTCTCCCCTCTCTGAAACAAAAGGATGATGTAGAGATCGCCACTAGTGGCTCGGACTTTTGTCAAGACTAGGATAGGAGCAGCATCACCAAACCAATATGTGTGTAGATTAGAGTATAATGCATCTCTGTAGAAAATTTGAAAGAAATCTTTAAAGAAATGTAGCAGTTAGAGCGCACAAAAGACAGCCACCAAAATACGACCTTTGACCCTATAACAGACGGAACACAGGTGGTAGAATCACCAAACACTAAAGGTGTGTACATTGTACTAAGACACACCTCCATACAACATTTGAAAGAAATCCGTCAAGAAATGTGGCAGTTAGAGCGCATAAAAGACATATGACCTTTGACCATATAAAAGACGGAACAATGAGGGCAGCATCGCCCCAAAGTGTAGATGTGTAGATTGTACCAAGATACATCTCCTTTCAAAATTTGAAAGAAATCCATCATGAAATATGACCTGCAGAGCGCACACTAGACACCCACCAAAATATGACCTTTGACCCTATAACAGACGGAACACAGGTGGCAGCATCACCAAACACTGAAGATGTGTACATTGTACGAAGACTCACCTCCATACAACATTTGAAAGAAATCCGTCAAGAAATGTGGCAGTTAGAGCGCATACAAGACATATGACCTTTGACCATATAAAAGACGGAACAATGAGGGCAGCATCGCCCAAAAGTGTAGATGTGTAGATTGTACCAAGATACATCTCCTTTCAAAATTTGAAAGAAATACGTCATGAAATATGACCTGCAGAGTGCACACTAGACACCCACCAAAATATGACCTTTGACCCTATAAAACATGGGACACTCGTGGCAGCATCACCAAAAACGATAGGTGCGTAGATTTTACCAACATACACTTCCATACTCAATTTGAAAGAAATCTGTTAAGAAATGATGTAATTAGACCACACACTAGAGTGCACACAAGATATCTATCAAAATATGACCTTTGACCCTATAAAAAACGGAACACTGGAGGCATCATCAGCAAAATCTATAGGCTTGTAGATTGTACCAAGATACACCTTCGTTCAAAATTTGAACAAAATCCCTTGAGAAATGTGGCCTATAATGCGCACACAAACCATTCACAAAGTTATGGGCTTTTACCCTATAGAAGACGTAACAATGGAGGCAGCATCACCAAAAGTTATAGGTGTGTAGATTATACCAAAATACACCTCCATACAAAATTTAATAAAAATCTGTCAAGGAATGTGGCAGTTAGAGCGCACACAAGAATATGACGCGGCGGGGGACGCGGCGGCGGCGGCGGCGGCGGCGGCGGTGGCGTAACGCTGCTGAATCCAAAGTACCCCACCGGCATACTGCCGGGGGATACAATAATTAGTGGATAGTGAGGACCATACGTCACAGACTCATGAGTGAGTTGCCAATTTGTGTAGTAATTTTCAAAGTTTTCATGTCATTAAAAATTCATAACTTTCTTATAAGTTATCCGATTTTGCTCAAACTTTTTTTGATTGGTTTGTCTGATTTTTCTGGTTCTATTGAAAGTAAGTTATTTTTGGAGTGGACTTGGGCTTTTAGGACTTTCTCCATGTGCGTAAAAGACAAAGCATTACATAAGGATGGTTGGTCAGAAAACTGAAGAAAAACCCGGTGATTGACAACACCTGTTATTCGGTTAACACGTACCGAACGGAGTCAAATTCCCCATGAGAGCCTACTCCTTTGTGTCTTTACCACCCTTCTGAATTTGAACAGGCTAGATGAAATATAGTCGCACTCTTTTACAGGGAGTGTAGCTTGACAAATACAGGTTAAGGCCATCTACGTCTTCTTTTAGACAATTGCACGTAAACGAATGGACTTGATCAACGGTAGTCAGCGAATTAATCTTTTCATGGTCAGCGCGCGCTAGCGTTCGCGAAATAGACCGAACGCTTCCGTTTCGCGTATGTTGCACGCACGTGATTGCTGCGGTCGCGTCGTCCGTAGTCGTATTTGTACCCAAACGGCCCCGAGTCAGGCCACGGGAAAGACACGTAGTCTCGTCAGGCTACACTCTCTTTAACAACAGTAGAATCAGACTTAAAATGAGTACAAATAATAAATTTGAATAAAAGTAAGTTATAAAGTAAGTAACTTACGAATCAGTAACTACAGCGTATCCACACACACACACACACACAATATCCCGAAAATCTATTAAGAAACGTCGTATAAAGAATCATCGTATAACAAACAGGGCGTCTACACACACAAGAACAAGTAATCCAATACTCTACAGCGAAACGTCGTATAGGTGCGCAGTTTGCTACTAGCTGCAGTCATGAAACGGAAGCGGAAATGAGAGGTAAACTTCTTTCGCGCGCGGTCACGTTAAAGATACTATGTCCCTTTTGCAGCCGACATCAAATTCTGTAGAACTTTGCAGGAATTATGAATATGTCATGTATGTCCTTTAATTTAATTTAATTTAAACGTTAACAGTGACCTAATATTCAAATTATGCAAGGAAACCCGTTTACTTGCTAGACTTCACTGTCAGACACTATTGAGTGACTGACTGGTCTTTTTTCTTCTTTGGTAATAACATACATAAAATGAGCTGAAAAGGACATGACCATTTGTCTACATCAATAACCCACTTCTTGTAATGGCCAAAATTAAACTGATTGAATCTTTGTGCAGCACAAAACGTACGACCATTCTGTACAATGGTCTGAAAATCAGACTATTACTTACTGACTTAGTAGCACTTAAGTCGATTCGACAACTAATAGTCGTTATTTTCCCACTAAAGACATTTTCAAGCCCCCCTTTTTTTAGGGAAGTTCTAAATTAGTATTATCTTTCAAATGCCGTTGAAATTTAACCTTTTCATTTTTTTGGCCTGCAAATGGGACATAGTACCTTTAAGCACCGCCCACCTCTAAAACTAAAAGGCTAAACATCAGCTTATAAAATTGCTGTGATCTATATTCATAGTCCTCAGGTAAGAATTCCTGCAATAAAAGAAGTAAAACATGATGATTAGTGCTAAGTCATAATTTTTCACAGCTCATAAGCTGATTCGATATTCAGAGGTGTAGATCTATAATACATTTGCTAAAGGTAGACATGCTAGAGCACAAATGAAACATTTGCAAGCCTATGCCATGGTTATGCAGTATGCATGCACGCACAGCATGCGCTGTCTGTGTGTAGAGAAACCATAATTCTCACCCATCATGGCATAGGAGATGACGTCTGCTCGTTTCTTGACAGCTTCTGCTTCTTCAAAGTCCATCTTCTGTTCTTCTCTCTGCTTCTGACATTCTTTGACTGTCTGTACCGTGTGCTATATGGGCAAAGAAATATCATTTACATTAGAGGTGCAGTGGTCTAGTGGATATGCCATCGGACTGTGGATCACAGGGTTCGCGGTTCAAGTCCTGCCTTGGCACTTATGTCCTTTGGTAAGACATTAATCTACATTTGCTACACTCGACCCAGGTGAGGTAAATGGGTACAACCCTTATTACAACTATTTCTACTACCACAACTGTTCCTACTACGAAAACTGTTACTACTACCACAACTATTACTACTACCACAACTATTACTACTACCACAACTATTGCTACTACCACAACTATTACTAATACCACATCTATTATTACTACCACAACTATTACTAATACCACAACTGTTACTACTACCACAACTACAACTATTACTATTACTACTAGAACTATTACTACTACCACAACAATTATTACTACAACTATTACTATAACTATTACTACTACCATAACTATTACTACTAAAACTATTACTACTTCTACGATCCTACTTTCATGTATTACTACAGTACATCTAAAGTTATCATACCTTGTGAAAGTGAATCATATCAGGAAAGCATGACATCATTCCACCATACTCCTTTAAGAAATCTTCAAAAGGATGGAGGTCGTATTTGGGTTGCTCATAGAACAGTTGTCCGATCTCCTCGTATGTCTTACCAGTGAAGTTCAGGGCTTCCGTCAGCTGCACCGATTCTAAAAATGAAAACCAGGGAGATATGTTGCGACATGAGAATGTGTTACAGAGTGGGGAAGATTCATTTTCTTCTATTTTTCCCCCCTTTTTACAAATGAAAGATTTTCCTTGGGCAAGCTTGGACCTATTAAATGTAGCCCATTTCAGCACCATGCTTGTGTCCATTGTGTCTTTATCTGCGTGTAGCGGCCTTCAATATTTTTGAAATTCAATACTGTTTAATGATAGAGAACAAGTTCTAGAGGTGGGTGATTCCCCCTCTGTTAAAGATACTATGTCCCTTTTGCAGCCAACATCAAATTCTGTAGAACTTTGCAGGAATTATGAATATGTCATGTATGTCCCATCTGTGAAATTAAAACGTTAGCAATGTCCTAATATTCAAATTATGCAAGGAAACCTGTTTACTTGCTAGACTTCACTGTCAGACACTATTGAGTGACTGACTGGCTTTTTTCATCTTTGGTAATAACATACATAAAATGAGCTGTAAAGGGTACATGAGCATTTGTCTACATCAATAACTCACTTCTTGTAATGGCCAAAATTAAACTGATTGAATCTTTGTGCAGCACAAAACGTACGACCATTCTGTACAATGGTCTGAAAATCAGATTATTACTTACTGACTTAGTAGCACTTAAGTCGATTCGACAACTAATAGTCATAAGTTTTCCCACTAAAAGACATTTTCAAGCCCCCCTTTTTTTAGGGAAGTTCTAAATTAGTATTATCTTTCAAATGCCGTTGAAATTTAACCTTTTCATTTTTTTGGCCTGCAAATGGGACATAGTACCTTTAAGCACCGCCCACCTCTAAAACTAAAAGGCTAAACATCAGCTTATAAAATTGCTGTGATCTATATTCATAGTCCTCAGGTAAGAATTCCTGCAATAAAAGAAGTAAAACATGATGATTAGTGCTAAGTCATAATTTTTCACAGCTCATAAGCTGATTCGATATTCAGAGGTGTAGATCTATAATACATTTGCTAAAGGTAGACATGCTAGAGCACAAATGAAACATTTGCAAGCCTATGCCATGGTTATGCAGTATGCATGCACGCACAGCATGCGCTGTCTGTGTGTAGAGAGCTTCGCATCGTTTATCTTTCGCATCCGTAAAATCTTTAGCACACGTAATAGAGTACCGAAGCTGTGACGTCATAAACGAATCTATTTTTTGAATTTCTCAATTTTTTCTTCATTTTTCGAAAGAACATCAAAAATAATGTCCAAATGTCGAAAACCAATTGAATAGGTTAAGTATTGGCTGAGATATGACCATCTGAATAAAAAGATTGCCTATGGGAACTCAGTGTTATATTGCTCTGGCTCATAACATTAGGAGCCAGAGTACTATAACACTGAGTTCCCATAGGCAATCTTTTTATTCAGATGGTCATATCTCAGCCAATAATTAACCTATTCAATTGGTTTTCATCATTTGGAGATTATTTTTGATGCTCTTTCGGAAAATGAAGAAAAAATTGAGAATTTGCAAAAATAGATTTTTGATGACGTCACACTTCACCACTCTATAAAGCTTGTTATTGATCAGATGAGCTCTGATTGGCTGTATGCAAATGAGTTCATACTGGGGTCCGGAACTTAAAGTACAAGTCCACTCCACTGAAAAGTTGAGCTGATTAGATAGACAAAAATCTAAAAAGCCCAAATATAACTTGGTTTTGGAAAATGGTGCTCAGATTTATTTTTAATAATTTTTTTTAATGAGCAAAACAAGTTAATGAGCGAGTCGGTTGTGACGTAGGGTCCTCACAACACAGATTCGTAATGTAACCAAATTTAATGCATACGTCTTTGTGAAGTGCCTCGATACAAACTATTTCATTCACCTGATAAGAATAATGAAATCGGAGTGGACTTGGGCTTTAAGTTGGAAAAAAAATTACGCGCCCCGCCAAGTTATACGGTTCTAGTTCGACCTTACGTCCACACACAAAACATTCTGCGATTCTTTATACATACTGTACCGTTCTCGTTCGAAACGATGCCCAGACCCTAGTTTCGTTATACTACGTACGTTTCTGTATACGACGTATCGTTTGTAAGCGTACACACACACAATTTCATCGTATGGCTATCCCGAAACGGTACAGCTATACCGTTTTGGAATAGCCATAGGTCTACGATGATTTTTTTTTTTTGTGTGTGTGCATGGATACGAGGTAATAACTATTACAACTCAGTTTAAATTTAAATAAATAAATACCTACGTAAATAGGCGTTGTGGCGTGCGCCTGTAATCCAGCTAACAGTGGAAGTTACAAACTGATTCAGCCGAGGACGCAGGTTCGAAACTGAATCGCGTCTTTCGGATGGTGACGTTAAAGGTCGGTCCCCAGACGTAAATAATCATATCTGATTGATACACGTCTGTAAAAACCCAATACACACACACATGTATACATATCGACATGAATAGAAATAGTTGGCATATATATATATACAGGGGAAAATGATGTAATAAGGAATAGGCCGATTAAGAAATATACATCTTTACGACAAGAGAGTTTCATATTAAAGACACAACCCAATTTTTCTTTTCTGCAATTGTATACGCTTATTACAACGTAACAAAGGTACATGTACATGTACAACAAACACACATTCATGTACCACTATGTTTCTTTCTTGTTTCTTACACATAGAGGGCGCTTTTTACATTTTGTGGGGAATACTGCCGAAGGATAAGTTTGTAAAAATAATACTACAAAGAAGGAAATGGACATCTGCATGGGGAGGGCAATTGATAAAGGGATAAGGAAATCGCGCATATTTCAAATATATACATTTTCAACTTAGCAGGGAAGTGGGCACTTAAAAAAGATCATAGGAAAATTAAATCGTGATAGCGAGCAAGTAAAACACCCACAACATGCACATTTTATATTGTGCTACTCAAACTCTAATTACAGTCTTAGAACACAGGCAGTTTCAATTTTTACAAGCAGTGATATGTGATGGTACCTCTATTTTTTATTCGGAATCCAAACGCCCTCTATGTCAAGAATTGCACAGCAGCTATTCATAATGAAAGCTTTATTTCTTTCCACGTATGCATTACTATACATAACCGTTATTATGTAAAACAGTGATATCTCCACAATTCAATTATCTTTTTCATTCCAAATCATGGTACATGTTAGAAATATGATAGAGACATGCAAATATTCTCCAGCAGAAGAAACAAAAAATAAGAGAAAAAAGGAACACAAGAAACAGGGTCTTTCAAACATATATGTAACAAGAATTTACCTCACAAAATTGGAGATCACGTTTATAATGAGAATAGACTAAATGTACAATATAATGAATTTCTCTTAAAAATGAATATATAAATAGCATTTCATAATTTGACAATATAGGCTACAGCATCAATGGAAGAATAGTTTATTTATATTCGCTTGCTTCATTAGTTTACAAGAACTGTTCAGGCAGCTAACCATGGAGATTCTACTAAAGAAGGCAATGGGGACATGCCAATGCACAATCTATAGGCATGTTCCAACGGCAGATAGTGTGTTAATAATCACCATGAAAGGGTTGTGTCCAACCCTACAAACAATTACACTTTGAACAATTTATAAAATCCCCCTTGATGCTCCTTTATTACGCATTTTGGGGGAAGTTTGGGAGAGAAAGAGAATGTCATGATCTAGTCATGGACCTACTATGATCTAATACACACAATCATATTTGGAAACTGATAGATACAGAGATAGATAGAAAGAGAGAGATAGAGGGGGAGAGAAATGGAGAGACAGGTTATGATACGTCATTCACACATTATACACCTTATACCTTCAGTAGATGAAACACCATGGTTGAACATTCTAAAGAAATTAAAAGAAACTGGATTACCAACTTTCAGACTTACAGATCATTTGCATAGGATGAGGGTGAAAATATCTTCACAAAAGAACACAATTTATACATCATAAGGCAAGGAACACAATGACATCTACATGCAAATGAATGATGTCACAATGCAAAAGCATGATGTCACGATACAAAGGAGTGATGTCACTGTTCCCAGGAGAGGGGTCACAATATTGAGGTACGACATCACAATGCAAAATCGTGACATCACAATGCAAAAGAGTAACATTACCATGCACACGATTGACCAAACATAGGCATGATACCATAACAAAAATAAATTACATTATGAGGGATTCATATCCGTGATATCAATGAAATTGTAACAAAATTATGAAAAGATTTTGAACATCAGATAAATACTATATAGATATATAGAGAGGAAACAGACAGACAAACAGAGAGAAAGAAAGAGAGTGAGATACAGAGACAGACACACAGAGAGGAGAGAGACAGACAAACAGAAAGAAAAAAAGAGAGAGAGAGATACAGAGACAGACAAACAGAGAGGAGAGAGACAGACAAATAGGGAGAAAGAAAAAGAGAGTTACAGAGACAGACAAACCCAAAAGAGAGGAGAGAGACAGAGACAGACAGTGTGGGGGGGGGGGGGCAAATGCCAATGCCCACATTTCCGGGAACATCCCAGAGGACAGAAGAAGTACTTATCAATTGCAGTCAGCACTCCAAATCCCTTGAAATTTCTGCACTACTAAATGTCCAATCACTTTTGTCCAGTTAATATACCGAGATACTGGCCAAAATTAGAGAGGGAACAAAATATCTACAAAAAGCACCTTTTGGCTCAAAATTTATATTTCACACACTACATAACTCAATGAAATTGATATCAACTTGAAGGTATTTTAATTATCCATCTTTTGACACCAAATCCATGGTGATAAGAGGTTTTACTCAAAAGTTATCTTTAAAACTCGATGTAAACACACCAAACAGGTCCTCAATGCACTAATACACGTCTAACGCCCACGCCACGCCGTCTTCTATTATAATGAAATAATAGAATCGAGCTCCGAGTGAAATCAGGTATTTTTGTATTGGTCTGCTAGCTCAACTGACTTCCACTCGGGGGAGGGTTTAGTTCAAATAGACCGAAATTATATTATTAAAATATAAAATACAAACAAACAAATCCAAAAATAAAGTGCCTGGACACGATTTAAATTACGATGTCACTGGGCAACTATCTAATAATATGAACGGCAAATCGCCTTCATCCAATCAGAATAGTGGTCATGATACAACTTATATATACATGTCAATAACAACAGTTGCAATAAATATAATTGCGAGGTATTCTTTAGAACTTAGGGGCGACTTATTTCTCACTTAATTAATTACACGGTCTAAGGGAAGGGAAGGGATACGTTAAGGAAATGAGGTTAGTAATGATGGCCACTTATCTTTGCTTATATTTCGATCGCGGATTTGAGCTTGGAACGGGATGCGACTGGGACGAACTTGGACGCGACTTGGAGGAACCGGACTTGGCGGGAACGAAGCTGGACGTGACTTTGCGGGACTGGGACTTGGCGGGAACGAAGCTGGACGTGACTTGGCGGGACTGAAACTTGGCGGGAACGAAGTTGGACGTGACTTGGAGGAAACTGGGCCTCGACGGGAATGAAGCTGGCCGTGACTTTGACAAAAAAACTGAATAACGTTCCTTGTACAGTACTGTCGAACAGACACTTTCCCCATGACTGGGGTTGACGTTGACGATTTACTGAAGATATAGTTATTCAATATAACTCGGAAACTGTCATTTCAATAGCTGCTGCTTCCTGTGGTTCACTTGGAGTTGGATGGTTGTATTTCGTAAAGATAAATTGTAGAAAGTCAGAATTGCTCAAACTCTCGAAGTGTCTAAAACTGTTGCTTTTAAAGATGAATTAAAGATGGATCAGGAGGAGAGGGGTTGCAGGTGGGGTGGTTCCAGGTGGGGGTTTCCAAGTGAGGGGTTCAATTGAGGGGGATTCCAAGTGAGGATTTCATGCAAGGGATGGGGTTTTATACCTAATTTCATATTCACAACATCTACTCCAAGATCTCCTCCTACAAAATATTCTTACACTAAACTTAACTATTTCATTATAATTACCGTAGGTGACTGGGCGGGCATAACACTTGATGGACACCCGAACAGTGGTTCTGAACAATTATAATCCTAACATTCTGATTGGGCAAAAGTGAAAATAAGGGGAAGGAGTAGAAAATACAAATGCTCATTGGACAGTGGAGATATATCCCTCTTACTTCATCTTGCGATGACTCAACTCCTTTACCAAGAAAACAAATGTTTTGTCTCCCAGCCCAAACTAGTATCTGCAGAAGGATAAGTTATTTGCCTGTTTGTACTCAAAGATTGTCAACATTAACTTTCTTTCTCTTTGTTTTTAACCATTGGGTCAATTAATCGAAGTCTTCAGTTCTGTCACCACCAATACTGGTTGAATAGGGGCTTTGTCTACTAGCGGTCATATAACTGAAAGGTCACAACCCAAATCTGTACACATGTAACTTTTCTATGTGAACATATTTAATCCTGACTTTTCATTCATGTGAATTGACCTAAACTCCGATAAAATAAGGGGCATTCCAATTCTCAACAAACATCTTATTCTTGAAATATTTGGACAAGTGTAAAATGACCAGGTATCATCTCACTGTAGTTTGCTGACCTCAAGTAGGAAGAAAGATGATGAAAATAGGAGAGAGAGAGAGAGAGAATGAAATGGTTTAAAGGGAGATATCTCTACTTTGCTACACACGTGTATGCATACAGTTAATACACATGTGGGCAAAAATGCTGTTTTTGTGGAAATCGAATCAATAACTTTGGGTTGCTATAACTTTTTATTGAAAGGAGATATAAACCTTTCCTTTTCAAAGGATATTATCCTTGTAAATGGGCAAACTCCTGGAAAGTTACACAACAATGCATTTCTCTGATTTAGATATATGGAAAATAACGATTATTGATAACATTCAACATTTGGACAAAAATCACCCCCAAAATCATGTTTTTTACTTTAATTTGCGATGTTAATTTATCCCAATTTCGTTGAAATTGATATCAAAATTTAGGTAATTTAATTCTCTTTCATATGATTCCAAACTCATGGTGGTTCAAGGTTCCCTTAAAATATAATTAAAAAAATACTTTTTTTCGTCAAAAGGGCCGCTTTTTTGGACGCCCCCTCCGATTTAGGATTGTTCGCAACAAATAAAAAAAAAAAACACCTCTGAAATATTGTGTATTATGATAAAATCTTTCAAATAAACAAGGGGTGCTTAGTTTATGCGGTAGTGGCAGGCAAACCTCTCTTTTCTGACTTTGGCCCTCCGCATATTAGTAGCAGTTTGTGTCTACTTGTTAATGATCTTCACAGTATACTGATGGAAGTGATACTGCACAACCCTCTTATGGTCAAAATCAAGTTTGTTCGACACAAAATTCGTGGTTTGACTTTGAGGCGAAGACTGTGAATTTGGTCCTGTGAGTGTGACTTGTTGGGGTTCTGGACTTCGAGCTCACCGCTAGTCTCCGACTCTGGTCCTACTCCTACTAGTCCTAGATCGAGATGAAGTTGAGGCTGAGCTGAAACGTCAGGCGTAGATCTAACGTGAGTTAGATGAGATAGAACAGGACTCAATGGTGGCCTAGTTATTGTACATGGTGGTCCTGTTGGTGGACTAGATCTTTGAGTCGAAGCAGGTCCAGGACCAAATCTAGAACTAGGTGTAGGTCTAGTAGATCTTGGACTAGAAAGCCTTACTTTAGCTCCAGAGTCTGTGACTTGGTGGCATTTCTCTGACAAGCACAAGCTCATTTGCCTTTTGTGTCCCTCTGCAACTCGAGAGTAATGTTTAAGACTGTTCTCACTTTTATGTCCAGAGACGCTCATGATATGCCTTGCTTCAAAACCGTGCTCATCTAATGTAGTGATGATAGTTGTAGCTCTAAGGCAGTGGTTCGTGTAGACTCTAGACGTGTTAGCTGCAATGCTAATAGTCTTCATTTTTGTTCCCCAAAGCGTTTTTGCCAACAACCTGATGATCATACCATGGCACACTTTGTTGTTGTTCTTGTAGTACTGACCCGTCTCCAGCATTGACATCTTCAAGAGCTCTTGATTTTGGCCGTTGCCAAAAAAAGGGAAAGTCAGGGTTCAAATGTGAAACTGGTAATCGCAAAACGACTTCACAGGGCAATTTACATCCTTTGTCTCATACATGCGACCACACTGGCTCCTTGTGTCATCATTATTGTCTCCTCTGTGATTTTTAGTCATCTTGTCCTTCGCAAGATAAAGTACCTCCTGTTACTGGAATCTATAGCAATGTCAAAATCATCTACCTTTAGATCTTTAACATTTTCTCTGCCTCTGTTACACAGATGTAACATTAAGTTTATAAATACAGCGTTCTGGAGACCTTTAGGAGTAGAACGGTCCAACGCTCGAGAAGACATAATTTTGCCAAAGTCTTCCTTGCTTATAGGCTCCTTGTGTGTTGTTGCACCCTTTCCCTCAGCTTTGAGCTTAGAAGGACTGCAATAAACATGTCATTCGCACGTCTAAATGCACCACTGTTTACGTTGTCCATTGACTTTGTTTTAAGAAAGTGTTTCTGGAGGCCATAGCGTATTGTGATCATGGATCTCTTTGCGTAAAGTTCTCCATTTCCTCGCCGCACCTCTGCGTAGAATGATCGAAGGCAATCGCATAACTCTTGCTCGGAGTATTCCTTCTCCACTTTTTCGAAGTCAAGAGACTTTGCCCTGCAGTAGCAGCTGAATGTATCCAACGCTTGTTTTAACACATTTTTTGTTGTCCAAAAGCTGATCTAGTTCCTCATCGGTCATTAACACAAATCGGGGCTCCATTTCGAAGTGTTGTTGTGGGACTGAGACGCCCGCGACTTGCAAAATGTAGAACTTAAAATTCGCGGGTCGAATTTATTTCCAATCGAGACTTGCTATCGTTGATCGATCACAAACGATTGCCTGCTTTTGTCCCATGTAAATCACATGCGTGTCATTGGTGACATACAGTCCTCAAGAGGGCGACATGCATTGATTAAATATGTATTCATTTCACCAGCTGGTTAATATAACACCGAAAAGTAGCCGGCCAGGAAAAAATAACAATTAGGATCCTCGCAATTAATATCACGTGACGAGCTCTTGACCAATCACATCTCGGTATCTGTCTAAGCTATCTAATATAAGCACATATCATTATTATTATTATTCTGTATAGGATAGCATTCACCAACTTCTTTTGTTTTGTTTTTCCAATCCACCATTCTCAAATACGTCCTGCAACATTGCCCCGAAAAATGTGTTTATTTTGGTCCGCGGCTGAATCATGAATGGTTCGCGGTCATAAATTACGGCGCGTGGGGGCGCGTGACACTTGTTCTGACACCGCGGACCAAAATAAACACATTTTTCGGGGCAATGCCAATGTGGCAAGAAAAATCGGCTATAACATAGAAACAGGCTGAAGAGGGCAGTCAAGTCTGGTATCAGCTTAAAGCTTAGACATCAGATAAAAAGTTGGTAATAAAATTAAAGTGGAAATCCCTTGAAATCTAAACATTGGGTTTATAAAAAAACATGGATAATTAGTCCATTTTTGAGTGAATTACCCTTTAATATATTATGAAGATTGTGTTACTATCCATTTTTAATCCATTCATCCATAAATAGGACATCATAAATGTCTACGGTCATAAAAACAACACCTTTAATAAGAAACATGCCAGTCAAGCTAATATCAAATTTGTGCCATTACCCATTAATCTTGCCGATTTTTGGTTGAGTCTCAAATCTTGCCAGCTCTGGCAAAGTCCAAAATTTTGCCATGGTGGCTCAACCCCTATAAATTAACCACTTTGGCCAAATATAAAATTTGCCAACCAGTACGATGCCAAAACTATTTAATTCCACCAAACTAGCCATGCCAGTTTAAAAGATGGCAATTAATTATGTCTCTTTTCAGCAAGTTACTAAACATGTCCAAATACATGTAATATAACAATATATGCCAATTGACCAAAGTCCTAATTCTGCCAGCTCTGGCAAAGTCCCAAATCTTGCCAGCTCTGGCAAAGTTCCAAATTCTGCCAGCTCTGGCAAAGTCATGAAATCTGCCAGCTTGGCTAACATGACTTTGGCAATATAAAAGTTACAAGACTGTCTATCACAAACATCGTATCAAATACTCAGTTCTAACATGTACATCATATTCTGAACAATTTGGTACTAGAATCTCAATTCATTAGTAGGACACTCTATCTTAATGTCTCAAAGCAACTTGGCCAAATTTAATACTGCCCTGCTTAACAATAACCAACCCAACTAGCTGAACCGGCAACTGACATCTCTGTCCAAAATACTGTCAGTGGCGCTGGCACAAATACTGCCAGATACACAATTGTGTGCGTGTGTGTGTGTGTGTGTGTATCGTACAACACACATCCAAGTTTCGCCAGCTGACTGGCCAAAACTGGCTGGCCTGAGGGCGGGACACATAAGTTATGACATCACAACTCTAAAACAATGAACGCGTCTATGACCCTAATTCTCTGCCTCAATTTCTTGACTTACGCTTGTAGACCAAAACAACAACAAAGGTAAATAATACATTGGTTATAAATCAAGAATAAATGTGGTAATAACCTTATGAGTCTGGGAGAAGCTTGACATAAAATTATGCGAAGATGTGGTGTCAAATCAGCAAACCAATCAGAGTGGAAACTGAGCAAGATTGACAGTTCGACACTCCTATTGATACTTTCAGGGGATGCGTCTTAAATTACGCGCAGCATAAAAACATGCTGATTGGTAATTAAACATGCGCAGGTATGAATATTCATACATAAACATCTTTCAAATCTTATTACATGTACATTTACATGAATAAGCGCTCGGGAAATAATCGTTAAAGGTACTATGTCCCATTTGCAGGCCCCCAAAAAGGTTAAATTCCAATGGCATTTGAAAGATAATACTAATTTAGAACTTCTGTCAAAACGAAAGGGCTTGAAAATGTCTTTTTGTGGGAAATAACGACGATTATTTGTCAAATCGACATAAGTGATTGCAATCACTTAAGTAAATATTCTGATTTTCAGACCCTTGTACCGAATGGTAGTGTGTTTTGTGCTGCGCAAAGACTCAATCAGAAAGAGATGAAGGTCTGTATGTGTCTCGCACATTGTACTTGTGACGAAAGTCAACTGTTGAACTCCGGCCACTGCTTGTCCCATTAGTCAACTGAAGCATTCAAACGGTTAAGGAAGACGATTTATGCATATCATATCAAATCTGAAATTCGGTAGCCGAGATGGGAGGCTGGACGTCTAGAGTGCCACTAGTCAATTGTAGGAAGATGTATACTCCTTTTAAGGGACTGTCAGAAGTTGATGACTCTTCTCCTAAGATGCAAAGAATTCACTCACAAAATCCTTCCGTTTCTGTTGAAAGTCAATGACAAGAAAAGTAACAAACACACACAAATAAACATTACAAAATTAAGAATTTTAGTTCTTGTCTTTTTAAACAAATAAAATCACTTGATTCGATACTGATAGGCCTATATATATGTATTGCTTTTATTGGTGAAAGGTAAAAATCCAACGTAATAAATCTTCAGGTAATATAATGCTGCATTTTCGCATTTCGAAAGATTACAGGAATACAGAATTATAAGAAAAAAATTCAACTTTCATAATTCAAAGAAATTTCGACACCCTTTCTTTACACAATGCAATTGATTCATTGTGTAATGAATTTTTCATTATTTAGTGAGTAATTTCTTTATTCTAATCTGGAATTGTTCTCTAATATAAAAGCAGACTTTCTGAAATATTTGTTTGATGTACGAAGTATGGATGGGCTTCCTTTAAAGACATCCCTGCAAAGTAATTTTTACCGTCTTGTGTAAACATAAATGAAACAAAATAAACAAAACATAATGACTCACGTTTTGCTTACAAGGCTGTCTTCCACACCTTCAATTTCTTGGCTCAAAAAATGATCAGATCACCAGTAGTTGCCTTCCTCGCGTTCGATAGTTGTAATCACGAACCTCTGCTTCGTTGACTGTTAACGTGGTATTTCTTACTCGAATTGTTATAGGTCTGTTGCTAGATACGGTAAATTTCATGGATTCTCCTGCTTCGATGAGTGACTCACTTGTGCTATTCTCATGCTCGACTGTAACAAAGATGGCACGCGATCTGCCGTTTAATACGACGATATGCCGTCCCCAGAAATGACGAACGAGGCCTGCCGTTGTACCGACAACTACGACTGCCGCAACTCCACTAACTATTCTAGAGGATGAATTATTTTGTCTTCCCGCGATCCATTCCCATAACGGTGGTACTACTGCCTGAACTCCAACAGCTATTAAGATATCCATCCTAGAGGTAGAAAATCCTTTGAGTTGATAAACGCACGATATATTATATCGAAAAATATATGGTTCAATGTTCAGATAGCAGCTCAGATTACCCTGAAAAGGTGGACGGTGAAGGTAGAAAAAAATTGTACCTAGTGATGTAGTCTTGCCCTACTCATCAGCTCGAAGTTTAATTTGTTATTTTACAACTTTATTCCCTGACGTATCGTTCAAGGGGAAGGGGGTGAGGGTGATATGAATTGTGTTAACATTGTTTTTCCTTCCTTTTTCATCTCCTCCTCTTTCCTCTTCTCGCCATTTAGTGGGACACGTGTCATATTTTGTACCAACGAATGCAGCTAACTTCATATGAAGAGCTTGATTCCAAAAGGAGTTAAATCCATATTTTATCAAAATTGAGTTTTTTGTCTTAAAATAATGATTTCCTACATGGGGACAAAATGCACTATATCACATTCTAAAATTTCACCAGGAAGTATGAAATTTTTTAGGTACAATATCATGTTTCATTGCAAAAGGAGCTAAATCCAAATCGGTTTCATTCCCAAAGGAGCTAAATCCACTTTGGGTACTTATGAGTAAATCACCTTTTTAATTTCTCCACTTTCCCTTTAGCCATGTACCTTCATGTTGTTATATATGTTAAAGATGTCGCTCTGGACAAATAATATGTGAAGAAAAAAAAATAAACCAGTTATTTCTGATTTTTACTAAATTTCTAGATTTTGTGGATTTAGCTCCTTTTGGAATGAAACATGGATTTAGCTCCTTTTGGAATGAAACTGATTTAGCTCATTTTGGAATGAAACTCGGATATGTTGTTTACTTTCTTTTCAAAACGTATTTTTAGTTGTGATTTTACTATTATTATTTAAAAGGAAAGGTTTGCTACTAATTTTAATAAATTTCAGTGATTTTATTGAAAAAATATGACAAATTTTTGGTACAAAATCATGTTTCATTCCAAAAGGAGCTAAATCCACGAAAAAAAAAATCTAAAAATGTGTTAAAAATCAGAAATAACTGGATTTGTTCGTATCATATATTATTGGTCCAGGGTGACACCTCTAACATATATAACAACATCAAGGTACATTGCTAAAGGGAAAGTGGAGAAATTAAAAAAAAGGTGATTTACTAAGAAGTACCCAAAGTGGATTTAGCTCCTTTTGGAATGAAACTCTTCATATGTCGACTACCCTAACCTCATATCCTCTTTTGCAATTTCCGTACTCGTTAATCTAAGGCAGAACTGTATTTTGCAATACTTTAAAACACCAGGGGATTTCGATTTATTAAAGGGGAATTCCACCTTGATATTAAGTTGGTTTTAAATTAATAGAGGCAGAAAAATGAGAGGAACAGGTCAGTAAAAGTTATTTTAAAATTCCGATTCAAAATAAGAAAGTTGATTTTTGAAGTTGCGATCAGTCAAACACGAATTGGCAACTATGTGACGTATATTGCGAGCTCCCCTCCCATTTGCTCTGGCCTCTGTACTAAAAAAAAGAAAATCCGAAATTTCGATTTTCCCAGAACTTTTTTCTCAATCATACATGCACCTGAAATAGGATAATTGCAAATATGTTTTTCTACAACCCTTGTATGGACAAAAATCTATTCCGTCATCTGAAACGAGGAAAATGGAAGCTAATGAAGTTTATGTACAGAGCATAGCTCTCTTTTTTTTACTCGGAATTTGCTCAAACTTACCTGACCTGGGCCCCGTTGCATAAAACTTACCATTGATGGTAACTTTGCCATCAATGGTAACTACCATGGTAACCTTGATTTTGATTGGCTGTTGAGCCCTGTTACCATGGTAGTTGCCATTGATGGCTAAGTTACCATCAATGGTAAGTTTTATGCAACGGGCCCCTGTTCGTCTCATTGTTCTTCTATCCAAACCAACTTAATATCAGGTTGGACTTCCTATTTGATTCCGAAAATTATATTTTCCTTCTCAAATTTTCCTCAAACTTTCTGTTCGTGTTGAAAGTGAGTTATTCTCATTCTTGGTCTGGAGTCGTCCTTGAATAATCGTTTTGTTTACTTTTAGGAAGAGAATTGTATTTTCAATTTTTCTTTTTTTATTAGGTGGTCTGTCATCGACAGACCACCTATTGATTTCGTCAGAATTTTCTTTCTTTATTATTATTATTATTATTATTATTATTTCTTTATTTTTATTTCTTGGACCCCCCATTTTTTGTGCAAGCGATTACTCAAAATCTAACCGTCAGATTTCTTTCAAATTTGACCCAGTCATAGGTCATCGTCATGAGACGTGACAGGAACATTTTCAAGTTCATCAAAACATCGTGACGTCATCAAGGCGCCATTTTGTGAATTTTTTCGAAAATCAACTCATGATCATAACTTCATAACAGAAAGTCATTCATCATTCATATTTATCATAATCAAGGTCAATATCCTTCCGGTCAATTTCAGGTCAATAAACGCGCGCGTAGGTGTACGCGCGTGCGTCAGTGCGCGCGCAAAATTTCAAAATGCTCAAAATCACTTTTTATTCAAATTAGAGTACGTTTCAGGCCATTTGAAGCATTTCGCAAAAAAACGCGCGCACGCGCATGCGCGCGCGTTTTCGCTCGTCATGTCCGTACGCAACATAGAATCGCCATTTTTTTTCTTTCCTGTTATTCCCCATTTTCTTTCGAACAATTTGATTCCATGTTTATCTCTTTATGACCATTAATAACGAAATGAACGTCCGTTCAAGATAATTGTCCGTGCGCGCGAGCTCTTGTAATACATAGCAGATATGGGCAAAAACATGCCTATACAAAATCCATTATAGCACTTTAGGATGCCCGTTGACCCCTAACTTTCTTTTGATATTTGGATAGAATATGAGTCGGAAATATGGTTTCATGTCTCATTTGGCCGTTAAATATATCGTGACGTCATCAAAATGGCCTTGGAACTCAAAATACGAATTGGCATGTTATGACGCCAGCTTATTTATGGAAAATGGATTGTATCTCTGTAAATATTGATCGTTTTTCTTCCATATTTCGATATGTGGTAGCTGTGACAATCCTTAACAAGATCAGCGTCCACCAGATTAAAAGACAGACCACCTAATTCGTCCTCAATGACGAATTAAATTTCTCGTTTTATTTTATTTTATTTGTCCAACAAATGATACAAATGAAGATTCAACTCAACAGAAATACAACTGCCTAATCTCTCAAATGATTATGTAGTGGTGTTATGGTCCAGTGGACAAGCCTTCGGACTGTGAACCACAAGGTACGGGGTTGAAATCCCTGCCTCAACTCTATAACGTCCTTTGGCAAGACGTTAATCTACATTTGCCACACTCCACCCAGGTAGGATTATTTCATTGAAATGCACTGTACATCGATAACGGCGGCCAGAGCTAAAGCTAGGTTAATAAATTCCAAAGCTCTTCGGGAGGGCATATTATCATAATTCATGACGTGTCATGCGCTATATAAGAACGAAACATTATTATTATAAGCCAAACAACCTGCAACAAAATAAAACGGTTCCTCTTGAAATGCATTCGCATCATTGGAGCTGCACATTAGATCGATATTACTGATAATTCGTCTGTCTTGGAGGTAGATAGGCCTATATTTAACACAGATTTAAAGGGAGAGGGTCGTGAGTTCCCTTGTGTTGGTCATAACACTGAAGAATAAACCCGGTGATTGACAACACATGTTATTGAGTAAACACCCGAACGGAGTCGAATTCCCCATAAGAGCAAACTCCAGCCTATATGTCTAAGTATAGTCGCACTCTTTTCACAATAATACACTTTGACTTAAAACGTTAAGTACGTAACTTACGAATTAAGTAACTAGCAAACTAAGTAACTATTACTAACTTGAACTTCAAATCAATATCTACATAAATACAAGTATTATAGTTGAAATAGTTGATATATATATATATATATATATATACAGGGTAAAAATGGTGTAATAAGGAATATTGAGAGATATACATCTTTACGACAAGAGAGTTGCATATTAAAGACACAAGTCAATTTCCTTTTCTGCAATTTTATACGTTTATTACGACAACGTAACAAAGGTACATCTACATGTAGAACAAACACAAATTCATGTACCACTATGTTTATTTCTTATTTCTTACACATAGAGGGCGCTTTTTACATTTTTGTGGAGAATACTGCCGAAGGATAAGTTTGGAGAAGTAAAACTACAAAGAAGGAAATGAACATCTTGGGAGGACAATTGATAGAGGGATAAGGAAATCGCGCATATTTGAAATATATACATTTTCGACTTTGCTGGGAAGTGGGCACTTAAAAAAGATCATAGGAAAATTAAATCGTGATAGCGAGCAAGAAAAACACCCACAACATACACATTTTGTATTGTGCTATTCAAACTCGAATTACAGTCTTACAACACAGGCAGTTTCAAAATTTTCAAGCAGTGATATGTGATGGTACCTCTATGTTTTATTCGGAATCCAAACGCCCTCTATGTCAAGAATTGCACAGCAGCTATTCATAATGAAAGCTTTATTTCTTTCCACGTATGCATTACTATACATAACCGTTATTATGTAAAACAGTGATATCTCCATAATTCAATTATCTTTTTCATTCCAAATCATGGTACATGTTTAAAATATGATAGAGACATGCAAATATTCTCCAGCAGAAGAAACAAAAAATAAGAGAAAAAAAGGGGAGCACAATAAACAGGGTCTTTCAAACATAATATGTAACAAGAATTTACCTCACAAAATTGGAGATCATGTTTATAATGAGAATAGACTAACTGTACAATAACATGAATTTCTCTTAAAAATGAATATATAAATAGCATATCATAATTTGACAATATAGGCTACAGCATCAATGGAAGAATAGTTTATTTATATTCGCTTGCTTCATAAGTTTACAAGAACTGTTTAGGCAGCTAACCATGGAGATTCAACTAAAGAAGGCAATGGGGACATGCCAATGCACTCTCTATGGGCATGTTCCAACGGCAGATAGTGTGTTAATAATCACCATGAAAGGGTTGTGTCCAACCCTACAAACAATTACACTTTGAACAAATCCTGAAAACCCCTTGATGCTCTCATAGTATGCATTTTGGGGGAAGTTTGGGAGAAAGAGAGAGAATGTCATGATCTAATGCACACAATCATACATGTATTTGGAAACTGATAAATACAGAAAGAGAGAGAGAGAGTAAGAGAGAGGTGGAGATATGGAGAGAAAGTTTATCATGTATACTTCATACACATGATCACCTCACACCTTCAATGGGTAGTATTTTAGCATGCACTTACACATTATACACACATACAACATAATTATATAGCATCCATCTATAGCAGTAGTTAGTTACAGCAAAGAGATAACACAACATGGAGTTCTTGCTAGTGAGAGCCTTTTGAACGAGCTGTGAAGCCGACTCGTAAACTCAGCGGGTGTTCGCGAGATGATTTACGACAGCTGTTTGGGGTTCGCTCTAGATCTTCGCGCAGTGTGAGCATGCGCAGTTCCTACTTTCGTATTTGGCTTTCTTGGATTAACTATTTTGACAATCGCAAACAATGGCAGATAACACCGATTCCGAATACAACTTTGATTTAGATGACGAGTTATCTTTGTTATCTGAAATCGATGAATTAAAACTCGTTCCTGATGATTCGGAAATCGGAATTCATGATGAGTTTATTGAAGTATTATTACGATTAAGACTAGATCTAATATAAGAGGAAGCACAAACGTGTAAGTAATGACTTCGTCTTCGGTCCCGTACATTGCATTCCGTGTTGGTTTTGCAATGTTTTGGGGAAATATAGCCTTGCGCGTTAATGACAGGCTTTTCACATTTCTTTTCAATGGTTATCGTATCATTAAATAACATATACATTGCCTGATTAAACAGAAGGAAGTCAGAAGAGGTTAACAAAAATCCAGCCATTAATATTACCCCTCCATCAAAATCAACTAGATCTAGGGTCTAGACCTTACTCCTACTATAGTATAGCCTTTTCCTTACAGACCTTAGGTCATAGCCTAGGTTCTATATTTATAGACCCCTCTAGAGTCTATTACTTATTAGAAACGAAATATAATCTACACGAGGAGCAACTCTTTGTTCACAACACAATCAGGGATGAATAGCTGTAAAAGATGCAGTGAAAAAATGACACTGACAGTCCTGAAAACAAAGTTAAAAAAATAATGATGCCTTGATGGCTGAAAATGATGTTTGAACCATCATGAACGATGTAATGCATGTGAGTAACTTTTAATCTAGATAAAAAGAATTAAGACAAACACTATAAAGTAACCTAGACTTCTAAGTTCTACTTTGTTCTAGCTAGGTCTAGATCTATAACTAACTACTAAACTAGAGTCTAGTAATAGACTAGTAGACTAGTCTAGATTAACTTCAAATTCAATAATTCATAAAAAGTAACGTTTCTTTACATAGACGTTAGACCCTATCGAGATCGAGATCGATTCGTTAGATTGCAATCAGAAGAAAAAAATAAACAAGCCGAATTGAAAATCAGAATCACTAGGTGCACAGAACACGAGTTTGAAGGCGTGGGGCTGGCATTTCTTTACCCGGCCAGCAGACGACACAAACCAAGCTGACCAAATGCATAGGCATCTTCACGTGCAAATCTAAACGTATGGGCACCCCTGGGCACTCTTCCGATAGGGTGGGTTTCAAAGATAAAAACATTCTCTTTCGAATGAAATACAATCTAAATTCCGCAAATGATCGGAACATATTTACAACGAATTATGAAATTGATACTAAAAATTAATATGAAGTCAGTAAAAGTATCATAACTAGCCCATTTCTCGGTGGATTTTGACGAAAAATATATCGTTGGAATCAGAGAAACAAAGGGAATTCAATAACAACAACTGCGCATGCTCACTACTAGTAGGTCGGTACTGCGCACGTCCAGTTGCTTTGTTCGTTTGCGAATCTTTACTCCACTCAATGTGAATGGGTTTGAACGGCGGCTTCTAAGCTAGTACATCAGAGAGCGGCCCAGCTGTCGCCTAAGGGCAAATTCCAGCGAGCGGCACTCTGATGTCTGTCGTTATCTCGCGCGTTGCGTAATACTTCTGGTCGTAAAAATGCTAGGCTGGAACTCCATGTTGTGTTGTGATATCTCTTTGGTTACAGATAAAGTTTCTGAATTTTACATAAATGTACAAGCACATACAAATAAAAACACACAAAATATCCCATAGGATACAAGTATAATGATTAAAAAAAGAGAATATTATCATAAAATTATCATTAATACAAACAAATCTCTATATAGTTTGTTTTCATGAAACTTGTTTCTTTAGACTATTTCATGATGATGTCGGATTTTAGATATGATATTGGGAATTCATAATACTTCCAAGTACCAACTCCTGTTTAGAGGTGTTAAAATAAATTTAAGTGACAATGCTTAATTTAATCAGATAGGTTGAGATTAAAAGTGGCCAAAATGTAATGATAGTTTCAATTCTAGAATATCCTAAACAAAAAAGTGAATATTAAAGTGTAATATTCTAAAAAAAGTAAAACTATATTCCCAGCTTTCAAAGTTACGAATCCTTTGCATAGGATGAGGGTGAAAATGTTTTCACGAAAAAACATAATTTATATATGTATACAACATCAGGCAAGGAACACAATAGCATCAACATGCAAAGGAGTGATGTCACAATACAAAAGCATGATGTCACTGACACTGTTCCCAGGTACCAATAATGAGGTTTGACATCACAATGGAAAAGAGTAATATCACAATGCAACACACGGTTGCTAATGCTAATTTATTTCCACTCGTGTTATTGCATCTATTTGAAAGTATGAGAACTCCTTCCTTTAAGGATATTATGCGCGTGGAAGACTAGGCCTGGTTGTTTGCTTGTCTTCTTAGCTTCAGAGCAAAATAAACCAACAAAACAAGTAAATAAATGAATTAGAAAGAAAACAGCAATAAGTTCAACAACAACAAAAACATGGAACTATATAATGTGCATTTATTTAATCAGATTTCTAAACATACTAGTGTATTCGATTGAATTGGTCATATTATAATCTTTAACGAGAAACTTGTGGTATAAAGATAAACCAGCATTAAAATTTTGCAAGAAATAAAGAACGTAAATATTATTCATTTTCAGAAATGAAATCACAGAGTGCCGTTGACATGATTGCCAAGTAAATGGTTTCACTACAATAACACTGTATACATGATGTAAGAGAGAGAGAGAGAAAAGTTACGGTTTGTTCTTTGGTGGTTGTACGACGATTGCTCCTGCAACAATTGATTGCTCCGCGTCAGTGTCTTACACCACACGAATTGTTATCTTCAACACCGGACCCATTATAAAATTAATTGTACCCCGGACCAAATACAAAAATATTTATATCAGTGTAATTCCCAATTTGTCTAATGCAAATTTTTCGTCTACTGTCCATATGGTCTAATAATAATTTAATCATAAATAATAACAAAAAATCTAACGATTATTAGACCTTATGAATGGTAGACGAAATGGGCATTAGATAAACTGGCAATTAAACCGACTGGCAATTAGACCAAATGAGTGATGAACTCAATGGGTAGTAGACTTAATGGAGATTATACCAAATGGAAATTAGACCAAATGACTATTAGCCTAACTGGTCATTAGACCTATTGATAAGTAGACGAAATGATTATTGGACCATGTGGATAGTAGACTGGCTGGGTGTAGACCATATAGGAATAGACCAATTGGGTAGTAGACGAACTAGTTGTAGACCAAACGGCTATAAACCAATTAGAATTCAATGGCAAACATATTGGTGAGATCTCTTTTCGAATGCAATCAAAACTATTCTTTATTAAACTCATTATTAGGTTTGAATAGAATCTCTATAGATTACAATATTGGAAAGAGATGAAGGTCTGTATGTGCCTAGCTCGTACATTGTTCTTGTGACGAAATTCAACTGTTGAACTCCACTGCTTGTCCAATTAGTCTACTGAAGCATTCAAACGATTAAGGGAGACGATTTATGCATATTATATCAACATTGAAATTCGGTAGCCGAGATTTAGAGGATGGGCGTCTATTATAGGAGCCGATTGTCAATTGTAGGAAGATGTAAACTCCTTTAAAAGGACTGTCAGAGGTTGAAGACTTTAAAACATCCCCAAGGTGCGAAGAATTCACCCTCACAAAACCCTCCTGTTTCTGTTGAAAGTCAATGACAAGAAAAGTAACAACACAAATAATACAATAGGAACTTTAGTTCTTGTCTTTGTAAACAAATGAAATCACTAGATTCGATACCGATAGCCCTATATACATATTTCTTGGCTTTGATTGGTCAAAGGTAAACAGAAATCAATGTAATAAATCTTGAGATAATTTAAAGCTACATTTTAGCATTTGGAAAGATTACAGAATCATAAGAAGAAGTATAAACTTAAATCATTAAAAGAAATTTCGACACCCTTTCAATTAACAATGCAATTTATTCGTAATGTAATTAATTATTCATTATTTAGATAGTATGTCTAATCTGGAATTGTTCTCTAATATAATAGCAGTCTTTCCAAAATAATAGTTTGATGTTCGAAGTATGGATGGGCTTCCTTTAAAGACAGCCCTAGCCTGCAGAGTGATTTTTCCTTCTTTGTGTATTAACATAAAAGAAACGAAATAAACAAAACAAAATGACTGACGTTTTGCTTGCAAGGCTCAGCCTCCCACACTTTCCATTTCTTGTCTCGAACAAGGATCAGATCACCAGTAGTTGCCTTTCTCGATTACGATAGTCGTAATCACAAACCTCTGCATCGTAGGTACTTTTCGTGCTCTTTTCACTCGAATTGTTATAGGTCTGTTGCTAGATACGGTAAATTTCATGGATTCTCCTGCTTCGATGAGCGACTCACTTGTGCCATTCTCATGCTCGACGGTAACAAAGATGGCATGCGATCTGCCGTTTGCTACGTTGATATACCGGTCCATAAAATGCTTCATGACTCTCGTTGTGCCGACAGCTGCGGCTATTGTAACTCCGACAGCTGCGGCTATCGTAACTCCTCCAGCTATTAAGAGTGACATTCCAGAGGATGAATTATTTTTCTCGTCGCAAAGTACGATGCCACTACCGGTCCTGCTGCGGTAACTACACCTATTAAGAGTTCCATTCTAGAGATGTAAAATCCTTAGAGTTAATAAACGCAAGATATATTATATCGAAAAATATATAGTTCAATGTTCAGATAGCAGCTCAGATTATCACAAAACGTTGGACGTGAAGGTAGAAAATGTTTTACTAGGTGATGTAGTCTTGCCCTACTCATCAGCTCGAAGTTTAATTTGTGATTTTATCACAACTTCATTCACTGGCGTATCGTTGGTCTAACCGTAGAGGAGGAGGAGGGGAGGGTTGTCAATGATGCCATGGGAGAACCTGTCTAACTCGATGGATGTCCAAAGCATCCAAATGAAGGGAAGTGGGGAGAAGTGGTGATATGATATTTTATTAACATTGTTTTTCCCTTTCCCCTCTCCTCTTTTTTTTCCTCTTCTCGCCATTTGGTGGGGCACGTGCCCCATGCACCCGCCATATATGTGCTAACGAGCGCCGCTGACTTCCTACGTCGACAAACTGGAACCTCATTATCGTCTTTCGCAATTTCCCTACTCGTTAACTAAGCCTGAACTGCATTTCGCAATACTTTAACCCCGAGGGAATTTTGATCTATTAAAGGGGAAGTCTACCCTGGTATTATGTTGGATTTAATAGAAGCAGAAAAATGAGAGGAACAGGTCAGTGAACGTTATTTCGTAACTTTGAAAGCTGGGAATATAGTTTCTCTTTAGTTTCTTTAAAATATTACACTTTTTTGTTTAGGATATTCTAGAATTGAAACTTAGGGCCTTTTCAATCTCAACTTACCTGATCAATTTAAGCATTGTCACTTAAATTTGTTTTAACACCTCCAAACAGAAGTTGGTACTGGAAAGTATTATGATCTAAAATCCAACATCATCATGGAATAGTGTATAGAAACAAGTCTCATGAAAACAAACCCATATGGAATTTTGTGTATCATGATATATTTTTCTTTTTTAAATCATCATAATACTTGTATCCTATGGGATTCCTCTTTTGTTCTTTTTTTATTTTGTTCAGTTGTGTATGTGTTTGTACATTTATGTAAATTTCGGAAAAATTATCTGTAACTCATCATCATTATCTATAGTGCCGTCCCTTCGGAAGGGGTTGTCGGCTATGCACCTCCATCGCTTTCTGTCATGTACCCTTGTTCTAATCTCTCCGTTTAAGACCAGTCAATTTCTTGACATCATCAAACCAAGTGATTCTCTGTCTACCCCCTTTCTCGTTTACCCTCTATATCATTCCTTCCAGCAAGATCTTCTGCAAGACCTCCTCCTCTCATCACATGACCAACATACACAAGTTTTCTCTTCTGCACTGCGTTAGTCAGTTATATCTCTTTGTTTGCTCTGTTCATGACTTTTTTTCTTTCAAATGCTTCTAACTTTCGTTCTGTTTCTTTGCATAGAGTCCATGTTTCAACTCCATACAATAGAGTACTCCAGATGTAGCATTTCAAGATTCTGCATCTCAGCTCAAAGTTTATCTTCCTACAACATAATATCTTTTCCATTTTCATGAAGACTGATCTTGCAATTTAAATCCTCTGTTTTATTGCATTGTCACATTTTCCATCTTCTGTGACTGTCTGCTCAAGATAAACAAACTTGCTAACTTGCTCTTTTAATGTATCATTGATTTGAATGCTAACATGGGGACTTTCTTCTTCCGCGACACCACCATGCTCTTAGTCTTGGAGACATTAATTGCCATACCAAATCGTTCCCCTTCATCATTCACTTTTCGTACAAGTCTCTGTAAATCCTCCTCCGATTCGGCTAATATTACAGAATCATCGGCATACCTCAGGTTGTTAATTTTCAAACCTCCTATTATGATACCCTCCTCATCATTCAGTACTCTGAAAATCATCTCTGAATAGATGTTGAACAACAGAGGAGAGAGCATACAACCTTGTCGAACACCTTTCCGTATTTCAACTTCTGGTGATAACCCTTCCCTGCTTCGTATTACTGCCTTCTGGTTCCAGTACAGACTTGCAATCAGACGTACATCCTTCCCATCTAGGCCCAGAGAGTTCAGACAGCTAATCAATTTCTCATGATTAACTCGGTCAAATGCTTTCTTATAGTCCAGGAAGCACATGTACACATCCTTCTTTTTATCCCCTCGCCGACGAAGTCGGAGGATATAGAAACGCCGCCGTACGTCCTTCCGTCCTTCCTTCCGTCCGTCCGTTCGTAACAAATTTGGTTTCCGATCGATAACTTCAGTAATGTTTGACGGATTTTAATGAAGTTTCATATGAAGGTACATGGTATCAAAATACAGGCTAAGTTCGATTTCGGAGTATGTAGGTCAAAGGTCAAAGGTCATAGCTCATTAAATATGCCTTTGCCCAGGTTATATTATTTGTATCATATTGCGTGCATGCAGGGGCGTCGCTAGACCTTTTTCAGTGGGGGGTGTAGAGGCCACCGATTACCGACAAAACTAGCCACCAATTACCGACAAAATTTAATGTCCCAATGCCTACAAATTTAACCCTATAAACCCGGGGCCGAAGGCTAAATTGTTGTTCCTATGAACTATCTAGTACTTGCGTATGCGCAAATGGTCATTTTCCTCGACGACATAAATATACGAATTATTTCGTCAACTTAGTCAGTAATATACCTATATATTTAAATGCAGGCGCGTAGCTAGGATCTTTTTTTAAGGGGGCGGTAGTGAGAAAGCGAATCACTTAAAGAGCGCGCGAAGCGCGCGAAGCGCGCTCCCTAAGGGGGTGGGTGATAGATGGGAGACCTCGGGCACTACACTGTTGATTCCCACAAGAGGGCCTCCCGCGCGAAGCTTAAACGTTTCATTAAATTATTAAGGAAAGAAAACGATTCGTTGTACCGTTCTCGACTCTTAATCCTTGTCTGAATTCTGCTTTTAATTGCGCGGAAGCTTTGACGTTTCATTAAATTATTAGAGAAAGAAAACGCTTTTTTGTGCCGTTCTCGACTCTTAACCCTAATTGTCTGAATTCAGTTTCCCCCCTCCCGCGCGAAGCGCGGAAGCTTTGACGTTTCTTTAAATTATGAGAGAAAGCAGACGTTCCGTTGTATTGTTCTCGACTCTTAATCCTTATCTGAATTCAGTTTTTCCCCCTCCCAAGCTTTGACCTTTCCTTAAATTATTGGAGAAAGAAGACGATTCGTTGTACCGTTCTCGACTCTTAAAAATTGTCTGAATTCAGTTTTTCCCCCTCCAGCGCGAAGCGCGGAAGCTTTGATGTTTCCTTAAACTATTATAGAAAGAAGACGATTCGTTGTACCGTTTGCGACTCTTAACCCTAATTGTCTGAATGAAGTTTCCCCCCTCTTGCGCGAAGCGCGGAAGCTTTGACGTTTCCTTAAATTATGAGAGGAAGCAGACGTTCCGTTGTATTGTTCTCGACTCTTAATCCTTATCTGAATTCAGTTTTCCCTCTCGCGCGAAGCGAAGCTTTGACCTTTCCTTAAATCATGAGAGAAAGAAGACGATTCGTTTTACCGTTCTCGACTCTTAAACCTTGTCTGAATTCAGTTTTCCCCCTCCGCGCGAAGCGCGGAAGCTTTGACGTTTCATTGAATTATTTTAGAAAGAAGACGATTCGTTGTACCGTTCGCGACTCTTAAACCCTTATTGTCTGAATTCAGTTTTTCCCCCTCCCGCGCAAAGCGCGGAAGCTTTTGGGTTCCATTAAAATATTAGAGAAAAAAGACGGTTCGTCGTACCGTTCGCGACTCTTAACCCTAATTGTCTGAATTCAGTTTCCCCCCTCTCCCGCGCGAAGCGCGGAAGCTTTGACGTTTCCTTAAATTATGAGAGAAAGCAGACGTTCCGTTGTATTGTTCTCGACTCTTAATCCTTATCTGAATTCAGTTTTCCCCTATCCCGCGCGAAGCGCGGAAGCTTTGAACTTTCCTTAAATCATTAGAGAAAGAAGACGATTCGTTGTACCGTTCTCGACTCTTAAAAATTGTCTGAATGAAGTTTCCCCCTTCTGCGCGAAGCGCGGAAGCTTTGGGGTTTCCTTAAATTATGAGAGAAAGCAGACGATTCGTTGTATTGTTCTCGACTCTTAATCCTTGTCTGAATTCAGTTTTTCCCCCTCCAACGCGAAGCGCGGAAGCTTTGATGTTTCCTTAAACTATTATAGAAAGAAGACGATTCGTTGTACCGTTTGCGACTCTTAACCCTAATTGTCTGAATGAAGTTTCCCCCCTCTTGCGCGAAGCGAAGCTTAGACGTTTCCTTAAATTATTAGAGAAAGAAGACGATTCGTTTTACCGTTCTCGACTCTTAATCCTTGTCTGAATTCAGTTTCCCCCCTCCCGCGCAAAGCGCGGAAGCTTTGACGTTTCATTGAATTATTATAGAAAGAAGACGATTCGTTGTACCGTTCGCGACTCTTAAACCCTTATTGTCTGAATTCCGTTTTTTCCCCTCCCGCGCAAAGCGCGGAAGCTTTGGGGTTTCATTAAAATATTAGAGAAAAAAGAGGGTTCGTTGTACCGTTCTCGACTCTTAATATTTGTTTGAATCTAGTTTCCTCGAAAATTTTAAACCTCTGATTTCTTTATCTGATATTATAGGAAAGTGAAAATTTGAGAAAATACAAGTATTATAGTTGTAGACTCTCTCGAAGTCGTCACAGCGGATAAAAAGTCACAGTTCGTAGGGAAAAAAACTTGTCGGCCGACCGACATTATACTTCCACCGACTTCAAACTTCTGCATTGATATAGTACACGAGGATCGAGCAAGAATACCGACACAGCTGACCCGACACAGCAACATATTTATGCGTGTCTTTCTTGTACCCTCGACGAGACGACTCCACCAACAACCCCCTCTCTCTTTTACTCCCACCCCTCCTCTCTCAGACTCTTACCTCCCCCTCTTTCTCCTCTCTTTCATCCCCCATTTCTTTTGTTTCCTTTTTCTCTTTTTTCTTTTTTTTCTTTTCCTTTTCTCCTTTTCTTTCTTTTCTTTCTTTTCCTTTCTTTCCTCTCCTCCCTCTTTTTCTTTTTCTCTTTCTTTCATTTCCTCTCTTTCCTTTCTTTTCCTTTCTTTCCTTTCTTTTTCTTTCTTTCCTTTCTTTTTCTTTCTTTCCTTTCTTTTCCTTTTTTTTCTTCTTTCCCTTTCCCTCTCTTTTTTTCCCCTCCCCTTTTCTCTTTTTCCCGACGGCAGCGCAATTTTACCGACAATATCCTGACAGGTGGGCTGTGTCGCACCCCCTTTAGAGACGCCCCTGCGTGCATGACATTCCCCAAAATCTTTTATGAACTTTGAAGAATTGATTCTTTTCTTTGAATATCGTATATTCATAATTATTGTTTTTTAAATAAATAGTTTAGCAAAATTCAAATTTTTCATTATTTAACTGGAAAAAATTACTATATATTAGTGTATCCACACACAAACATATTACTATCAATCTAACTTGGATGCGGTGGTGAAGAAATAAGATTCTTAGGGGGAAAATAGGAAATTTATATTATCAATATAAAGACAATAATTAGTGGATAGTGAGTACATGACGTCACAGACTCATGAGTGAGTTGCCAATTTGTCTAGTGATTTTCAAAGTTTTTTCATGTTATTAAAAATTCACAACTTTCTTATTAGTTATCCGATTTTGCTCAAACTTTTTTTGATTGGTTTGTCTGATTTTTCTGCTTCTATTGAAAGTAAATTATTTTTGGAGTGGACTTGGACTTTAAATTAATAGAAGCAGAAAAATGAGAGGAAAAGGTCAGTGACAGTTATGAGAAAATTCCGATTTAAATTAAGACAGTTGACTTTTTGAAGTTGCGATCAGTCAAACGCAAATTGACAACTCTGTGACGTATATTGCAAGCTCCCCTTCCATTTGATCTGGACACTGTAACCCACAAAATCAGAAATTTAGATTTTCCATCACAAATTTTGTTCAATCATGCATGCATGCACCCGAAATATTATAATTGCAAATATGTTTCTGTACAACCACGATTTGGAGAAAAAAATCTATCCTGTCATCTATAACGAATTAAATGAAAGTTAATGAAATATTATGTACAGAGCATAGCTTTCTTATTTTAAATCAGAATTCGCTCAAACTAACACTGACATGTTCGTTTCATAATACTTCTTCCATCACGGTGGACTTCCCCTTTAATTACGAAAAACATATTTTTCTTCTCAAATTTTCCTTAACACTTCTGTTTGCATTAAAAGTGAGCCTTGGTCTGGAGTCTTTCTTGAATAATCGTTTTGTTTACTTTAAGGTAGAGAATTTAAAAAAAAATTAATTAGAGTCTTCGGGTGATGCAAGTGTCATTTAAGGACTTTATCCATATGCGGAAAAGACAGAGCATTACATGAAGCTTGTTGGTCAGAAAACTAAAGAAAAACCCGGTGATTGACAACACCTGTTATTGGGAAAACACCCGAATGGTGTCAAATTCCCCATGAGAGTCCACTCCTATGTACACCCTTCTGAATTTGAACAGATGAAGTACAGTCGCACTCTTTTAACAACAGTAAACATTCAGACTTAAAATGAATAAGAATAAAAGTACGTTAAGTACGTAACTTACGAATAAGTAACTACAGCGTGTCCACACACAAAACAAATATTCCGAAACTCTATAAAGAAACGCCGTATAAAGAATCATCGTATAGCAAACAGGGCGTCCACACACAATTAGAAACGTCGTATAAAGAATCATCGTATAGCGAACAGGGCGTCCACACACACAAGAACAAGTATTCTCGAAACTCTACAGCGAAACGTCGTATAGGTGCGCAATTTGCTACTGCGGTCATGAAACGGAAGCGGAAATGAGCGGGTCAGGTCTCCTTTCGCGCGCGATCACGATAAGCCCCGCCCAGTTATATCGTTCTTGTTCGACCTTACGTCCACACACAAAGCATTCCGTGATTCTTTATCAAGTTCTAGTTCGAAACGATGCCCATACCCTAGTTTCGTTATACGACGTTTCTTTTTACGACGTATCGTTAGTTAGCGTACACACACACAATTTCATCGTATGGCTATCCCGAAACGGTACAGCTATACCGTTTCGGGATAGCTATACGATGATTTTTGTGTGTGTGTGGACACGGGGTCAGAACTAACTATTACTAAGTTTAACTTTAAATAAGTAAATACCTACATAAATGTATGTATAAATATCGACATGAATAGAAATATAGTTGAAATATATAAATATATACAAAGGGGGGGGGGGTAATGATGTGATAGGGAATAGGCCTATCGAGAAATATACATCTTTACGCGATCACGTTAAGCCCCGCCCAGTTATACCGTTCTAGTTCGACCTTACGTCCACACACAAAACATTCCGTGATTCTTTATCAAGTTCTAGTTTGAAACGATGCCCATACCCTAGTTTCGTTATACGACGTTTCTTTATACGACGTATCGTTAGCAAGCGTACACACACACAATTTCATCGTATGGCTATCCCGAAACGGTACAGCTATACCGTTTTGGGATAGCTTTACGATGATTTGTGTGTGTGTGTGTGTGGACACTGGGTAAGAACTATTACTAAGTTTAACTTTAAATAAGTAAATACCTACATAAATTTATGTATAAATATCGACATGAGTAGAAATATAGTTGAAATATATAAATATATACAGGGGGAATGATGTAATAGGGAATAGGCCTATCGAGAAATACGTGCCTTCACGGTTGTTTCAACGCAAAGCATGCCGGGACAAATTACTAGTACGGCAGGAGATTTTCACCTTCGCCGCGATCAGCTGTTCCATTGCCAACAACGGGATTTTTATCCTGTCGAATCAACATGACATCATAATCTTGTACACGATCCGTTATTCTGCAGTGATTTTCTTTCATTCCAGTATCATTTGTACAGTAAGAAACCAAAGTCTGTGATTATGTATTTTTATGACGATCCTTCAACATAAAACACGAATGTTTAGCAGCTTAAAAAGGCAAACCACCGACGCAAATTGCACACACATACATTTGAACATATGGGACTACATATTCATACAAAGGAACCCAATCTCATTAGCCCGCTTTACTTCGTATTATCAGCTTTATTTTTTGAAGGATCGTCATAACAATACACAATCACAAACTTTGGTTTCTTACTGTACACATGATACTGGAATGAAAGAAAATCACTGCAGGATAACGGATCCTGTACAAGATTATAATGTTGATTCGACGGGATAAAAATCCCGTTGTTGGCAATGGAACAGCTGATCGGGGCGAAGGTGAAAATCTCCTGCCGTACTAGTAATCTGTCCCGGCATGCTTTGCGGTGAAACAACCGTGAAGGCACGTATATACATCTTTACGACAAGAGATTTTCATATTAAAGACACAAGCCAATTTACTTTTCTGCAATTTTATACGTTTATTACGACAACGTAACAAAGGTACATGTACATGTACGACAAACACAAATTCATGTACCACTGTTTCTTTCTTGTTTCTTACACATAGAGGGCGCTTTTTACATTTTGTGGGGAATACTGCCGAAGGATAAGTTTGGAGAAGTAAAACTACAAAGAAGGAAATGGACATCTGGGAAGGACAATTGATAGAGGGATAAGGAAATCGCGCATATTTGAAATATATACATGTTCAACTGAGCAGGGGAGTGGGCACTTTAAAAAGACCATAGGAATATTTTATTGTGATAGCGAGCAAGAAAAACATCCAAAACATACACATTTTATATTGTGCTATTCAAACTCGAATTACAGTCTTAAAACAAAGGAAGTTTCAAATTTATCAAGCAGTGATATGTGATGGTACCTCTATTTTTTTATTCGGAATCCAAACGCCCTCTGTGTCAAGAATTGCACATCAGCTATTCATAATGAAAGCTTTATTTCTTTTCATGTATGCGTTACTATACATAACACAATATTATGTAAAACAGTGATATCTCCACAATTCAATTAACTTTTTTTTCATTCCAAATCATGTTACATAAATAAAATATGATAGAGACATGCAAATATTCTCCAGCAGAAGAAACACAAAATAAGAGAAAAAAGGGGAGCACAATAAACAGGGTCATTCAAACATAATATGTAACAAGAATTTACCTCACAAAATTGGAGATCATGTTTATAATGAGAATAGACTAAATGTACAATAAAATGAATTTCTCTTAAAAATGAATATATAAATAGCATATCATAATTTGACAATATAGGCTACAGCATCAATGGAAGAATAGTTTATTTATAATCGCTTGCTTCATTATTTTACAAGAACTGTTTAGGCAGCTAACCATGTAGATTCAAATAAAGAAGGCAATGGGGACATGCCAATGCACTCTCTATGGGCATGTTCCAACGGCAGATAGTGTGTTAAAGGTGAAATTCCAGGATAATCCCAAATATTGAGATAATCACATCAATAGAAAGCTTTTAACCCCCAGAATAACACTAAATGGCGTTCAACCGACAAAACAAGTTCAGAATAGTTAATTTATGCGAGTAAACTCCACCAAAATCTCGAAGTCGGAAACCCGAAATGCACGGAATTGCCGGGTCCTCTATTCTTGACGTCACGACCGGGGATCATGGGCTGAGTGAGAGTGAATGCCAATGATATGCCCACGTAAATGCTATCCTGTTAGAGCTTAGAATTTTTCTTATTAACGAGTTTATTTGATAGATTTTCTGTTTTTATTTGAATGAAGAATAACTAAGCAACGTTTTCCAGTTGCTGATTTCTTTTTATATCCTCACATTTTTGGTAGAGTTTTAAGACGGGTTTACTGCTTGGAAAATAAGGTTAAATCATATGCAGGTATGAATAGGCGGGTGTACATAATTATACATTATCTTGTCATCAGATAAGGTACAGGAGCAGTTTTGTGAAACGAATAGACCTAGAACTGTGACTGTAGTTATCATGGATGTGTTTGACTGCCTCAAAAAAGGATACAGAACCAGTTAAATATTTGTTTTAAATATATATATCACACTTGAACGAGATCAAGCTTCCTCTATTTAGCGGACGACGTCTATGAACGATATTCATCCGCAATGTGATACGGCTCTTGCACGAACGTTTGTGAAGCGAGCGGAATCGGCAGGTAAGACCAGGCCGCTGCTCTAGGCGGCTTGTTGAACGTACATCGCCGAAATTGAGCTCCGTGTTGAAATTCTTGCAGCCGTATTTTAAACTGTTACTGTCAATGGATGACGTACGTCATCTTCCTCCATGCGCAGTAACAGTTTAAAATACGGCTGCAAGAATTTCAACATGGAGCTCAATTTCGGCGATGAAAATCTGGAAAAAGACCCTTAAACGCATCATACAGTCAATCTGGTAAGTGGAACCGATGTAGTTTAGCCTAGGCCTAATTTACAATAATAAATGCATCGGATATGCATCGGGTAAAATGTAGTATTTTGGGCATAAGTTTACTGCTCGGACGCGAGCAGTAGTTTGCAATGCAGTCACTATGGTCGGCTTCTGTCTCTAAAGAGAGGAGCCGACCCTACCCAAATCAGAGGCTAACGAACGAAAGAGACATAAATCTTCGGCTACTCCCCGGCCCCGGCTGCAGGAACGTCGACATCTCCTTGCTCTCCGACTTCTCTATCGTCTTCTCCCCCACTTGTACTTGCGTCCCCCCAACTTCCATCATCCTCGTCTGCACTATCGTCCCTTTTTCCTTCATTACTTTCATCATCTTTCTCCATAAACTCTTCAAAATCCATAAAAAGATCGTTCTGGTCAAACTCTCCAGCCATCAATCGATATAATTATATAATATGTACCGTACGTGAATCGAAAGTGTATTGTACATAAAGCGAGCTAGACCGAACGCGAGAAAGACTCAAACGAAGCCAAACGACCGTATCTACTTTACCGAGCACACGAAAACAATCTCACCAAATTCAACACACTCAAACAAAATCACATGGTGAAAATATCGACTAATAGCGCATCGTTGGCTTGTTTATGTCATAATTCTGAAAAAGGGAATTGATATTAGTACTATGAAATATTAGGGGAAGGTGAAGAATTCTACACAGAGTTATGAAACTAAACTTTGAAACTAAATAGCAGAAATTCGTATCTCTCTGCCCATGTTTTTCTATGGAACATCCGGGTACGTGAATATACTCGTCCCCGGGCGTGACGTCACAAATAGTGGACCAGCTCCGTGACTGACTTTCTAGGCAAAGAGAAGGCTATTTTTCGACATTTCAATTGAGGATATCCAGTAGCTAGAAGATTTTTGTGATATGCAATGAAAATGAACAACTTCGAAATAACATAGGCTTGGCGTAGGTACCAAATTAATGGACATTTATTGTCCTAGAATATGAGCTTTAATAATCACCATGACAGGGTTGTGTCCAACCCTACAAACAATTACACTTCGGACAATTTCTAAAATCCCCCTTGATGCTCCTTTATTATGCATTTTGGGGGAAGTTTGGGAGAGAAGGAGAATGTCATGATCTAATCATGGACCTACTATGATCTAATACATACAATCATATTTGGAAACTGATGTATACAGAGATAGATAGAAAGAGAGAGATAGAGGGGGAGAGAAATGGAGAGACAGGTTATGATACGTCATTCACACATTATACACCTTATACCTTCAGTAGATGAAACACCATGGTTGAACATTCTAAAGAAATTAAAAGAAACTGGATTACCAACTTTCAGACTTACAGATCATTTGCATAGGATGAGGGTGAAAATATCTTCACAAAAGAACACAATTTATACATCACAAGGCAAGGAACACAATGACATCTACATGCAAATGAGTGATGTCACAATGCAAAAGCATGATGTCACGATACAAAGGAGTGATGTCACTGTTCCCAGGAGAGAGAGGTCACAATATTGAGGTACGACATCACAATGCAAAATCGTGACATCACAATGCAAAAGAGTAGCATTACCATGCACACGATTGACGAAACATAGGCATGATACCATAACAAAAATAAATTACATTATGAGGGATTCATATCCGTGATATCAATGAAATTGTAACAAAATTATGAAGAGATTTTGAATATCAGATAAATACTATATAGATATATAGAGAGGAAACAGACAAACAGAGAGAAAGAAAGAGAGTGATATACAGAGACAGACAAACAGAGAGGAGACAGACAAACAGAAAGAAAGAAAGAGAGAGTGAGATACAGAGACAGACAAACAGAGAGGAGAGAGACAGACAAACAGAGAGGAGAGAGACAGACAAACAGAGAGAAAGAAAGAGAGTGAGATACAGAGACAGACAAACAGAGAGGAGAGAGACAGACAAACAGAAAGAAAGAAAGAGAGATACAGAGACAGACAAACAGAGAGGAGAGAGACAGACAAACAGAGAGAAAGAAAGAGAGACAGATACAGAAACAGACAAACAGAGAGGAGAGAGACAGACAAACAGAGAGAAAGAAAGAGAGAGATACAGAGACAGACAAACAGAGAGGAGAGAGACAGACAAATCGAGAGAAAGAAAAAGAGAGTTACAGAGACAGACAAACCAAAAAGAGATGAGAGAGACAGAGACAGACAATGGTGGGGGGCAAATACCAATGCCCACATTTCCTGGAACATCCCAGAGGACAGAAGAAGTACTTATCAATTGCAGTCAGCAATCCAAATCCCTTAAAATTTCTGCACTACTAAATGTCCAATCACTTTTGTCCAGTTAATATACCGGGATACTGGCCAAAATTAGAGAGGGGAACAAAATATCTCCACAAAAGCACCTTTTTGGCTCAAAATTTATATTTCACACACTACATAACTCAATGAAATTGATATCAACTTGAAGGTATTTTAATTATCCATCTTTTGACACCAAATCCATGGTGATTAGAGGTTTTACTCAAAAGTTATCTTTAAAACTCGATGTAAACACACCAAACAGGTCCTCAATACACTAATACACGTGTATGCAAACAGTTAATACACATGTGGGCAAAAATGCTGTTTTTGTGGAAATCGAATCAATAACTTTGGGTTGCTATAACTTTTTATTGAAAGGAGATATAAACCTTTCCTTTTCAAAGGATATTATCCTTGTAAATGGGCGAACTCCTGGAAAGTTACACAACAATGCATTTCTCTGATTTTGATATATTGAAAATAACGATTATTGATAACATTCAATATTTGGACAAAAATCACCAAAAAAAAAATCATGTTTTTTACTTTAATTTGCGATGTTAATTTATCCTAATTTCGTTGAAATTGATATCCAAATGTAGGTAATTTAATTCTCTTTCATATGATCCCAAACTCATGGTGGTTCAAGGTTCCCTTAAAATATAACTTACAAAATACTTTTTTTCGTCAAAAGGGCCGCTTTTTTGGACGCCCCCTCCGATTTAGGATTGTTCGCAACAAATTAAAAAAAAAACACCTCTGAAATATTGTGTATTATGATAAAATCTTTCAAATAAACAAGGGGTGCTTAGTTTATGCGGTAGTGGCAGGCAAACCTCTCTTTTCTGACTTTGGCCCTCCGCTTATTAGTAGCAGTTTGTGTCTACTTGTTAATGATCTTCACAGTATACTGATGGAAGTGATACTGCACAACCCTCTTATGGTCAAAATCAAGTTTGTTCGACACAAAATTCGTGGTTTGACTTTGAGGCGAAGACTGTGAATTTGGTCCTGTGAGTGTGACTTGTTGGGGTTCTGGACTTCGAGCTCACCGCTAGTCTCCGACTCTGGTCCTACTCCTACTAGTCCTAGATCGAGTTGAAGTTGAGGCTGAGCTGAAACGTCAGGCGTAGATCTAATGTTAGTTAGATGAGATAGAACAGGACTCAATGGTGGCCTAGTTATTGTACATGGTGGTCCTGTTGGTGGACTAGATCTTTGAGTCGAAGCAGGTCCAGGACCAAATCTAGAACTAGGTGTAGGTCTAGTAGATCTTGGACTAGAAAGCCTTACTTTAGCTCCAGAGTCTGTGACTTGGTGGCATTTCTCTGACAAGCACAAGCTCATTTGCCTTTTGTGTCCCTCTGCAACTCAAGAGTAATGTTTAAGACTGTTCTCACTTTTATGTCCACAGACGCTCATGATATGCCTTGCTTCAAAACCGTGCTCATCTAATGTAGTGATGATAGTTGTAGCTCTAAGGCAGTGGTTCGTGTAGACTCTAGACGTGTTAGCTGCAATGCTAATAGTCTTCATTTTTGTTCCCCAAAGCGTTTTTGCCAACAACCTGATGATCATACCATGGCACACTTTGTTGTTGTTCTTGTAGTACTGACCCGTCTCTAGCATTGACATCTTCAAGAGCTCTTGATTTTGGCCGTTGCCAAAAAAAGGGAAAGTCAAGGTTCAAATGTGAAATGTAATCGCAAAACGACTTCACAGGGCAATTTACACCCTTTGTCTCATACATGCGACCACACTGGCTCCTTGTGTCATCATTATTGTCTCCTCTGTGATTTTTAGTCATCTTGTCCTTCGCAAGATAAAGTACCTCCTGTTACTGGAATCTGTAGCAATGTCAAAATCATCTACCTTTAGATCTTTAACATTTTCTCTGCCTCTGTTACACAGATGTAACATTAAGTTTATAAATACAGCGTTCTGGAGACCTTTAGGAGTAGAACGGTCCAACGCTCGAGAAGACATAATTTTGCCAAAGTCTTCCTTGCTTATAGGCTCCTTGTGTGTTGTTGCACCCTTTCCGTCAGCTTTAAGCTTATGAAGGACTGCAATAAACATGTCATTCGCACGTCTAAATGCACCATTGTTTACGATGTCCATTGACTTTGTTTTAAGAAAGTGTTTCTGAAGGCCATAGCGTATTGTGATCATGGATCTCTTTGCGTAAAGTTCTCCATTTCCTCGCCGCACCTCTGCGTAGAATGATCGAAGGCAATCGCATAACTCTTGCTCGGAGTATTCCTTCTCCACTTTTTCGAAGTCAAGAGACTTTGCCCTGCAGTAGCAGCTGAATGTATCCAACGCTTGTTTTAACACATTTTTTGTTGTCCAAAAGCTGATCTAGTTCCTCATCGGTCATTAACACAAATCGGGGCTCCATTTCGAAGTGTTGTTGTGGGACTGAGACGCTCGCGACTTGCAAAATGTAGAACTTAAAATTCGCGGGTCGAATTTATTTCCAATCGAGACTTGCTATCGTTGATCGATCACAAACGATTGCCTGCTTTAGTCCCATGTAAATCACATCCGTGTCATTGGTGACATACAGTCCTCAAGAGGGCGACATGCAAAGATTAAATATATATTCATTTCACCAGCTGGTCTTTTTTTTTTTTTTTTCATTTCATTTTTTCCCTCTTCATTTGGACTCTTTTATACTTCCTATTTATTTTCATTTTTTTCTTCAAATCATGAAGCCAATATTATTATTATTTAAACACAACAAGAATCCCAGAAAAAAGTCATGAATTGCCATGGCAATATTCAATTTCATTTTCACTGTTTCGGAGGTAGTTTTCGGTCGCATGTACAAAGTCAATAGGGAGCGCACGCGCGTCGTTCGTTCGTCCGCTGATCTATAGCGCGTGCGGCCGGAGCAGGTATCCCACGCCAGAGCTCGGCGCGCCGAAAATTACCCCTGCAGTGATCAGAAATTGGTATTGCGACACATGAAAAATCGCGATCTAAATCTGAAAAATACTTGAAATACAGCTCAGGTTTTGGTACCCATCTTCCTTTATACAGACACGCGTAAGATATTTGATTTTTCAGATTCAGGTAGCAGGACCGCCGATTACATTGCTAAAATCTGATATTTAAGGATACATTTTCCATTGCAAACGTGGTTCTCCTGTGACTCTGAAATGTATTGTATGTGTGTGATATGTGATATGCTATTATGCTATGTGTGATTTCACCATGCATACAACGGACCCGCCGAAAATTGCCATCTGGCCGAAAACTCGATCCTTCCTCTACTCTATTATATTTAATATAAAGACAGAATTGCGTACTGAAAAGACTAAATTGGCAACGGGACACATTTTGATCCTTGCAACATGCATAAAATGGTATGTTTGGCGTTTAAAATTGCTCCCCAAAAAAAAAAAAAAAAAAATGCGAGCGGACCGAAAATGACGAGCGGGCGGTCGAGGACAACCAAATGATTTTTTTTTGGCCTAACATAGAAACAGGCTGAAAGGGGCAGCCAAATCTGGTATCAGCTTAAAGCTTAGACATCAGATAAAAAGTTGGTAATAAAATTAAAGTGGAAATCCCTTGAAATCTAAACATTGGGTTTATAAAAAACATGGATAATTAGTCCATTTTTGAGTGAATTGCCCTATAATATATTATGAAGATTGTGTTACTATCCATTTTTAATCCATTCATGCAGTGAAATGAACTATCAGGAATATGTGAGAGCAATTTCATACCAATAGCTTAAAAAATCCATGTTAAATTGAAAGATTTATAAAATAAGTCACTTTTGCACTAAAACTGTAGATTTAAACCCTTATTGTGCATACCGGAATTAAATATTTTACTGAGGTATTCTTCAATGTATTATCTTTCAACTGGGCAAGAAAGAAAAAAAGAAGAAAAAAAAAAAATCACCAAAAATGAGTTTTGGCGCACTTTGGCTCCTCCCTGGCCCGCTGTGCGCTGCCACAAAATGTGGCGGAATAGAGGGGTGGGTGGTTAATAAAACGATCCCACCGCTGCCACCAAATGTGGCGGAATAGAGGGGGGTTAATAAAACGATCCCACCGCTGCCACCAAATGTGGCTGAATTGGGGGTGGTTAATAAAACGATCCCACCGCTGCCACCAAATGTTGTGGAATAGGGGGTGGGGTGGTTAATAAAACGATCCAACCGCTGCCACCAAATGTGGCGGAATAGGGGTAATAAAACGATCCCACCGCTGCCACCAAATGTGGCGGAATAGGGGGGGGGGTAATAAAACGATCCCACCGCTGACACCAAATGTGGCGGAATAAGAGGGTGGTTAATAAAACGATCCCACCACTGCCACCAAACGTTGTGGAATAGGGGGTGGGGTGGTTAATAAAACGATCCCACCACTGCCACCAAATGTGCCGGAATAGGGGGGTGGTTAACAAAACGATCCCACCGCCGCCACCAAATGTGGCGGAATAGGGGGTGGTTAATAAAACGATCCCGCCGACCATTTGACCTGAATCCTGGGCTCTCGATCGTAAACATTCGCGCTCGATTCAATCCATGCCACGAGCAGCCTGGCTCATCTCCACACCGTTCCACACTTCAAATAGCTTACTTCTTCATTGGGGTGAGTTTATCGCACTCGTATCTTGGGGCAATTTCTCTCACTTCCTTTATCACATTCCTCCCATAGGGTAGCGAGCAATCTAAAGGCACAATGACATGGACCGATAAGTGTCAGGAATAAAACCAGACGATCATTTCGTTCTCTAAGTTCTCGATCATGCTATCTAAAGAAGATGTAAACGTACCAGTCACCATTCGCACTTAACTACTGCAACTAATGTGTAACCCGACATGTACTACTGTAAGAACCACTCTGTCAGCTTAAATTGTTCAGGTGAACAAATATCGAGTAGCACTTTATTAATATATTTTAACTAACAGTGAGGCGTTCGTGCCTAATTCATATCAACGTAATTCAATTCAAGTATATATGCAATGCAAATAGTATAAGAGTTTAAATGTACATTATATACAGATGTTTTGTCACTTTTGTCCGACAATTTTCCTTATTGATACTAGATTAAAGTATAGATAGTATATGCATTGTTATGTTATCAGTTCTAGGGACTAGTTTATGATGTAACAGTCTTAGATCCCTAGCAACCGAATTCTACTCCAAAGTGTACCTTTTCTTTCCTACGAAAACATGAGAAGTAATTATATTCTGGACTAAGCACAACATAGCCTCTCAACTGCGGTCAATCTAGGCTGACCAGCGGCCATCCAACAATTACTCCAATCCAAGTTTGAGACCAAGTACTGAACTGTCTATCTTCTTATTGCCAACTGCATAATCTACCTTCATAGTCACCGCTCAACGGGGTATTTCACTAACGGGTCTCTTCATCCCTAGTCTAACATGCTAGCTCACTCTGTCGGCTACCCATGTGACTTTAAGTTTAAATATTACCAAGGTCTCTATGATAAGATAAGAATTTGCGATTCCTAAACTCATCGCCAACTCCAGAATTAAATAATCACGTTTAAACGCGCTTCAATCCAAAGACAATCGGTTTATTTAAGAATTCGTCCCTTGGAGTCTGTAATTCAGTACTAAATCTATATTTAACTATCCAATATCGATAATTGTCACAAATTGTTATGAACTGTAATAAACTCTTCGTAAATATAATCAACGTTTTTTACTGTACATATTCTGAGTGCCAAGAGAGAGAGAGAGAGAGAGAGCGAGTGTGTGTGAGTTAACAGATTCACAATCCAGTGCACTCATATTTAGATGAACTATTTACATTCTATTTACACATATAGGAGCAAAGGCATTTGTTATTCAAGTAAAAGACTGGCTGCCCTTTTCCTCTATAGTCACATTAACAAGGCATCCACAGATAACTAAAGTTATACCTTAACTTACTTTATACAGGTATAAAATACATGTTCAAATAAACTAAAAGTTAAACTTAAACCTAAATCTTAATCTAAATCTACAGGATGCCTTATATACTATAAGGCACTGGTGACAGTTTACGTTACAGAGGCCCAAAGCCTCTCTGTCCAAAAGTTCATAATTGGAGAAGTCTGCTGGTACTTCACCTAATCGAAAATATAAATGTTTTACCACTCGTAAATAACTTTCACGAAATAGGACATCATAAATGTCTACGGTCATAAAAACAACACCTTTAATAAGAAACATGCCAGTCAAGCTAATATCAAATTTGTGCCATTACCCATTAATCTTGCCGATTTTTGGTTGAGTCTCAAATCTTGCCAGCTCTGGCAAAGTCCAAAATTCTGCCACGGTGGCTCAACCCCTATAAATTCACCAATTTGGCCAACTATAAAATTTGCCAACCAGTACGATGCCAAAACTATTTAATTCCACCAAACTAGCCATGCCAGTTTAAAAGATGGCAATTAATTATGTCTCTTTTCAGCAAGTTACTAAACATGTCCAAATACATGTAATATAACAATATATGCCAATTGACCAAAGTCTCTAATTCTGCCAGCTCTGGCAAAGTCCCAAATCTTGCCAGCTCTGGCAAAGTTCCAAATTCTGCCAGCTCTGGCAAAGTCATGAAATCTGCCAGCTTGGCTAACATGACTTCTTTGGCAATATAAAAGTTACAAGACTGTCTATCACAAACATCGTATAAAATACTCAGTTCTAACATGTACATCATATTCTGAACAATTTGGTACTAAAATCTCAATTCATTAGTAGGACACTCTATCTTAATGTCTCAAAGCAACTTGGCCAAATTTAATACTGCCCTGCTTAACAATAACCAACCCAGCTAGCTTAACCGGCAACTGACATCTCTGTCCAAAATACTGTCAGTGGCGCTGGCACAAATACTGCAAGATACACAATTGTGACACAGTCATGACATCACAACTCTAAAACAATAAACGCGTCTATGACCCTAATTCTCTGCCTCAATTTCTTGACTTACGCTTGTAGACCAAAACAACAACAAAGGTAAATAATACATTGGTTATAAATCAAGAATAAATGTGGTAATAACCTTATGAGTCTGGGAGAAGCTTGACATAAAATTATGCGAAGATGTGGTGTCAAATCAGCAAACCAATCAGAGTGGAAACTGAGCAAGATTGACAGTTCGACACTCCTATTGATACTTTCAGGGGATGCGTCTTAAATTACGCGCAGCATAAAAACATGCTGATTGGTAATTAAACATGCGCAGGTATGAATATTCATACATAAACATCTTTCAAATCTTATTACATGTACATTTACATGAATAAACGCTCGGGAAATAATCGTTAAAGGTACTATGTCCCATTTGCAGGCCCCCAAAAAGGTTAAATTCCAATGGCATTTGAAAGATAATACTAATTTAGAACTTCTGTCAAAACGAAAGGGCTTGAAAATGTCTTTTTGTGGGAAATAACGACGATTATTTGTCAAATCGACATAAGTGATTGCAATCACTTAAGTAAATATTCTGATTTTCAGACCCTTGTACCGAATGGTAGTGTGTTTTGTGCTGCGCAAAGACTCAATCAGAAAGAGATGAAGGTCTGTATGTGTCTCGCACATTGTACTTGTGACGAAAGTCAACTGTTGAACTCCGGCCACTGCTTGTCCCATTAGTCAACTGAAGCATTCAAACGGTTAAGGAAGACGATTTATGCATATCATATCAAATCTGAAATTCGGTAGCCGAGATGGGAGGCTGGACGTCTAGAGTGCCACTAGTCAATTGTAGGAAGATGTATACTCCTTTTAAGGGACTGTCAGAAGTTGATGACTCTAATAAATCTTCTCCTAAGATGCGAAGAATTCACTCACAAAATCCTTCCGTTTCTGTTGAAAGTCAATGACAAGAAAAGTAACAAACACACACAAATAAACATTACAAAATTAAGAATTTTAGTTCTTGTCTTTTTAAACAAATAAAATCACTTGATTCGATACTGATAGGCCTATATATATGTATTGCTTTCATTGGTGAAAGGTAAAAAATCCAATGTAATAAATCTTCAGCCAATTTAATGCTGCATTTTCGCATTTCGAAAGATTACAGGAATACAGAATTATAAGAAAAAAATTCAACTTTAATAATTCAAAGAAATTTCGACACCCTTTCTTTACACAATGCAATTGATTCATTGTGTAATGAATTTTTCATTATTTAGTGAGTAATTTCTTTATTCTAATCTGGAATTGTTCTCTAATATAAAAGCAGACTTTCTGAAATATTTGTTTGATGTACGAAGTATGGATGGGCTTCCTTTAAAGACATCCCTGCAAAGTAATTTTTACCGTCTTGTGTAAACATAAATGAAACAAAATAAACAAAACATAATGACTCACGTTTTGCTTACAAGGCTGTCTTCCACACCTTCAATTTCTTGGCTCAAAAAATGATCAGATCACCAGTAGTTGCCTTCCTCGCGTTCGATAGTTGTAATCACGAACCTCTGCTTCGTTGACTGTTAACGTGGTATTTCTTACTCGAATTGTTATAGGTCTGTTGCTAGATACGGTAAATTTCATGGATTCTCCTGCTTCGATGAGTGACTCACTTGTGCTATTCTCATGCTCGACTGTAACAAAGATGGCACGCGATCTGCCGTTTAATACGACGATATGCCGTCCCCAGAAATGACGAACGAGGCCTGCCGTTGTACCGACAACTACGACTGCCGCAACTCCACTAACTATTCTAGAGGATGAATTATTTTGTCTTCCCGCGATCCATTCCCATAACGGTGGTACTACTGCCTGAACTCCAACAGCTATTAAGATATCCATCCTAGAGGTAGAAAATCCTTTGAGTTGATAAACGCACGATATATTATATCGAAAAATATATGGTTCAATGTTCAGATAGCAGCTCAGATTACCCTGAAAAGGTGGACGGTGAAGGTAGAAAAAAATTTACCTAGTGATGTAGTCTTGCCCTACTCATCAGCTCGAAGTTTAATTTGTTATTTTACCACAACTTTATTCCCTGGCGTATCGTTCAAGGGAGGGGGTGAGGGTGATATGAATTGTGTTAACATTGTTTTTCCTTCCTTTTTCATCTCCTCCTCTTTCCTCTTCTCGCCATTTAGTGGGACACGTGTCATATTTTGTACCAACGAATGCACCTAACTTCATATGAAGAGCTTGATTCCAAAAGGAGTTAAATCCATATTTTATCAAAATTGAGTTGTTTGTCTTAAAATAATGATTTCCTACATGGGGACAAAATGCACTATATCACATTCTAACATTTCACCAGGAAGTATGAAATTTTTTAGGTACAATATCATGTTTCATTCCAAAAGGAGCTAAATCCAAATCGGTTTCATTCCCAAAGGAGCTAAATCCACTTTGGGTACTTAGGAGTAAATCACCTTTTTAATTTCTCCACTTTCCCTTTTGCCATGTACCTTCATGTTGTTATATATGTTAAAGATGTCGCTCTGGACAAATAATAAATGTGAAGAAAAAAAAATAAACCAGTTATTTCTGATTTTTACTAAATTTCTAGATTTTGTGGATTTAGCACCTTTTGGAATGAAACATGGATTTAGCTCCTTTTGGAATGAAACGGATTTAGCTCATTTTGGAATGAAACTCGGATATGTTGTTTACTTTCTTTTCAAAAGTATTTTTAGGTGTGATTTTACTATTATTATTTAAAAGGAAAGGTTTGCTACTAATTTTAATAAATTTCAGTGATTTTATTGAGAAAATATGACAAATTTTTGGTACAAATCATGTTTCATTCCAAAAGGAGCTAAATCCACGAGAAAAAAAAATATCTAAAAATGTGTTAAAAATCAGAAATAACTGGTAGATTTTTCGTATCATATATTATTGGTCCAGGGTGACACCTCTAACATATAACACAACATCAAGGTACATTGCTAAAGGGAAAGTGGAGAAATTTAAAAAAGGTGATTTACTCAGAAGTACCCAAAGTGGATTTAGCTCCTTTTGGAATGAAATTCTTCATATGTCGACTACCCTAACCTCATATCCTCTTTTGCAATTTCCGTACTCGTTAATCTAAGGCAGAACTGTATTTTGCAATACTTTAAACACCAGGGGATTTCGATTTATTAAAGGGGAATTCCACCTTGATATTAAGTTGGTTTTAAATTAATAGAGGCAGAAAAATGAGAGGAACAGGTCAGTAAAAGTTATTTTAAAATTCCGATTCAAAATAAGAAAGTTGATTTTTGAAGTTGCGATCAGTCAAACACGAATTGGCAACTATGTGACGTATATTGCGAGCTCCCCTCCCATTTGCTCTGGCCTCTGTACTAAAAAAAAGAAAATCCGAAATTTCGATTTTCCCAGAACTTTTGTCTCAATCATACATGCACCTGAAATAGGATAATTGCAAATATGTTTTTTCTACAACCCTTGTATGGACAAAAATCTATTCCGTCATCTGAAACGAAGAAAATGAAAGCTAATGAAATTTATGTACAGAGCATAGCTCTCTCTTTTTTACTGGGAATTTGCTCAAACTTACCTGCCTGTTCGTCTCATTGTTCTTCTATCCAAACCAACTTAATATCAGGTTGGACTTCCTATTTGATTCCGAAAATTATATTTTCCATCTCAAATTTTCCTCAAACTTTCTGTTCGTGTTGAAAGTGAGTTATTCTCATTCTTGGTCTGGAGTCGTCCTTGAATAATCGTTTTGTTTACTTTTAGGAAGAGAATTGTATTTTTAATTTTTCTATTTTTATTTTTATTTCATTTTATTTTATTTGTCCAACAAATGATACAAATGAAGATTCAACTCAACAGAAATACAACTGCCTAATCTCTCAAATGATTATGTAGTGGTGTTATGGTCCAGTGGACAAGCCTTCGGACTGTGAACCACAAGGTACGGGGTTCAAATCCCTGCCTCAACTCTATAACGTCCTTTGGCAAGACGTTAATCTACATTTGCTACACTCCACCCAGGTAGGATTATTTCATTGAAATGCACTGTACACCGATAACGGCGGCCAGAGCTAAAGCTAGGTTAATAAATTCCAAAGCTCTTCGGGAGGGCATAGGGACATATTATCATAAGAACGAAACATTATTATTATAAGCCAAACAACCTGCAACACAAAAAACCGATTTCTCTTGAAATGCATTCGCATCATTGGAGCTGCACATTAGATCGATATTACTGATAATTCGTCTGTTTTGGAGGTAGATAGGCCTATATTTAACACAGATTTAAAGGGAGAGGGTCGTGAGTTCCCTTGTGTTGGTCATAAAACTGAAGAATAAACCCGGTGATTGACAACACATGTTATTGAGTAAACACCCGAACGGAGTCGAATTCCCCATAAGAGCCAACTCCAGCCTATAGCCTATATGTCTAAGTATAGTCGCACTCTTTTAACAATAATAGACTTTGACTTAAAACGTTAAGTACGTAACTTACGAATTAAGTAACTAGCAAACTAAGTAACTATTACTAACTTGAACTTTAAATACAATAGTCTACTAATAAATACAAGTTGAAATAGTTGAAATATATATATATATATATATATACAGGGTAAAAATGGTGTAATAAGGAATATTGAGAGATATACATCTTTACGACAAGAGAGTTGCATATTAAAGACACAAGTCAATTTCCTTTTCTGCAATTTTATACGTTTATTACGACAACGTAACAAAGGTACATCTACATGTACGACAAACACAAATTCATGTACCACTATGTTTATTTCTTATTTCTTACACATAGAGGGCGCTTTTTACATTTTTGTGGAGAATACTGCCGAAGGATAAGTTTGTAAAAGTAAAACTACAAAGAAGGAAATGGACATCTTGGAGGACAATTGATAGAGGGGTAAGCAAATCGCGCATATTTGAAATATATACATTTTCGACTTTGCTGGGAAGTGGGCACTTTAAAAAGATCATAGGAAAATTATATTGTGATAGCGAGCAAGAAAAACACCCACAACATACACATTTTATATTGTGCTATTCAAACTCGAATTACAGTCTTAGAACACAGGCAGTTTCAAATTTTTCAAGCAGTGATATGTGATGGTACCTCTATTTTTTATTCGGAATCTAAACGCCCTCTATGTCAAGAATTGCACAGCAGCTATTCATAATGAAAGCTTTATTTCTTTCCACGTATGCATTACTATACATAACCGTTATTATGTAAAACAGTGATATCTCCATAATTCAATTATCTTTTTCATTCCAAATCATGGTACATGTTAAAAATATGATAGAGACATGCAAATATTCTCCAGCAGAAGAAACACAAAATAAGAGAAAAAAGGGGAGCACAATAAACAGGGTCTTTCAAACATATATGTAACAAGAATTTACCTCACAAAATTGGAGATCATGTTTATAATGAGAATAGACTAAATGTACAATATAATGAATTTCTCTTAAAAATGAATATATAAATAGCATATCATAATTTGACAATATAGGCTACAGCATCAATGGAAGAATAGTTTATTTATATTCGCTTGCTTCATTAGTTTACAAGAACTGTTTTGGCAGCCAACCATGGAGATTCAACTAAAGAAGGCAATGGGGACATGTCAATGCACAATCTATGGGCATGTTCCAACGGCAGATAGTGTGTTAATAATCACCATGACAGGGTTGTGTCCAACCCTACAATTACACTTTGAACACATCTTGAAATCCTCCTTGATGCTCTCGTAGTATGCATTTTGGGTGAAGTTTGGGAGAGAAAGAGAATGTCATGATCTAATCATGGACCTACCATGATCTAATACACACAATCATATTTGGAAACTGATAGATACAGAGATAGATAGAAAGAGAGAGAGAGAGAGCGAGAATGGAGAGAAATGTTATGATACGTCATACACACATTATACACCTTATACCTTCAATAGCTGAAACACCATGGTTGAACAGGCCACTGATTTGGGCATAAATTTCTTAGTATTTTAGCATGCACTTATACATCCTACACACATACAACGTAGCATCCATCTATAGCAGTAGTTAGTTACAGATAAATTTTCTGAATTTTACATAAATGTACAAACACATACACAACTAAACAAAATCAACAAAGAACGAAAAAGGAAACCCATAGGAAACAAGTATTATGATGATTTAAAAAAAGAAAAATAATATGATCATATTAGGGGCCATCATATCATGATATCATGATACAAACAATTTCCACATAGTTTGTTTTTACGAAACTGGTTTCTTCAGAATATTTCCTGATGATGTTGGGTTTTAGATCATAATACTTTCCAGTACAAACTCCTGTTTAGAGGAGCTAAAACAAGGTTAAGTGACAATGCTTAATTTAATCAGATTAGTTGAGATTGAAAAGGCCCCAAATTTAATGATACCTGTAGTTTCAAAACTAGAAAATTCTAGACAAAAAGTGAACATTCTAAAGAAACTAAAAAGTAACCAGATTCCCAACTTTCTAACTTAGAGATCATTTGCATAGGATGAGGGTGAAAATATCTTCACAAAAGAACATAAGTCATACATGTATACAGCATAAGGCAAGGAACACAATGACATCTACATGCAAATGAGTGATGTCACAATGCAAAAGCATGATGTCACAATACAAAGGAGTGATGTCACTGTTCCCAGGAGAGAGGTCACAATATTGAGGTGTGACATCACAATGCAAGAGAGTGACATGACAATGCACACGATTGACAAACCATAGGCATGATACCATATCAATATATACTAGGGCAATATGAGGGATTCATATCTTTTATATAGACAATGAAATCGTAGCAAATTTATGGAGAGGTTTTAGACATCAGAGATATATTGAAATCCCAAGTTGCCATACTGTTTTGGAGAATACTGATTGTTCCATTTGTCAAACTCATCAAGAAAAGAGTCAAAGTCAAGAGCAGAGGGAAGAAGGGGACAGTGAAATGGGGGATCAAATTGATTATGAAAGACAAATAAAGGGGGATGGACCAAAAACAAATACAGTGTGGAGAAAATGTTTTAGAGAAAGAGATGAATCAACAATCATAGAGAGGGAGAGAGGGATAGATAGACAGCCAGACAGAGAGGAGAGAGAGACAGAAACAGAGAAGAGACAGACAGACATGCAAAAAAGAGAGATAGAGAGACAGACAGAGAGGACAGAGACAGACAGACAGGCAGAGAAGAGAGAAAGACAGACAGAGAAGAGAGAGACAGAGAGACAGCCAGACAGAGAGAAAGAACAGGAGATAGAGACAGACAAACAGACAGGAGAGACGGGCAGACAGAGAGGAGAGAGAGAGAAAGACAGAGAGATAAAGAGAGAGAGGGTGTATAAATGAAGAGAGAAATCCCTCCCGTGGAACAAAAAAAAACAGGCACTACAAAAATTGAGTTACCTTTGTAAAATGGATGATACATGTATTAGCTTTACAATTGCTACAGGATTGCCCACAGACACTTAGCACTGACAGTCCATCATTTGTTCCCTTAGCTGACCACTGCCTGTGAAAGAGTTCATAAGTCTAGTTAGTCTACTGCCTAATCATGAAGTTCCAGCATTGAAAACAATGGACTTCTAGTGATACAAACTGGAAAACTAAATGATCAAATAAAGAAAAGCAAACCCCAAATAAGCAGACGTATATCTTCAGAGGATAAACTACACCTAGACATCCGTAGAAAAAAAAAATACTGACCAACTGATTATGTACATCCAATTTCTTACAGCCTTGGACAATGGCGTTACTATACTTATACACTGTACTCTAACGGCTGCATGTGAACAGTTTTCACTATATCACATTACATTGAATTTAACCCCGTTTGAGGACGGTACCAGAGTATACTGGGGCTGGAGCCTATAGGAAACGCATGCCATAGCAAAATCAAATCATTCTCTGTGGGTTACCTTGCAATACAGATTCGTAGGGTGATCTTGAGTATAGGGGTTATATGTCTGAGGCTAGTTTCACAAAACCCACATAAGTCTACATGTAAGTTTGCGGACATCCCATTTGAAAACCTGCTACGAAATTAATGCAGGTTCATAAGGGATGTCTATGAACTGAGACTTACAAAAGTTTCAAGAAACTGGCCTGGGTGTATATGTTAACCCATTGCCTACTGGTTCCTGTATTAAGCATATGGGGTATAGGACAATTTAGTAGTCAATGGGTTAAGATCGCCCGACTTTAAAAGATCACAGTTTTTGTTTCTTTTGAAAATCATTTCTCATTGAAAAGTGTACCTAAGGAACCTGTACAAAAAGACCATCTGCCAGTAAAGACTTTTGTTTAATGTCTTTGTTAAGTTTTCTTTATATACAGGTTCCACTGTGGTAATTTGGGGGTTATTGTGCGAAGTACTAAATGTGTAGTCACAACTCGCCGACAATTTCGAGATTGAAAAACAAACCATACATCTGGTACCTATACTGACACCAATTCGGTGTTATAGGTATGATATAACTCCAAACAATATTTGAAGGGTACCTTATCTGTTAACACTATTGGAGGTGTATTTCATATAATGGGTGTTATTACGTGTTTGGTGTTAGCTTAGCACATGTAAGCGGCATCACACAAAGTAACCAATGAAGTAACACTAACACTATCACTACATGTAACACTAAACAGAATAACACCTACGAGAAATCAAGCTAATGCCTAGCGTACACACAGACTAATATCTACAAACATTATATGGTTTATGATTTCATTGTAAAAATATAATATCTATATCATTTCAACGTATTAATCACTTGACTGTATATCTCTGATTCATCAAATTGCTATTGTAGTCAATATATGCTTTCCTCAAAACTGGGTATATCTGCTCATGAATAAAAGTGGTTGAATGGTATCAAATCTTCCTTTAAGTAAACACATTTGCCATGAGGTGAGTATGTATGAAAGATAGGATACCTGTCTATACAGACACTTGAATACTCAAGTGATGCATGATATAACAAACTTTAGCATGAAAAGGGGTTTTTACAGATGAGGTATTTGTCCCAATGGGTAAAGGAAAACAAACACTGTAATTGGGAAAATTGACCCAAGTCCCACTAGTATAATTTTATGTTTGCCATTTCATAGTTGCAACAATTGCGTTTATAAAGAAAATATTTCATTTCTTTCAGTGGAAAGGTTAAATCCAACCTTGGTAAGTAAATCTTCAATTCATTGGCATCTTAAATATCACCCTCGTTGGTTCCAAAACGGATCCACATTTGATCATACCTGAAATCTTTATGTTATCAATTTCTCAATCGAAATGTACAAGTAGAGTTGCGCTCATGACTTATTCAGAAATAGATTTCACAAAAGCTTTGCAAATAGAAATCTTATCAAAATGTAAAAAATCTGAAGTAATTGTAAATAGAATACCTGGTATTGTGCAATTTCTTCCACCCCAATGTTATTTAATGATGCACATGATTTTATTTCTCAACATTATAAAACATGCTGAAAATCAGAATACCATTCCAAGATGTTGAGGGAAATTGAAGGCATTGCGATGGTTAAGTACGGTTTGATTCCAAAAGTGGCAGTGTAGGAGAAGGATCACCCAATCATGACTCCTTATTTTCAATTTGAAACTCAAATTGGTATACACAATATAAAAGGGGGATAAGGATGACGGAGGAAATCCAAAATGAGAGAGGGAAAGAGAGAGAGAGAGAGAAAGAGAGAGAGAGAGAAAGAGAAAGAGAGAGTGACAGTGACAGTGGACAGATATTAATCTACATTTGCCACACTCCACCCAGGTGAGGTAAATGGGTACCCGGTAGAAAAGAATTCCTTGAATGCTTGAGCGCCTTTCATGGTAGCTCGGCTCAAGCCAGGGTGATAATATGATTGCAGGACCCTCAGGGAGAACAGTATTAATACTGATGAGGCTACCCTGGGTAAACAAGACATATTATTATTATTATAATTGATTTTGATGGTCATTGTTTGAGCTGATCACAAGATTCTCCACTTGTAGCTTCTCAGTGCACATGCCAATCTTAACTCATGGAGAAAGACAGGTTACATAAAAATACGTACACTATTAAGAGGGTCTACAGGAATTTTAGTACAGAAATCATTAGTATTAAGCTGATGTTCCTTACGATGTTTGAAATGGTAGAAAAAAAGTCTTTGTGTCGATTGATGAGATGGACATGGTTAATCTACATCATGCTCTCATGCAGCACTGTGCATGACTGCAAATAATACTCATATCCATTGTCTGTGTAAACTAGAGAGCATGGCACATCGGCAAATGTGTAAAACTTCAAACATGGTATACAAAGAGTTAATGTCTCCTGTTTCTTTCCCGAAGGAAAATATTACATGTCTACAACAGAAATGTAATAATAAGTTGTAAATATCATTCAGTTGTATTCTTAATTTTCATATTTCAAGTACAAGATCTGCACAATTAAGTCAATATAGCATGGCTAAACATTTTCATGCTACAAAAAATTGATCTCTTAACTCTATCCCAGTCTGTTGAGTCTCTATTTCAAGTTATCAGTCGTTCCATCTCTCCATCACTTGAAATTGCCAGGCAGTATCCTTTCATGTGTCATCCGTTTGATGATTGAGCGATAGATGAAAAGCATGAAGAATTTACAAAGTAATGAAATAACATGCGAGTGAGTTTCCGCCATAGACCAAAGCGTTTCAGGTTGGCAGCAAGTTTATCGTTTATTTCTTGAGCGAGATATATTTACTGATGCAAAAGTCCGGGTGTTGCCCGGGCGGCTTTTACCGATCAAGTTCGTCGTATTTTTGAAGCGCCTCCTCTAGCTTGATGGTAAGGCTCTTGTAAAACCTGATTTGTTCCTTTAAGTAGACCTGCATAATCCACTTGAAGTCTTCTACTCGCTCCCTATGGAAGTGATTTACCTCAGCTGAAATAAAGATAGAGAAATGAGAAAAGAGTGATTAAAAAGGGATAGTGGGATACAAGAAAAAAGAAATCAAAATAATTATGATTCCTGCATTGGATGGTGGCAAGATGAAAAACATCACCAAAGGGTTAACCCTTTTAGCGCCTTAACGTATTAATAAATAAATAAATGAATAAATAAATAATTATAATAATGATAATATTGATAATAATAAATACATTAAAAATTAAAAAAATAACAATAATAATAATAATAAATAGATAAAATTAAAAAAATTAAAAATGTTTATCACTAGACCCTATCAAGCTTTGTTCTTGTTTCCATGAATTTTAAATGGGTTCTGGAAGATATCAAGGACCAATGTTTGTGGGAAGATGAACAATGAAACAAATCTGCACCTTGAATGGAAATTTATCTCACAGACTCAAAATGGAGATGATGTAGGGACACGAGGATAAATTCACACTTTATTCTAAGTATTGATTTAACAACTAAATTATGCATGATACCCCTTGTAAATTTGTTGCATTTGTGTTTTTCGTAACTCAAGAATGAAAGGTGGACTGGTTGGATTAGGGCCTTAGTTGAATACTTTTAGATGCAAGCTTTACTATGTCAAATTCTCAACAAACATAAATCAGGACAAATCAATTTTTAACATATTAAAAAAATTACAAAACTTGGTAAGGGTATGAATAATGAAATTTTTAACTGTATACATGTAGGGTGCCAATTTTTTCTTCTCTCTATTTATTCTCATTTTACACCCCCTTTTCTTTATAGGAAGGGGGTAGATTATTTACCCCAAGATCTGAGAAATAAGGACATTTTAAATTCTACCCAAGAACAAGAAAATTTCCCAATGTGATTTAACCAAGAGTGGTCTGATTTTTCTTCCTTAAATAGAATCATGAGCTATCACTGTTATGCTTAATAGTCATATGGGAGATATTAGAAACCCATTATAACAATGAAACAAAGCACTTCAACACAAAAGTAACTTTAAAACATTCGATTATGACGAGCAGTCATAAACTCAGTCACAGAAAAGGTACCATATTGTATATGTTGTTTCCTCCCAAACTCTTTAAAACCATTAGCAACTAGAGATTTTGTAAAATGGCCTATTACTCACTGGAAGATGTTGCAATATTGCTCTCATTTTGACATTGTTCTGAAAAAATATGAAACATGCAGAATCCTACTGGAGACATTGTAAGGATTACACACATATAACATTATCATGGTTAGATCCCATGAACGGATACTACAGCGCATTGAAAACGGACAGAAACGGACGGTCGGTCTGAAGTGGTTCAGTGAGTAAAAAGAGGGGCGGTTTCTGGCGGTTTAGTTACTAAAGGGTTAAACCTTTCCAGCAATAAACAGGTCCAGAATTTGTTGTACTTTTTTTTCTTCTTTTTGTAGCATTTTGTATTTTGTATTTTTTTCTTTTTAAAGGGGGGGGGGGTATTGTTCTTTACTTTTCACTGAAACCATAATTCTTACCCATCATGGCATAGGAGATGACGTCTGCTCGTTTCTTGACGGCTTCTGCTTCTTCAAAGTCCATCTTCTGTTCTTCTCTCTGCTTCTGACATTCTTTGACTGTCTGTACCGTGTGCTATATGGGCAAAGAAATATCATTTACATTAGAGGTGCAGTGGTCTAGTGGATATGTCATCGGACTGTGGATCACAGGGTTCGTGGTTCAAGTCCTGCCTTGGCACTAATGTCCTTTGGTAAGACATTAATCTACATTTGCTACACTCGACCCAGGTGAGGTAAATGGGTACAACTATTATTACAACTATTTCTACTACAACTGTTCCTACTACGAAAACTGTTACTACTACCACAACTATTACTACTACCACAACTATTACTACTACAACTATTGCTACTACCACAACTAGTACTACTACCACATCTATTATTACTACCACAACTATTACTACTACCACAACTGTTACTACTACCACAACTACAACTATTACTACTAGAACTATTACTACTACCACAACAATTATTACTACAACTATTACTATAACTATTACTACTACCATAACTATTACTACTAAAACTATTACTACTTCTATGATCCTACTTTCATGTATTACTACAGTACATCTAAAGTTATCATACCTTGTGAAAGTGAATCATATCAGGAAAGCATGACATCATTCCACCATACTCCTTTAAGAAATCTTCAAAAGGATGGAGGTCGTATTTGGGTTGCTCATAGAACAGTTGTCCGATCTCCTCGTATGTCTTACCAGTGAAGTTCAGGGCTTCCGTCAGCTGCACCGATTCTAAAAATGAAAACCAGGGAGATATGTTGCGACATGAGAATTTGTTACAGAGTGGGAAAGATTCATTTTCTTCTATTTTCCCCCCCTTTTTACAAATGAAAGATTTTCCTTGGGCAAGCTTGGACCTATAAAATGTAGTCCATTTCAGCACCATGCTTGTGTCCATTGTGTCTTTATCTGTGTGTAGCGGCCTTCAATATTTTTGAAATTCAATACTGTTTAATGATAGAGGACAAGTTGTAGAGGTGGGTGATTCCCCCCCTGTTAAAAGGCGAATACTTGGGTGAGCTTGGAAAGCCAATGTGTACTCTAGCCATACATGTATGTGTGTGAAAATTGTCTATAGATATACAAGTGCAGTGCCTTTCAATATTTGTGATATTCAGCATCACTTGTTTGTGTGTATATGTGTGTGTTTGATTTAGGTGGTTTCTGTTAAATTTATGTTATACCAAGTCAAGTCAAGACATGACCAATGGGTTTAATATCAAAATGCTTATATTTGGTTAATACTAAAGAAATATATATGATTTATATATGATATATCCCTCCTTTTCTTATATTGTTAGATTTCTGAGTGATTCTCTGTACTAATGCACAAAAAAGGGTATGCAATAGTCAATAAATTTGGGATACTGGTAGCAAGTATATCCCTATTGTTGTTTATTCTACAAATGCATGTGACATATTATTTTGTTAAATGCCTATAAACCTGAAATATAAAATGAGAGTGAAAAAGCTCAGTGCATGAACTCAGTGCACAGAAGAGCAGATACATATCAAATATCACACTTCTGAGAAATATCCAAAGAAAAAGAAACTGAAAGACAAAATTATATAAAACAAATCGGTGATTTAATCCCAAAATAACGTCAAAGAAAATGATCAAATAATGATATTATACACCAAATAAAATGTAAGAGTCCCAAAACTCATTTATATGAAAAAAGAAAGTGATTGCATGATTTGATCAATAGAAAAATTGCATTTTTATAAAAATGTAAACAAAATTAAATAAATGAGTTAAGAAGATAAGAGGGAAAAAGAATATGGTAATAAATAGAGAGATGAAAACCCCAAAACAGATTGATGGAAAAATCAGTTATATATGTAGAAAGTATGACAAAAATGAATTAATATATCTATAAAGCCAGAAACATGACAGCAAAAATGTCAGCAAATTACAAAAGTAAGCACAAATCTTATTTGACATCCTTCTTTTTTTCCATTAAATAAAAATATGATTTAAATCAGATTTTATGAAATAAAATCAATTAATTGCCTTTCCCAGAAAATGAAAATTCAGTTTGTCTTGTCTTTTGTTTTATTGTTCGTTTTTTGTTTTTATTTCCCCTACCCTGTGAATATTATGAATGAATTTATATAAATCAAATGTTAAAGGATTATAGTGAAAGAAACAAAATGAAAACAAATGTGAAATAAATAAATGAAAAGCAAATTAAAATAAAAGATTGGATATCTCTCTACCTTTTGGCGGATCATCGTTCCCTTGTGGGTCTGTGAAAACAGGGCATTACCATATATGGGAAGGGGGAGGAGACAAATACAGTTAAGACATCATGCATATTCATAACATTCATATATATTCATTCAGACAAGTGTATGCAGATGGCAAAGCACAGCTTAATTGGGTCACGACCTTAGAAACAAAAACCGAATACTATAGAAAGCTAATTATAACTTTCAAAAAGGGTTGTTTTTGAAGCAACAATCCATGACAAATTTGGTGTAGAAAATACTGAATTATTTTATCTTTCTCTTTTTCTTAATGATATTATCATCATTATCGTTATGATGATTGTTTTTTTTAATTATTAATACTAATAATAATAACAATAATACTAAGAGATCCATATCAGATCACTTCGTTAATACTTTGGCAACCTATGCTTTGCCACTGCAGAAAAAAATAAAAAGAATTAAAACAAAATCATACTACATTTAAAAGTGTAATGTAGTGTATCATGCACTACAGCCAAAACATAGTGAAAGTAATACAGGCATTAAATAAAATATTTCAAATTAACATTCTACATGCTACAATAGCACATTCATAAATTCATTAAAAGTCACAATTAAGAGGCACAGCCCTGTTGTTTTTCACATGCAATTTCTATATTTTTATTTATTTTATAGTACTTTCTGGAAAACTATACTACTTTTTTTTCTATTTTCCTATGGAAACAAATTGAAAATTGACAATAACATATTTCACGGCTAAAGATTTGGAACAAAAAGCTAGATAAAGAAATATATTCATAGCTGAAAATAGGCAGAATATTATTTTTTTTACTAGTTTTAGACTATTTTACTTTGACTAGAGAAAACTGTCTAAAAAAATGTAAAAGTAATACATGCCTGTTAAACTACAGGTGAAAATTTGAATAATACCAGGATTTTCATTCTCTTTAAAATGCTTATAGTGGTAATTGAAGACACAAAAAATAACATTCCATGTTTGGAGCAATGATTCAAGTATCGTATTCATGTTTTGTTGGATAAGTCCCAACATGCATAATCACATGCAAAGACTTACTTAACAGAAAAATATAATATCTTCCGGTTCTTTTCACAATTCATTTTCAACACACATACACCACTGTTAATACAAAGTTGCCAATTTGTGTTTTATCACATTTTCGTTCGACTTTCAATCATAAGGTCTTGTTCATTTTCGGTGTTTTTACTATATTATTTTATAACAGCCTATGGTGGTTTCAATGGTTTCATTTTCTACTCAATGAAAGCTGTGGAGACCAGGGGAGTGTTTCATAAAGACTAAGATCGACTTCATGCCACTGTTTGCTCTCACCATTATGATCTTTAGATAATATTTTTTCCTTCGATAATGAATTATCAAAATTGTACGTCCTTTGAGAGACCAATGCCAGTAAATGGCGATAGCAAACAGTGGCATGAATGGCCTGCCATAGTTAAGTCCAAGTTAAAGTCGATCTTAGTCTTTGTGAAACACCCCCCTGAGGCCATATTCAATTCGGTACGTAGATTAAGTCAGTATTTTACTTAGCATTTCACTTGGCTAATTAACGTGTCTTAATTTATATTCAGATCACACTTGAGCATTTCATTATTTAATTAGTAAGCCGACTTTTAGGTAAATTACTTACTGATAAGCATTGCGACATCACGTTGCCAATCCAAAATATTGTGCAATTAAAAATTTGCTATCAGAAAATTTTAAAAAATATAAATTTAAAAGCTTCAACTGAATACCAAAGTTGGCTAAGTATACAACCTAAGCTGAATTTTTTTTTTTTTTTTTTAAATATCATATTTCTGACATAAGTATTGAATTGAATACCGGACCTGTTCTTACCCATGCTATAACATATCCTAATAGACCATCTGCAAGCAGTTTAGAGTAACAAAACAAAAAAAAAATCTTTTTTAATTTTAAAGAGTCAAGAGTCATACACATGCTAGACCTGACGATACAGGTCATTTTGATTGCAAAAACTCACTCGGCCTGTTGTCGAGGTTGAAAGTCGTTGCTAGCTCCGTGAAGGAATTGCCAATTTTCTGGTATTCTCTCTTGAAGGCTGTAGATGGGGCAATGTACAAAATACATGAATGAAGATTGATTTTGAAAAAAATAATAATTGCAAAACATGTACAAGTTAATCTGTGGGTATTATCTTCATACAACACTTAAGAATAGAGAATTTGAATGGCTCAGAGCAAATTTGTCACAGAAATTTGTTATTTGTTATTGATAATAGGTTTTATGAAACGGACCCTGACCTAATCTAGAGTCAGGTCAATCACCACATTGCTATTTGCCCCTGATATAAAGCAGATTTTGGTTTTGATACATTTCTCCAACTAGGCCTATGCACCGATTTTCACTACACCACTATAAGGGAACATGTTAGAATGGTGACTTATGTCCTAAATGCTTCTAGCTGTAATCATGTATAATAATAATAATAATAGTTCGTTCTTATATAGCGCTTTTCAGGACCGCAGGCCCTCTCAAAGCGGTTTACAGATATACAGATGTACGACTTGTATGATCTGGGCAAATCTAGAGTCAGGTCAATCCCTGCACTGTTATTTGCCCCTGAAAGGGAACATGTTAGAATCATGTCTTACGTCCTAAATGCTTCTTGCTGTAGTTATGTTAGACTTATTTGATCTGGGCTAATTGAGAGTCAAGTCAATCATCAATTTTCCCCTGATATAAAGCCAGTTTTGATCCATTTCTCCAACAAGTTCTACCCAGATGTATTCACTACACCACTATAAGGGAAAATGTTAGAATAGTGACTTACGTCCTAAATGTTTCTTGCTGTAATCATGTATAACTTGTGAGATCACGGCTACACTGGAGTCGAAGCTCTTGGTGAAACGTGTGAATGTGTCGTGTTGTCTCTCACTATCAGGTAAATAGAACAAGCAAAATATTTTGAATAGTAAATCAATAAATACAGGTGAATGGATGGATGAATGAACAAACAAACAAACAAACAAATAATAATGGCACTTTTACATATAATCACTTTGACATAATCATCCCATTGTGATGAAAATAAAAGAAGCATACAGCTTTGAATAGTAAAACAATAAATACAGATGGATAGACAGACTCATGGACAAACAAATAAATAAACAAAGAAACAAGCAACCACACAAACAAATAGTAATGGCACTTTGACATAATCATCCCACTCTCATGAAAATAAAAGAAGCATACAACTTTGAATAGTAAATCAATAAATACATGTGGATGAATGAATGAATGAATGAACAAACAAATATAGATGGATGCACGGATAGACAGACTGATGGACAAACAACAAATAAACAAATAAAAAAGCAAACAAACAAAAGAAAAAATCATAATGGCACTTTGACATAATCATCCCGTCACAGCTAGACCGCGATGAAAGTAATTAGCCCTCAAAGCTTATCAGGTACCCATTAAATTTACACCTGGGTGGAGAGTGGCAAATGTAGATTAACATCTTACCAACGGACATTGATGCCGGGGTGGGATTTGAACCCTGCACCTTGTGATCTATAGTCTGGTGACTTATCCACTAGAGCAAAACATGAATTGCACACAATGTATTAAGTGATGTACACATCACAGAAAGTGTTCAAAAGCATTATCAAAGCTCAGGTTCAGGCATAAAAACACATATGAGTGGGCTCTCCTGGGGAATTGGACACCATTCGGATGTTTACCCAATAACAAATGTTGTCAATCACCAGGATCAGCCTTCAATTTTATGACCAACAGGCTTTATGTAATGCTCTGTCTTTTCTCCTTATGGTTGAGTCATTCTCTCACTTTTCCCTCACCCGAAGACTCTCCGAGAGACACAAGGGGGTATTTCTTGATTGGCCTACGGGTTAGCTGTGTGCAGGCCAGGGGGGTGTTTCACAAAGACTAAGATCAACTGTAAGTTGGACTTAACTATGGCAGGCTGTTCATGCCACTGTTTGCTCTCACCATTTAATGGCATTGGTCTCTCAAGTGACGTACAAATCATGGTCACAAATCTACAGAATTTACCTTTTTTGATAGTTCATTATTGAAGGAAAAAATATTATCTTAAGATCATAATTGAGAGACCAATGGTGAGAGCAAACAGTGGCATGAATGGCCTGCCATAGTTAAGCCCAACTTAAAGTTGATCTTAGTCTTTGTGAAACACTCCCCTGTACACCCAATTAATGGTATTTCCAAGTCTGGTGTCAGCAAATCATGACTTTCTGCACATGGATACTGACGACCGAATCACTCCCTTTAGCAGTGTGTATACTCACATAGTTGCTATGTCTAGGTTGTTGGCAGGAGGTTCAATGTTCTGATAGAACGCTGCTCCTAAATATTCATCCTTCTCAGCCTTCCTCTTCCCTTGTTTCCAGAGCTACATGCAAAGATAAACGATAAACAGAGTATTAACGTTTCTAGAGCTACATGCAAAGATAAATGATAAACAGAGTATTAACGTTTTGTTTCACATTTTGTTTCAATTATTGGAAAAACATTGTGCAGTGTGTACTTTGAGTATTGAAAAATGTTGGAATATGCCTTTTGTGCCATAAAAATTTCCACTACATGTGTTATGAATACGTTTTCAAATGTCAATTCAACATCTTTGTATAATTGTTAATTGAGCTCCGAAATATCTTCCAAGGGCATATACTTTAACTGCTTCAGGGAAAATAAAAAGAATCCTTTGATAAAACTGGCAAGAAAGATAAAGAAGAGGCAGAAAAAGAATAGGAGGAAGAGGAGGAAGAGGAGGAAGAGGAGGAGGAGGAAAAGAATCTCACCTTCTCATCTGTACACGAGGTGAAATGTATCATGACATCACTAGGTCCGATCACAGGATGAGCCGTCATTCTGTTCATCCATCTTTGTAACTGATCCATCCTCTTCTCAATAAAAGCTTCCTCATAACGACCTAGAAACATAGCAAACAAAAGCAAGAATAAATCAAGAATATTTCAGAACATGAGGAGCGATTGCTCAGTGGTAGAGCAGTGGTCTCCAGGAGGTAACCAGGAGGTCCCGGGTTCGAAACCGAGTCGATGCGGTAGTGCCCTTTGGTAAGGCATTAATCCTCATTACCAAGTCCCTCAGAGAGGACTTAAAGCCTGGTTGTTACTTACAAGCATATACATACTTTCTTAGCAATTTTTTTTTTCTCTCAACCACCCCCCATCCTCTTGACTAAAAAAAAATTGGGAAAAATCAAGAAAATAGGGGTAAATTCGGGAAAAATCAGGAAAAAAAAAAAGCGTTTAGGGGAAGAAAAAAATGTCATCTTACAACATTTCCCCCCTATTGAGTAAGAAAATTGGGAAAAAAATCAGGAAAAATAGAGAAAATAGGGGTAAAATCAGGAAAAAACAGGAACAAAAAAATAAAATCAGGAACAAAAATAAATACAAAAATCTGGAAAAAAATATAAAAAATAGGGAAACCGATTTAAATCGGGTAATTATCAGGCCTGATAATAAGGTAAAAACGATCATGATCAATCATCATATTTGAATGTTTATCATGTTTTGTTAATATACGTGGAAGTCACAAAGTGATTAATTTATCCATCTTTTTTTTCTCAGCTTCCTCGTAATGACCTAAAAACATAGAGGGGGCAAAACAGTACATATAACAATTATTGTATAAAGTGTTCAAGTATTCATAATGGAATAAAAAGTAATCATTCATCCATCTCTGCAACCGATCCATCCTCTTTTCAATTAAACCTTCCTCATAACGACCTAAAATAATTATTAATGTTACATTTAATGACCCATTTTAAATGGCCAATTGATATCACAAGGAAAACACAATGGCAGAGCCCACATTTATTACTTTCCATATATCTGCTTAAAAAATATAATGCCTTTCTCTGTACATGTACATACCATAACACATACACAAAACTTTTCTGTAACATGTACTACTTACCGTATGCTTAGTTAGCAATAGATGGCAGCTTATACTGCACAATTAATAAACTTGCTTGTATTCAAACTTTACGATGCAACATCTTTTGATATAAGTTTCACAAACATTACAGTAAAGGAAACCGCCCAATCAAATTCAGTTTATATTGCATCATCCCTTTTATGCAATGATAAGTCATATTCAATAGGGTGCTTAGCAAAATGGAAGTGCACATAAAAATCATTGGCATTTTTGACAAAGGACTGCAAAGTACAAAAACCCCTTTCACATATGGAGCATATTCTTCTTACCTGTGACTTGTTTATCTGGAAGAGGAGGAACAATGACTAGTGTGAACTTCTCCGCTAGCCTCTCATACAGCCAATCAAAGTGCTTGTATCTCCGGCTTACTCGAATTCCGGTGTTCTTAGAACAAAAATAATAGTAATCACATCGATCATTTAGGAGCGCTAAAAACAGAAAGTACCATAGCACTATCAAAATTACAGAATGTCCAGAAGAAACAGAAAATACATAGAGTTATAAAAATAGGTCAATCACATTTTAAAGTTTAATCCTGAGGGAAGAAGAATGTTTTTTTGAAAGAGGCAAGACAGGTTAATTCTCTGATGTAAAGTCTGTTCAGCGTTTTAGAAGCAGCCACTGTAAAACTTTGTTGTTGTTGATAGATTATATAAGAGTCTCGATTTGGGAGGAATTAAATTATATAACAGTATAAAATAGTATAGAAGAGAGTAAATACATTCCATGATATTAAAAATACATTGAAAAATGGAAGGGAAAAAAAGCATACCAGTACAAGTAAAATCCACAAAAATTATCCACATTCATATGCATATAACTCATTCAGTCGCTTTACATGTAGAAACATTATTTTTCATTATTATTATTATTTCATTTTTAGGGTTGTCATGGCAGCTCTTACCTTGTGGGGGTGGGGGTTAGGCAGGTGGAGAGATGTGAGAATCATCAAAGTATTTTGTTTCCCCCCTGTACTAATGTATAGCAGAGAGTAATGCAATATCTTGATCCGATATATGAGAGTCTCCTGATGGATATTTTGCTTTCTATATCCTTCAATGTGCCCCCTCCCACTCCTCCCTCCCCCTTCTCTTTCTATCTCTCTCTTTCTATATATATCTCTCTCTCTCTTTCTCTCTCTTTCTCTTGCAGCTATTACCTACCGATGGTGTAACTTGGTATGCAAAGAAGCTCTTTATTCCTTTAAGGTTACTCCCCTTCTTTGGGTTCTTGATCTCACATGTGTATTTCTCCACCATTTGTTCTCCCCCTCTCTCTCTCTCTCTCTCTCCAAGCTTTTACTTACCGATGGTGTAACTTGGTATGCAATGAAGCTCTTGATTCCTTTGAGTTTACTCTCTTTCTTTGGGTTCTTGATCTCACACGTGTATTTCCCCACAGTTTCTTCCCATCTTGGGCCATCTTCTGCTTCCTGGTAAAACAAACAAATCAGAGCAATATGGTGTCAAGGCTGTACTGCACAAAAGTTGTCATAATACTAAAATATTGATCATGATAATAATGACAATGCTGATGATTTGTAGCATTTATAATTTACACAAGGCACCATTTCTTCTGCTAAAAACATTTAAAGACAAAGGTTCACCAATGACAACTTTAACAAATCATTTTCCTATTTTTAATCGGATATTGCTCAAACTTAAATTAATTTGTTTCTCTCATTTTTCTGCTTTAATCAAAGCCAACTTCCTCTTTAAGATGAAATGTTAGCATGACTGACCTTTTTTTATTTTGTTTTTATTATTATCAGCATAAATGTTTTGCAGGGTAAACGTTTAGTGAATTAAAATGGATTCTTGCTGCACCTAACTGGACATATATAATAATAATAGTGGGTTTTTGTAAAGCGCTCATATCTGTCAGACTTGACACTCCTGGAGCTCTGCAATTATTACCCAGGCTTAAGCATGGCTGCCATTAAGGCGCTCTAGCATTACCCATTTACATCACCTGGGTCGAGTGTGGCAAATGTAGATTAATGTCTTGCCAAAGGACATTAGTGCCGCGGTGGGACTCGAACCACGGACCTTGAGATCCACAGTCCGGCGACGGATCCACTCGACCACAACACTTCTGTGTATACAGCAAGACAACTTTCGGTCCTTTTTTTTTCTTACAAATTTTCAAAGCCGAGGAAATCTGTGTATCTGCCGAGGAATCTCATGCCTGTGTTATCTTGATAAAAAGGTTTTAAAAAGCAGACCTACTATGATTCTTATAGCTCCATCAGGTGCTGCTCCCAATAAATGAGCTTCTCCTCCGGCCTTTGCGTTATCATCATCATCATCATCATCACAACTACTGCTATTATTTTGATTATAATCTTGATAAAAAGGTTAAAGCCCCACTGCACTACTTGTAGCTACTTGCTCCCTCTATATAGAAAACAATGCTTAAGCGGTGCCCGTTGGTCCCCCATGATCCTTTTTTTTCTTATGTTAATTGAGAGCCGAGTTGATGAGATAACCACATGTCAGTGATCATGCTGGAAGGTCTAATCCCTCCTGGCCAAACTAGTGCAGACGGGCTTTAAATAAATCAGACTTACTATTATTCTAATAGTTCCATCAGGCGATGGCACCCCTTTCTTGGCTCCTCCTCCCAATAAATAGGCTTCTCCACCAGTCTTTGCAAACACTGAGAAACGACTGTATCATAGAAACAAACAAAATAAGAAGAAAAAAACATATTAAAGCTTTAATACTAGTTATGTGAATGTTCAGATTCAAAGATGTTCACTTTTGATGAAGGTGAGAAACAGATTCATTCATCTTCAACAAAGTACTACAGGCTTCTTTGCAGAAGGAAATGATAAATTTAGATTTTATAGAGGTTATAAACAAAACCAGGGGGTGTTTCACAAAGACTAAGATCGACTTTAAGTTGGACTTAAGTATAGACGGCCGTTCATGCCATTGTTTGCTCTCATCATTTACTGGCATTGGTCTCTCAAGAGACGTACAAATCATGGTAAAAAATCTACAAAACTTACATGTTTTGATAATTCATTATTAAAGGAAAAAATATTGTCTAAAGATCATAATGGTGAGAGCAAACAATGGCACGAACGGCCTGTTATACTTAAGTCCAACTTAAAGTCCATCTTAGTCTTTGTGAAACACCCCCCTATATCTACATTTGAGATTTAAGACTACTGAAGGTTTAAATCTTAGACACTCATTTGCAAAATAAAATAAAACTTAGGATTTGAACAAGCAGTTTATCAAAGAGGTCTGTGATACTAACCTCTGCACTAGTTTAAATTTTAGATGCTTATCTGCAAACTGAAAAGCAATGAAGTATAGTTTTAGATTATCTTTTTTTAATAATTCAAGTAGTCAATCAAATGAACTACTGCAGCCATGGGTTTCAAGGCTAAAGTAATTCATATCACAGACACTTTATACATGCACACTGAATTTACAATGAAGCTATTTTGTCTATCTTCTAATAACATGTACAGTAAAAAGTCAATAAAACCAACCTCTGCACCATGAGTTTCAAGGCTGCAGTAGTTTTATGCACGCTATCCACACATTTTGAAGGAAGCTTCTCCTCAATTACTGCTAGCTGCCTCTGTAACATTTTCCCTCAAGATCAGACAAAGCTCAGTCAGAGAAAAAAAATCCAGTAAGAAGCAGTTTACCAGCTAGACTAGTAAGAGTGTCACTCAGGTCCAAATTCATCCAGGTTGCTAAAAAAAGTCTGAATATTCAAACTCAATCCTGATATGACAAAGCTTACAGCAACAATTACAATAGAGCTAGTACTCTGTTGTATAGCAAGACCAGTACATGCTTTGCTCAAGTCCACAGCTGTCTGCCCTGCCCCCTACAGCAACTTCTGAACTTCAATCAGCACTTAGTCTACAAAGGAAATTTAGCTTCTGCCCAGCCTCGATGCAGGTCTTGTGTACAAGAAATGGTGCCCTGATGGAGAAAGGCTTGTGGAAATTTCCAAAGGCATGTAGAAGATCAGACATTTGTCACCAAAAACACTTCACAAGGTTTTTAGCTTTTGTGCAGCCTTAATGCAGCACTGACTATAAAGTGCCTGTGTTGAAATGACCAACAGAGTACAGTCCTGGCAGTGTAGTATGCAGCGAATCTCACAGATAGAGATCCAAGCATTGGGATGTGCTAGAAAGCTGGATGAATGAAGGTGGGGAATGAAGGTGGGGAATTAGACAAAACTTAAAGCCTCGGTGCACAATAAATGTTGCTCTAATGGAGAAATGCTATAAAGGGGTATTCCCAAGGCACCTAGGAGCTTGCCGCAGATACAGATTCCAACTACAGCGCATCAAAAGCTCCAAGATAATCCTTGTCTTTATTTTCTTCTTTGTAGAAGGCAGCACACGTCAGGCAATTCAATTTGGTTGTTGCAGCCAGAACTCTGATTTGGTCATTGATGGTAAGGTCCAAGACAAAAGGAAAACAACCGAAACAGCAGATGAATCACCAGCTACGTGCATCAAGGAAGTACCCTCTCAATGATCCTCTTGAAGGCTGCTCCTATAAGGCTGAACTAGAACAATGTTATTGGAAGCAACTAAATGTCCACTCTGGCCAAAGAAAACAGGATCTCACATTTCTTTGGAGGAAGCCAAAAGCTACATATATTTCTTAAAGAGAATACACCAAAGCAGAAGCTACGTCAATTGATATCAACAAGAACAGAGTCAGGGATCTGTGCAAATGATTGTTTCTTCTGCCTGTCCCAAGGTAGGGTACACAAGAAACACTCCAGAAATGACTTGAATCCACTCATTCAATTGTTGAATAGAGCAAAGAGCATTCAAACAAATTTCTTCAAGTGTACATGAAGTTATGATCATGAAGCTTCTGGATGCCTCAATGCTACCCTATACAACCATGCATGTCATTGGCTACTGACTCTAATGCTTGGCAAAATTGTCCAATCAAATACCTCCTTTTACAACTCAGTTGTAAACTAAAGTTTAAAATCTACATGTACGGGATTCTTTGCCAAGTAAGGATCTTTAAAGAGTAATGATTTGAACAATATAAACTGTAGTCTTTAAAAAAAGGACGAGAGAAATGCCGCTGCCTTGATATCATGTTCAGGGTGGATCAAGAAATTCTAATTTTGGACGAAAACAAGAAGCCCCGACATAATCTCTGCCATACGATCCAAAAGAGTGCAGATAAGGCATATTTTAAGAAACAGTTAACGTCTGGTAACATTATAAGACGATTGCTGGTGTTGGATTGCTGATTCATACCGGATTAGCAATCAAATATGGGTGGAGATATGGAGAAGAACACAATTACAACTGTATATGTGGAAGATGATATGTGATAGCCCCTGTAAGGGTGTACACAAAAAATATTGTTTTGTTGTTACAGAATCCTGTGATGAATTTGCTGGAGCAAAAATGAGATTTAAATGCAGTGATTTTATGTTTTTCATTGCACTTTGCAAGAGCTTTTTTATAGAGGTGGCCACTAAGACAGGTTTGACTGCCCAGGCATCGTCAGTAGGGCCTATTCCTTCATCAGTGAGGACTGCCTTGCATTGGTGGCTATCCAACATGCTAGGAGCATTTTGGCTATAAAGGGTCAAAGCCTCAGACTCATAGCTTCACTGCAAAAGCCATAAATGTTAGTTATCTTGCAGATACATTGCATACAGGTATCAGCAGGGTATTAGAAATAATAACCCTTTTTGTTTGCCAAGTTCCAGGAGAATACAAAGCCACAAAATATCTGCAAAGCGGCAGGATACATATATAACATTATTTGAATACACTTGTCTGCCACCATCAGTAGAATATCTATAAAATACATGTGTAATGATATAATTATAGATTTCTCACAGATATGAAAAGGGCTAATGTCCAAGTCTCTCCACTTGCAAATTGGCAACTTCCTGATTTTTCAAGAGCATATCTATTGCTCTACAGCAGCATTAATATCACTCACAACAGGAATGCTTCCCAATTTCACAAATAATGTTATTTTGGCTGCTTGCCCATGCTTCAAGCAATGCAGGATTAAATTATGGGGATCAGACATTTGTTCTGGCGACAACTGCTTCAGGCTTTATATCATCATAGGTATGGTTAGGGTAAAGGTTGCAATTTGGTTTCCGTTTAGGTTATGGTTAGGGTTACAACTACTATCTCAGTCCCATGAATCCAGCACAACAAAAGCCCAAACAAACCATTACCCCGAATGGTCAAGCATGGATTGGTTTGGAGTCGATTTGGTGGTGTGATCGGGGAATAAATATATCAATGGTTTCAGGGTTGAAGCGGAAAATTTGGCCAGTGTCAGAAATTGATGCAGAGCAATTGTCGCAAAAATATTGCCTTGTCATACATGTATCTACATCTCCTCAAAACACTTAACTCATTTCCTGTACATTATACTTCCTTCATGTTTACCTACCTGTGTTGTTTCTCTTCAGTTTGTATAATAATAGGTCCATTTATATAGTGCAGTCACTTTATAAATGTACTATACTGCGCTTAATACAAAGAATCATATTATTACCCTGGCTGTAGCTGAGCTGCCATAATAAGGTGCTAAAGCATTCAAGGAATTTATTCCTACCAGGTACCCATTTACTTCACCTGGGTGGAGAGTGGCAAATGTAGATTAATGTCTTGCCAAAGGACATCAGTGCCGTGGTGGGACTTGAACCGCAAACCCTGTGATCCACAGTTCAGTGACATTGCCACTAGACCAAGACACCTCTACCCTGTATAGATTAAAACTGTTTTGATGTAAATGTAGAACAATAAACTTAACACAAAACAAAAAATGTACATGTGGTTGAGTTCCTTTGTTCCTTACCTTGCAAAGTTTTTCTTGACAGTCCCTGACCGTGCCGACGCCTCGCTGTTTCTCTGTTTGAATTGCCTGTTAGGTGCTGAAAGCCCGTAGTTGTTTCCGTTTAACCCAGAGTCCTACCAAACAGTCAAATGGATATTAAAAAGGGAGTATAAGTAAAAGCTGGATGGCATAATCTTGAAATTGAAAATGATTAGGACCGTTAGAATGAGTGGGAACTACCTAAATCGGCAAGGAGTGAACAAACTATGGAAATATGGACTTACTGTCCGGAAAAATAAACACTGTCATTTTTTCTGTAGTCCAAAGTAGAACATTACCATTTTTTGTACAGACAGTATGTCCATATATTTTATGATTGTGTGTCACTCCAAAGAAAAGAGAATCTTTAAATACAATTTGCTCTTAACAGTTTTCTTTTCTTTTTTCACCAAAACATAACATCTCTCTCTCTCTCTTGCTCAATCTGTATCTCTCTCTCTCTCTCTCTCTCTCACTATGTCTCTCACGTTGTCTGTCTGTCTGTCTGTCTGTCTGTATGTCTGTCTGTCTCTCTATCTCTCTCGCTGTCTCTCTCGCTGTCTCTCTCTCACTATGTCTCTCACTTTGTCTGTCTCTCTGTTTCTCACTATTTCTCTCCCTTTTTGTCCCTCTCTCACTAGATGTCTCTTCCTCTCCTCCCCCTCATCTTCTTTCACCTCTGTCACCCCCACCTTCCTGCTTCTTCTCCCTTTCACCCCCATTCTCTCGCTGTTACTTCTCATTGCCCCCCATTATACATACTAGCTACTCTCTCTGACTCTCCCTCCTTTTTTGTCCAGGAATTCCCATGAAAAAGTAATGAAAATCAAGATTGGGAATATTCTTTTCTCTTTTTTTTTAAATAAAGAATTAGATTTTCGTTTATAAAGTTAAGAAGTTTGCAGACAATATAGTCCCTCGGAGAGGACTTAAAGCAGTCGGTCCCCTGGTAGCTTACTAACTTTAATCAGATAAAACAAACCATCAAACCATACATGTACATTTAGCTAGACCTGGGGGTGTTTCACAAAGACTAAGATCGACTTTAAGTTGGACTTCACTATGGCAGGCTGTTCATGCCATTAGTTCCTCTAACCATTCCTGGCATTGGGTTTCTCCAGGGACGTACAAATCATGGTCGCAAATCTACAGAATTTACCTGTTTTGATAGTTTATTATTGAAAGAAAAAATATTATCTACAGATAATAATTGAGAGCTTAATGGTGAGAGCAAACAGTGGCATGAACGGCCTGCCATAGTTAAGTCCAACTTAAAGTCGATCTTAGTCTTTGTGAAACCCCCCTGTATACCATATCTACATTAAATTGGGATTTGCCAACAAAATTTTACATCAAGTAGTTGGCATAACATACAATCACATGTTATCAGACAATCCACTTCTGTCTTTTCCAAAATGTCAGAGTATTCATTATTTAAACATTGTTTGTTTAATTATCACAGAAAAACATAGCCCCCAAAAAAAAAAAAGTTTTAAAAAAGTATTAAAAAAGTAGAACCATGCAACACAGAATGTATGCACCATGCATTCTATCTGTCATCCATGCTAAACAGCCAGGCCTACTAATACATATCCCTTTTAATTAAGAAAATAATAATAATAATTAATCAAAATCAAAGAAATCAATACAATATTCAGAAGGGAATACCATATTAAGCTGAAGCATATTTCTTGCTAAGGACTAGGACGAGAGAGATATCATTCCCTGATTTTTATGTGAAAGGAATACAAAGTAGACAGGCATATTAAAATCAAATGGAAGACCATAGACCAGAATTAGTCGCGTTTGGATAAAACACTTGAAGCATGTCATTAAAAAGGCTTTAAAAGGGATATGGTCAGAGTTTCGATGTTCAGTACGGTCTATGTAACAATTAATAAATGTCGCTGACACCGGAATGTATGTACTGAACATCTACTTGTCTTGCGCCCAGAGAAGAGGATGTGCCATGAATACCCCCCATCCCAAGTCTCTTGGAGTATCTTCGGGCAAGAGAACATTTTTGATGACTTTTTCCTTATTGTGTGATTGGTGGAAAGTGCATTACCGGTACAAACGGCCTGTGGGTCAGAAAAGAGAAGCCCATCTTCGTCATTAATAACATCTCTCTACCGTAATCAGGGGAATACCCAAATGCTTTCGAATTTTTCAAATTCCTCACAAGAACCCATTTTCATGTGTCTACATGTATATTCTTTAACATCGTCTAGACAATGAAATAATACTTGTGAATACAATACAATACAGCAGGAATTATAAACAATAATAATATATTAATAATAATAGAGTCATTTAGACCTGCAGAGTGGACAAAATCTAAACGTCTAATCCTGTGATCCACTCCTAACCTAGAAAAATGCACTGCATCTAAATGCATGCACGTGAACCTACATGTATATGTATCTATCTACAAACATTAAACATTCAAAAAGTGTTGATGGCCGTGTTCTTATTCGTCTTTGTGAATGTTATGAGATTGACTGTACAAATCCTCTTTATTACTCTCAGGTACTTTCACGTGATAAAAACCAGACTATAAGTAATTTTTTATCGGCATTCGATCCAAGCTTTCCATTTAGTTCAGTTTCAGATCTACATAAGCTCAGTCTATCTTCTTTCTTATTGTCCAAGTTTTTCCAAGCTTAATTTTCACTTTAATATTAGTCTTGTGACATTAAAACTTGGCCTGTCCATGTAATACAAGAATATTCCTTCCTGTTTAAAGACTCTCGCAAAAATGAATCACATGAGGCCCATCTTCATCAGCTCGAGTTTGCCAAATAACCCGCTATTTTAACTATCCCGATGGCAAATTATCCAGATAATTTGTGTCTTCATCAGCCCGCAGTTGCAATTAGCGGGATATTTGGTCAAGAAAATATCCCGAGAAATCTTGGTCTTGTTTCCAAAATATCCTGCTATTTGGGATATAGCGGGCTAATTTGCGCCCGTCTGAGCTAGTTTGTGATGAGGGTATCGGTCTGGTGAAGATGCAATTTCGAGCTTCGGGATAATATCCCGAGTCTGAAAATAGCGGGTTATTTGGCAAACTCGAGCTGATAAGGACAGGCCTATGGAGACCATTTCTTTTTTATGACCGTTCTACTAATATCAGTTTCTGTTTAAATTATGGTAGCACAATGTATCATGAACAATTTTTTTTCTGATAAAGAAAAAAGAGGACGATTGCATAGTTGCAAAGAGAGAAGGGTAGAACCCTTCTTTCAAGTTCAGGTTTGAAACATAAAACCATAATGAAGTGAAAAGAACAGCATGACATTGCTTTTTTCCCTTTTTTGGCACATATGTACTTCGACTAAAATTTCAAAAATGAAGTGAAATTATTTCAGGTAGAGCTATGAAGTAGATCCTGATTTCTGCACGACAGAAAATGAAATATTTCTGGTTTAAGATCAGTTTATCTTAAAAATACAACTAAATCATCATGCCTTGAAGCAAAGTCTGATTTATTCAACTCACCCAAGACCTTGATTATTATTTTTGATGCCACAAACAAAAATACTGAAGAAAAAAACTCACACCAAAACAAGTAAACATATCACACACATGAAAAACACACTAATACAGAGACTATACATAAAACATAGGTGTACACTTAATAATGTATGACTTACAAAAAATGTAGAGTTTTAAAACATACTTTACCAGTCTTGTGAAAAAAACTAGGTTTCTCCTCAAGCTCTAAACAGTTGAACTAAAAATGTACAGTACATGTGCAACACACAACATTTTGACAGAAAAGGTCTAGATTCATGCAGATTTCATGAAAGACTGTTAAACAAGTAAAAGCTTCATGAATATGTATCAGATGCTTAATACAAAATCATGAATATGCATCAGGTAGTCAAAGACAGGAATTTGACAGCAAATAAAAACGGCAAAAAGATTCATTTCAGCTCTAAAATATACAATATGTAGCTTACAAGACACAAACATATCCACATAAATATAACATGTAGACATGCATTTCTTGTCCATGTCTCCCTAGATAATAGACAGCATTGGAGCCAAAATGCATAGCCTCCTCTACATGGCGGTGCAAACACCTGTCTACTATCTTACTCACTGACTTGGATCTGTTCATGTACCTGGGATGGTATTGGCCAGTTTGCTTGTCAGAGTCAACCTGTCAATCATAATGTGTCTCTATGTAATACAATGGTATGGGGTCACTAATCTACATAACAATGAATATGCATGACATTGGTCATGAATATGCATGTAATTGTGGATTATGATATGCATGTCATACATGAATATGCAAATGATATATGCATATTCATGTTTATACATTATGGAAACTCATTCACGAATATGAATGCAAACTGAGCTATTCGTACTACTGAAAGACATTTATCTTTAAAACTACTGCAGTCCATAACTCAATAAATAAACAACAAATGAAAATAAATCATGAAAGAAAAGAAAAGAAAAGACAAGGAAAGTGAGGAACTATAATGGAAAGACTATATTGGGCAAAATTACACATTTTAGCATGCATTTTAATACATGTTAACATTTTCAAATCATGAGAAACAAGGTACCAATCTTTTTTTTTTCCATGAAAAAATAGCTTTTTTCGGCAAACGTTGACTACATCACACAAAAAAGGTTTGCAAATCATGTGCTGAAAATACTTGCCTTGGACCACACAAACATGCATGCAATGACATGTTTAGACAAGTTTTTCAGATACACACGTAGATTTTAAAATTGCCCATCAGGAAATAAAAATATATATGCCATACATGTATGTAACCCATTTGAAAAGGATGACCAAAGACAAATTAGTAAAGGTACATGTGCATTGTAACTTGTACCCAATTAAAAAAAGGTGAGTACATTCAGAGAAGATGGATAATGGTTAAACTATTTACCGGTAGAAGGTTAAGGAAATAATGCATTTTGAAAAAGGGGAACCTAGGCATTAAAAAAAAAGAGTTTAAACAATATAAAAGAAGATGGTACCTCTATACATAAAAGTGGGCAATTATATACAGGTTTTTTCACCAAAGATTGGATGGAGTGGGGGAGGGGGGCACCAGAAATAAATATCAAGAGTAAAATCTGAAACTGAACAACAGCTTTGATCCTCAAAAAAAATTAATAACAATTAAAATTAAAAATAATTTCAAAAAAACCTTGGGAAAATACAGGAACCTACATCAGAGCTTGACACAATCAGGTGCCCCAGACACATTTAAGAGTTTTTACATTGGGTTCATGCATACAGAATGTAAATGGTTTAAAAATGCGGACCCCCTTCTTTAAAGTTAGTGTGTATCCCTGCCTGCTTATACTTTAGTCAATAGGCCTGCCTTCATCAGACCGAAGTTGCAAAATAACCCGCTATTTTAATTAGCCCGAAAATTTGCGTCTTCATCAGCCGGCAGTTGCAATTAGCTGGCTATTTGGTCGAGAAAATATCCTGAGAAATATTGGTCTTGTTTCAAAAATAGCCCGCTATTTGGGAAATAGCGGGCTAATTTGCGCCCGTCCGAGCTGATTTGCGAGGAGCGTATCGGTCTGGTGAAGACGCAATTTCGAACTTCAGGGAAATATCCCGAGTCTGAAAATAAAGGGTTATTTTGCAACTTCGGTCTGATGAAGACAGGCCTAATAAGGACCAAAGGTAAACTATTTCCTGATGAGAAGCCTGAATACACAAACATGTAGCTAGACTACAAACAAACAAACATGACTCGCAAAGTATTTACGAAACAAAGCTGCTATGTACACATAGTATACATTGGGGAAGTTCTTACCTGGCTACTAACTTCCTGGTTTCATGTTTGGAGTTGATAACAAATAGTGTGGGAAATAACAAAATATTGTCAATATTTGTCGTCTTTGTGATCAAAATGGAAAAATTGGAACATAGGATAATTACCATTAATAAAAGTTCACACAAAAGTTTCACGCTGTGTGATAGGGTTTGTCTTCTTTTTTTTTTTATTACCGGTATTCAAAGGTACCGGTATAAGTGAATCATATGAGAAAAAATACAAAAATTGATCTTTATTAAAGATAAACTTAATCCAAAAGATATATATGGAATATAAAAAACTAAAGAATAACTCTAATGTAACCTCGTACCAAATCACACTTATGAGACCGATTCCTGACCGTAAACATACTGAACAAAAAAATTCACCACCCCTAAGGGCCAAAATTGGTCAGTTTGTAATCGGCACGGTGTCGCTTTGGTGGAGTTAGTTTCAACTATGGTTGAAAAATGAAAGGGTTTTAGGGCAGTCATGCAACAGTGCATAGATAACATCTGTGGAATGTTTTAAACATGCATTTCACCAAAACCAATCAGAGCGGCTGCAGTTCACTTTAGGGGACATCTTTGAAAATAAATAATAAATGGGGTTGTTTTGAAAAAAATAAAAATGAAGGTTTGTTAAATCATTCTTGATTATAACAGCACTTCCATTCCATGCCGAGATGAACTGAAACACACACAAAACAGTGTCACTGGAAAGGATTCTTCTATTGGTGGAAAAAAGTGTGCCTTCCAGTGAAACTAATTGATTCTCATGGGGCACGCAGCAAGGCTTATAAAAATAAAGTCCATTCCAAAGAGCAGGCATCGATTTCAGAGATAATTTGTCTCTGTTTTATCATCGTCCTATTACTCACTGATTGATATCTATCCAATGTGCGTGACTGCCCCCTCCCTGGCCCTCTCCTTACTCCCCTCCCCTCCCTCGCTACCAAACGACTGCTGCCCTCTTCGGGCTGGTTAGTACTATCTTCAGCAGCGTCGCCATCGCCGTTGTCCAACGAGCTTAGGTACATGCTATGTCGGAGGCTCGCGGCAAAGCGACGCTGTAGGGGTGATAAATGCCTACGTGTGGCTATTTCGGGGGACGGGGATGTATCTATTGATTGGTGGCGTGTGACGCTGGGGGAGGTCGGGGAAGTCGGGGAGGGGGACGGGGAGGGGGAGAAGGAACGGCCCGTGTTCGCTAGGTTGATATGCAGGGTCTTGCCTCGCTGTAAGAGGGAGTGGGGTGGAATTAGATACAACAAATTTCTTCAGCTGTCCCACATATTATTCCTTTGTATTATTCTCAGCTTGTTCAAAAATCTTTATCACAGTCCCACATGGGTATTTTGGTGTCAACTTGGAACCATGCGCCTTTAATCTAAATCTACATCACCAAAATACGCACCCTCTAACCAAAGTTATCAAGGTCTCAATAGGTCATGCAATGGATTGAGTAGAAAAAGAATACAAATCATGGTTGTACTACATTTTGTTCTGATAAGGTTTTTGTTGAAGCCACAATAAAACCACTTTTAATAGAGTGCCCTCCTTATATTAGGATCCTATACCAAAATATTGATGTCCTCCCCCTCCTCCACAATAAATTAAAGCAATACAAAGATACACCTGTAGTAATACGTGGCAGGAAAAAAAAAAGTGCATTTTTCATATTCATGTACCTGTTATCTTTCTTTCTTTTCTTGTGATGAAAACTTACTGATATCATACATGTAGCTAGGCATAATTTGACATCAAATATCCTCTTTCATCTAATATCTAAATGCATTCAGATGGTGTACCAGCCCAAATGGAAAGATACGGACTACTTTAGTCCAAGCAACCTTTAGCATCCGTTATCTGAGTAATGTGTTGGTCAAATGACAGTTACAGTAGATAGAAATAAATAAACATTAGGTGGTCCCATATATAAATATCCATGTCATGTTTTTAAAATTTTTTTTAACTATGTATGGTCCCACATGTTAAAATTCATGCTTGGTACATGTTGTTGGGCATCATAGCATGATTGGCTAGCTCTCGGGTCCCTATCATTTTCCCATTCACCATTATGTGATACCATGCTTCGTTAAGTCCTATAAATTGAAATCTATGTCGAGTTTTGAAAATGTGAGTTGTCCCACATATATAGATCTGTGTCATGTTTTTTGTTTAACTTCAATGGTCTCAAATGTTAGCATTCATGTTACCTGTTGTTGGGCGTCGTAGCTTGATTGGCTCGCTCTCTCATCCCACTCATCGTCGTCCCACTCGTCGTCTTGTGAGGCCGTACTTTGCTGGGTGGTTATAGGACGACTGCCTTGGTTCTCCTCGACCATCTGTGGAAGGGAAGATGGATTAGGAATAAAGGGGAGAGAAGACGATCGAGGAGACAGGTTAGGGGGAGTCAGAGGGCGAGGGGAAAGAGAGGGGAAAGAGAGGGAGGGTGGAGAGGGAGTTGGGAGGAGAAGAGAATAAAAGAGAAAAGAATACCAACGAAGGAATAGAGTGCAAGATGAGATTTACAGATGAGGGAGAGTTGAAGAAGAGAGAAGAAGAGAGAGGGAGAGAGGGAGGGAGAGAGAGAGAGAGAGCGAGAGTAAATGAAAATTGAATAATTTGAAAATGAATTCAAGTTCAACGTAACTTCAAATTTTTGTTTGTTTTTTACCTTTTTTGTTTAAAGCCCGTCTGCACTAGTTTGGCCAGGAGGGATTAGACCTCCCAGCTAGGTCACTGACAGGTGGTTATCTCATCAACTCAGCTCTCAATTAACATACTAAGAAAAAGAGGATCATGGGGGACCAACGGGCACCGCTCAGGCAATGTTTTCTATATAGAGGGAGCAAGTAGCTACAAGTAGTGCAGTGGGGCTTTAAAGGATGCCCTAAAAATCTACTGCACTTGTAATGTTCATAAACCTATCCCTCTCTTCATCTCAAATCAAATCAATAAATTCCAATTTCCAATGATTATCCTTCTTATCCTTGCCATTCATTCAATATAATATTGACAAAACTTTGCACATTGTCAAGGGGAAATCAGGACCCTGTGTTTCATAAAACTTGTTACCAATAACAAATGCTAAATTTCTATGACAAATTTGCTCTCAGCCAATCAAATGCCCTGATTTCAGTAGCTTATAACAGTTATTGAACTTGTTATTGATATTAAGTTTTATGAAACAGGGCCCAGTGCCTCTCTTGCATGTACAACAATGACACATTCAAGTAGGTAGGCATTTAGAGTATTAAATGTGCACATGCACTGAAGGTACAGTGTACAGTACTGTAGCTGGGAACATCCTTCCACTTAGAGATACATAGGAAATGCACAGAAAAGCCTTGTCTCTAGCTGTTTGACGGTTCTCCTGTGCTTCCTGTACATCTAAAGTGCAATGAATGACTCACAAGCACATGAACTACATACACTGTATTATTACTACCTAGATAGAGGAATGAACTGTGACTGGTTTTAAAGGGGACTAATTGCCTAAATCTAGAAATCATTTGTCAAGAGCTAGCTAGCATAGAATCAACTATCAGCGTGTCCACACACAAAACAATTTATCCCGAAACTCTATAACGATACGTCGTATAAAGAATCATCGTATAAATTCCAGGGTGTCCACACACAAGAAACGTCGTATAAAGAATCATCGTATAAATTCCAGGGTGTCCACACACAAGAAAGTAATCCCAAAACTCTACAGCGAAATGTCGTATAGGTGCGCAGTTTGCTACTGCGGTCATGAAAATGATGAAATGGAAGCGGAAATGAGAGGTCAGGTCTCCTTTCGCGCGTGATCCGACGTTAAGCCCCGCCCAGTTAGACTAGTTCTGTCCACACACAAAATTTCCGTGATTAAGCGTGATTAGGCATGATTAGTTATTGAGTTCTAGTTCGAAACGATGCCCAAACCTGCGTTTCGTTATACGACGTTTCGTTATCCGACGTATCGTTAGTAAGCGTCCACACACACAATTTCATCATATAACTATCGCGAAACGGTATAACTATCGCGAAACGGTATAACTAATCACGCCTAATCACGGAAAATGTTGTGTGTGGACAGGGGGTATGTACCTGGCTTCCCAAGTGAAAACAATGAAAGAGAAAAAAGGAAATAAGGGATACCATAGACTAAATACAATATATCCTGTATACATGTCCTGTCATGATTATGTATATTCATGTGTATATCAGGAAGATGCTTAGTATCTTTGTAAATGTCTATCCCATTTAATTCAATATAATAATTGCTGTTTGATATTTTCTTTTCAATGCACAAAGTCACATTCTCTTTTTTTGTATGTATTATTGAAGTATTATATGACAATGTACATGTTATTACCTTATTTCATGTTTTCTTGTATTTTACTGCAAATATGACAATGGGCAGGTCCAAGCTATTTAGATTGTGACGTACGGGACATTCAGAGACTTTAAACAAGAAATAACAACAGATGAAATTATTTATATGGCTATCTTTTGGTATGAGTCTGTGGCTATTATGGGCTAGTTCATTTGTGGAAAGTTTTAGTTCTGACCAATTCTTTAATTAATTTTAATGTAATTAATGTGCTGCGTGACGTACGGGACACTGCAGTCCTGTACGTCACGCAGCACATTAATTTCATTAAAAATTAATTAAAGAATTGGTCAGAACTAAAACTTTCCACAAATGAACTAGCCCATAATAGCCACAGACTCATACCAAAAGATAGCCATATAAATAATTTCATCTGTTGTTATTTCTTGTTTAAAGTCTCTGAATGTCCCGTACGTCACAATCCAAATAGCTTGGACCTGCCCCAATACGAGTCCCCAGACTTTTGCAATTTTTTGTTTTGTTTTTACAATGAAAACAAAATTGAATTGAATTGAATTGAGCTTGTTACAAAGTCTTCATAAATTGTGTTCATCCTTGGAGGCTACATGAAGGAAGGATTCTTTAATTAATTACTACGTTATATTCAACAAAATTTCTGAATGACTTTACAGTTTTAAAGGAAACCAATATTGCATCTTTAACCCAGAGTGTTCTCAACAAATAAGCTGGTACACATTGTATATGCATTTACTATACATACTGTATACATATCATACAACCCATACCATCTTCCAAAATTCTAAATTGATTCCACAATTACTACAGATGAGCAAAGCATATGTACATGAGTCATGACTCTACTTGCATACTCATAATTATGACATTTTTAAATATTTTTGTTGAGATGGCATATTGAAAGTACACCTGGTGGTAAGGCTATTTGCGAATGATTGCTATAACATCATCTGTCTAAGCCCACCTCTCCCCTTTTTTTTTCTCTCTCTCTGTCTCTCTCCTTCCCTCTGCACCATGTTTTCCAACCTCTGTGTATTTCTTTTTCATTTTTTACCTCCAATCTATTTTATCTTTTATTTTCATTGGTGAAGTCAAAATGGTCATAAATTCAAGCCACCTACGCTCAGCCATTATCTGATGGCTCGTCAGTCGTCATCAGTTTGATCTGTTTAGACAAAGGAAATAGGGGAGCCTAAAATAAATCTCTTCCTAAAAAGGAAAAAAAATGGCTTCTACCCTTGGTTCTCATAATACTATATAATCATCTGGCGGTATAAATTTCAAATTTACTTTTGGAAAAAGTGTCTCATGAGTGATACACGGATGTAATTCAGAGGTGGTACCAGTTCGAGAGAAAAGGAGAGAAACAAGGGATTGAAACATTTCTTGGGTTTTCGAAAATTTTGAAGGGTTTTTGAAATTTATTAAAAAATGAAAAATATATATATTTTAAGAAAAACTAAATTGTGATTACTTTGATGGGAAATAGAAAGATTTGTCCTCTATACATGATGTGCAGAGCTTAATGAAATCATGTTTCAACTTGACACACTACAATGTACATGCACCTCATTATTATAAATTTGAGATTATTGCTAGGAAAATGTTCTCACTGATTTACAACAATTTCAAAAGGACTTGTAATGCCAGTCAACTGATATAACTCATCTGCACAAGGATGTTCATAACAAATATAATATCTGTCAAGAGGCTTTTTTTTTTAAAGTGGGAGACGAAAGTGCGTTCAAGAACAGAAATGGTTTTGAGAAGTCTGGAAATTACGATATATTTTCACTTTTGCTGTAATTGTATATCATAAATGACACGTTTCAGAAATACCTGTAGGTACTTCAGTTCCTGAGAAATAAAGTGAGTTAAATTGTAATAGATTATGTCCTTGTGTACATTCTGTACTATACAGGTATGTATGTATGACGCAAGCCAACGTTTTACATGTATGATCCACTACTAACATTTGATGATGTTTAAGGATTGCTTTATCTGACAGCTATTAAAGAAAGCATGTATATGCTCGCAAGTAAGAAACCATGGGACCGATGGCTTTAAGTCATCTCCGAGGGACTATAGGTAATGAGGATTAAAGCCTTACCAAAGGGCACAAGCACATTGATTTGGTTTAGAACTTTGAATAATAATTGTATAATATGCTTTTGGTACAAAGTAACTACCGGTTGTTAATTTAAGAGAGGCCTACATGTACATACATACAATGCATATATCGTAGAAGAACATAATTTGTAAAGTTTTCACATTGCCTCTTCACAAAATTGTCTCTTTAAGTCACTACGCGTACATGTACATAATGTACAATATGACAACTCGACAAGCAAACATCAAAATGCCTTGGGAGCTGTTGCCTTTCCTTTCCCTCCTACATGTAGCTTCCTGTTCATATCAGTTCAGGATGGTATCACCAAGGTGTTATAGAACAAGTCCCGCCGCGGCACTAAATGTCCTTTGGCAAGACATCAATCTACATTTGCCACACTCCACCCAGGTGAGGTAAATGGGCAACTGGCAGGAATAATTTCCTTGAAATGCTAGAGCGCCGTAATGGCAGCCATGCTAAAGCCAGGCTAATAATTGTGGAGCACCAGGGCCCCGTTGCATAAAACTTTTGACTTACCATAATAGTAACTCCCAGAGTTACTATTATGGTAGTTACCATCAATGGTAACTACCATCGGAGCTTAATATCCGTTGCATAAAACCGATATTAACTAATATTGGAAAAAACCGCGAATAGTCTTCTTGAACGAGACAGAAATTATGGCGCATGCGCAATGCTCGTCGTCTGCTAGATATAGCCGCTGCAATCAAGATTGGAAGACGGCTGCTGCTCAAAGAAAATTGTCATCAATCGTACGTATTTATTGACTTTTAATCATTTTCATGTGATAATCGAAAGAGCATATTAATTGTGCCATACCTATTGATAAATTTAAGTACTGGCAATAAACTTGCAGCCTTTACTCAGACAGTATTTGTCATCGTACTCGGGTTTAATCTTAATGTTTACGTCGGTCTCCGCACCCGTACGTGCTTTCAGAAGCCAGCGGGGTCTAGAGTACTGAGCTCCCCGGAGGAGCCGGGTAGCATAATGTGACATTCCACTACTTGCATGACTAGATTGGGTGGTGTTTTGAACATTCGTTTATCTGCTTACCCGATGATTTTAAGTTGTTTAAGGGTAACAAACTTGCAATTACCTCATAATGTCTTTCTAAAATGAAAAGTCGTAGACAGTAGACTCTCGATTAGAATTTCAACTTCATTCCGCAGACTAGGCCTAGATCTAGGCCTAGGGGTCTAGTCTAGTATTAATTATAATTTATAGTCTCTAGACTCCCTAGACTGCTAGAGTCTACTAAAGTACTAAAACTTTTTAAAAATCTATGCAAAGGTAAAAGTATGAACTAGATCTATGATGTAGTGTGTGCATCATAGATCTATGATGTAGTGTGTGCATGTCAAGTTTGAGAGCTGAGGGATTGGCCCGGCGATTGGGCCATTTTGGCAGGGGCATGACATAGAATGATACTGATAGTGATACTAGACCCCTAGATTTATCTATAAATCTAGATCGACTAGATTCTACATGTAACTGTAAGCAGGGAGTTGGAAGAGCCCCTCCCACTCCCTGATGTAATTAAGTGTGTGGCGGGGGCAATTTTATTACTCAGAGTCAGACTGAGTGAGGTCGATCTATATTAATCTGAGTGTAGATCTTTACAGAACCCCTTTTATTATAGTAACTATAGTATAACTATAAGTAGAGATCTAGATCTATAATTAATTACATAGATCTAGATCTAGGCCTACGTTACATTGGTTGAAAAAAAATATAGGGTCTAGTCTAGACTCTATTATTATTACTATATCAAAAATATTAGTATATTATTAATAATAATTAATAGGCCCTAGTATTATTTTATATTGTCTATTGAATAGCAAATCCCTTTAAACTATAATGTATTTTTTCACTTAATAATAATGATAATAATAATAATAATAATAGTAATAATAATAATTAAGTAATATTGACTGCCTTCAGGGCAATACGACATATATCGCCCGAACCGAAGGTGAGGGTAATATATGACAAGTCGTATTGCCCTGAATTAGGCAGTCAATATTACTATTATTAACCACATCAGACATCTAGAGCAAACAAGAAACTCTTACTATCTTATACTCTTAAATTATGTAAAATACAGTAGCCTACACTGCACAGGGTTTCCTAGCATGAAAAGTTACAAAAACATCCTCAAACCAGCACTGTGCATCCATTGCTTGACGAAATTTTCGATGCACTGCAAACAGTGTGCCTTGGGTGTTATTATTACGTCACAATAGAGTGCGCGCAAACTGCGCAGGTTCTCATACGCGTAATAGATGCGCAAAGAAAGTTACAAAAACCCTGGTGTTGGCTTTACATTATTGCCCACTATAGTTTAACACGCATTTTGCCATTGACTTCTCAGAAAGGGCAATAATATTTGTTTATTGGTTTACTGTGTAATAATATTGACCGGCAAAATTACACACAAAATCCCATTGACTTTTCTGAGCGGTCAATAATATTTTTTTTGCGCGTAGTTTTGTTGGCTTATCAAATAAACTTTGAGGGCAATACAATTTAAAAATTGCCCTGCTCAGATGTCTGATACGGTAAATAATAATTAATATATTGTAAAGTGCATTAACTACATGTAGTCTATATTGCCTTTCCTTTTTCATTTAATCATGCACTTTAAATAAAAGTTAAATGGTGGTAATTTAATTGGCAGGTTTTGGACCTATAATATACTAGTAGAAATATTGAGATTATCTATACGCCTGCATGAGTCTAGATCTAGATCAAGGCCCTATATACTGAGTAACAAAACCAAACATCAATCTTGTGTTCAAAAGGGTTTGATACCGTCAAATTTGATTTAACAGAACTCATTTTAAACAATCTTTCAGGCTCAATTCTCATTAGTTTTTAATTTTGTTTCTTCATTCTAGGAAATGGGGAAAAGGAGGCCAAACCTCACTGGGCGTGATGTCCGCTGCCTTGCAGAATTTGTCAAAACAAACCGTCAAGCTTTGTTTGGCAAAGCAGGGAACTGTGTGGAAAAGGTTTGTAACATCCAATGCAGATCTATTTATACAAATTTCCAGAACATAACTATGATTTAAAATTTGAATAAAGAGTATTTTTATCTAACTTATTTTTATTTTGCCTTCTTGCAACTTTTTTCTAATAAGTACCGTAAAATGATGTTTTGGTTTTCATTTTTTTTGATGCCCAAGACAGAATGCAGTCCACTGTCTTTGGAGAGAGTTGGATGGAACCATATGAGAGTATCCTTTCAAAATAAGTTGGAGTGAATTAATATGGTAATCATCTATTGCATATAATTAAAGAGAACTTGAGTATATGTTCCTACTTCCAATTTACATTGTACTTTTTATTCTTGAATTTGTAGATCAAAAACGAAAGGAGGACACGTGGGCCTTAGGACTGGTGTTCCTTGAGGCACAGGGACTCCAACCTGGGAGGAGTGTGAAGGACCTTAGACTGACCTGGAACGAGCTGGCAGCAAAGGCCCGCAAATACCGGGACATGAAGAACAAGACAGGTAATTTAAGCAGTCTTTATTGTGTAACAGATAAAACTGTAGAGGTACCTTTCTTTTATACTCCTACCACATGTAATTTATCACCAATATAGTTAAAAAGTAAGAAAGTATTTCTGCAATAAAAAAAAAGTTTTGAAAATGGTGGGATTCCATTTGCTATTAGTATCTACTGTACCATCATATAGGTCATCATGAACTACATGCATAAACAAATACCTTAGATCAGTTATATGTCCTACTTCTGACATATCAACATTCATGACTTAGGACAACAGCCTAGTGTTTCATGAATGCTAGGCTTGTTTATTTCTCTTTAAAAAGAAAGCTTGTTTTGCATGGTATATCCTATTTCAATAAAGAATACTCTAGAGAAGCCTGTCAAGAAAAGTATTGAATTAAAGGGGTTTATTATTAGGAGGCTCAGTTAGTAGATTGGTGGTCTCATAATCCGCTGACCTAGGTTCGAAACCATGTCGTTGATGCACTAGTGCCCTTTGGTATTAAGGCATTATTCCTCATTCCCAAGGTTCCTTAGGATAAAGCCGTTGGTTACTAACACGCACTCATACTTTTTTAGCAGTCGGGTAAAATAACCACCACTAAACCGCAAATCACAACTTTTTTTTGTATTTGGTTTGGGTTATTAACCATTACGACCTAATCCAAAATCTCCCTTTAATTGTTATGAAGAACAAAATTACGATGGATATTAACATTTCGTCAAATTTATTGTAAGAAGTTAACATTTATTTCTTTGACTTTGGATTATTAGGAGGTGGACCACCGGTCGAAGTTAATGAGAAGTACGAGGCTGTCCTGGAGGCAATGGTGGAGGAGAGTGTGGAGGGTGTTGTGGGGCCAGAAGAGGAGGCTGGACTCCCTTTCCCTTCAAGCCAAATGTCACAGGTAGAATTTGTAGAATTTTATTGACGCTTTGACCCCCTCTTGGGGTATGAGAGTACAAACAAACTTAAAATTATAAATAGCAATGCCTGACTTGTGAATATGTACATCTTTGGTTTAACCCTAACTGGGCCGGGGCTACCAGTACCCCCTCCTCAACACTTCGCGCGGTATGTCTGCATCGCTGGCCGAAAACCTTGACTCTAAGAACTTCCAAAATACCCAGGCCTAGTTAGGGTTTATCTTGAATTGTAGATGTTATTGAAAAGCTAACCACTATATTACTTAATTTCCTTGACGACCTTCAAAGTGTCAGTGTTATGTTGACCACCCAACCCCTAATTCTACTTGAAAATATTATCCCATTGAACGTGAGATTCAAATGTGGCGTGTAATTTTCTGTGAGGCATATTCCATATGGTAATCTTTTTTGTTAAACAAAAACAAAATTCCCACTGATGATGTACAACATATTTTTGTTCACCTTTTTTTTTTTTTTTTTTTGGGGGGGGGCCCATTTTTCAACATATTGATGAATAGATAAACCTTTTACTGACATTGTTTCTCTTTTATCACAGATTTGTAATAAGTGCATGATATTAGACAGTAGGTTTCTATAGTTCTTTAAAACTCAACCAAGGCAATCTTTATTGTTACATACATACAGACATCAGAAAATACTATGGCCGTGGCTATGCTGGTTAACAGCATGGCGGGTGGAGTGTCAGCTGTGCCGGAACAGTGTTCAACCAGCAGTGGACCACAGCCATCAGTTCTCGGGCATCTTGGACAAATGGATGACACATATGCAGTCATTGAAAGCAGCAAGAAGTCAAGTGGCAAGTCGTATGAAGAGAGGCTTTTGGAGCTTGAAGAAAATAAACTTGAAGTGGAAAGAGAAGCTTCAAGTTATGAAGCGAGCACTGCATGTATTTGAATGTTTTGTTTTTAATCAAAAAGAGGCTTAAAGCCCAAGTTCACTCTAATTTTCAATAATTATAGCATGTTGTAAATAAATCAAAGGTTTAAACTGCCAAATATCACGGGCGTACTTCAATCAGGTGATTTTTAAGAGCGATTTTGTTTCGGTTATCACAACGAAGGTGCCAGCAGTATACATTCTGACAATAGGCTATTTTCGTAATGTAACCAAATTTAATGCATACGTCTTTGTGAAGTGCCTCGATACAAACTATTTCATTCACCTGATAAGAATAATAGTATTTCAATAGACAATAGAATCAGAACTGCAACATTAGTCTTTGCCAGGTAGGACAAACATTATGACTTGCCCTACCTAGCAAAAAATAATATATGCAGTTTGCATTTTGACTGTTGGAATACTGTTTTTCTTATCAGGTGAATGAAATAGTTTGTATCGAGGCACTTCACAAAGACGTATGCCTTAAATTTGGTTACATTACGAATCTGTGTTGTGAGGACCCTACGTTACGTCACAAGAAATGCATTGCTCATTAAAAAAAAATACAAAAGCCTCTCTTCATACGACTTCATCTCCAAGTATACTTTTATTTGTACATGCACTTAGAGACATTGTATTATGCGCTATTTAAAAACGGAATATTAATATTATTATTAATACATTGGCTTACTGCAATCATTTTTAATTGACCAGGGCAGGGCAAGTTTAGTGTTATTTTTTTGGCAAACGGGCAAATGGATTGTAAAAAAAATAATGAATTATTGAAGGCTGATCCTGACAGGAAGGGATGTTTAATTTAAATGCCTTGTTGATTTCGCAGTAAAGAATAACAGACATGCAGGCATTGTTTAGGAAAGCATATTGCAGCCACTGATGTTTATAAAGAGTAAGTTTGGATATCTCATTGGCTAAGATTTGTGAAGCCGCACTGCCGCCATATAACCACTCCAATTAAGTAACACTCCACAAACGCATTATCAATTTGTTTGTTTACAAACTCCACTCTTAAATTTTTTGATAAATTTGACTGAAAATGCTAGAATTAACATGTAGCATTCCTAGACATTAGTTAGCTTGTTTCGTAATCAATTGAAATGTTCATGCTTCGGACATTATGTGATTTCTCTACAATGAGATTATTCTAAAACACATAGAGAAAAATTAACACATCTGACACATTGTGGTACGAATGAGTAGTGTTTTTTATTATCACTGTAATGTTACACTCTGCCAATAGATATATGACTCAGTTGGTATCTTCATAGGGTTAGGTATGTAGTTTTAATGTTAGGTAATGGTACATGGACATATTGTACATCATACCTATTATGGCTGTTTTGCACATCACCTGTTGTGCATGGGCAAAGTATCATTATTGCAGTGAGCCAATGAATCATTATATAAGAACAATTTATTAATTTTGTCCTTAATATTCATGATAACTTTACCTTTTTTCAAAAAGATTATATCATTGTTCTTTTCAGAACTAAGGAAAGGTTTCCCAGAAATCTAATATGAATGTGTTACATGTTGTTATTAAAATGAATTGACTACCCATGAGCGTTCCACTGGACATTCCCCCAAGTGTTGGGATTAAGAATGTGGCCTGCTTCAGAATAGTACAACATTATACATTCAGGAGATACCCTTCCCATATATACCGTACATAATTGAATCTAAAGAAAAAAATGTCATGAGGCCTATATAGGGAATCTTACACACTTCATTGAAAGAGGACCTCGAATATGATGTCAAATTCATATACAAATTTATAAAACAATATGACTATGACAGGTCAGCAGAACATGCATGCCCTCGCCCGATTCCGTGAAATTTAAATTTTAGCTTGGTGCTGCCCTAGCAATTAATCCCCTGGTTGAATGTGTAACTGAATTGTCTAAGATTCTCAATGCAAATGGAAGATCACTACCATGAAAATCTATCTGAAATAATTGGCAATTATATTGTCTCTTATGGCTATACCGTTATCTGCAATTTGGCCCCTGTCTTCATCATGGTCAATTAGTTGATTGATATCGAAGGCTACTTCGGGCTGCTTTAGGTCTTTTGCCACATTGTGAAGTACGGCGCATGCAGTGATAATTTTGCACACTCTCCTGGGTGCCATTTGAATTCCATTTAGCAAACACCTGAATTTATGCTTGAGTTGACCATTAACTTGTTCAATGAGAACTCGTTGAAGCATGTGCTCTGCAGAGTAAAGAAAAGTATTAAAGTCTAACAAATTAAAAACCAAAGAATTGTTGGGAAATCTTCCAAGTTAGACTATGAAAATACATGTACATGTAACTATACAGTGCTACATCTAACCTACATTGGCAAAAGGAAGTGAGTCACATATCAATAAAATATGAGTAATTGATATTTTCTTATTTTGCCTAGTGTGCTAGCTCTTCTGGGCCAAATGTTATCCATGAACACTCATCCTGCTAATTAAGAGATGTGTTTAGCAAGACATCATTGTATTGCTTTGATGTCTAAAATGGCATACATTCATTAACTTTCATTATTTAATTGTAGATAAAAATATGCATTTTTGAAATGTTTGAAATGTTTCTTGTAGTACGAACCTATTGTAAGCCTGTTCTGCAGGAGTCCTTGGATTTAGCACTGGGGTCATCAGGTATGGTCTTAAAGCGTAACCAGAATCTCCAAGAAGGAGACCATGCAGTTGAAGATCTTCAAATGTCATTCCAACTATGCTGTTCTGTATAAAAGAAGAATCGATAAGAATGAACAATATGGTAGAATAGGTGACCCTATATATAGCTTGCATACCTCTAATATTTATTGCCTTCTCTTGAATATACACCACATTTGTGAATTTTATTATAATAAAAAAATGTAAGATCTTCACAATTATTTAGTAGCAATTAATTGTTACAAACATTTGACATAAATTTCAATGATTTACATGTATGTCATGTTGTCATGGAGGCATCAACAAAAACAAGGAGGGTTTCATATAAGAATTTTTAGAATAAAAATATCATGGATCTACCTGAAATATCCTGCTGTCATGAGTGCTGCCTGGCCAGCGTGCCACAATGTTTACGATCTTGTAGTTGGGAGCACAAATTATTTGGGTGTTGATGGAATAATATCCCTTTCTGTTGACATAGACGTGCTCACCAGGGCCCAAGGGAGCTCCATTCAGTCTGATGTGAGTTCCGTCGACAACTCCTACGACCTGGGGAAAGCCTGATATGTTGAAGAAATCCACTTGGGCTCTGGTGACTTCCTCCACCGTCGTTGGAAACTTGATTATCTGAAGTGTGAAATTGGAGATGCAGAAAACAAAAATCAATAATTTTCATGTGGCAGATCATCATAGGATATGTATACAATATAATTCTTACATTTATATGCAAATAACGTTTGAAATGTCATTTGATGTATATATTTTATTTCATCGTCATGATATTTATACAGCTATGCTGAAATTCACCAGTATTTTTTTTATTATAGACAGGAACAATTTTATTTCACGAAATGTAATATTTATTTATCACATTGTAAATTATATGAATAAATAATTTATCTCCTACAAATACAGTAATTGGACATGAATTGTATTCTTTTTTTCAATCGAGTGTTGAGAAAATATGTGAGATATCCGAAGAAGAAGTTCTAGTGTAGTGATAACATTTTTAAAAAATGAGAGAGATAGTGCAAGTTTTCTGTGGCTATATATAGACTTGAATTTATGAACATATTCAGTTATGCTATATTAATGGTGATATTCTGGCCCCCCACTCAGTGTTATTTAGGGTACGTGTATGCTTAATTGTTCCCTCTCTTTGAAAGCACCCCCAATTTTAGGGCTGCCAACATTTTTTAACCCCCCCCCCCATTTGCGGGCTTTTCCTAGCTGCCTTAATTGGAGACCCCCTAAATCCAGAATTAACCCCTTATCTATGGTATTCAAGATATCTTATAACCCCTTTTAAAATTTCTCAGGAGTCCAAAGAGAGAGAGAGAAAAAAACACCCCCTTTTTATATTTTATAACCCCTTTTTAAATTTCTCAGAGAATCAAAAGAAAGAAAGAAAAAAACACCCACTTTTTAAAGAAATCTTTCTTTATACCCCTTTCTCTCTCTCTTCCCCGGCCCCCTCTCTCTCTCTCTCTCTCTCCTTCATTCTCTCTCGATCTCTCTCGATCTCTCTCTATTTTCTCCTGTTATTTATTTACTTGTCTTATCTTTATTAGTTTATGCTTCTTTGGGGAGGGTCTCGTATGAATCCATGTTTTAATTCCTCTAGTAATTAATATAAATGATGATAATTGTTTTCTTTTGTTATTTTTATCGATCATTATTACATTATTATTTTTTACTATATTTTTTAAAACCATTTTGTTGTGAGGTTTATTTCTCGGTGATGGTAGTTAATGGTGTATTTTTACTGCTGTGTATGTGGATATAAATTTATCATTAATTCTATTTGATATCTGCGCAATAAAGAGAAAGTGATGAAATTGGAAATTGAAGATCGATTGGCATTCTAGCTTTCCATACTCTGCGCTCAGCTGATTCAATTCAGATTAAGATTTGCCTCTGGTTCTGTGATGGAGTACTATAGAGATCCCTCGTTTTGTGCATTAGAAAAGGTGCTGGATTCAGTGGATTGATCATGACAGTCATCCATTATGCAATCATCATTCAGTAAGAAATTTGTTTTGACATAATTTATATACCTATTTGAAGGATCATAGATAGACGATGTATATCAATCAATCTGGCAGCTGGCATCACGTACCCCAATTTATGGGCTACTTAGTAGGTCTACTACACAAATCAATATACCTAGGACTACGTGCAAAATAGTAAACAAGTCACATAGCTAGCAGTAGCATAGCACTCTCGCGAACTTGGGGAAGTTCGGATAAAGATGTCTTTATTATTATGAATTCTTTATTAGAAGTAGATATCGTTTGTTTATATGACCAATAATAAAAGAATAGGTCTACAGACTACACAGAGAGTGCAGTGACATATAATGACAGTGTCGGTAGTAACGCGATGAAGGCAGCTAGGCTCGCGCTCGCCAACCAACTAACCCGACGGCGCCAGCGCTGGCCAAGCCTCCCGCCCGGCCGCCGGCACAGTCGCGGGCTCTGTCCCATGGCAACCACTAACTTGTTAGACCGCTGCATGCTAGTCATGTCATTGCTTGGTCGTCCAAGATTTATTAAACATAAAAAATTATGTGAAATAGGTCTACCATGTGTTCATTATAAAAATGCACAGTATTTTTAGTACATGAATATGCATGACAAAAATAGACTCTAGCCTCTGGTTCTTTTTTTTTCATCCTCTCGTCTTAGTCTTATTAATTTGCTGATGGAAAATTCAAAATACAAATTTTAGACAAATGTTAATGCTTGGACAGACTGTATTTTCGTCTTCTCTTTGCTTTATTAAAGAAAAAATTATTGACTTACCTCATTTTTCAGAGTGCAGAGGGTCTCTGATACAAGGTGAATCACCCTGGATGCTGTCGATCGGGTGATGCCATGAATTGTGGCTGTGGAATCAAGCACTGCCCCCGTAGCATAAAAATTCAAAGCTACAAAAACTTGCAGCTCTGGGGGAAGTGCCTGATTCCGTCGGGTGTCATGCTGTAACAGAGGCCGAATCAAATCAATGACATGGATACAACCATCCCTCGTAAATCGATACTTTCTAAAAATATCCGCGTCATCTAATTCTAATGGCTGGCTGCGATCCCGGAAGATGCGTTCCCTCCTCCTCGCCCTTTCAGCAGCACGATGTTGAAATACAGCAAGTATGGCGGCCATAGTTACGGTAGTGCTACCGCAAGCTCAGAGGGTAGCGGTAATGTTACCGCTGATCTTTATAGACTTACCGCTGATCTTTATAGACTTACCGCTCAAGTCCAGCGGTAAGTTTTTATGCAACGGATATTTACAGTTGATCTTAAAGTTACCGCTGCTTTCAAGACTTACCGCTGAAATGAGCACTTACCGCTACGGTAAGTGCTTTATGCAACGGGACCCAGGAGTGTAAAATCTGACAGACATGAACGCTATACAAGAATCCACTATTATTATTAAATACTATGTAAGAACAGCCATCATATAATATGAAAATACATCTAGAATTGATATTTACTGACCTATAAATAAATGTAATTTGAAAATTTTTAAATGATTTGTTTATAAATTCTTTTGTATATTGTGTATATTCCCACTAATTTGTAGGACTAAATCTCAATAAACATCTCCATATTTGCAATTGTAATTATCTCTTAAAATTCCACCCTACTACATGTATGTAAAGCCTATAGAGACATTTTGAGTCTAATGCGCTGTATAAAAATCTACTCCAGACGTGTGCAGATACATACATGTACATGTAGCTATGGCTTTGGATCTAAAAAATGACATTATTCACTGTGGGAAAAACAAATTGAAAAAGGGCGAGATAGAAATTCACATATATTCAGACCAGTTAGAAGAATAGTGTGTGTGTATGAGTGTATTGTGTTTTTATTCTACTTTATTATTTTTTTGTGTTTGTGTGCTCTGCTTTGCTTTTCTTTGCTACATGTACATGTATCTATATTGTTTGGCTTCATTATTTATGTTTGCTCTCTGTTGTCTCACTTCATTTTTTTTTCTTTTGTTTTGTTCCTTTGCCCCTCTTTGGTGGGGAATTAAAGTAAGGATTACATATGTACATGAATAACATTCCATTTTAGATGTAAATGTATATTATTATTGTATACATTGATTTGAATAGAGACTAAAACAGTAGAGCTATAAATGATATCACTTATGAATATGTCTGGTAGGGTTCAAGTGTGATTTGTGTCCAACTTTTCAATTTAAATACACAAAAGTGCCTTCGAGTACAATACGAAACAAGCTACTAGTATATGGGACAGGGAGAAGTAGACAGTATTATTCAAAGAAGTGCAATCGTATGAGGAATCTTCGAGGAGAAAATCAATCAAGGGAGAGTTAGTTACAATCCTTTAGGGAAGGAAGTTTTACCTGAAAGGGCAAAGGATCAATTGAACGAGGGGCGCTTCTAATTCTCAAACTAAACCAAAACAAATTGGATCAATTCCCAGACGGAACTATTCTGTAGTTGGATTGAGAATTGACTGACAATAACCTTGTACTGTATATTATGTACATGTAGGTATTTACATAAAAGTGTATCACTATACATGCATAATAACTAAGTTTACCACTTTCTCATTTGTCTCTTCCCTCCATCTTTCCCTGTTTATATCACGACAGAAATTTTTTTATTCTTTAATAAAAATTCTTTAATATTACAAATGTTTTTGTTAAGACCAGGGCCCAGCTGTTGCATAAAACTTAGCAGTGATGGTAACTTTGCCATTAATGGTAACTTCCATGGAAAGACTTGATTTGCTGTTGAGTGATGTTGCCATTACGATGGTAGCTAATATTGATGACAAAGGTTAATACCATCAATGGAAAGTTTTATGCAAACGGGGACCCAGGGGGGTGTTTCACAAAGACTAAGATCGACTTTAAGTTGGACTTAACTATGGCAGGCTGTTCATGCCACTGGTTGCTCTCACTATTGGTCTCTCAATTATGATCTTTAGATAATATGTTTTCCTTCAATAATGAACTCTCATAAAATGTAAATTCTGTAGATTTGTGACCATAATTTGTACGTCCCTTGAGAGACCAATGCCAGTAAATGGTGAGAGCAAACAGTGGCATGAACGGCCTACCATAGTTGCCTCCAACTTAAAGTTGATCTTAGTCTTTGTGAAACACCCCCCAGGACTTGGTCCTCATTCTACTCACCTCAACGTATGCCTCCGGGACCAGGCCCCTCTGTCCTGAAGGGTTCTCAGCTTCCCACCACCCCTCACCAACATCCTGTCTGATGATCTGAAGGACCTCATTCTCATAGATGTTTAGCTCCCCGTTATCAGTTTCACCCGAGAAGTCGTACAGCACCCTGCACTGTAAGCAGAAATAATCAACAACAAAATGGAGATAAATGATTAAATAATTAGGCAGTGTGAAATTAGGCAGAAAAATGTAGTGCCTTATCAACGGTTATACCCATTACAATACTTGTCTGGCTTTACTGACGGTCTCTATGTAGAGACCGAAGGGTTTCTGTACGGAGTAGTATGTAGGGAGGTTATGGCGCGCAACCGGACTGTGACTGCCGGTCGATCGCGCGCAAGAACTTTACAAAACGTCACAGATGATCTGAAAATAGGTGCTTACAATGTATATTTCAAAGCTTTGGATTGATTGTCAATGTTATTTTGATATTGAAGGAAAGTTAGATCTATTTCCTATGATATGGTAGTTTTCTCAATCAAACTGTTACATTAAGCCTAAATAAAGAAAGACCAGGGACATATTTTTGGCCAAATTGTGGCAAAAATCAACAGTGAGCCAAATTCTTATCATTATAACAGAATTCTTATCATTCTTATTGAAAACAAACATTGAATCTTCCCCCAGACTTATTGAATACTGATATTTTCTCTCAAATAATTAAATTATTTATTTATTAGGTCTACCTTCAATGCTGATACAGTCGATACATAATTATATGTACATACTACATATCATTATGAAATATGAACATACACACTACATAATTCATATGTATATACAAAACAAAAATACATTCATGAAGTTCAAGATACTTACTAACCAATTATAAGAGTTTCATAATCTTTAATTTTGTAGAAACCATAATACAGATCACGCATACTGTTATTTGCCAATATTCTTAAAGTTTATTTTAAATGACAACATCATAAACAGAGGCATCTGGCAGAGGTTAAAGTGTAAAATGTGAACAGGGTCATACGTGGGAGAATTTTAACGATCCCCATCAGAAACATGTACATGTACCCAATGTTGCATTTCATTGAATTCCACTCATTTTTGCACATAAAGAGGATATGAATATGACACTGTCAAATATCACCCAAATCATAGACATTCCATCTGTTTATTAGTCTGTCAATACAGACTCTTTGGAGACCCTGTTTGTCAAGATTTTCCATTGTACATGTACTGTAGCATTGCTTGGATCTATAAGTTATTCTTGTAGCTATCCTAAATGATAACATTTCCTGCCATTTGTAAGCCTATAACACTGCTGGATTTTTTACCCAAGTACAGGTAGCCTACATGTACATGAGTGGTTTTGAGAATTCATTGCGCATGTAAGTGTTATAGAATTAAAGGCAAAAGACAACCCAAGGCCCCGTCTTATAAACAGTTGCGATTAATTGCAGCTTATTTGTGATTTATATAAATTGCAAAAATGTACACAAGAGATAAAGGGACTGCAAATTTGCGATTGATTGGAGGATTGATTCGGATTAATCGCAACTCTTTATAAGAAAGGGCTCCTGATCTTTCTAATCTGTATCAAAATTGTTTAGAAAATCTATGATTTATGAATTTCAATGGATATTTCAGTATTCTGTGAGAATGATACATGTACATGTATGCATAAAGTACAGACTAACTAAACTTTTGGACTTTGCCCATTTATGAAAAGAGGGGAAAAAAGACAGCTGTGATTCAACTTTAGCAACTTGTGAGTGTGTATTAGAGCCAAAATGATGTTACATATCCTGCATGTGTACTGTGCGTGTACCTCTGTAACACCTTTCTAGCTCCAAATGGACAATATGATGTCACAATCCAACCAAAAAGTTATTGTGGCCATGTACATGTAAAATACCTGTACATACATTATACACGTACACAATCTAAGCAATTATTCTTCAGTGCACACAGTAAATATTACTTTACCCTTGATCACTGAATGACAAAGACACTATTCTTTTGTCATTTCCATGTATTTCAGTTGTTACAAATCATTTTGGAAGCCATAAAAGGAGTAATGAACCAAAATGAGTTGAAAAACTGGTACAGGAAAGGATAAAACTATTTGAGTTATCGCTGGGTGAAATATTTCTCACAAAGTGAGATATTTGCAGAGAATTAGGGCTTATTATGGCCTAGTAGAGAGGCTTCTGAGCTTTAAAGGCAAAATGAACTACTGATTCTGTAGTTATCTTGGCTGCAATATCTGCAAAGTTGTACTACATACATTTGTATGTATACATGCTGTATCTACATGTGTATCTCTGCCATAAAAAAGGGCTTCGTAAGAGAAAATAAAGCTTTTTTAGAACAATAGCATTTAAAACATTTAAGAAGAAAAACAAAATCTGAAAATTTTTGGCACGAAATGAAGGAAGGAACCTGATCAATCTTTGTTGCCTTGAACCATGGACCTACTACGAACAATGCCAGCTTCCTGCAGGTGCAGGTACACTGTACTGTACATGTACATGCAGTATTACTAGTCTGTAATGTCTGTACATGTAGGTCCATGTTTCCTAGGTCGATACTCAATTCAATGTACTGTATATACAGTACATGTAATTGCCTGTCCCGATTCAAGGAAATTTGGCAGAAAGTACTCACTAAACATAAACATACTGTATGATTGTGTAAAAAAAAGTTTTCAACCAGAAACTACCAATCAGGTGACCCTTTTCTCAGGAATTTACAAGAAACTTGCATAAAGAATCATTATATACAAAAAGAGTGTACCGACTTAAAAAAACAACGTCATATAGAGAAACTAATTTTGAACAGATCAATTGATGTGGCATCTGGCCAATCATCAGTGCGCCCTAACGATAAACCCCGCCCAGTAACATAATTAATGTACGATACAATATTCAGACTGTAAAGTGGGACCCCGATTCTTTAAGGCAATGGATTAAATGAGTACTTGGCATTGAGGGTGTGATAGTAGTATCTGCAGTCCTCTCAAAAAGCGCAGTGGACATACCGATGAAGCTAACCTTGCTTCATGAAACTAGTTGTTATTATTCATATGGTAATGAAAACAAGAAACAATGAATACAAAACAACAGTAAGATTTAAAGTGGTCTTCTTTTCCAATCCATCTGATTCAACATATTAAATAGCACAGAACAGAAAGATACAACTAATATAAAGGAATTGCAAATAATGAATTGCAAGTACAGTCAAACCTGCTTTAGTGACCACCTGTCTACAAAGACCACATTTTTTTTTTATTTCCCTTGAAAATGGTTTCTCATTGAAACATGGACTAAAGGAGCCTGTCTACAAAGACCACCTGTCTACAAAGACCACTTTTTGTGTTTCCCTTGGGCGGTCGCTATAGACAGGTTTGACTGTATTATTATTATCATTATCATCATTATTATTCTTAACAATATTATTATTATTATTCATTTGGCAACAAATTCAAGAAACAATGAATACAAAACAACAGTAAGATTTGAAGTGAGTCATATGGATATACCTGTAGGGTATAGAAAAAGATTAACTAACTATAACCCCTTTATGGGCCATTCCATGAGAAGAAGGACATGACATCAAAAAAAGAAATGTACCTCTTATGTTAATTCTTTGATTTATCACTAACCTTATGCCATGGATGTTCATAAAACATTAGGGCCTTTCAAATTCAATACAATTTATTTTTCATTTTTGTTGATTTCCTAAGATCTCAAACCATCATCAAAAACGTACATGTGGGACTGTAGATGAAAAAACAATTTATTGCAGATTACACAGGATTCTTGTAATATTTTTTCCTGAAAATTTCGCTAAATGGAAAAAGATGAATATATTTCCATATTCTAAGGGGTCCTGTGATATTTAATCTATTACATAGGGGTGAAAATGGCCTCCGGACAAAATGTAACGCGAGTTACCGTAACGCGAGTTACCGACATATTTGCTTCCTGCATTTTACTAGTCCATGGTTTCTTATCTTTAATATTGTGATCTTATACTAGTAAGTCACAACCTACTATTAAAGTAGGAAAGATTTTGTCAAGATTGTCTAGTATGAGGAGACTTTGCCAAAAGAGGGTCTCATAGAATTGACCATGTCCTTTTTTGTAACGCGAGTTACGAAATTCAATAATCCAAGAATCTAAAAATGTTTGTTCTTCAATTTTCTTTTTTGTTTCATTCAGTTGTTCTATATCTACCCTGTCCATGTTTGAAAAAGTATCTTGTAGATCCTAGCAGTTCTAAAGATATAGGCACATTATCGTGTCACTGTACCCATTAGGTGTAACGCGAGTTACCATGGAATGGCCCAAAGGTGTTCTTTTCTACATTTGAAAAAATACCACAGAACAGAAAGATGCAACTAATAATGAATTGCAAGTAATCAATTGCAAGTAAATTAAATTAGAGAAAGAAAAATATTTAATGTTGAATTATGTACAATTGTACATTACATGTACATGATTACGTGTGTCTCTTTAAAAAGAGAGAATACATGTACAGGTGTACACAACCCGAACATAACATTGAACCATTACTGCTTTATCATCTTACCTTTTTTATCATGATGAAAGTGTTAATGTGAACACTATTCCACTTTTAATGAAAACTGAAGGACAATAATTCAATTGTTCTCCACTTTGGGCTCCAACAAAAGCAGCCTAGTCCATGTTATCCCCCAGGAATAAATGTATTCTCTCAACAACTAAAACAGATGCTTTTACAGGTTAATTTGCAGCAGCAACAGTCTAACACATGTATGTACAACAGACCAAAGAGAATGAACAGACCTAGAGCCTGCAAATAACGTATACCGGTAGCTGCACAGTCATGTAGTTTCTGATGCAAATCTGCTATCAATGTCAGACTTGTATTGTCTCGAGATTGTATTGTACGGGAAAAGTAATCTCTCGAAGATGAACAGATCACAAAGTTTCCAAATCTAGTAGAATGCGTTAGTCTTAATAGTCATCCTACATTACAACATCAAATCGCAGAGATGGCAAGCCTGGAGGCAGAAAAGCGTCTCATCAAATGATCAACTATCGAGAGACAAAAAAAGCACATGTACATGTAACTCCAATTTCATGTAAAGTTAGCAAAATAATTTGATCCTCTTCCTTCTATATATGTTAAGTTCATGCTCTTGAGAAGCACCACTCAGACAATTCTAAGTTTGGTTGAATAAAACAAAAACAAAAACAACAAATTAGCAATGTTACAACTTCCAATCATGAACGAGATTAAAACACCATATCAACCCGCTAAGTTGCTCAAATCACACTCGCAGGGCTACAACTCCATAAACCAGCTGGCAATGTTACAAAGTTTCCAATCATGGATAATGAACAACATCAAACAACCCAAAATATTGTTTGCATCACTCTTAAACGGCTGTAACTAACAACAGTGCAGGCTTGAGCAGAGAAACATATGTACATCTACATACAGCCAGAACAGCTTTTCCTGACAGCAGTGGCTTTCCACTTTCCAGAGAAGCGACCTAACAGCTTTTCCTGAAGACTTTCTCATGTCGATGACTCATCCAAAGGAGAAATGTCACACTATTGAGAGCTATGAATAGAGAACTAGGAGAGAGAGTGAAAAATTCATACTTCTTGAAGACAATGGGGGTAGACAATATAACTCAAATGGGAAGTAGGCAAGTATCTTGTTAGCGCTGAGTCAGAAGGATATTGGGTTGAGTTCACGTCGAGTGCCAGCTGGAGACCCAGTTCAGTTCTTGTACAGTAATAAAAACCCATTGAAACAAATACAAAATGCAATAGGAGCGAGTTTCTATTCTTTATTTATTTTGGACCTACAAATATTGTACAGTCAAGCCTGTATATAGGGAATTAAATTTGAACAGGGCATGAAAAATGGTTTTACTAGACAGGTGGTCATCATATACAAGTTGGATTCAATAGCAATGCTACATGTACATGTACTCAAGGAGTAAATAAATGTTGTCGGCAGGTGGTCTTTCCAATCAGGTGGTAGCAAACATGCACATATACATGTACATGAACAGCTTCATGTACATGTACATGTATGTGTGCAATTTAGGTTTCTATCAAATTTAAGTTCTAAACATCCAGTTTAAAGATTTCATAAAATAATGGAATTCAAGCGATTGTAATTTACTTGCCACAAGAGTTACAAATAATGCCTTTATTTCTGTTAATTGCACCACAACTGAGGAATGAACTTGGACAAGTATAGAGTTCAAATCTACCTACTGTACATGTACATGTAGAACAGGCCCATCAGGAATAAATATTGTGTGTGTGGGGGTGAGGGTCACACATGTACTACCGTACATACAAGATGAAATACAAGAGAATCTGTATATATCCCACATTGTAGGCCTGCAGTGTACATGTACATACATTTTGTAGTCTACAGCTAATAAATGGACATGTACAGTTGAGTTAACAACAAAATTATTCATAATCTTACCAAGTTGTAATTAGTTAAGTATGTTAAAAATAGATTTTGCCCTATTTATGTTTCTTGAGAATGTGACATATGAAAGCTTTAACAGGTGTACAGTACATCTAAAGCATTCAACAAATGCCCTAATTCAACCAGTCCACCTTTCATTCTTGAGTTAATATGAAAAACACAAACATCAAATTTACATAGGGTATGAATAATTTAGTTGATAACTGTAACTATCAATTAAAATCTGTGGCCTTATTCTATGCAAATCAGTAGGATATCATTCTCAAATCAATACATGTAAAGCTTTGTACAGGAAATTAGCTCATCTTGCACTTCAATTCAACCTCTGCCAAAGAATTACAAACACTCACCAAAAACAATAAAACTTTGCCTTTCCAGTTTTAAATGAATCACAACCAGGATGTAAAGTGTTTTTCCTTCCTCTTCAAAAACTGTGACTCAAGAGAAATGTCCTTCCAGTTTAAATAAATGTTATCAATATAAACCACAATACAAGAAGATCTGAAGTCTCCAGATTTCTCAATCCCTTTCCCTTTCAAAGCATTTCCAGGAACATTTAATAATCAGATAAATACAGTACACTTCAATATTATTTTTAAACATGATTCAATGATTCATATGTTTTCATGATTTGTTTTCCTCTTATCAATGTCTTTGACCATTGAAAGAAAAAGTTGAGTTCTGGTCATGCGATAGCATTGTGAAAGAAACTGTGTAGAATTGATCAGAAAAAGTTGATCATGTAGCATATACATGTATAAGTATTGGTGTGTACATGTATACTGCAAGGTTCTGGAATCTGGAATCATCAAATTGATAAGAAATTTGGCACAGCCTTGGTAAATGTAACAATCACTGTACACAGAAAGATGTATACATGGGACTACACAAATATGTGGCATAAAAATGAGGTCCTCATTTTTAAGCTGTTACACCATACTGTGTACAGGTATGTCATTTTTAGAATATGAAGGCATTTTAAGAGCCATGCTTTTCAAGGAACATTTTTTCTCTGATGTTCTTCCACACTTGCATAATAACAATGAATAACAATGAAAATGTTAACAAATTATCGTTCACCTCTCCCCAGAACCCAACCTTCTACATTTTGTATTAATAAGTTGGAATAAACGTTATTATTCAAGAGTTTCTTTACAAAAAGATTAATTTTTAAACATACATGTACTGTATGTCAAGTTCAAGTTAAAACAAACACAAAGGTTTCTGAACAATGCTAATTAAGAGTATATTTATTGTCCCACGTCAAAAGAAAAGGAGTTGAAACAAACTTGTGGAAGACTTCAATTACAAATCAATCTACATGTACGTCAAATGTCAGAGGCACTCGATGAAGTCACATGTTATCATGATTATGACATACACACATGTACAGTACATGTACAGTGTATACTTGTTTTCTATTATAACGAAAGGCAAGTCTTTGTGTACAGTTTTGAACTAGTCTTGCCAATCAGACACTCATCCAAAGCCCTCCATGGGCCAGCATTTACATGCACTTGTACAAGCTGGACTAAAAACCTGGGCTAAAAAGACTATTCAAACACCATGATAACATGTATTTTAAAGGTACTATGTCCCACTTGCAGGCCAAAAAAATGAAAAGGTTAAATTACAACGGTATTTGAAAGACAATACTAATTTAGAACTTCCCTAAAAAAGGGGGCTTGAAAATGTCTTTAAGTGGGAAAATAACGACTATTAGTTGTCGAATCGACTTAGGAGCTAAAGAGCCAGTAAGTAATAGTCTGATTTTTCAGACCATTATACCGAATGGTCATACGTTTTATGCTGCGCAAAGATTCAATCAGTTAATAATTTTGGCCAATACAAGAAGTGGGTTATAGATAGTGCTGTAGCCGAACCGCCGAACCGAACGGAAGTTCGCCGAACATGGCACTTCCGAACCGAGCCGAACCGAACCGAACACAAAGGCCTGGTTCGGATGTTCGCAGAAAAATTTTAACGTTTTGCAGGCTAATTAACTTGTCATTTTATACCTAATTTTCATGTCATGATTGCTCATTCTATATTTACTTTTTCCCATTTTCCTCCTTTGTGATTCATGCCTCTCCAGTCATGGGCGCGACTTCACTGACGCCATTTAAATCCCAAATCCTGACCTCTGCAACGTCGCGATCGCAAGCTATAAACAAGCTAGAATACACGTGCCTATTAGGCACTGATTAAAACAAGTTCGGCTCAAACCCAAACAATACAAAAATTAAAAAAATGAATGGTAATAATATCGGACAAATTTTACCATCTAAATAACGAAATAAATACATTTTATAGTATTCTAATTTATTTATTCAGGAAAATTAAGAATTTTATTATTTACCCCATTAAAAATAAACATTTATAATAACGGCAATCGAACGAGCCTGGGCTGCTATCTCTGTGTATTATAACGTATACATCGGTAAATTCAAGATGGCAGCTTTCATGACTCGTAACATTAGACAACAACCGTCTCGGCAAATCTTTAAAAAATATCATTTATTTTCAAATTGAAAACATGATTCTTGCAAAACTGCAAATAAAACACGATTAAAAACGGAAATATGAATGTAAGTACTAAAATAGTTACGTTTAAAGCAGTTTTTAATGTGAAATACGTGCGGTCGGAAGCAGTGTTTTTCATCAGGAGTGGGGCAGAAGTCCTCCGTGCTGGTCGGGGCCGGCCCGCCCAGCGCCGACCACCGTAGCTATTAGGCTGCTTGCTATTATATTACCGAACCCCGAACCGAACCAAGTTCGGGTAAAAAATTGCCGAACTCTGCCGAACCGAACCGAACCCGAACATGGCGCCTGACTTACAGCACTAGTTATAGATGTAGACAAATGCTCATGTACCTTTTACAGCTCATTTTATGTATGTTATTACCAAAGATGAATAAAAGCCAGTCAGTCACTCAATAGTGTCTGACAGTGAAGTCTAGCAAGTAAACGGGTTTCCTTGCATAATTTGAATATTAGGACACTGCTAACGTTTAAATTTCACAGATGGGACATACATGACATATTCATAATTCCTGCAAAGTTCTACAGAATTTGATGTTGGCTGCAAAAGGGACATAGTATCTTTAACAGGAAAATATTTGTTTCATCAAATTTAGATAGTTAACAGTTGACTCTACAAACATGTAGTCACTTAATATATTTTTGCACAATCAAACTTTCGGAGGTACATGTACTTTGTAAATACAGACTTCTCATATCCCCCAAGGGAAACAGGGTTCTACAATAACTTTCTCTTGAGATCCTTTGCTCACGCGTGTCCTACTTTATGGAATAGCCTCCATGAAGACATAAAAAAGTGTACAACCTCTGACTCCTTTAAAAATCATGTAAAAACGCTTCTGTTTAATTCTTAATTATTTTCTACATTTATGTGCCTTGAGCAATCCACAGACTGGAGTTGGCGCTTCATATTAAAGTTACATTATTAATTTATTATTATTATTATTATTATTATATATTTATGTAAGACTAGGTAAAAAATTAAACTTGCTGATAATTGACCAGATACATGTATCTGTGTAAAACTTCTTTCAAACCTTTTACAAACCTATGAGATTAACTATAAGCTTATCAAATCACTAATTAGGTCTGGACAAGAGATGTGGAGTAGACTATGAGCCGATCACAGTGACGTCTTAGCATACCTCGAAGGAAATCCCTGTGGGCATGTTGCCCCCTCTACCATAGAAAAACAATTTTTGTGTAATGAAAAACTTCCTCAAAGACACATCGATGGACAAATACCCATTGACTAATGCACTGGTAATCCTGTGAATGATAGCCCTCAAGATATTAGTCAAGAATTTTCATCAAATAAGAATACAGTTTCCCAAACAAACTTTCTTTTTCATGAAGAAAGTATACAAGATTACAAAAGTTTGACAAAATAAATTTGGACCATCGTCTGTTAGTTAGAAATAAAAAAAATATTGGATGATGTACAGTTGTAGTACCGTAATCTTATTAATCTCAGCAAAGAATAAATGGTGAAAGGAATTGACATTTTCAAGTTCAAGTTCAATTTCATTTACTTCCAATAGAAGCATACATGTATATACACGTACAGTACAAATCGGAACTATACAGAACAGATGCAAATCAGTGTGGAATCAAGGGTACCATAAAAGACCAAGGCGGTCTTGCCAAGGCAGTCTAGGTCACCTGGCACCTAGACTATCAATGGGGTTAGGGGGTACCCCATGGAGTTGCACTTGACACCTTAAAATGTTAGTGTTAGGTGTCTGGTGCTCATGTGGAATATTTGATAAGTTTATATGAAAGGCATGCCCAGTAAACCCTTTAAAATACTATGCAAGGCCAAGAATAAATACATACCGGTAGCCTGAAACTGCATAAAGTATTGGCATACTACTAACCTCCCTCAATGTACAGTCCAATAATTACACCCCCCCCCCCTCTTTCTCTCTCTCTCTCGCTCTTATTTTCCCTCCCTCCCCTCTTCTCCCCTCCCCTCCCCTCTCTCTCTCTCTCTCTGTCGCTCTCACTCTCTCCCTCCCTCCCTCCCCATCTCTCTCTCACTCGTTCTCTCACTCATAATGTATTAACAAATTTATTTTGACTGACCTTTCATTTATTCACTTTCCTACATTTAATCCTCCATGTTCAGTTCATAAACCTTTTTTTCTTTCTCAAGGCCTCCCTCTTTTTTTGTTTCTCTGGGTACATATATCGATTAAATTCAACTTCTGTCTACTATCGCCTTCCTTGTCCTCTTCAGTTCTTACTTTCTTCTTCTCTCTTTCCTTTCTCCATCTGTCCAAATCCATTTTTCTTTCACAAGGCATCATCACATTCTGTCCTACCTGAAACTAACTTCATTCATACAGTAGTCTACTGAAACAGACTCTAGTTTGCTTTTAAACACAATAGACTGATTTACTAACATATATTCAAATGTTATGCATACTGTTTAAAGAAAGGTTGTTCTTGACAACCCATAAGCTTGCCCAAGACTTGCCCGACATAGCAACAAGTAATGTATGCAGACTGGGTTCCAAGTATTGTAGTTCATTCATTAAGATCAGGTTAATGGAATAACTTGTCACTAGGTCCCCAGGATAGAAACATCCATAAATTGGAATATGTTAGTAAGCCAGTTTATTCCATAAGCTTTAAAGGGATCCGGTAACTTTGTCTCAGATTCTGAAACAAAATCCTGGATTTGTCTCATGCTGCAATGATGATTATAAATCTATAGGTCAGTCAGGAACCCCTTTAGGTCAGTCAGGAACCCCATGACTTTTACAAGCCGATCGCCTGTCTGATTATCAAGATATTTCTGATTGGAAAATCGAAACCAAATTTTGCATTTTCCTAACGGTTTTCATAACACTACAGTTTATTGGAGAAAATGAGTATGGTAAAACCAGTCACTCAAAGATTTTTACTTTTTTGAGGTAAACTAGTCTTCAAATTTGTCATAAAGTACAGCAATTAAAAGAGCACTTGAACTGTGGCTGTTCATATTACCTTTGGGGGGAGTTTCAATCACATACATGTTCATGTTCATTAAATCACATGACAAAAGTAAATTACGCATCTACCAAAATACCTTTAAATTTTCATCCTTGCTCTAAAAATGAGCATACAGTACTTATCAAAATAGACAAGGAAAAAACAATGGAAAATGTTATTTGATTGAGTACATGTACTTTTGCAAAGTTCATACATACATTACACAATGTATATATGTACATGTCCTAATGAGTCTATTCTTGTGCTGATTTTCTGATAAGTACTTGTACAAAAAAATCTATCCATTAATCCATTTCCAATCAAAATGAGACAATTTGGCTGGTAATTCAGTAATTCAGCTCAGTGGGTGAGCTGCGGTCTTGTAAACCAAGAGGTCGCCGGTTCGAAACCAAGTCAATGCGCTAATGCCCTTTGGCATTAATCTGAATTGCCAAGTTCCTCGGAGAGGACTTAAAGCCATCGGTCCCCTGATCACTTAGTAACAAGTAAACAATGCTTTCTTTAATAGCAATCAGGTCAAACAAACCAAACATCTTACATGTATGTTGTACAATACATAGCATCTATTCTGGGCCAAAATGGCGTTAACACGGTATTAGCATACATGCACATGTATGGGTTAACTCCATTCTGGCTCCTAACAGACAACTTGATCATGCCTTACATTGTATATTATCACTGGCATCCGCTGGCACCTGCTTTTATAAGGGCTTACATGTACTTGGAATCATTGCGTCATCGCGTCCAGTCGGGTGGTCGGGTTACACAACCTGAAAGTGGAAGATGACGCGACCTTTCATGGATATGCTGTAGGGTTTTCACAAAGTGTCGGCTAAACTGGACCAGTAATTGTAGATGAGAGGGGTGTATTTCACAAATATTACCCCGACATTTCGAGACTAAAGGGGCATGTTTTCTCAAAAGGTCGGGTAACGCGACCACCCCACCCAACCCGACGCGATGACCCAATTTTAAGCAATGACAAGTTTTTGTAACATGTAAACTCAGAGATAGTAGATAAATGTATGTAAACATGGTCATGTCATTCTTAGATGAGGAAATACAAGGAGTAGAGATTAGATCATTTAGGAGGGGCTAGGCAATCAAAGCTACATGTAAGTACACATGATTCTATTACAAACTTGATAGTTGTGTCATTCGTTGATGATATCTTCAAGTCATTGCTCACTTATATTTCAGAATAGGGTGCAACAAAGAAAAAAATCAACCACCTGACTTATTTGCATGCATGTGATATAAACCATTGTCAGTTGCTGCATATGTGTAACAGTGTCTGCACTGTAAGACTAGGCTGACAGCATACTGCATAAATGTACTTTGGCTGCTCAGGATAAGGAGCCAGACTCACAGAGCTAGGCTCTACTCAAGGCTTTAGGACTTGTGGTATTAAAGTGTCAAACTAGTCTGTACCTGCACTCCATTTAATTAAATTTAATTGTACAAGTCAACAGAACTGACACACTTTTTTTTCTTCTATTCTTTCTAAACCTTTTTCAATATATAAATCTTCAAAAATAGACTTCTTTCCATTCTTCCTCTCCTTTGCTTTGTTCCTTCTATTCTTCATCCTCTTCCCTTCCTTCCTCTCTCCTTCAGACTGTCCACCTTTCCACCTATTTGTCTGTCTATCTATCGATCCATCTATCCGTCCATCAATCTACATGTATCTATCGGTCCATCTATCTATCTATCCATCCATCTATATTATCGGTCCAGCCATCTTTCTATCCATCCATCTATCTATCTATCTATCTATTAGTCCATCCATCTATCTATCCGTCCATCTATTAAGGCTGCGACGAGTACTCGAATGACAACTACCCTAGTACGATTTCTCGTACTCGAATACTCGGCCACCATTTTTCTTTTCTTTTTCCCCGTTCACCTGGCACTGTCCAGGTCGACGGTCACCCGTGCCAGAAGAGCACCGGCATGGTACAGGGGGTAAAAATGTTTCCCAGCTCAATCATACACAGGGTGTCACTGTCAACTCACCACTCAGAAACTGGGACCAAATCTCCGGATTTCTGTTTGGACTCGGAGGAATATTTGTCTGTCATCTTTAGTTTTAAAAATAACATTGTTTCAATTATTTGTCAAAAATTCAAAAGCACAACTAGGCGCTTTCAACAGCAACTTGAACTAAAATCGCGTGGGTTTTCAGAGACGAAACTTGTACTGTTCGTAGTATGGTGTTGGCAAAAAAAAAAAAAATCAAAAAATTCAAAAAAATTCAAAAAAAAACCATGGCGTCGAGTATTCGAGTACTCGCCTGTAAGCCTAGGAGTGTACTTGAGTACCTCATTACACGGTTATGCACAGCCCTTCTATCTATCTGTCCATCTAACTATCTATCTGTCCATCTAACTATCTATCGGTCCATCTATCTATCTGTCCATCTATCTATCTATCCGTCCATCTATCTATCTATCGGTCCATCTATCTATCTATCCGTCTATCTATCTATCTATCCGTGCATCTATCTATCTATCCGTCCATCTATCTATCTATCCGTCCATCTATCTATATTAGTCCATCCATCTATCTATCTGTCCATCTATCTATCGGTCCATCTATCTATCTATCCGTCCATCTATCTATTAGTCCATCTATCTATCTATCCGTCCATCTATCTATCTATCCGTCCATCTATCTATTAGTCCATCTATCTATCTATCTGTCCATCTATCTATCTATTTGTCCATCTATCTATCTATCCGTCCATCTATCTATCGATCCATCTATCTATCTATCCGTCCATCTATCTATCTATCCATCCATCTATCTATCGGTCTATCTATCGGTCCATCTATCTATCTATCTGTCCATCTATCTATCTATCCCTCCATCTATCTATCGGTCCATCTATCTATCTGTCCATCTATCCATCCGTCCATCTATCTATTAGTCCATCCATCTATCTATCTATCCGTCCATCTTTCTATCGGTCCATCTATCTATCTATCCGTCCATCTACATGTATCTATCTATTAGTCCATCCATCTAACAGTCCGTCCATCTATCTATCGGTCCATCCATCTATCTATCTATCCGTCCATCTTTCTATCGGTCCATCTATCTATCTATCCGTCCATCTACATGTATCTATCTATTAGTCCATCCATCTATTTAACAGTCCATCCATCTATCTATCGGTCCATCCATCAAATGGGTCATCCATCTATCTAACTATCTAGCTAACTAGATCTGTCCATCTATCTATCTATCCGTCCATCTACATGTATCTACATTATCTCTCTTTCTCTTCCAGCTTTCAATGTCTCAATTTCCTCAATTTGTTTGTGTTTCATCAATTTACTAAGCACTCAATGTACTTTAGCAATACATAATTTTGTCTGATAGAGTTTATGATTCATTTTTATCTGTTACACTGTAATATCAAAACTAATTAGATAAGATAAAGATAAATTGCCAAACCCTTTTTACATCAAAACCAAAAATCACAAGCTACTGTACATGATGTACCGGTAAGTACTACTCAAACTGCATAACTAAACACTCCTCTAGCAATTCAAAACTATGTGTAGTGCTGCTTTTCTGCATTGATGGTTAACAATTAACTAGGGATCATAATTAGGATGGTTTATTAATGGCCTGGCTATATATAACCATGATAGTCATCATACAGCCATACCACGCACTAGAGATTGAACATTGGAACAGTTATAGGAGGTCAAAGGAGTAATTAATAAATGACAGAATGTATAAAAATAATAAAATGCAATATTTTGTTTATCTATTAATACCAGAAGATCTATGAATCTGATACATTGCACCCCTCCCCCCTACCACCCACACACACAAACACACACACACACATTTTTCTTTTCTTTTATTACTTTTATCTTATCTCTGTGTGCGCACTAGTACATGTTTGTAGGCCTATTAACCTGTGGTTTATTTCTCAGTAATAATGACACAAAACAATCTTGAAATGAATCCTGTTTTCATCAAATAACAAGGATCTAGGAGTTTTGTTGTATAAAACAGATGATGCAGGTTTTCATTCATTCATTACAGGAACTATCTGCTCTCGATGAGGCTCTTTATGCCCCTGAGGCTGTATCGTACTCAGCCTGAAGGCTTCGCACGATAGACGCATACAGCCTCAACTTGAGTACAGAGAGATCGTATACCATAATGAACCGATTCCCATGCATTATTTGTATACTATTTGTATATTGTATTCAGGGAGAACATGGATAGTTTTCCTGCTTGCTGAGTCAAAAATAATAATAATAATCATCATCAATCAATCAATCAATACATGGTCAGTCACAATAGCCCATTTGTCACATTCTCTCAATTGATAAATTTGTCCTCTCAGGGAAAAAAAATGTCCATTCCATCTTTTTAGAGAAATTGTAAATTCGAGTAATTTGACAACAACAAATTGGAACCTTCTCCAATCTCCATGTACATTACATGTACAGGTATGTATGTTTATACGACCCCATTAATGGATGATTCCCAATACATGCATCTCAACTTTGGGTCGGCTCGATTTGGGCTTCTAAAAAGTCATTCTTTAAAAAATCTTGACTTAATTTAAACTTTGATTCTTTGTGCCAGCTTCACTTCTTTATTTGGCTTAATTTGTTTTCTTCCAAGAAGGCTTGACACAAGTAATTTACCCTAGAAATCAACTTAACCTGTCTTTCACATGAGTTTCAAATTTTGTACATGCATTCGTCACACAAGATAAAAAAGGTACACGCTCGTTAAAAAGGAAAAGCGTAACAAAACACAACGCGCAAAGTCAATCTGTAGACAACTTATGAAAAACATACATGTACATGTATGTATACTTTTCAAGTCTACATCAAATGCCATGAACTAGTACAGTAAACTAAGTGGCCAAATGTTTGCGACTATTCAGGCAGCTGGTTTTCTCCCTCCTCCTCCTTCTCCTCCACCTTCTGCTTCTTCTTCTTCTTTCTTCTTCTCTTTTCTTCTTCTTCTCCTTTTTTTTTCTTCCTATCAGGCCATTACATCTAGACTAATTACATACATGTAATGGAACATGGCCACAACTGCACAGCACTGCTATTATCATTCCAATGATACCGATTTCTTATAAAGTGCTTTACCCTTGACTGACCGAAGGGCTCACAGTATTATCATACCCGGTCACTGGATTCAGTTACTATTCTGCACATTATACTGCACATTCTCCACTCCCTGGGGAGCATTCCAGCTACATGTAGTCGCCTTTTATAGGCGTGCACATGCTAATCCAACCAAGATCTTGTTCGCATTGTACTCAATTACACCTGGGTAGGGAGGAGTGATGTAGATAAAACGCCTTGCTCAAGGACATAAGTGCCATGTCAGGGCTCGAACCCACGACCTTTGCATTTTGAGTCAAGTGATCATCTCGACCTTCATCTTGTTTGCAATGATAGTTAATCCTGAAGACTGCAAAGTTATTATTAATATGAGAGGGCACGTTATATACATGTACATTGTAAGTATTAAGTGTCCGTTGCTATGTAGAGTTCAATCATGCATTTACATGTAGGCTGCACTGTTGTTTAAATTAGTAGCATGATGACCCAGTTATCTCTATTTTGATTGTGAATTTATAACAAGAACGAGATAGAAAACAAGACTTAGCAAAACTGTAATTCTGTATGAGATGCATAATAATTTGATTTCCCAATTGAGCAACAAATTGTGTAAAACGGGCAAGGCAAAATCATTATGAAGACAGATGTAGTACGACAATGTACTCTGTAAAAGGGATGTACTCCAATGGAAGAAGAAGAAGGAGATTTAATCTGGATCTAAGTTATCAAAATAATTTTTAACAATTTCCCTTCAATAATCAATTCAAATTTCAAGCCAAGGAAAAGTCAACAAGTCACAGACACCCCATTTTTCCATGTTATTTATTTTTCTCATTCAGTGACAATGACAATGGCGAACACTGTCACTAGTATTAAAGTAGTAATATAGCACTCAATCTCAGTAATGTCAGTCTATCTCAAAACTCGATCTCAGTCAGAATTGGCCAGAACTTCAGAAGCAATAAGACTCCAGTCCCACAGGCCGGACTCCGGTGCAGCATGCAGTGAAGACATATCTATCGTCGGTCTACATTCTACCGGGCCAGCAGCGGCTCGAAATTTGACCACTGCCTGCGCTACACAAACACCAGGAAGATTCGGTTCCCATAGACATTTAACGTTACACTCGGCAGGCACTGCCCGTACGTAAAATTTTGACACGACTTCACCCCTAAAAACATCATGTTTTAATCACTTAATCGTACTCAACAGTCACTTCTGTATATCATTATACATTACTTCATAAAACATCTTTCGAACACACTTGATAATATCTCAAACATGTGATTCTAAGCTACAAAATATCACATTTTCTTTAAAAATCAGATATCGTAGTGACTCACCTGTTTCGCCATCTTGTATTCTAGTCACTCCCTCGACCAGTCACGTGACAATAACATGCCATACGGACAGAAAAAGTCTACATTTACAGATATCTTATACACAAATTATTGTGCTTTCATATTTGAATCTCAATAAAATCTCTTAATATAATTTATAGATTACTTTTCTGAATTAACATTTTCAGTTTCATACATTTGTATGTCAAAATTGTTTAATTGTGAAACTATCATTTATACAAAAAAATAAGGAGGATTGATTTTATAGACTAGGAGAGAAACGTCAATATAAAGGGAAGTAGGGTTCGGTGCTCGCACGTACTTGTTATCTGAAATCTGGCGGAACTATGAACGTGACTCACAAACTTTTTTAACCATGATCACTAAACCCCCTCCCCATCCCTCTACAATAATTTATCACAAACTTTTTTAACCATGATCACTAACCCCCTCCCCATCCCTCTACAATAATTTATCATCCAACCGACTTGTTTTCTTTATTTTTTGTATTAAATATAATTTTCACAATACCTACCTGCTGCACAATCTTTTGATTTATTCCTTCATTTTTTTCTTTAATTTTATCTCCGGTACCCATTTAGCGAGCCACCCCCCAATCTCTCTCTGTCTCTCTCTCTCTGTCTCTCTGTCTCTCTCTCTCTCTCTCTGTCTCTCTCGCTATGCCTCTTCTTTATCACATTCTCTTTCTCTCTCTCTCTCTCTCTCTCTCTCTTGCTTTTCTTTTCTTTTTTATTCTCGTTCTCTCTCTTGCTAGTCTCTTCTTTATTATATTCTATTTCTATTTATATCTCTCTCTTTCTCTTTCTCTCTCAATTCTCTCTCTGTTTGCCCCTCCCCTCCCCCTCCCCGTTGCTTTAACATTCATTTGCTCCACTTCTTCTACCCTTTCAAACCAGAGTAGGCTCTCATGATTTTGTTCTCTTCTCTTATTGATCGATGCTGCATTCGAAACATTAACGGGAAGTATTTCATGTGTGTGCTTTTATTTGTCAAGTCATTTTCAATTATTAAAAAAAAGGGTTTAGCTAGGCTTCAATTTCATTTCCAAAAATCCACACTGCTCTAATTCAAAATAGGGCCCAACATTCAACCATCTTTAATGTTTAAGACATAATTACCATGAAGACAAACTGCAAAAATCACAATAAATACGAGCTTATGTGTAAACTATGTAGGTTTATTGTCAATGACGCAATGCTCTTCCATGAGAGGTTTTCACTGGCCCCGTTAAAAAAAAAACCGTTTACATTTTGATCACAAAAGGGCATAAGCTTGTGCCCCTCCCGCATCATCCAAACCCCCTCCATCCCCTCTTCACAGTGCAGCATGATGTCAGCAAGATATGATTATGGACACAGAATTCTGACGATATGTTTGTATGATCCCGAACATCCTGGTAATTTGATAAATTTCGTATCTTTATTTTTAAAATGTAATTATGCTAAACGATTACTGATGTTAAAAAACATGATCCATATATAATGGAGAGGACATGAATTATACAACACTTGTCCCCTTCCCCACCCACCCCCCCCCCCTCCCTCTCCATTCCATGTTTGAACATCTAGATAAAAAATAGATGAATCAATAAATTAATGAATGAGGAATGAATTAAAGAATAAATGAATGAATGAGTAAATATTAACGAATAATGAATAAATAAATAAATGAATAAATAAATAAATGAATAAATAAATAAATAAATAAATGAATTTATAAATGAATAGATAAATGAAGAAAAAAATGAATGAATGAATAAATAAGTAAAATAATAAGTAAATTAATAAATAAATGTATAAATAAAACTTCATTTTCCTAAATTGTTACACCCCTTTAATTAAGTAAGCATTCCCCCACCGGCCCGCATAATCTGGATACGGCACTGATCCCCCCTTCCAAATTTTCGGGGCCCTTAATCTACCAGAAGAAGTCATCTTGCACGCCGACTTGAGCTTCGGGTTGTTCTGGATTCGATTCTTGGACGTATGGTTTCTCGGGTTTGTCTTTTCTCTTTCTTAGTTTACGACGGATTCTCCTGTGAAATCAAATACATAGAAGATAACTTAGACCTACATATAAATTTTCATTTACCTCGGATTAATTATTTGCAATTTAGTTCATTCAGCTAAATGCAGTTCGGATCCCTGTACTTCTTTTAGTAAATTTCAATTATGAGCACCCTTGCTTGTTTAAAATAGATTCGGTCAAATACAATTTACCTGGATTGTTATTATTGAGGGGGGACCTTAAGTTTATATACTAGTACTCAGTTGGCTTTATACTTATTATAAATGTAGGCCTATTATTATATAATTTGTCCTCAGACTTAGCCGCGTTGTCATGACTGAACAGAATACATCATTAGTTGAATAGTTTAACAAGACAAGACAAACCTTGATACTATTCGAATCTGTATTCCTCAAATGAAATATAAGTTATAATGCTGTCTTCTTCTTTTTTGCGCTGAAATTCTTACGATAGGCTTTATTTTCCAAATGGTAGCGATTGAGATTAATAATCAGGGTTTTATGAATGAAAATGAAAATAAAGATTTGAAGAAAAAAATTAAGTTACATTAGATTGCCATTAATTATACTGTTGATATACGAAACATAAATAATGCCTTATTAAACACAAAATAAAACTCGTTGAAGAAAGATTTATGGTCCTTACTTTCCAACACAGCGACAGTTGCATAGCCCGTCCATGCAGTTATCCCAAAACTTGTAGATGTGCGCCCTCAAGCGCTTAAGACAAGAGAATGTGTCGTCTCGGCAGTAGGTGAACAGAAATACCAGTACAATCAATACTCCCGTTGCTACGCCAAGGTAGAGACCAATTTGTTCCATCATTCCCATCCTGTAGTAGGAGAAAAACTTAGTATGCATGATTTGGGGTTTAATTGTCATTACATCCCCCCCCCCCAAAAAAAAAAACCTCTGCATCCATGTTGAAATCTAAAGAGTATTCTACCTTTTGTACTTTGTATTTTGAAAAGCTAGGCTTACTGAATAAAAATTCAGGGATGATCATAACATTTTACGGTATAAAATGAAGATTGAAATGTAGTTACTCATCATTTTTTTAGTAGACCAACTTTCCTTTTTTTCCATCAGTCTCTTCCCCCATCCCATCCCCATGCATCTCCGTCTCATCATGCCCTATATCCTCTTACCCCCCCCCCTTCACCTATTCCACCTTCTTACTTCTCAGTATTCTACCTTTCCATAGCTTGGCAACAGCTATAATAGACCCCCACCCCCTCTCTCTCTCTCTCTCTCTCTCTCTCTCTCTCTCTCTCTCTCTCTCTCTCTCTCTATCTATCTATCTATCTATCTCTCTCTATATATCTCTCTCTATATATCTCTATCTTTATCTATCTCTCCCTCTCTTTATCTCACTTCCTTTCCCCTCTCTCTCTCTCTCTCTCTCTTATTACATCTCTTTCTCTCTCTCTTTCTCCCTTTCTCTCTCTCTATCTATCTCTCTCTATCGCTCCCTCTCTTTATCTCTCTTCCTTTCCCTCTCTCTCTCTCTCTCTCTCTCATTATATCTCTTTCTCTCTCTCTTTCTCCCTTTCTCTCTCTCTCTCTATCTATCTTTCTATGTCTATCTCTATCTTTATCTATCTCTCCCTCTCTTTATCTCTCTTCCTTTTTCCTCTCTCTCTCTCTCTCTCTCTCTCTCCTCTCTCATTATATCTCTTTCACTCTCTTCCTCCCTTTCTCTCTCTCTCTCTCTCTCTCTCTCTCTTTCTCTCTCTCCATCCTTACATCTCTTCCTTCTGCTCCTCCGCGGCCTGGCAGCAGCTGTGAAAGTTCCCATCCTCGTCGGCCCTGTCGTTATGGCAACACTCCTTGAAAGCGTTCGGCGATCCGTCCTCATTGGTAGCGGGACAGTAGTAGCTGTTACCCGGGAAAGAGGCCGGCTTCTCTGAGTCGATAGGGCACGGTGTTACCATGGTAAATGGTTTGATATCTAATAAAGATATCAAGGGAAAGGAAGGTGAATATAAATAAAATATGTATTGAAATTTTAATAAAATAAAATAAAGAAGATATACGATTTATTCTGATTTTGTCCCATTCATGATTAACTCCCTCCAACAGTAACACAATCTCAAAGATATCGGAAAACTAACTCAACGGCAATTTATTTATTATACTTATGATTATTCAGTTTATCTAATTATTTATCTTTGGATGATTTATTTGGAAGATTATACGATTTAATCTGATTTTGTCCCATTCATGATTAACTCCCTCCAACAGTAACACAATCTCAAAGATATCGGAAAACTAACTCAACGGCAATTTATTTATTATACTTATGATTATTCAGTTTATCTAATTATCTATCTTTGGATGATTTTATCATGCAGGCTCAGGCAATGATATCCATCATAAACTGCAGAGACAAAACAGATAGACTCATAATCATGTGTAATGTATTCGTTTTAGATATGATCGCGTAAAACAAAATAGTATTTTGTCCATCTAGTAAAACTTTGTAATTGCTAATGTTGTTTTAATGTTTTGTTCTCACATCAAGGTATTTAAAATGTCAAATTATGTATATCCATAATTGTACAAGTATTGTCAACCATTTTAATATATTTTTCTATTCTGTTGTATATACTATGTAAATCGCTTTGAGCATGTTCATGTAAAGGCGCTATATAAATATCAATATGTATGTATGTATGTATTGAATCCAATCTATGGTTGCAATAAATTAATGAATGACTGAATATAATCATTAGGTTAAAATTTGTGGTGAAGTCTGTATTTTTTTTTAATATGGGTCTCTATATCCTAATCATAATTTCTCAGAATTAAACTCAGGATCATGATGAAAACAATGTCTTTTGTTGATGGTGCATTTTTTTCTTTACGAAAGTAATTCATGAAACGACAAATTAATGATTACAAAACAATTCAAGACAAATGTTGAATAGCTTACCGTGCAAAGAAGTATTCCTCAAAATGTCAGGTTCCACTGTTATAGTGAGGCTAATTATCCGGTTGAATTGTTGTGAAGAGTCGTCAAAACAGTATCTAGATCATTTAATCAGAATGTATCTATTATTCTCACTGAAGATATGATCCCTCACCATAGATGTATAACATCACAACCCGCAACCTGAAGTTGTTCAATGCGTTTGAGTAAATACGATGATTTTCCTATAAGAAAGCAAATATACACAGAGTAGTAAAACGTTAAACCAACGTATAACTACAGAATTATCTTTCCTAATTTTCAAAGATATCCACGCATATCTCGTCACCATGTAAACACAACTCTCAATTGGTAATAATAAATTTGATGACGGGTCTTGTAAAAGTTAAGGAGATACAAATCAGAAAAACGGTTTCAGCCTCCTCTTATACAGTGTCTTGAAGAGCAACAAATAACATTCCACGATGTTTGATAAAAAACGCACTTATTGCCGATTTCAAGACATGAAATGATGGAATGCACCGAATACAGCAGAGAAAGAAATTCCTAACAGCTTGTTGCCTTAGATGTACAATTAACCTTTTGTAATGCAATATTTTTTCTCCTATTAGCGCTGCATTTATTGATCTGTTGATTACCAATACGCGTGCATGCGTGCTCGAATTAAATTTTAAATCAATATTCATATTGCCATAGTTTAATCGAATAAGATCATTAAGGCCTGTGTTGTTAGCTTCATACACTGACCTCAAGCTATTCGTTGACCTCAAACTGTTCCTCATAAATGGCAAGGTCACGAAGAAAGCTTGCCCCTCATCTACACCACAAACTCTTCCTTCCTACTTCTTTTCCCGCTTCCTTCTCCTTCTTCTCCTCCTTCTACTCCATTTGTCATGTTCTCTTTCTTTTTGTCTTCTTCTCCTCCTCCTCCTTCTCCTCCTTCTTCTTCTTCTTCTTCTTCTTCTTCTTCTTCTTCTTCTTCTTCTTCTTCTTCTTCTTCTTCTTCTTCTTCTCCTCCTTCTTTTCCAAATTCTCTATTCGTCGCCGTCATCCTAAATTGTGTAGTCTTCATCATTGACAATTTTTACTTCTCCGCCTTCTCCGACATCTTATTTTCATTGTTTTTATTTAGTTCTTTTCCAGTCCTTTTTTAAAATTTATTTTGTTTAATTATTGCACTCTTTCCTCGATTACTTTAACATGTTTCCTCCTTTGTCTTCATTTATGTAGCGGTAGGGTGCAAATGCAAGCACACCAGACCCCCCACACACACACACATACCACCAAATCGTGACTCCACTCTACGTGGGAATTAATTTGTTTACATTGGCTCCATCTACGTTCAAAAACTATACAACGTTTTCGGCAAACGTACTCTCCAAAAAACTTCATCGATTTTCTTTTCATTTTTTGTGAACGAGAACATCGATTTTGCCTGAGCTTTCTTTTGTCACTCTTTACCTTTACAAAGTAACATTGCTAAACAAGAACACGCAGTCGCCATCTTGAGAACTTGTACGTCCTTATTCCCATTAAGTTCTTCTATTACTACCGAAAGAGGGGAAAAGAAGATAATACTGTCGCAAGAAACCAAAAAGAAGACCATAGCAGAGAGGAGACACAAACGTGTATTCACTTTGAATGCGGTATATTAGTGAACTCACCATGGCGAGAATTAGAAAAGAAACTTTGTTTGGATGGTTTCTTGTTTTAGCCGTAAGCATCAGCAAAGGTAAGTCGTGCAAGTTCCTCGCTTTTAAACTGGCACTTTGCTGTCCTTCTTTTTATTTTATTATTTAAGGTAACGTATTTTTCTTGTTTAGGCCTGTAATCACATCATCATATTTTTGTATTACTCACATTTTCCTGAGATGTGAGTATTGAAAAGTTTTAAATCAAGACTGTGAACTTTGAAGTTGTAATGTTATACTGTAGAGAATCGTATTTAATGTATCGTACAGGTTCTCTATAATGAAATGTAAAAGTGAGGATTTTAACAATTTTCGGGGAGGGGACCGATCTAAAAAGGTACTGAAATATCTATATCAGAGATACGTAGGCCTAACTGTATAGAGATCAATTATTTAAAAGATTTTGCATTTCAGATGAGATTATTAAACGACCTCCGTGAATGTGAGCCACTGTGTTCACTCCGTTATCATGTTATAGAACCTATTATGTCGAATGCATTATTAAATTTGTTCTCTAGTACGTTAATTAATATATTTAAAAACGACAATCCTTGTAAAGTATAATGATCTAATAGCAACCTCAACTAACAAGCTAGAGCACTGTCACCGTCGCACATCATCATAAAAATTATGAGGAAAATGTGACTGCACACATTGTGTGTAGGGCCACATTTACTCAGGCGGCTGACGTCTCTTGCCTCTTGTACGCACATCATTTTTTTTTTGTTGTTGAAACTTTGCGAGAAAGCGAAGTTATGGACATGTTTTCAGTAGTGAAATTTCGTCCTAAAAATACATAACTAGGGACTTTTAGATTTGCACGACGAGAACGTAGACTGCTACGTGACAGCCTTTTAAGGCAATGTGACATCCTTTTTAAGGCACTGTCAGTGCCCGGCAGTGCCTTAAAAGGTCGTCGCATTGCCTTAAAAGGATGTCCACGTAGCAGTCTACGTTCTCGTCTTGCAAATCTAAAAGTCCCTAATAACTGACCACTGTTCCGGCAGAATAAGAAGTGGCGTTTATTTTTAATATGACGTGATAGTTGCCCCAATATTGGTATTTTCAAAGAGCCGGAAAGGGGGTGGCTACAGCCCCTATACATTTGCAGTCCTTAGCCTCCCTGCCTCCGAAGCCCATTTACATTGCTAGTGGAAGAATACCAATAATTGGTACGGATGATATTTTTTTAATCAACTTTTATTCCGATCAGTATATATAAATTTCGTACCTTATTTATATTTCAACTCAGGTAATTTTTCTGCGAGGTTGGGTTTCATATTCTTTGAATTAAAATCCCCACTATTTATTGTTATTTTCTTCAGCGTCTGCGACGACGTGCGCCATCGACACCATGCTGCCTGAGACTGCTGCAGGGAACAGCTACGAGTGTCCCGATACCTTGGACGATGGGACTGAGAATGAATTTAATCAATGCTGTTACAATGATCGACCAGATGAATCAGGCAATTTTCATTCTTGCTGTAAAGATGAGGCAGAGAAAAGTGCGGAAAAGTAAGTTTGAAACTTTTTTTGGTAATTACCCCGTATCTCTTGCTCTCTCTATCTCCTTTTCTTCTTCTCTCCTTCTCTCTTTCTCTCCCCTCCTTTTTTCGCTCTTGTTCTTTTTTTGCACACTTTCTCACTTGTATTCCTTCTCCCTCTCTCCCTTAATCTCACCTTTTCTCTCTATCTCTCATTCTCTCCTCTCTAATTCACCCTCTCAGTCTCTCTGCCAACATGTCTGTCTTTTTATCTGCCTTTCTGGATTTTTTTCTTCTATTATCGTTATCAGTATTATTATTGTTATCATATTCATTATCAGTAGAATTATGATTAATATTATTATTACCATTATTTTTGTTATTGTAATTATCGTTATCATTAGTATCATCATCATCATCATCATCACCATCATCATCATTATCATTATCACCATCATCATCATCAACATCATCATAATTATCATCATCATCATCATCATCATCATCATTATCATTATTATCATTATCATTATCAACATCATCATCATCATCATCATCATCATCATCATAATCATCATTATTATCATTATCATAATTATTATCATCATTATTATCATCATCATCATCATCATCATCATCATCATCATTATTACCATCATCATCATCGTTATCATTATTATTATTATTACCATCGCCATCATTATTACAATTTTTTGCAGAATGCAGGAGTTCTATAACATCTGTATCATCATTGGAGCAGTGACTGGCTGCTGTATGGCGGCTGTGTTTATGTGTACGTACTGCGAGGAAGATACGTTCCCTTGCCTTAAGAAACTCAAACGAACCTGCAGGAAATATTACAATCTCTTCATGGACGCTCTCTGCTTCTGCTCATGTCTGCCAAAGTAAGTTCTCTTTTCTAAATCATACTTGGTTATTTTCAACAGGGTCGCAAAGACATTCGAAAAATTCCCCGAGGGCATTTTCAATAGACCAAATTTAATGCTTTGTTAAAGGCATCGTTTAACAATGTTACATCTGAGATGCATGGCCCTACGTGTTATCAGTGTCTGTGATATGGCGTAATTTTGAAGCCCTAAAAAAATGCTTCAAAATTATCATGAAGTGCCTCAAAATAGTAAAAATCTTTGAGTAACCGGTTTTACCATACTCATTTTCCCCAATAGACTGTAGTGTTATAAAGACCGTTGGGAAAACGGTTTTTAAAATTTCGAATTCCAATCATAAATATCTTGATAATCAGACGGGTGATCGGCTTGTAAACGTCAATGAATTCCTGACTGACCTAAAGATTTATAATTATGATTACAGCATGAGCTAAATCCAGGAATTTGTTTAGAATCTGAGACAAAGATACCTAATTCCTTTAAGTGCCTCGTTACAAATTATTTGATTCACCTTTTACAAATAATTTATCTCAATAGTCAGAATGCAAATTGCATATATCACGTGTTAGATAAGAAATGCCATACTATTTGTCCCAAACTAGCAACAATTTTATTGAAGAATGCAATTCGCATTCTGGCTAGTGAAATTATTTGTAACAGGTGAATGAAATCATTTGTAATACGGCACTTAACAAAGATTTGTTCATTAAATTTAATTATTTATTACGAAAATATTGACCCAGGACTGTCCAATCACTTCTTGAACCGTGCGAACATTGCAATGACGTATTACCTAATCCAAAATGAGTTCTATAATATGGGATATGGTTACTGTCTTAATGAAACCTTGAGTTGATGTATTGAATAAGAACAAGACTCCGTAATCGTGTTTTTCTTTCATAATTACTGTAACAACCAGAAACTCTAGAGATTTGTAAATGAAAGTGATTTTTACGGGAAGAATATTTTGTGAATCCCCTAAAATGTAGTGTTGTGTGAAATGTGATTCAATATTTTGCGTTATAAAGTTTTCGCGAATCTGTATACCACGGCGCAAAATTCGCAAACACTTCATAGCGCTAAAAGTGTCTGCTTTCCAATAATTCATTGCCGCTCTTTCCCTTGTCTCGCCGCCTGTCCCCACTTTTTCCCCCTCTTCCCCCCTCTCTCTCTTTTTCTTTCTCTGTCTCTTTTTCTCTCTGTCTCTCTCTGTCTCGGTCTCTCTCTATAATAGATAATATAAATGATTTCTAACTTCTTCCCTGGAATAAAGACTATTGCTCATTTCATGCATGCTCTCTTGCTATCGCTCTCGTTCTGCTTTCTTCAAACTCCACCCCCTTCCCCTCTCACTCCCATCCATTCTCTCTCTCTCTCTTCCCTCACCCTTTCCAGTACACTCAAGTCTCTTCTTCTCTTCATTCGCTTATTTATTCAACTTGGTACTCACACTAAAGGTCAGCATCACTTTTGCTTTTCCGTTCTCAAGAACTGAGTGCCTTGGCACCCTCGCTGAAATATTGTTGTTTCGAGAAAAGAAGAGTCCTTTATGCTATTAAATTATCGATGACAATTATTATCAAATGGATAAGATAAAGTTCATTCATTAAGAGGGCACGGTCTATTTAGGGTAATATAGTTCTTATGTTTATGTATATAAAATTGCCCTTTATTTTTCTACTTGCCACAGGAAACTCCGCCGCAAAGGAAACAAAGATGGGCCAACTGAGTCAAATCGACGAAACAAGCGAACATTCGATATGCCGCCCTCTGTTGATGACCAAGAGCTAGTTGTTGACCCTTTCTGGACATAAATGCTCAATGAAAATACAACCTCTTCTTTTATAACAGCGGCGTAGCTGGGGAAGGGGGCACATGCCCTTCCCAACTTGTAAATCAAAAAGAGAAAGAGAGAGAGAGAGACAGGCAGAGAGACAAATCTTGTAGCTTTGTAAATTCGTGAATTTGTTGACCAATCGTATACCGCCCCCCCCCTCCAACCGTCTTCCCCCCTTTGAGAGATCGATGTCCCACTCAATGTCCGAACCCAAGCTAAGACCCTGTGTAATACTGTGATATGCCAAATTTCCTCGATTTTTTTCCATAATGCATTTAGGACAAGATTCTGATATGTGACAGAGAGAATCTACTATTCAGGGAACATCATTTTACCCCACTGCCCACGCACAATAACATCCGAGTGTTGTTTTCAAAAACGTTATAGGAATTACATTAAAAAATGCCCTATTTTTTATTCTTTTGTTTTCAAAGCGTAATTAGTGTCCGTTCATTACAAAAATTTCACATTATTTCATTAAAAATAATGAAAATAACAAATTTCTGTATGAATGTCATACTAGCTAGGGGACCATGATGACAAATATAATGAAATGGATGATTTACTATGATATTAATATATGATTCAGACCGGCGCTGGTGTGATCGAGGGCTGAGATCTAGTTTTTCTCTTTCTTTTTTGTTTACTATAAAATATTCTTTGAAATTCATAACTTTTGTATCATAATGTTGTAAAAAATATAGGTTAAATTAATTTGTATATTCATGAGACCAATGTGTTTGACAAAACGGCTATCAAAAGCTGCACAGTAGCAATGTAGTTGTGCAATAAAGTTATAGATATCTTTTACTCTTTGCAGTCAATTGGTCTTTTCTTCTATTTTTTTCTTCTTCCTTTTTGTTACATACTTAAGAATAAAGAGACTTTAACGTTGCTGTGATTGTTGTTGTTGTTTTTTGTATGGGAGACATTCAGTACGGAGCAGGGATGCCTAAACTATAGTCAAATTAGATGTTGAGAGAGGTTGAAAGGTTGAGAGAGAGAGAGAGAGAGAGAGAGAGAGAGAGAGGGGGGTGGGAGCAGAAAGATGATAGGCAGAGACTGGAAAGAGACAAAGAGAGGGAGAAAGACAGAGACAAAGAGAGGGGTAAATATTTAGAACGAGTTAGTGATAGAGAGAGAGAGAGAGAGAGAGAGAGAAAGACAGCCGAAGATAGATGAAAAGCTGTGGCAAAGAAGAGAGATAGATATGATGAATTAATGAGTTCTGGAGAGAGATGAAAAATAATTTGTGAGCGTTTTTATTGTTATTATGCAAGTGTGGAAAAACATCAGAGAAAAAAATGTTCCCTGAAAAGCATGGCTCTTCATATTCTAAATATGACATGTAAAAGCATAAAAATGAGGACCTCATTTCTATGCAACATGTTTGTGTAGTCCCATATCCATCTTTCTGTGTACAGTGCTTGTTACTTTTACCAAGACTGGGCCAAATTTCTTATCATTTCGATGATTCCAGAACCTTGCAGTACACACCAATACTTAAATGCTACATGATCAACTTTTCTGATCGATTCCACACCGTTTCTTTCACAATGCAATCGCATGGCCAGGGCCCCGTTGCATAAAACTTACCATCGATGGTAACTTTGCCATCAATGGTAACTACCATGGTAACAGGGCTCAACAGCCAATCAAAATCAAGGTTTCCATGGTAGTTACCATCAATGGTAAGTTTTGTGCCAACGGGGCCAGGACTCAATTTCCCCAAACTCCCTGTGCCATTTATACAAAGGACAAAGAAATAAAATTAAATTATAGGATAGAGTACAGAGAAAGGAGTCTCGTCAAATAAGAAAGAAACTTGTAAATAGATGACGCTTTAATTCATTGACTCATAAAAAACCCTGAATATTTACATCGTAATTTAGACAAATCATTTTTAGGATACGAAAATATTTACAAATTAAATCTAATTTCATCTTTTGATTACATTACGCAACAGGAAAACATACAACACAAGTTCTTTCGTAAACATTTAGCAAAGCGGTGATATCTTTTAAAATCTCAATAGGTACAGTCTACATACTCAGAATGCGAAAAGGCTTAATCAACAATAATGAGTAGAAAAGTCAATCTTACCGGCATTTAAGCGATGGAGATTTCATACCTAGTATTCATGTTTAAACAATCACAATTTTATGGTAAATTCACCAATGATTAAAATATTAAATTCTTATTTCATGACAGAACTGAAAAGCTGGAAATTCCACGTAAAATGTACAAAGGGTCATTAGTGACCTATCATTTCCATGACACTATATTAAGTCAGCATAAAAATGTGTACTTTTAGAATTCAAGTTCGTAGTTCGAAAGCAAAAAGCGTATAATATTTTTTGTTTGCACCTACACCCTAAAAGCAGCTAAGACTATACAAATCATTTGTACGATATTCTTGTATTCAATATCAAAATCAAATTTATTGCTTAGAACACAAACATAGAGGGCCAGTTTCAATTTTGTTTTTAACAAATATCTAACCTAGAGTGAGAAATGTAGCTCAGGAGGAAAGTTCAGTGCAGATGTCAACATTACGATGATCAGAAGTAGAGAAACGTTACGTACTACCACATTGCTGATACCCTTGCATCAGAGGCGAATAAGCCGGGAAGGGGGATACAATCATACAGTCCCTGCCCTCCACCTCGGAATTTTGAAATAACCTATATTCAGACAATTGGCACTTCATTTGTCAGCATCCATCGTCTCATATTCTGACTGGAAGGTGGTATAGGCTTATTTTGGGAATTTCTATACCTCATTTATTTATTCACAAAATTATATTTCTAAAAATGTCACAACTATTCAGAAAATGAATGTTGGTATTTACAGTCGAAAGTGCCCTCAGCACACCCCCGCGCTCCCCCGCCCCCATTGCGGTATTGTTAAAAAATTCAAAAACCGGAGGAAATATATATTTACTCCTTAAAGCCACTCTGCAATAGTTTGGCCAGGAGGGATTAGAGGAACTAGCGTGGTCAATGACAGGTGGTTATCTCATCAACTCAGCTCTCAATTAACATTAGAAAAAGAGGATCATGGGAGACTAACGGGCACCGCTTACGCATTGTTTTCTATATAGAGGGAGCAAGTAGCTACAAGTAGTACAGTCGGGCTTTAATCAAAAGTTGTATACTCTATTGCATTAGAATATGGAGAAAAAAAGGAATCTGCATTGTTAGAGAAAGTAGTAGAGGGTGGCCAAACATGACGTAACTATCGCGGCCACTTGGTTGACGTGAACGTTGTCGGCGCTATTGCAGATTTGCCCATAGCAACAATGCCTGCAGGTTGTCGTTGATCCCACAGTTGTGCACCCTTTTGTACATGTATCACAACCTCTTCGGTACTTTACGCTGCCGTCTTGATAAGTTATGACCTCTTTCTAAAAAAGAAAAGAAGAAATCATGGATTTGGTGACAATCTTTATTTATTATGGAAGCCATAGGTTTGAAATGCCCATCTATGAATCAAGTACCCATTTGTTTGCCTTTTTATATTTTTTTTAATTAATTTTTAATTTTTAATTTTTTTTTGTTTTCACTTTATCGAATCTTGTAAAAATGTGATTCTCATGGTTTGTTTTAATAAAACATACCCCAAAAAGTACTTAAGTACCATATTACAATGCAAAATACCGGGCAGTTGAGTATGATGAAAATAATTTAAAAATAAAATGCCGAGTTGTTTGTTTTGTTTTTTAAAATAAGATTTTATACGAATTGGTGGTAAAAACCTTGTTGATGTAAGAAGTTCCCTATACAATTAAATTTGTGTACTACTGGCCATGCAATTACAAATACAATGTAAGAGAAAATGTCTATGATACCTAGAAACATTAGGGAATGGTTGATTAGGTAGTAGGTATAATAATGGATCTTTATTTTGAAATGTTGTGAATGATCAAACTGAAGGGAAAAAAAAACAATAAATCAGCCTTGCCAAAAATTACATGAACTGCACAAATAAATTGGCATATGGGAATTTATACAAAATTTTGTTTAGTACAAACATTTCTGCTATTTCCCATCATTGCGAATATGAAGCATTTAAAGATCAACCCTTTTAACTTGTTTAATGGAGCATTTCTACTATGACATATTTTCAACCTGACATACAAAGACTAAGAAAGCTCACACACAAACGCCCTCCCCCCCCCCAAAAAAAAATAAATAAATAAAAAAAAATTAAAAAAACTTTTTAAAAAAATCTTTAACAGAATTGAAGCTTTTCTGCAACTCCATATATGCCACGCAAATGACCCCCTCCCGTGCCACACTCTATTGACATATATACTAAACGCCTGAAGATTACGTAACTGTTTGGAGTGCAAATTAATCCATAGTTTATGAGGATTGTCATGGAGCTTATCAAGACAATATTTTAATTATTATTTTCAAAGCTATTATATTGCGCAAAGCAACCGGTCCATCAATAGACCGGTTTACTAACATATTCAAATTTTATGCATACTTTTTAAATAAAGGTTGTTCTTGACAACCTGAAAGCTTGTCCGATGCATGTCCGACATAGCAACACGTAATGTATGTAGACTGAATTCCAAGTATTGAAGACGGGCTGGGTGTAGACCGTATGAGAATAGACCAAATGGGTAGTACACAAACTGGTTGTAGATCAAGCGGCAATAAACAATTATTTGTGTGGCAAAGAGTTAATAAACTAGTGACTTACGTAGCAATCCCCGGAGCACTGTCTCTTATATAGATCTGAGTCGGCCTTCGCGAATGGGTCGGCGCATGTTGCTCCCTCAAAGTAGTCGTCACTATCACACTCCCAGCAGAAGTAGGCTGACGAAACACCTAGATTTTCAAAGAGAATTAATCACAATAATTTTTTCAAGATGGAGGTGTCGTACGTTGTAAGGTGGTTCATTTACTGGACTCTCAATCCAAGGATTGAGTATTCGAATTTCAGCCCGGTACTAACGTCCTTTGGCAAGACATTAATCCACATTATTATTACTATCATCATACTTATTATTAGTAGTAGTATCATTATTAGTATAACATTATTATTATCATCATCATCACCTTCTTCATCGTCACTATTAGTACTATATACGACTACTAACGTCCTTTGGCAAGACATACATCCAAAATATCATCAATATTATAATACATATTATTATTAGTAGTAGTATTATTAGTATTACATTATCATTATCATCATCATCACCATTAGTACTACTACTACTAACGTCCTTTGGCAAGACATTAATCCACATTATTATCACCATCATAATACTTATTATTATTATTAGTATCATTATTAGTATTACCTTATTATTCTCATCATCATCACCATCTTCATTACCATTAGTACAGTACTAATATTACTAACGTCCTTTGGCAAGACATTAATCTACATTGTCATCACCATCATCATACTTATTATTACTATTAGTATCATTTTTATTATTATTAATATTACATTATCATTATCATCATCTTCTTCATTATTACTACTATTGCTACTACTACTACTACGACTTGTACTACTACTATCTACTACTACTTCTACTACTACTTCTACTACTACAACTGCTGCTACTAGGTACTACTACTGCTACTACTATTGCTATCTACTATTACTACTACTACTACTACTATTGCTATCTACTACATGTATTAATACTACCACTACTACTACTACTACTACTTCTACTACTACTACTACTACTACTACTACTACTACTACTTATAATTACTACTTCTACTATCTCCAGACATGCATGATTTTACCCGAGTGTAAACATGTGAAGAAAAATACAAATTATTATCTGACTTACCGAGGAAGGTGAAGAAAAGGAGTGCGGTTATCAACGTGTTCATCTTGATAATATTTCTGTAGAAAAAAGATGCAGGGAAAGAAAAATACATTCCATCACTTTGATTATACAAACATGTACATGTATATGCTTATTGTTTTTATGTACACTTGGGTGTTTTACACATACACAGGTGAGACTTAACAATATTGGGTTCCTTACCTCACAAGGTTATATGCTTAACCTTTCATTTGCCACCCGTGTCAATTAATTGGCCCAGAGGCCTATTTCTTCCCATACGTTACCGACCAGGGATAATATTTGATTATATCAGAAGGTGTTTCTCAAAGAATAAGATCGTCTTTAAGTTGGACTTAACTATGGCAGGCCATTCGTACCACTGGTTGCTCTCACCATTGGTCTCTTAAGTATGATCTTTAGATAATATTTTCCCCTTCAATAATGAACTATCAAAAAAGATAAATTCTGTAGATTTGTGACCACGATTTGTACGTCCCTTGAGAGACCAATGCCAGTAAATGGTGAGAGCAAACCATGGCATGAACGGCCTGTCACAGTTAAGTCCAACTTAAAGTCGATTTTAGTCTTTGTGAAACACTCCCCTGGACCCTGTATTATAGAGAGTTGCGATTGATTCAGGCGGCAGGCGGGAACTGAAGGGGCTCAAAACCACAAACGAAATATGCCGAAGAGATCAAGAGAAAAGAGCACATAGGAAATAACAATTCATTTTGACATGACTGTTACTGCTATATTATGAATACAGTCCCTTGCTACGCTGCGGCTGTTGATATCAAATTAAGTTCGGGATTCCACAGTACTTGGTAAGCGCATGGGACACGAAATGACCAAATACCTTGGCATTGCCCTCTGCAGATAATTATATCTATATACAGTAGACCAAAGCTAAACAGTCATATCAAAATGCATAATGAAAACGATACGTTTAAATGCCTAACTCAACATAATATTTAACGTATTTTTCTTTCCCATCTGTTCCTTCAATGAGCCATTTTTAAACCATTTTTTGTAGTTGTGGAAATGCACAAATATAAACAAAATAACTAGGGTATGAATAACTTAGTTGTTAACTGTATAATGGGCCCAATTCCGGTTACAAACTGATATTTCGAACTATGATAATTACAAAATCTCATTTTTCTCAGAATTGTAATTCATGATGTGGCGTGTTCGGAAACGGAGCACTCTAATTATTCTTCTGTTCCTAATTAATAGACATGATAAGTAATAGTCGCTGACCATACAGTTTTCGTAAGGGAGGAAATATGGACGGCACGTCCACATGCTTTATTAGCAAATGCAGAAGTTTGTGTTTACGAGGTTTGATATCAGTTGAGAATTTTAATCATAATAAATCAAAAAATATGATTACAAATTTTACTTACCAGGTAAAAGTGATGAATAATTCGCCCAAATCTTAGAAATGTCGACGCTGTACTACATTCAAAATTATCGGATTGTTACACCTTAGTACGAATATGTACAAGAGATGATAATATCGGGCCTTAGACAAACAGTCGAATAAGACAAATGTTTGTCTGTGTTTGCCTCTGTTGAACTAGTCAATCATTAACAAAAAATCGGGCGCCATTTTGTGTTCTTGTGTACCAGGCTGTTGTAGTGTGTTTACATCTCCTACAACGACATATATCGATCAATCGTTCTCGCATGCCAAATGAATGAGTATGTGACTTTGATATTAAGATGATAGTTGGATGTGAACTCGCCAGATATGCAGATAGGTGTGTAAAGTCCTCATAAATAATGCAAATAGTAGTTACACATTAACTAGAAATGAACGAGTCTTGGAATGTGTGCGTGCCGTAAATGTCGGAATTTCGTTTCATAAACCACTACCAAGTCCTATTAGTTTGCAGTTACAGAACGCTATTTTGATGATAGATTGAGTCTATAAGTCCCACGGGTGGTAGTTCACGTAAGAAATGCGACCTACGCCCCTATGAATCAGGCAATGGCATATTATATTACCATTATCAATACGAATAATTGAGATGATGTAGAAGAGGATTTATATTTAAGTATTTACAAAGTTTCGAATTAAGAAGGGTTTCTTTTTTAATAAGTGAATGAGTGTATTTCTTTTCTTTTTCCGGACCTCTAGGAAAAACAGAACCATTATATCAATGGCTCTGGATAGAGCAGTCCAGCCGTCATTGGATTATAGAATTGTATATATAATATGTCAATGATATAATGTATGCATAGTCTATCTAATTTGTTATAGGCCTAGGGTAAACATAGACCCAGCTGACCAACTACTCAGTTTCAATTATCAAATAACCAAAATGCAATATATTGCTGTTAGATAACTTTGAAGATTATAGACCAGCTAACTAGACTTACTGTTTGAGCTTGCGACGGGGTGGATGTGAAACGTCGCAAGCCAAAACACAGTAAGTCCAATTGACTTGTCTATAATATTTAAAGTTATTTATCTACTACTTGAATAATTGAAAACATTCATAGAAATATTGTTGTTAATTTAGGCCGCTCTTTTTCTGCGGCACTAATGTCCTGTGGCAAGACGTTAATCTACATTTGCCACTCTCCACCCAGGTGTAAATGGGTACCTGATATGCTTGAGAGCTAGTTACTTTGGCAGCTCGGCTACGACCAGGGTAATAATGTGTAAAGCGCCATGAGCGTCAGAGCCTGGCGGATACCGGCGCTATATAAATAACCATATTATATCATGATAAATAACTGCATCCATGTTTTGTGTTCCCCTACTCTTCTCCCCCTCCCTCTATCTCTTTCTTCCCTCTGTACCATCCTCCTTCTTTAACTCTTCAGTTTCATCTTTATTTCTCTACCCTCTCTGTCCATGTTAGGGCAGCTTCTGTCTCCTCGTATTCCTACATCCCAGTTGCAGTTTTTCCCCTCTCTCTCTCTTTCTCTCTCTCTTTCCCATTTCTTTTCTGTTTCATCCATCCTGATTGTACTTTTTATCAATGAATAATTGTTTGATTGTAATTTGTAATGTTACCATGTTTTACCTTGTGCATTTTATCAATTGTCATTGTGTCATTGTAAATTTTCGCAATTCGGCTTTGCCGCAATGAAAGTATTTTAATAAACCATTTTGAATTAAATTGAATTGAATTATTTATTATATTATTCATTAATCATTGTTATCCAACCAAACTTTATTGCGCTACTCATGAAACACACACTCTCACTCACACACACACACACACACACACACACACACACACACACGTACACACACGCACACACGCACACACACACACGCGCACACTCACACACACACACACACGCATCCACACACTCACCACACAGCAGATTCTCCTCAAACGGTTGGTGTGCATAACCATTGTTTTGTCCTCCTATTGCGCTACTTGTAAAAGCATGCCCGCACACAAAACTCACATACCCACATACCCAGCAAAACAAACTTCAAATTGTTTAACCGTCTCATCATGAACACATCTTTAGGTTAGCAGATTTATGATAACATCATCACTAGTAGAATCTCCTCGGTATGATGACTGTTTAAAAAAAATTGACTCAATGGAGGTATTACATTATGTACAAAATGTTTATTACTAAAATTGTCATGTACTCTTTTGGATACATCATGGTAAAAAAGATAATGAAAGCTGGTTTCTTACAAAGATCGGTTTTCTACGACATTGTTCAAATTACATTTTCACACATGCTTTAAAATTGTATATAGTCCTAACCCTATATAATATTATAATACATTCTTATATACCTGATGAGACACTTTTAATACTCTTCATTTGATTATGTGAGAGTGCAAGAACACAACTATTTCTATTTTGCCTATGGGCAGGTTGTCAAAAAGGAATTTTTTTACAGAAGCTTGATACTATGACCATGAAAACAAATGAAATCATTTTCAGTCTCTAAAATGTAAGCAAAAAATGACCCATCTAGGTTCTTAAACATGCTGAAGAACGAAATGTGTTTACAAAAACATAGCTCCATGGAAAATACCTTTTCCACACGAGACGTAACTTCGATTACGCAATTTAAAGGACTGGTTGCATTGTTCATTTGACTTTGACCTTCTGTAAGATATCAATCTCAAAATGATGCGTCAAAGACCGAGCAAGACGCTGACGCAGTCCTGCGTCAGTGGAATTAACGCCTCGTGTGCAAAGGGCATTATAAATCTAAAAACATGTTTTATTGCTTATGTGTTTCTGATAGTTCCATCTTTGGATTGTTGCCTTGTCGTCCTTTGGAAACGTTGTTAAACGTTGAACTTTAAAATATTCATAGATAACATACATGACATAAGAGATAAAGCATGCGACAATGGAGAATAATTTTTACTCATGGGCCATACATACACTAAAGAAACAAAATCTCACTTTAAATGTTTGATGGGAAAGAAAATCATAATCTTAGCAAAATATGTACAGCAACATTTCAGAATGCTACAATCTACTGCTTTTAACAATCATTACAAAATATGAAATTTAACACAATTTACAAACGCTGCGGTTACAGTATGGGCAAGGTCTTATACTAAACTCTATAAGGCTTTCTTGATCTTAGTTTGCCAAGACACCAGACTTATTAATTCTAAATTACGACCATATATTGCATTATTGTATTATTGTATTAAAAAAACATCCATGCCAGCTTTCAGTAATCATGTAGCACGTAAGGTTTTTACATTTCATCTAACTCAGAACACTATTATAGTAATTATGATAATTATAGTCCTATATTTCCTAGCTATTCATTATTGCTTTATGATAACATCACAAAGAATATGACGTCATTATTCAATACATGTCTACTCAATGTTTATTTAAATGCTTAGCAGATAACATCTATTTCCTATTCTTTCGAGAGAAAAAATGAACAAAATAATAACACCAGAAATATGATACATCAGAACAGACTAAAGGCATTTGAAATATTTCATTGTACAGAATGGCAATGGCTAAAGGTCTAAATGGAAGTACTTGCGTCTGTTTAAGAGTAAAGTGCGTTAAGCTATAACTTGCGATTTCGTCTTGATATTTCTTAAAGCCATATTGTAGTCAGTGTCTATGTGTATTGCATCATAATTCGATGACACTAGATTTGGTCGAATTACCCATGTATGTGTCTGTGTGTGCAAAAGGTCTCTGAAGCAGCGAACCCGTGGTCCCACCAGAAAATACCCCAACTGCCAATATCTGAAGGGTGAGGGACATTCGATTTATCTTGGTGACTGACACTGACAGCACCTGTTATTGGGTGAACATCAGAATAGTGTCAACTTCCCCATGAAAACCCACTTTTATGCGTCTTTAAGATTTTACCGCACTCTCATGAAATTGATTTTATATACATATTTTTGTTTCAATATTGAACGTTTACAGATTGAATCATACATTTTATGGAAAGTGGCTATACGTTTAGGAACAAAACTGTTTGTCGACTACTTGGCATATAGTTTAACACCTTTTACCGGATATTTTGTTTTCTTTAATTCAAGTGCCCCGATTGAGCAAATCTCGAAGACGCCTAAATTGATTTTAACCATCACAGCATTAAACAATAAAATAGAGAGTTTTGGAAGATTCTTTGGTCCAATCAGAGGCGGTGTTGTACAGTCGTCATCAACAGCGTAATAACAGTGCGCCAATCAGGAACGTCGTTACAAGAAGAACGAGGTTGACGTGCACCGCAGCCGATCTGTTGCAGAGGTTCAAGAAGCAGCAGGTCTCACAGAGCTGATTATCTGGATCACCTACACATAAGGATTGGCAATCTGACTTGCGGGAGGTGCAGCCCCGGGCGTACATGGTATCCCCATAGTGCGTGATTGTTTGTTTCTGTTTTGTGAAATACGAGTAGGATGGCCGGGAATGTGGTGTTGATGGTGACGGGGGTGGTGGTGATATTGGTGGTATTTTTTTTTGTTGGAGTTAGTGGAGCAGTCGTTGAAGGGGATGTCGTTGGTAGTGATGGTAGCGTTGGTGAGGTTGTTGTAGATGATGATGGTGGTGTTGGTGACATTGGTTAGTAATGAGGGTGGTGTGGTAGTGATGTTTATGATGGTGTTGGAGTTGGTGGTGGTGGTGATGATGATGGTGGTGGTTGTGTTGGTGATATCAGATGGTAGTGGGGTTAGTTGCGTAGTGAAGGTTATGATGATGTTAGGAGGAGAGGTTGTGGGAGTGGATCCAATATTTGGGGCAAGTCGCACAAGAGGAAAGAGAGGTGTTTCGAAAAAGTTGTGTGTACGATGATGGTAAGGGTTAATTTGAATGCGCTCACGACATCAACATGTACAATGATTTGACCATGGATGTAAGGGTAAGAGAGAGGAAAAAAGACAGAGAGAAGAGAGAGAGAGAGTTGGGGTGGGAGAAAGGGGTGGAACATGCATGGAGCATGATTTAATATGGTGTCCAAGGGATTAGAGCCGTAAATATTGTGAATGCAATCGATGAGTGGATAAAAGCAAAACGAAAAAAAAAAATAAAAAAGAATGAAGCACATGCGATTTTTTTCTAATTCATTTTCTTTTTGTGTGTAGCACAAGCAACCAACACATCATGCAGACTATTTTATTCATTCCTGATTTAAAGCTTTCTAAATGGTTTCCATCAGGCGGCATTCGTTGGGAAACGATACCGAAAATGGCAAAGTGCAAGGTTTGAAGAAAATTACAATTAAAAAAGAATGATTAAAATTAAAAGGCACTAAGAACATACTCTACATTAAGTATCGAGCGATTAAAGCCATTAAGATGGAAAAGACAACGGGGGCTGCATTTGGGGTCAAGGGTCTTGCGCTATTACACAGGTTTGCGAAACAGCATGATTCACAGATCTCGTAATTTCCCCCACTATAGCATAAATTCTGGCAATCGGACTTCTTTTGGTACAGCCACGTGCATATATCGTTGACCCCTCGATTTGCATCACTTGTTTCTGAATTGGATCGATTTTGATGTGAGAGTGGGACAATTCGGGGAAGGACCGGGTTTAGCCGGGAGAACAAAAGCGAGATATGAGGAGGGACCGATTTTTTAGGGTCGAGTATATGACATGAATATTGGACGAAGCCCCCAAAGGCAAGATTTTTTTTATTTAATATCGAATTGATATTTTCAGCGTGGATCATGGTTCATTTGAAATTTGTAACAAAATGATAAAATAAAGGGGTAAATTCAACCATTTTTGTTTCAGTTCATAGAAAAGACATTGAGCATAAAGACAACAGGACGGAAAAGAAAGGAATTGGCAAATAACTTCATATTGTAGAAAATATTGCGGACCAAATTAAAAAATAATAAATTGAACCCAGTGCAGAGCATCGGAATTTGGACCGAAAAGGAAAGCAGAGCAACAGAAAGAATACAATAGCATATTTTTTTAAGTGAACAAGAAAAATAGCATATCGATGGCAGATCATTTTGAAATGTTTTCATGTTTGTTTCACATTAAAGCAAGAAGGAAAGAAGAATTTGGAGAGAGGGAGGAAAACATTATCAATGAAATCATTAGTTCAATGTCATGAATATATTACAGCATGGTAACATTATTTACCAGCAATAAAGATTCTCCCAAAGGGAAAAAAGCAGTTGAAAAATTCAGGTTATACGATCGTCACCTATATTCAAACGTTGAAAGTAATGGCTTTAGCAACCTATACCATATTATGATATCATACAAATTAGATATTCATTTCTGGTCGCCATTACCAAACCACAATTACAAAGGATTGCAATAACATATTTCAACTTTCTGATGAGGCGTCATTCATAAAAACGACTAGCCTTATACAATACATTCATATTTATTAACTTCTTTTGCTTATGTTTCATTGTGTTCATGGCTCTGCTCCACAGTACATTATTTATTTGATTAATCACTACACACCTGCCAGATGTTTACGTTTTTAAAACTCTGGATTGCTTGTTCTTCAAAAACTTAATACACCCCGTTCTCATTCACTTCGTTGGAGCGGTCTAACTAAGACCCGTTCCTCAGGAGCGGTTCTTAGGTGAGTGAGAACGGTCAAAGTGGTCCAGGAAGTGGACTTCTGGACCGCTCCAGAAGACCACCTCGGGAGGTGGTCTTGATGAACGGGTCTTATTAAGAGCGGTTTGGACCGCTCTAACGTGCAATGTGAACGGAAGCGTACTTTGAACGGAAGTGAGCTAGTGACGTTCCGCGCGAAACATGTAGTACGGTACATACGGTTTGTATTCCGCGCGCGAAAAATTGACCCGCTGACCTGAGCTGCCATAGCAACAAGACCACTTTGAGTCTTTGAGCGGTTTGAGCCATAACAAAACTGCTCGGAGTGTGAACGCTCACAAACCGTTCCTCAAGACCCGTTCCTCTGGAGCGGTCTAACTAAGACCACTTTCAAAGTTAGTGAGAAGCTGCCCATGACGGGCCAACATTCTGGATTTTTTTACGTCGATGGTTCAGAGATATTCCTACAGTAGAATCTTTCAAAAGCAACCTTAAAACTTATGTTTTCCAGTTTGCTTTTAGCTGATATGATTTTTTTCTTTTTTTTTGTTATATTGTATTTTTGTACAAGTATGGTTATGTATTTCCATTTTTTGCCCTAGTGCACCTTGAGCACTTACTTTTTAAGTGGATTAGGCGCCTTATAAATCTTTCATATTATTATTATTATTATTATTATTATTATTATTTACATTTTCCACAATCCATATAAGCCTGTCCATGGCATATCGTAGAAAGATGGACATTGCTGCACTATTAATAGCTTAGTCAGACCAACGAGATCGACACCAGGGGCCCGTTTCATAAAACTTGTTATCTATAACAAATGCTAAATTTCTATGACAAATTTGCTCTCAGCCAATCAGATGCCATGATTTCAGTAGCTTATAACAGTAGCTTGTAACTTGTTATTGATATCAAGTTTTATGAAACAGGGCACAGAGCCCCGGTTCATAAAGCCTGTTATCAATAACAAATACTAGCACGTTATAGCACATTTACTCTCAGCCAATCAAATGCAGTGTTAATAGTAGCTTACAACAGTTATTAAAAAACTTGTTATTTATAAACAAAATTTAAAAAACTTCTGTGAAACAGGGCCCTGTACCGACAACAGACCGAACAAAAGACATTACTCCGAATGGACAAACATCGGCCCGCTTGGGGTCACTGTGGAATCATTTGGCGGTGTGACTTGGGATATAACTGGATCATCAACGTGTGGAGGGGGGTGGCTATATCCAATAGTAATTTTTGTGTGTTTTTCATGTACGGGTTATGACGTCATACTTACGAAACAAAGAGAGGTGTAGTCGTTACATTCTGTGATATAAACACCTTCGACTAATGTGTCCGGTGTCTCGCAACCAGTCCCGGAACACTTGTAACACCAAAGGGCGTCAGATACACCTGAAATCAGCATGACATCCATATATTTAGTTGCACATCAGGGAATTTCATGTACCCTGGTGGCATGATGATTTGAGGGGCAAGCAATCATCAAAATAAAAATAATATTTTATTTTGGGCCCATGTTCACTCATGTGGATAATTATTCCTATCCCCTATTCTTAAGGGGTGCATACTTCATCACATAATAAACCCATCTTTCCCATCTAAGAAACATTTTGTTCAAGTTTTGGTAGTGTGTTTATTATTGGTTACCCAACGTGGAATAAAGTACTGTCAACAGTTAGTACAATAGTTTCTAGATACAACCATTATTAGGCAAAAACTGAGACCTATACATTATTGCTAAAATTGTATTCTCTACATAGCGCAAACAAACTTTAAAGGTTAACACATTGAAATCATGTAAATATATCAAATAACTAAGACATTTATTAAATAATACATAACCAAGTGAAACATACCCACTACGATGCATAACACAGCTGCAATTATCAGGTACTTCATTGTCATCTCTGGAAAGCTCCCCTTCTGTACAAGAAAAAGAAATACAAACCAAACCAATAGACCATTTTCGTAATGTAATCAAATTTAATGCATAACTCTTTTTTAAGTGCCATGATACGAATAATCTTATTAATCTGTTACGAATAATTATATCTCATTAGTCAGAATGCGAATTGCATACATTGCATGTTGTAAGGTAGCTCAAGCCATAATGTTTGTCCTTCCTAGCAACAATTTATATGAAATGATTTGTAACGAGGCACTTAACAAAGATTAATGCATAAATTTGATTACGTTACGAAAAAAAATGGCCTATTCAAAATGGCCTTGGAGAAAGAAAAGCAATACGCAATGGACGCAGACTGTAGCAAAGTCTCATTGATCTATACAAGGTTACGATAAAAATAAGCCATCGAAATCTGATTATGTTAGTGTCTGATCACCTCATGATAATTTTATGCATAGGATGTAGACAGGGGCGGGTCAAAGTATTACAGCTGAAACATTAAACGTGATGCAATTGTAAAATAACCTATCAAAATTGCCGTTTATATATCGTGATCGCGCTTTTGCTGTTGCAGCCCCTAAATTACGGAACAGTTTACCAATTAGTATCCGGCAATCCCCATCCGTAGAGTCTTCTAAGGAAAGTTTGAAGTATTTCTTGTTTAATAGTAATTTATAGGGCAGTTTTGTTTATTAAAAGTAAGTTGCTATCTGTAATTGTTATTATTAGAATTACGTATTATTTTTGTTGTATGTTTACTTCACGTTGTACCTTGTTTTGTTTAGCGCTTAGAAACAATATATCAAGTGCTTTATAAATGTAATTTATTATTATTATTATAATTATACATTTGTAACTGCTAAGTAAAGTGATTTTGTCAGCCAAAGAATGGCAGTACGTGTTTTTGTTTTGAAGATAAATCGAAACATGCGATCACACCTCTCCCTCATATCCATTTACATTTTAAGTCATTGAGGAGCAGTTTCAAAAATGAAAACACTATGAGTGAGAATGAAAGTACATACACTAAAACACATATTGAAATATATATGTCATAGCCATACATATTGAAACATATCATAGCCAGACAGAGTACATGACTTTATAACTCATAGGAACGACATGGACATACCAGCTCCAAATTGTTTGTGTATTAGTTAATGGTTAACCAGCTAGACGCTGAACGTGTGTTGACTCATCACCGTATTCCATTCAGTATTTCGACCTTAAGTATTATACACGGGTATTTCCTCCCATGTAAATCGCTCTACGCCTATCCCAAGATGTATTTTGCAATGTAATTATATTCAATGCAATACCCCTACTATATATTTAAAGGACACGTTTTACTGTTACAGTAAGATGTCAATTGAAGAAAGTCGCTAATTCGAAAAGACGTTGGAAAAAACGAACCAAATACCAATAGCGCATTAATAAGGCAGTGTAGATTTTATTTAAAGCGAATAGCATTTGGCGTAAATAATCACAATTGGATAAAACGAGGCGTTAAAACTAAAACAACAACATGCTTTTTGGAGGGAAAAAAGGGCAATAAAAAGGACAGCATATTTAACCCAATAATTTAATATCATATTGACTGATATAAATTTGTAAAATATCTTTTCCCTCATAATCCAAATGACGTTATATATAGTAATGCAACTTATTTATACTTTGAACGTTGTTTTTATAATAATGATATATCATGCAAAGTGTTTTATCCACAATTTTTCCCGCTCCATCCGGGTGTTAATAGGTACCTTGCAATGATGGACTGATAATAATTGCAGGGCCCGCATGAAGAGTCGTGTAATTACTGATGTGGCTACCCTGGGCAAATAAGACCAGATAATTAGTTTATTATTACTATGTTATTGCATGAAAATCATTATCAATTCAGGTTGTACGAGCCAGGTTTTTTCCTTCTGTATGTCAGATGTATATTAAGTCAGTCAAAAACTTGCAAATGTATATTGGAGTCTTTACACTGTCACCATACTAACTTGTACGGTATTTCTCATGCAAAAACAAATCAAAGCACCTTTGCCCTGATTTATTTTCGCTGTATAATATTTACATTACTGTGTTCTTTTAAACATAGAATGATACTCTCTTAATTTCTAAGACTTATTTTTCGTCCAATGGATTTATTTGTAAGTCCAGTAGAGTTCTAATCCGGGGGCACAACTTTTGAATTTAAAACAAGACTATAATTATACAGTAGTCTTGCGGTTGCACCATGTGAGAGAGGTAGGATTGGGGAGTCCTGAAAAGGACTCTCGGTAATCTATTCTTTCTTGAGTGTGTGTAGTCCTGAAAAGGACTGTTGGTGTAGTCTTGAAAAAGACTGTTGGTTATCTTTCTTAGCTTATAGTTCTAAGGAGAACTATAGCGCCGGTTGGAGAGGATGGATGGTAGGAGTGGCTCGACGTTTCGAACAGGTTGACTATCCGTCGTCAGGAGTGGACTATACTTAAGATTTAACTTTGTGAAGTCACTATAAATACTTAAAATTCAAGTCTAATGGATTTAATTTTTAATTCGAATAACATTTACTTTTTGGCTGCGCGCGCATGCATGGCATCATCTACGAACAATTTGCTTGGTGACAATGTTTAAGTCCTCAAAGGTTTATTTGCAGAAGTCAATTTCGTTAAAACCTTTAATCGTATAGTCAGTTTAATAAAGTTTAAAGACTTAAGAATTTCCTTTAATTCTAAGAAGGATTAAAGATTCGGGTCCTAGAAATTAAGAGAGTAGTCTACTACATGACGTCATATGGTATTACTATTCGATTAACGCACATGATATGATATCATATAACATATGATCAAAGAACATATTTTACTGAACCATTTGTAAAGAAAATAATTGTGTACAGATCTGTTTCTCAAATAAGCAAATACCGATTAAAATTCACATTCAGTATTCTATTATTTTTTTCTTTTATATCACCGAACGTTACTCAAGTCCTTCGAATTAACAAATAACAATAATAATAATGATAATGACAAATAATTATAATGATAATAATCAAGTCAAGAGTCAAGAGCTTTTACCAATTTGCCACAGTGCTAAAACATGGCTTTGGACAAAATGTATATATATTTCAAAAATCAATTGTGAAAGTTAAAGGCCAGATGGTGCTTATTTTACTTCATTATGTTTCACTTTATGCTATCATTCATTTATTATTTTTGGTGGCTTTAAAAATTTCGGTTTTCTTGTTTTCTTGTTCGTGTATTGTGCTAGATATTTAAGGTCTTGATATATATACTAAAATATATCCATTCCTAAACAGGCTTCTTGGTTAATGAACACAAAATTAATGGAGTACTTATTAAAATAGAGATTATCGTGGGCAACCTGTGATGAAATACACTGACCAGGAATTAATGATTATTTAAAATGCCTTAGAACGTCTGTTTTATAGTTTAAATAGAGGCAAAAATCAAAAGTGAATAGCAACAGCTCATCCTTATCGATGAAAAAATATCAGATTAAAGATAATTGTAAAGGAGTATTAAGATACATTTATGATATGAATGCATGATGATAATGATAATGATAACAAGAGTATTACATGTACTACTATTACTGCTACTACAGTACTATTACTACCACTATTGATAATAGTAATAATGATAATAATGATGACGTTAATGATGATGATGATAATAATAATAACAATAATGATAATAATGATAATGAAAATAATCAGCATCATATTCTTCAGAACAAGGAACTTTAACTATCAAAACGACGAAATAATGAAATACATATTACATGATTTAACAGATGTAGTACTAGATATATAAGAGAGCCTAATTGATCACATATTCATTGCTTCTCCTATTTCAATGTTGAGTAATTCTGGGCTCATTTGAATAAGTATGATAACGAAAAAAAATTGTTAACGTAATTTATTTAATTACTGTAGCTGAAAGTGTAACTTGCATTATTGTGACGACCAAGTTTTATATCGAATTCGAATATTTGAACATTTGTGTGTCAATCTATCAAACGTTCTGAGATGGTTTCACATTAACCTGCAGATGCTTTTGAATTTTTGATTGAATTAATCTTGGATTTGTAATTAGGGAACGAAATTGAACTTAACAAAGAATATTGATAATAATGAATACACTTATAGAAATAGAAACAAGAGAAAAATATACCCTTGTGTGAGAATGTTGACCAAACCAGATAGAAGTATTCGAATAGACGCAGCGGAGTGTGTACAATTTAAGTTTGAAATATTGATTCAAAATCCCATCACAGGTATAAGATTGAAACCAGAACGTTAAAATGTACAATATACGAAAACTTACCACATTTAGTCAAATGTTGTTATGTAGTCAAACTGTTGCGATAAATTCCACAATAAAGATGGCTTTGTATTTTGAAATGGCAAGATGTGTTTATAGACATCGGCTATTGAGCATTACCGGTCAAAGTGGTACTAGGTGCTAATTCGAAGATACTCTATGACATACGGATGCAGCACTACGTATGACGGTTGTATTCAGGGTATAGAGAATAGTGTTGAAAGGTCGTGTTAATAAGTAACGTCATACTCACCGCCTTGGCAAATATTGTTTTCTAAAGCCGTTGCGGTCTTTCTGTACCGGTTCGTTTGTATATCGTGAGACGAATGATAGTTGTTATTCTTGACGTAAAATGCAAAGATAAGTTATATAAATATGTCCTGAGGTAATACAAAACCATTCAAGAGAAATTGTAGTAATAAAAACATATGAAATATAGAGATAGAGAGAGAGAGAGAGAGAGAAACTGACAATTTCCTTTGGCAAGGCATTAATCTTCATTTGCCACACTCGACCCAGGTGATGTAAATGGGTACCTGGCAGGAATTAATTCATTGAAATGCTAGAGCGCTGTAATGGCAGCTAGGCTAAAGCCGGGGTAATAATTGGTGCTCCTCGGAATAGTATTTCTAGATAAACGATGCTATAGAAATGCATATTATTATTATAATAATTAATGTATAAAGTAAAATTGCAATAATGTTTCTTCGTCAATTTCTGTTTAAATAAACAGATTGTTTAAGTTCGTTTATATCCCATAAACTAAGAATCATCCAACACGATTGGTCTAAATGAGATCACATGACAAGTAATAGATTGCATATCTTGACGGTCGTAGTTGATAGTAAAAACTTTTCATATGAAATAGTCTCTTTTCGCTGATGCCGCATAGACATATATACGCTGGGAGCTAACAGGACATGGTTTTGCGAAATATCCGTTAGACCCAAGTAGGCTATTGTGACGTAGGTAAATACAAAGCGCGTGTGTGCAACAACGCGCCAGCAGAAGTAGGTAGCTTTTGTACAGTTAGATAATTATATTCAGTGTTGACTTTTGTGTTCATCATTCATCTTCTCTTTTGGGAAATGTGTTCTCAATGCGGGAAAAAAGCAAGCAATCATCTCCTTTACTTTGGCAGGTGGACAAACTATTATCGCCTCGGTGATCTCGGGGTGCTATAGTATCTTGGGAAGATATGGTAGCCTCGAGATCACTCTGCGATGATACTTTGCCCCATCGTTGGAGTGGTCGGTAATATTTTCTTACTATCGTTCTATCCCCTTGCCACTTACTGCCAAATATAGTATTCGATTTCACATCTATTTGAATTTTGATTCTATAATGTAATCGTAAACCAATGTCAGATTATTTTGTTTCTTGATTTATGAAGAAGAAAACAAAAATCCGTGTCTTTATTTATAGTTATAGAATCTTGATTTTTGCAACACTGCTTACTTAATGTGCTCAGTCTTTTCATAATGTTTCAAGTTCATCCATTCTTTATTCTTTCTTCGGTTTAACAAACATGCAAAACGCGAAAATATATACATAGCATTTCAAGGTAAAATACAATGTACATTAAATTAATTCATATAGAATAAGAAGAATAAAAGGGCCATCATTAAAAGCCTATTGAGGATTGATAGGTTGATAGTCCCAAGAATGATTAAATTATAAAATTAATATTTCGGCGGAGAACAAAAATGATAATAATAATCACACTAACGCGACCAAAAAACTAATTTGAATATAACCTCATTAGCATATGTGCTCATCTTTCTGATGGCCCTGCAATTATGAGGCCATTGTCCCAGAAATCGCTAGGTACCCATTTATACCTAGTGGCAAATTTGGATTGATTTCTTTCCAACAGACCGGTTTCCTAACATATTCAAATTGTATGCATCCTTTTTAAACAAAGTTTGTTCTTGACAACATAAATGCTTGGTCGAGGCTTGACCGACATAGCAACACTTAAAGTATGCAGACTGGATTCCAAGTATTGTAGTTCATTCATCAATAACAGGTTAATGGAATAACTCGTCACTAGGTCTCCAGGAAAGAAAAATCAATCAATTTGAATATGTTAGTAAACCGGTCTATATAGTGCCGAGCTGTGATTCGAACCCTCAACCCTTGGATTGAGAATCAAGTGAACGAACCACTGACCAAGACACCTCTTGACTATCAACTCCTGAATCCTCCCGTACTGCAGTATCCTTATAGACATGCACCCATAGACATGCAATGCGCCATCATAGCTCGCCCGCCATCTTCTACTGGGAGTTCAAAGTCTGGATTTCGCTGACTCCGAAGCCATACCCTACCCCATACTAATAATACAGAGGGTGAGTCAAGGAAATAATTTTCGTTGGAGCAGCTGAAAGTACACAGTGATTCAGTCAATAGGTGCGCGTCTAGTGCAAACATTTGCTGATAACCATCGTGCTGAAGTGTTTATCAAATCATTTTATAGTTAGCTGAATTGCAGCCATATGTTGTGGAAATAGAATAAGAAGTGGTCGAGCTAACTCGGCAGTAGGACGAACTCGGCACCTTAACACCATGAGTTTTCTAGGGCCGAAGTGCAAGCTACACATCATTGAATTTCATGTTTAATGCAAAATTTAATGTCTTGAATTTTCCAAGTTACTATTAACTATTTTAATAATCTTGATGCGATTAATCTGATAGACATAATTAATGCGAAATTTCACGAGTGTTTCCGACCGATTCGGCTCGGTCGAGTCCACATCGAGTTAGCCCGGTTTCCTTGTCGTAGATGGGGTTATTACAGAAATGAAATAATGTATTGAGAGAGATAGTCGTGTAATAGGTTAAATTATGTCGCTCCAAAATAGTTCACTCCCACCTACAATCTCTACGGGAGGGAACTATTATGGAGCTTCATGACATGTCTGACCAATCCGAAGCAAAAATCCGGTGACGTAACTATCTCAAATTTTGTATCTACCTTAACTAGCTATGGAAAATGTTATGCACAATGGAAGTTGTTTTTATAAGAGTAACAGCAAAAAAATGATGAGAATGCTACAATATACGACCTTTTCACCGTTTTATTTGGATTTTAAACCACCGAATTATAATTCACTAGTCCACCATAATGCATAGAAATTGTGCCCCCACCTATCTATCTAAGTATCTTCTCCCGGTTCGGAGGTTGATTGCAACATCTCTCCATTTCATCTTCTGCCATTCTGGTGCACTCTTGCAGTTTTAGTCCACTCCAGTTCTTGACATTCTCTTCCCAGTTGATTCTGGGTCTCCCTCTCGGTCTAGTTCCTTCCACTCTTCCCTCCAACACATCCTTTAAGAGGCTTTGGTGCCTTTTAACATGACCAAAGTATTTGACTTTTCTCTCCTTAACTAATCCTACCAGTGCATTTTGTTTACGCCCTGCCATGTGCAATATCTCTTTGTTGGTTTTCATTCGTTTCCAGGATATTTTCATCATTCTTCTGTAAATCCACATTTCAAAAGATGTTATTCTATTTTCCATGGCCTTGGTTATTGTCCATGTTTCTGCTCCATACAATAGGACAGACCATACATAACAGTTTACTAGTCTTAACCTAAGCGCAAATTTCACCTCTCTATCTGTGAATAAGTCTTTCATTGCCAGAAATGTATTCCGAGCAATTTCTATTCTTCTCTTTATTTCTGCTTCGCATCTGGCATCATCTGTGATATTTTGTCCTAAGTAGATGTAATTACTGACCTGCTCAATGACATGTCCATCGAGTTTCAAACAGATTCTAGGCTTATTCTCGGTTCTACTAAATATTATAGACTTAGTTTTCTTGACATTCATTCGTAGACCAAACTCTTCACTTTTGACTTTTACAATATCCAATACATGTTGTAAATCTGCTTCATTCTCTGCGCAAAGTACAGTGTCATCATCATAGCGTAAATTATTAATATTTACACCGCCTATACTAAAAAGCAACATGCACTGAATAGCTATATAGGATCAAGAAAATTGTATACCGAAAATAGACATGTGTTTCAATTTGTTTCTATACTGTAACTGTTCTGGTTAGCAGCCATTTCACATACTATGAATAACGATACGGAATCCATTTTGCATGCATTAACTGTTGCATTGTCGAGGGACCCTCTGGCAATTTTTTTTTAGTTGTCCAGAGAATCTTTTGCTTAAGTTGTTTGCATAAATTTAGTAAACAAATTTATTGGCTAATATATAAAAAGTCCATTTTATGAGATTAAAAGCTCTGTTTTTTATTATCTTGCTGCAAGTATTTTTCGAGTACCTAAACTATTCAAGGTTCTATCCTAAATAATCCTAAAACCTACTCTTTGCAAAGTTTCTCTCAGACTACAAGAGCTAAAAAAAGGTAAAAAATGCATTAACAGAAATCGGCCTAAATCCAAGAAAACGAGAGAGAGAGAGAGAGAGAGACGACTGTAATCTGTAAGTAATAGAGTATCTACAGTCGATCAGCGAAATGATATTACTTAATAAGGTAAGGCTATTGAAATAAATAGATTCACTTCATCATGTTGATAGTACATGTATTTATTCAAATTAGTATCTACCTGTATACTGGAAGAACGAAAAAATATATACAATCACAAATCACCTTTCCAAACCAATGTTTTCATTAATTCATAGCATGTATTCATTTATTATACGTAAAATTATATATTTTTAGCATTCGTTTATTGGCAAGAGAAAATAAAAAGACACATTCGACAGTTTCTCAAGAAAAGAAGGCGGATCACCTCAAGAAGTCTATTTTTCAGGTAATTTCTGTGGTAAACATCCATGGGGGAAACAAATTCCTGGTAACTCTTTGAGGGTACTATGTTCCATTTGCAGGCCAAAACAATTAAAAGGTTACATTCCAATGGCTTTTGAAAGATAATACTAATTTAGAACTTCCTCATAACAAAAGGGCTTGAAAATGTCTTTTTGTGGGAAAATAACGACCGTTTGTTCTCGAATCGAATTAAGCGAGCGCGCTCGTTTAATTAAATAGTCTGATTTTCAGACCCTTGTACCGAATGTTCGTACGTTTTGTGCTGCACAAATATTCAATCAGTTTAATTTTGGCCATTACAAGAAGTGGGTTATTGATGTAGACAAATGCTCATGTACCCTTTACAGCTCATTTTATGTATGTTATTACCAAAGAAAAAAAGAAGTCACTTAGTCACACAATAGGGCCTGACAGTAAAGTCTAGAAAGTGAACGAGTTTCCTTGCATAATTTGAATACTAGGACACTGCTAACGTTTAAATTTCACAGATAGGACATACGTGACACATTCATAATTCCTGCAAAGTTCTACAGAATTTGATGTTGGCTACAAAAGGGATACACTACTTTTAATGAAACATTTATTTGTTTTGTTAATTCACCATTCGATAAAGTTAAAAATTAGTAGGTTACACGCCGGGCATAATACCCGTTCTCAGTTCATAACTAATGAAGTAATTTACAGGACCCCTATTCCCCGCTCGTAAATAATCAAGAAATAATTGATGCTTTTGACAATTCTTAGTTTTGCCAGGAAAGGAATATCATATATTACTACCAATTTGAATGATGATCTCTCCTCCCCTCCCTTTCTTTCAAAGACCGAATTTTGAACCGATTGGTCTCATTTGAAGAATATGTTATTGAGTTCATGCATTACACCGATTTTTTTGATTTTTTTTTCTTTATATAAAATGTAGCAAAATGGATAATATATGAAATGGATGAACATACAAATAATAAGAACCGAAGTGCCAAGGGGCCGAATGGCCGAAGGGCCGAAGCATATGTGTAGAGGAGGGGAAAGATAAAACTAACACAACACTGGCACTTCCCTCGAGTAATGACCCTGATTTCCTACAACTTGTCATATCAAACGTAGAACGGATAAAGAATTTTCTTGTGAGAAGAAAATACAGTCCCTATATTTATCAAATTGCAATTCTTTATTATATTATGTACAAATTTATTTCAGATGATACAAATCCTTTCTGCTAATATTGTTGTCTCGAACAAGGAGGCGCTATGGCTCAGTGGTAGAGATGTCCCGGGTTCGGAGCAAAGTCAATGCGCTCGTGCCCTGTGGTATAGGCATTAATTCCTCATTACCAAGTCCCTCGGAGAGGACTTAAAACCGTCAGTTCCCTTGTTTCTAACTTACAGGCATATACATGTTTTCTTAGAAATCAACCATCAATGACCAATCAACCAACTATATCCACTAGCACTCTCATCTGGGCCCCATAACACAAAGGTTTGCGAGCAAATGCATACTTAAAGTGAAGGTTCATTGAAATTTGGAAAAAGGCAAATCACACCTCTACAGATTGCTGAGAAAATTAACAAAATGACTAAAGTACTTTTTAAGCCCTCACTATTGTGAGGAATAAATTAAATGCAATTTTGATACCCTTTCTAAAACCCACTCACAAAGTGAAATGACGGCGTATTTACATGCGATAAAATGACGTCACACTATGAACAACCTACAATCACACATTCGGGACAATGTTGTATACCCATTGCAATTTTTAGATATGGGTTAACGTTGTTTGTATATTTACCGCCAGTGTTGATATTTCCTTTATTTTAGGCACTTTGAATGAGATACACTGAATAAATAATACTTTCTACAAATGTGTATTCGATTTTTATGTTATTTACCGTCACATTTGAGCATAAAAATCGGAAAATAATCACATATTCGTTAATGGTCAGCCTTTTGAACAATATGTGCATGCAACGATGATCTCGAATGGCCATAATCATTATGTAATTGATTGCAAACTTTTAACTTACGGGTATCTGATATTGATATATCTTAAGTGCTTTAAACTATTTAAAGTAAAGCATTATTGCTTTTGATTTATCTCTTGCTGCCGCCATATTCAATAAAATTCAGAAAATTAGAAGGCCTATATATTATATAGAAATAAATCTTATCAAATACACATTTTACGACATTCTATACTTGAGAGACACAACCGACATGACTGAACCAAAATACAATTCCACATGTGTGTCTATCTGATATACTATCTACATCAAGCTTCCTCTACTTTTAGTGAGTGCCAGCATTTACTTCGTTTTCATTTCCATGGCTTCAAGAACTTCACTATTTCCGAAAAGGAACTATTTACACAATATTTCCGGAAATACAAAATGGTTCAGCATTGTTATTTTTTAATACAAACCCTAATGATTTGTTTAAAAACTATTATTATGAACACTACTGATTTTCGAATTGCGAATGCTGTTCCATTTGCCACTACCATATGACGAACCTTAAATAAAGGAATCTTCGATAAACATGATTTGAAATCTATACCGTTGAAAAAGTAAAATAATCTGCTATACCACTGTGCTACCTAAATAATCTATTTCATTCTTTAATAGATATATGGAAATTCCACAAAGTTCTGTTTGGAATCAGCTTAAGTGGAAGCTATTATAGTTCACCCTTAGTACACAATAACTACTTTACAAGTACAATATTGCAATAGCCATATTCAACATCTATAGCAATGTACTTTCAAGTTCAGTTCATATATCTTTCTGTGCCAACCAAAATATTCTTCAGCGTAGCGAAACCTACCAAAATGGAAATCAGAAGGAGATACTACATCAAGGCCAAGTCAAACAAATCTTTCTGTGAAAATGTTCTTGAGCGTTGCGAAACCAACCAAGAAGCACACGAGCAGCGGGAATGACGTCATAATCGTTGCTTTGTTACATAGTGAACCTTGGCAGCAGTGTGAACAGGTATTTCGAAAACATGACGCAGGACAGTCGCTAGAGGGCTCACATCCTCGGTCTGTTACTTTCGTCCCGTAGTAGCCGTAGGTTGTTTTCTGGAGTGGAGAAAAGAATTATAAAGTCAATTCACGTTTAATAGACAGGTTTCACAGCTGACATTCAAATGGTTTTACCATGTAGTTTTGGCTTTTCACATTTACACCCTCCCCCTCTCTCGCTCTCTCTCTCTCTCTCTCTCCCCCCTCTCTTTTGTTACGTAATGACTTAAAGACTCAAAAGGTGTCGCAAAGACGGTCTCAAAGACTTTCTTCCATTAACCCGTTATATCGCATTGAAATCATGTTTGGACAGTGTGATACGCCATACAATAATCGCGTAGTAGATCGTGGACAATTGAAAAAGCCTTTCTCGGTTTTTCGAAAGTCTTTGCGATGGTTTTCAAAAGAAAACTGCATAATATTATTTTCGAATCGGGAAACAGTCCACACTTACTAGCAGAAAGGAAGCGCTGTATATATAATATTCTAAAGCATCAATATCATGGAACCAATAAGTTTTATAAAGGTGGATTGACCTATTCTCCCTAGGAATTCTCGAGAGGTGATCAAATCCCTAGCTAAATATCCAGTTGCAACTAAAATATAACTATGTACTCACATAGCAGTATCCGCTACATACTACTTTTGATACGCCCTCTGCGTTGCTGTCAAACTCTCCGCCGCAGCCCACCGAATCTTTAGACGAACAAGCGTAGCATTCAAACATTCCTGGTGGAGTAATCTGTGCTAAAGCTGGACGAGAGGAAACAAAACAGCCATGATTAATATACAATTACAATAATAAAGGGTGTGTCGTCTACTTATCAACAAATGAAAAGAATGATTTAAGAGCAATCTTCATCCATACACTTACTTAATCATTTCATTCCATGTTCTTTATTATTATTTCGCTTAAAATTCAAAAGCACATAATTCTTTTTTTAAAAATCAAGGTTACAAAATTGACGTTGAGATGATATAAACAAAGTTATGAGAAAATTTATCTTTTTAAATCTTCAAATGTGTACAAAAAAAAAAAAATGATATTTAGACTAAGCTTCGGATTTAACTTGAAATGTACAGTTAACATCTAAATTGTTTATACCCTTACCAAGTTGTGTAATTTCCTAAGTATGTGAACAAATTTATTCGTCCCGAATTTTGTTTCCTGAGAATGTGACGTATTCAAGCTTACATCTAAAAGTATCCAATTGCCCAATTAAACCAGGCCACATTTCATCATTGAGATACGAAAAACACCAACAACCAAAAAATATCAAATTTACAAGGGTGAATAATTTAGTTGTAACTGTAGATGAGAGAAAATATGAGATGAGATTTAAAAAAAAAATGTTTACCTTTCAGTTTATATGAATACATTTGAACAGACATACACAGACGACTATTGGATAAATTTGTCATACCTTATCAACACATTTGTATTAAGCAAGAAGGGTAAACATACACTTTGTGTTGGTGTCACGGTGGTAAATTATCAGCCTAGACGTGAGGAGGTAAGAAACAACATTTGGACATACTAGACGTGTAGTTTAGTCGTTTATTAGCTAGTCCAAATCTTAGTTTCAGTGTGTTCTTGTTATGGACAAACTGTGAGGTAGCAGTATAGAATGACCGATTACTACTCCTTCAACAGCAACATCAGCGACAACAACGGCAATAATTACTACTTAACGGTTACTATTACTCCTACTACTACTACCGTACTACTACTGCTACTACTACTGCTACTACTACAGCTACTACTACTACTACTACTACTACTACTACTACTACTACTACTACTATACCACACGCTGCTGCTGCTACTACTACTACTACTACTAGTCTGCTACTGCTACTGCTACTACTACTACTACTGCTACTGCTACTGGTCTGCTATTGCTACTGCTACTGCTACTGCTGCACATGTGCTGTTACTACTACTGCTACTGCTGCTACTACTGCAGCAGCAGCAGCCGCTGCTGCTGGTCTGCTGCTGCTACTGCTGCCTGCTGCTGCTGCTGCTGCTACTGCTACTGCTACTGGTCTACTACTACTACTACTACTACTACTACTACTACTACTACTACTACTACTACAACCGCCACCACCAACCATACTACTACTACTAATACTACCACCACTACTACTACCGCTACTACTACTACTACTACTACTACTACTACTACTACTACTACTACTACCAGGGGCGGATCCAGCCGTCGGCAAGGGAGGGGGCCTAAAAAGGGGCCCACTTCGTGCGAAAATTTGAAAATCGTGCCGGTCGATTTTTCGCTTAGATTCGGTGTGTTCTTGTTATGGACAAACTGTGAGGTAGCAGTATAGAATGACCGATTACTACTCCTTCAACAGCAACATCAGCGACAACAACGGCAATAACTACTACTTAACGGTTACTATTACTCCTACTACTACTGCCGTACTGTACTGCTGCTACTACTGCTGCTACTGCTGCTGCTGCTGCAGCGACTGCTACTGCTGCTGCAGCAGCTGCTGCTGCTGCTGCTGCTGCTGCTGCTGTGCTGCTACTGCTGCTGCTGCTGCTGCTGCTGCTGCTGCAGCAGCAGCTGCTGCTGCTGCTGCTGGTGGTGGTCTGCTACTACTGCTGCTGGTCTGCTGCTGCTGCTGCTGCTGCTGCTGCTGCTGCTGCTGCCGCTGCTGCTGGTCTGCTGCTGCTGCTGCTGCTGCTGCTGCTGCTGCTGCTGCTGCTGCTGCTGCTGGTCTGCTTTGCTGCTGCTGCTGCTGCTGCTGCTGCTGCTGCTGCCGCTGCTGCTGTCTGCTGTGCTGCTGCTGCTGCTGCTGCTGCTGCTGCTGCTGGTCTGCTATTGCTGCTGCTGCTGCTGCTGCTGCTGCTGGTCTGCTGTTGCTGCTGCTGCTGCTGCTGCTGCTGCTGCTGCTGCTGGTCTGCTGTTGCTGCTGCTGCTGCTGCTGCTGCTGCTGCTGCTGCTGCTCTGCTATGCTGCTGCTGCTGCTGCTGCTGCTGCTGCATGACTGTTGCTGCTACTGCTGCTGCTACTGCTACTACACATGTACTGTTACTGCTACTACTACTACTACTACTACTACTACTGCTGCAACAGCTGTTGCTACTACTAGTCTACTACTACTACTACTACTACTACTACTACTACTACTACTACTAGTCTACTACTACTACTACTACTACTACTACCACCACCAACCATACTACTACTACTAATACTACCACCACTACTACTACCGCTACTACTACTACTACTACTACTACCAGGGGCGGATCCAGCCGTCGGCAAGGGAGGGGGCCTAAAAAGGGGCCCACTTCGTGCGAAAATTTGAAAATCGTGCCGGTCAATTTTTCGCTCAGTGGGGCAGGGGGTAGGTAGTGAGCAAAAACAGAAAAAAAAATTGGCACCCGAAAAATTTTCCCTTCGGGAAGGGTAATTTTTCCACCGCCACCCCTTGGGCGCTAGGAGGGCCCATCTTCTTTTTTTCAAAAAGGGTGTTTTACCTGTTTTTTTTGCTAGGGAGGGGCCCGCCCCAGCCCCCCTGGATCCGCCAATGACTACTACTACAACTATAAATAATTACCACTAAGCCTACCAGTAATATAGTTGATAGCCCACCTGATCTAGATGTAATTGCTACCATGAGCTCTATGATAAGTATCCATTTCATCCAAGGAGTTTCCATAGTGATTTACCCCAGTATACTCCGCTTTCTGTATTTGATCCGAGAGACGTCGTATAAATGAAAGAAATGATAAATGATATGATAAATGATAAAGAGAGAGGGAGGGACAGACAGAAAAGAGAGAGATAGAGAGAGTCTTGATAAAGATACATTTCATATGAGGGAAAAAGAAGAAATATCAAACACGTGACGAAGAAAAAAAATACCATTATGACAAAAGAGAAGTCACCTGCTTTTGTTTTTCTTCTTTTTTCTTACCATTGTCATAGTTTTCCCTTTTGGTGAAATTCCTGATAAATTTGGAACATGAGTCTGAACACGATCGCACAGACTTTAAAGAGAAAAATCAACCTAAAGTTGCAATTTAAACAGCCTTTTGTGCGTCACCTATTGAAATGTGCGAATATTACAAAGACGTACTACGTAATCTGAGCATGATCTCTACAGGCAATATAAGGAAGTGTATTGATATCGCCATCGAGTTGATTTTTCGAGAGGCTTTGCGATCATGTTGCTGAAATATAAGCACGATCAGTCGAGAAAAACACCGGACATCCGAGGGAAAGCTTTCATTTCGGTTAGCGTGTTGTTTTTAGAATGTCTTCATTATATTGCAGACTTCCTCCGCCCGTGACTGGTATAAAACTATTTACAATTAAACACAACACGGAACAATAACACAACACCAATAAAATTGACAAGGCTGTGGTCCAAAAATGAAATTACAACCCTCAACTCAGGTTGAAAGCAGGTCGTAACAAATTCGCCCGTGAACTATTAAACGTTAGTGTCCTTATATTTATGGATAAAATTTCTCCCCCAGTAGAGGTAAACCTTTCATCTCTCTCTCTCTCTCTCTCTCCACTCTCGCACTCTCGCGCGCGATCTCTCTCTCTCTCTCTGTCTCTCTCTCTCTCTTTATCTATCTCTATTCCTTTGTTTTGTCATTCGAAGGTCGATGGGGAGGGGCTCCATTTCTAGACATTCAGGAACATAAATTATTGGCGATGCTTTAAGCCATGTATCCCATGCACTAGCTGTACGTAGTGTATCATTTTCATCAGTTCACACAATGATATCGTATTTTGACAGAAAAAAAGTCCAAGGCCTTAAAGGCATCGTTTAACAATGATAAATCTGATCGATGCACGGCCCTACGTGTTATCAGTGTCTGTGATGTGGTGTAATATTGAAGCTCTAAAAAAATTGCGCTTCAAAATGATCATGAAGTGCCTCAAAAAAGTAAAAATCTTTGAGTGACCGGTTTTAACATACTCGTTTTCACCAATAGACTGTAGTGTTATGAAAACCGTTAGGAAAATGCACAATTTGATTTCGATTTCCAATCATAAATATCTTGATATTCAGATAGGCGATCAGCTTGTAAAAGTCATGGGGTTCCTGACTGACCTAAAGGTTTATAATTATCATTGCATCATGAGCTAAATCCAGGATTTGGTTTCAGAATCTGAGACAAAGTTACCGGATCCCTTTAACCTTGATATGCTTTGACTTAATAATGGAGCTATATTATAGCTCCATGACTTAATCAGTAAACACCTACCAGCAACATTTCTAGACTGAATATTAGGCCTTCAAGTTTGTAAGCAACAAATGCCATTTGCCCTTAGAGGGAACCTCACCCAAAGGATAAGTGTAGATATTCTGGGAAAATGAGATGTATTCCTGCCCTTTGATGTACAATATTCCTTACGAAAATATACAAGAGATATACAAATGATTGAAATGAAGATATTCGTGGCATGATGTGATGCCTTTTAGCATGACATGGGCGCAGCCATTTTCTTTAAAAGTGACGTACCAGTTGAGGTGGTACATGTATCATAATCATGCACCATGTTGTAGTTGGAAAGACTGTTTAATTCAATAACAAAACCTTTACTTTTCAATGAGGAAAAACCATAGTTGAGAAGATAGAAATTATATTTGGTGAAAAATACTTAACAGGGGAACAATTGTAACTAATTCATTTTAAAATACTAAAATATAGCAGTTGACAAATATATTTAATATATGAAAATCCTTCACCCCAGAAGAGTGCCAACTTATTTATGCAATTTGCGTTCTGGCAATTGTAGTACAAAGAATAATAGCATGTGAATGAAATGCTTCATCACCACACATACCTGGGAAGGAAGCATCCATAAGTTCGAATACATTTACTTGATAAACGACTTCACATAGTACGTCACGTTATCAAGAAACTGGCGATGCCCATGTCGTGCTGAGAAACTGTACATTATTCTTGCTTTATGCCTCTCTCATACACTTTGGTGGGAAATCTTGTAGATTAATGGGCAGGAATATTATAAATCTCTTAGAACAAGTAAAGTTATGTCTTGGGTTGAGGTTTCCTTAAATATCAGTTACGTTCACTAGGGCAAAGCACTATCGCCTCATCATGCTCATTGTAATTTGGGATGGCTTGTATTTTGGTGCATTTTGAGCGGCAAACATCTATAGCAAGATCCGTATGGACCCTATCAATTCAAAGAACTCTCCAATAAAAAAAATTTAAAAAAAATTTCAAAGGGGAGGTCATCCTGATTTTAGGTTGATTACAATAAAAAGCAAAAAAAAGTTTGTATACAAACCCTGTATGAAAAAAAATCTATTCCGTCATAAATAACTAAGAAAAAAAGAAAGTTTATATGACAATTTTTTATACAGGGCAATTTGGAGAAGACGTCGCATAATACGTCACAATGGTCCCACTTTGTGTTTAACTGATGGCAACTTCCAAAATGTATAACTTTCCTATTTCTAATCGGATTTGCTCAAACCTTCACTATTTTGCTTTCCTCATATTTCGGCTTTTATTAATACCAACTTATTTCCCCTTTAGGTGGCAAGTTTTCGTTTCAGTGAATATCGAAACTTTTTTCTGACATGTAATATTAATTACTAGTAGATATCATCCAGGCCGCAATAAATCTTTATCTGACATGCCTATATTGTCTTATGCACAGAATGAAACAACATTTATTGAATATTGATTACTGACATCAAGTTGGTTTACAAGAGAGTAGGAGACTGATCGAAAGTGGGCGGTGAAAGGCTTGAGCAAGATATAATTGACATTACAATATTAACAAGCAACTCTACGATTTACTTACGATCTCCGTGGCTTTGTAGAATTTTTTTGTATTTTCAAATAAAATTGATGAAGGAATATATCGACTTCATTAAGGATGACGTATAGATATATGCATAAACTTAAGCAGCATATGAAAGTGAATTCTTTTTGTCTTGCCACACTGATTGATTAATTATTGACATAATTAAGTGGGTTTAATATAAAGCAGTAAATTCGTCAATGGTCGTTGACCAGGAACTGATAGAGAACATGAGAGAAACATTTTGATGCTAAATATTAACGATTGTATGGGCAACTCTTCGATTATTTTGTAAAAAACTCTCCTAAGCTTTGTAGAAAAATAATCTTCATGACAAATTATGAACGAAAAAATAGATTTGAGTTTAAGTTTAAGCTTTATTAAAAACTACAATCAATTTCTTTGTAATTAGTACAGAAAAGGGTACATAAGTTATTCTCTGAGTTGGGTCCTGTTTTGTTTTTCTCCCTTCATTTTTTTTCTTCTTTTCACCCTTTACATTCCGGAGCGAAGAAAACCAAACCGGCAATGTATAAAGAGCATGAGTCACCCTGGTATGTTTAGAATATAGTATATTACTTTGAGCAATGGAATTTGAAGTGGGAATATGAGGGTTTTTCTTTTTTTCTTTTCATTTTTGGATACTTCTTTTCGGAGTTTGTGACAAAATGAAATGGTATTGTGTATTAATTTCAAGTCTCAGTCATCAGATATTCTGTATATACAATCTCAAAGCCCCTCTTAAGTGTTGGGAGCCCCAAATTCGCTTTAAAAAAGTGATGGCTAAGTGTAATGATTTGAAAGAGGATGTCATTTAGCACTCAACTATGCAAGGATTTTCAAAACAAATGAGTTTGAAGACGAGTATTGATGAAAGAATACAAAACCTGGGGTTTTCTGTTGTTCGCAGAAAACCTGAATTTTGTATTCTTTCATCAATATTCGTATTCAAATAGGCTGCATTTATTCTGAAAATCCTTGCCAAAGTCAGTGTTAAATGACATCCTCTTTCACTTCATTATACAATTGAAGTGATTTTTTGCCATCAAATTGTTTGGGCTCCCAACACTTTAGAGAGGCTTTAAATGTGCCCTTTGGCATTTACTTTTGTTCATAAACGATGTGGATGTCACACCCTCTAGTGTAAATAATTTAATGAAAGTAAACAAAAATGATGATAAGGTAAAGAGATTTAAATTCGTTATGCGCACACTGGTGAATCAATATTTTAGGATCTAAAAAGTACATTAGGTGATATATAGATCCTAGCCTACTTCAGTTTAAAGTTATAGTCGAACTAGGTAAGACAAAATGACTCTCGGCATCGTTTGTCTACCCAGTAAACAGTCATCACTTTTTCTTTGCTAACGAAAATTGCAAGGTTGGCTCAGTGGTACAGCAGTGGTCTCGTAATCGCGAGTTCCCGGGTTCGAAACGTATACTTGACGCACTACTGCCATACATACGCCATGATCCTCATTACGAAGTACTTTAGGTCTTTAGGTCGCAGGGACTGGTTGCTAAGTCTACACTAAACCTTTGTTTGCTTTCTTTAATAGCAGTGAGCCATTCAATATTCGGTAAACTAATAAAATCAGTAATTAAGTCAAATGAAAAATAATAAAAAATCAAATAAATTCATCAAATTACCCCCACGTGAAGTGATTTATATGATCATCTGATAGAGTTCAAGAAAGAGGGCATTTTACTAATTACAACAATATCAAACGCTTTTCAATTCAAATCATGACACTGAAATTTTTATAACAAACTCGCCTAAAACTAGATATCATGGCCGCCATGGCGTGTAATTTGTAGCAGAAAAGATAGAGTACAGAACTCATCGAATAACAAAAGCAAAGTCAATGGTAGGCTTCTCGAGTTGTATAAACATTTACACGTAAAAGCCCTAGCCTGCTATGAAGACAGGCACAGCCGCAATGCCATTCAAGATAAGTTGATACATACACCAAATGACAAGGTGTAATAGGTATGATAGTTTGAAAGTCGGTTATAGTACGGCGGAATACGTGCGCTCCAATATCATCAATAATCAATAAATCTTATTAACCATTCACATACCCGTCTAATTCCTCTGTAAACTGCTGAATATACAACAAAATGCACTTTGAAGTAGATCAAAAGTAGGAGAAGTTATGGAATTTATCACTTACCGTTTGCAGTTCTAGACGTTCGCGCTGTACTACTAAATGAAGATTTCACACGCAAGTGATCAAACTCCGGTATGTGGTGTATGTGTACACAACTCACGCTCCGTAGCACAACTTGAAAAGGAAAGTCAAGGCGGAGTTTGTAATAAAACCGATCTTATTCTGAAACCGTTTTGAGAATAGAGACCACGAAAATGGTTAATAATATTTCCTTTTCATGGCGCACAATGGGATAGGCCAGGGTAGGGTCAACCATGACTAAGTTGTCACTGTACGAGCCCGTCATTACGAATTCAGCTCCGCGCTCGGAGTTATTTTAAGATTTTGAGAGTGACGGGGTTACAAACACAGATCGTAAGCTTACACCGTTGGTATGAGGGTTGGACATTGGTATAGGCACGTTCACATGAAGCAAAATCAATTTACTTGGGAGTTGGAAACCTTTAGAAAGTAAATGGAATGTGGGCCGTGGTAATAGGTTAGTAAACATCATGTCATTTATTTATTTTGTGCGCTTGAACCGACATGGTTTAAAAAATATAAAAAAAGTGTGTTGGGGAGGGAGGGGGGAGAAGTGATTTGACGTAGGATGCTCTGCTATTAGAACACGATTGCAACTACATTAATTTCGAAAACTCAACTCAAGTGCAATTTCAGTACCCTATCGAATATCCAATTGAAATCAAGTTTACTTTGAATATATTATACGTAATATGTCATTGTCGTGTTCGCAAATTTCAATAGGTGACGCACAAGGCTATTGAAATTGCCTTATTTAGGTTGATATTTCGAAATTTGTTGCGTTTTTGTTTTGTTTTGTTTTGTTTTGTTGTTGTTGTTGTTGTTGTTGTTGTTGTTTTGTGTTTTTTTTTTTTTTTTTTGGGGTATAGTAGATGTTCAAGGTTAGGGTTAGCATAGGACAAGTAATGCGTCTATGACTAAAGTTAGGAATGTAGTTAGTGTGAATCTGACCGTAGCCCCCTCACCTTGAAGTAGGGCCACGTAAACTATTAAAATGAAACAGTCACGTACATTCCGTACATGCTAAGTGCAGAGGCGGCCCTCTGGGAGGGGGGGGGGGTCACAGTGCCCCCAACTTTTTCAAGCACCCGGAAAGTGCCCCTTTTTTCATAGGAATAGTGCCCCTTTTACTTTGACAAATGCCCCTTTTAATTTTTAAAAGTGCCCCTTCCCCTTTTCAACTCTGATAAGTGCCCCTTTTATCTGGACACGTGCCCCTTTTTCTTCGACAAGTTCCCATTTTCTTTTGCAATAAGTGTCCATTTTCCATTCTCATAAGTGCCCCTTTCAATCTCTAGTAAGTGCCTCTTTTCACTTTTGATAAGTGCCCCTTCACCTCTGACAATTGCCCTATTCAAATCTGAGAGGTGCCTCTTTTACTTTGACAAGTGCCCCTTTTCCTTTGTAAGAAGTGCCCCTTCCCCTTTTAAAACTACCCCCATTTTAACTCGGATAAGCGCACCATATAATTTCACATGTGCCCCTTTTCCTTTCTAATAAGTGCCCCTTTTCCCTAATGATAAGTGCCCCATTTAAAAAAAAACTTCCCCTTCTCATAAGTGCCCCTTCTCTGGTAAAAGACCCTTTTCAGGTATGAGAAGTTACTCATTTTCACTTCAGATAAGTGCCCCCTTCACCTCCGATAAACGCCCATTTAAAATCTGATCGGTGCCCATTTTATTTCAACTAATGCACATTTTCCTTTATTATAAGTGCCCCTTTTCAGGTGCTTTAAGTGCCTCTTTTCACCTCTGATAACTTTCCTTTTAACAATGATACGTGCCCCTTCTCCTTTCTAATAAGTGACCTATCCCCTTTTCATAAATGCCCCTATCAAAATATGATGGGGGCCTCTTTTCCGTCGACAAATGACTATTTCCTATTCTCATGACTGACTTTTTTCATCCCTGGTGAGTGCCTGTTTTCAGGGTGTAAGAAGTGCCCCATTTTCATCTCTGATAATTACTCTTTGTGCTTTGACACATGCTCCTTTTCTATTCTAATAAGTGTCCTCTATTCCTCTCATCATTAAACGCGCCCCTAATTTCAGGCGACTAAGAGCAATTTCACCCAAAGCTCGCTCGCTACGCTCGCACGCATTTATAGATGATATACTTATGTTACTTATCAAAGGCCTTTTCAGTATTCCGTTTTGAGAATGTGCTTATAACCCCATCAGGATTGGGTTTTGTTCCTCTTTATAAGATGTAATTTTTCGCACTGCGACATCACAAATCTTAAAAATTTTCCTCGCTCGCTCGCAAATAAATTTTCAGACCATTACACCAAACTGCAAAGCATGGCGCTTAAGCAATATCTTGTATGGTGTATAAAGTGAAACAAATATTAAAATCATCCCTGATAATATAATCACAATGTAGGGGTATATTCCAATGTCTAAAAATGGTATATTTTCGCTTTGAGATTTTACTTTGTAGGTGCCCCTTTTTTCCAGAAAGTGCCCTTTTTTCTTGGTGCTCCCCCCCCCCACTTTGGAAGTCGCCCGGCCGCCCTTGGCTAAGTGATAGGCGCGTCTTATCTCGTATTACATAAAGGACATAACTAGACCCCACCCCGTACACATCCATGTAATATAACATTCTTTGGACCGCTGAACGGGGTTATATTTTTATAAGTGGTTAGCGCGCAGCGCTGAGGGAAAAAATGGTCACGAGGGAAAATATAACTCCCTTCAGGTCCGAAGAATGTTTAGTTAGTTTTGGCCTAAAAGTGGACAAAATGACAAAAACGTCGCGAGTAGGGTGAAAAAGCTGCTATGATTGGAATCAGCGCAAAATGTTACCCCTAATAAGGATTTCAAACCTTCCCCACCAAAAATTCGGATTGAATCCCCTTATTTCATAAGGTACACAACAATGCAACAGCTGATGTTTTTTGTTTTTCATTGATGCATCGTGTGAAATCAACTAAACACTGGTGTTGATAGATGGCGCTGTGAATTGTGAATCCACCATATTATATTATATTTATATCATGTGTATATGCGGTTGTGATATCCAACAATCTACTTTTAAAGGAAGACAATTTCGTGCATCATAACATCGTCAAAGAGGTCCAAAGTCCAACATTTACCCCCCATATATCTCCATATAAGTATGTGCTGTGTAAACATATCTTAAGAACTTTTGTTGTCAAAATATATATTACATGACTTGTATATATGTTTAAAAGCGATGTTGAGTTTTGGTCAAGCGATTAGTTGCAATGAAAATGAAGCTTGTTAAATTTTTAGACTATGTTATACATTGTAACAATTATGTGTTTTAGTGATTTAAAATTATTGAAATGATCAGAAATGGATTGAATTGTGGTTGGAAAGATCACATGCAGTGAGCACCACTGCTCACAGAAATGGATACTATGTGGGACTACAGAAACGTGTGTCATAAAAGTCTTGTCAAGATTTATAAACCTTTTCTATTAATATTTCGAATAAGAGGGTCTTTAAATCTTGAGCGATAATTTCCAGGGGACTTCTTTACAATGATACTCCTAAAAAGAACGAGGGACGTCATAAAATGCTTTTCGCCAAAAACCAGACTCATCCTTTTAAAATATGTTAGAGATAGAAGTTCAATATTTATTATTAATAAAATCAAGAAAATGTTTGTCCATTACTAACATGACCTGTGGACTATGAAACGGAGCCGGTTAAATGAACTACACAATGTAATTTTTTTGAGGTTTCAGTTATGGCATCATTAGCAAGAAAAGGGGGTGGGAGAGAAAAGTGGTTGATAGGTAAAAAAGTGGAGAGGGGGAGAGGGGATATATATATAGAGAGAGAGAGAGAGAGAGAGAGGGGGGAGAGAGGGTGGAGAGAGATTTGGGGAAGAAAGAGGAAGAAGAGATAGAGAAAGAAGGAGATTCGGAGAGAAAATGGGAGGAGAGATTGAAAAGAGGGATCTGGGCGGGGAGGGGTGAAAAGGAGGTGAGAGGAGAGATAGGGAGGGTGGGGGAATGGTAGATTTAAAAAGGTCTGAGGTGAGTTTCAATTGGCAGGTGTGCCCCCTTTTCCTCACAAAATCCAATCAGGCCAACTTTAATTTACACGTTACATCCTGGAAAGAGAAAAAAGCTACCTAATTTTGCCCCCCCCCCCCTCCCGCCCTTGCGAAAGATATCTTTAACTGAGCCTCGTGGGCCATCATTCAACTGGGATTTAAAGCCTCTAATTTCTTCCCTTGCGTACAAATTTAAGATAAGAACATGGTCTTTCTTTTTTAATTTATAGCGGAGATTACATAGCGCTTGTTTCCACAGCCCCCCGCTTCCCCTCTGTCAAATGTTAGCGAGACGTCCTTTAAAAAAAAAAATCGGTTATATTGTCTTCATGTTAACTATGAGATCACTTTGACCTGCGTTGCGTTGAATACAGACATAGTCAGTGATAAGATCAAAGGGGCTTGCATGAAACAACTTTGAAGACCAAACGGGTTTTGAGTTTTTCAAAGAGACCATGGCCGATGTTAATGACGTCAGAAAGGATGATGGTTCGAAGGATGATGAGGAGAAGCGGGTCAAGGTTTTCTCTGGTGTAGCCCTCGCACAGTGTCGACAGCGTTCACGAAATGCTTGAGTTTCATCGAAGAAATGGAGGTATATTCATTGTGACGTCAAAAGATTTGGTTCGATGTCTATGGTAATGGCGATGAATGGTTAGTGGTTCGTGGTTGTGCATCTGGTGGTGGTTGTTATGGTAGTGGTCGCGGTGATAATAGCATGTTGCTATATGTTAGTTCCAGTTACCAAATAATATGTATGTATTGACTTTTTGATTGGGTCATTCAAACTTCTAACTTCAAATGGTAATGACGGTTGTGTTGATGATGGTGATGGTAATGATGGTGATGGTGATGGTGGTGGTGATGGTGATGGTGGTGGTGATTGTGATGGTGATGGTGATTGTGGTGGTGATGGTGATGGTGATGGTGATGGTGGTGGGGATGATGGTTGTGATGGTGATGATGGTGATGGTTATAATCGTGATGTTGATATTGGTGGTGATGCTAATCGTAATGTGATCATGGTGATGTGGTGGGGGTGACGAAATTGGTGATGGTGATGGGGATGGTTGTTGTGGTGATGCTGATGATGGTGGTGATGGTGATGATGGTGATGATGATTATGATGGTGGTGGTTGGAGTGGTGGTGGTGGTGGTGGTGGTGATGGTGGTGATGGTGGTGATGGTAGTGATGATAATGATGATGATGGTAATGATGGTAGTGATGATAATGATGATGGTGATGATGGTGATAGCGATGGTAGGGGTGATGCTGATTTTGGTGTTCGTGTATCTACATGATGGTGATAAAAATGGTAATGTGGTGGTGGTGGTGGTGGTGGTAGCGACGATGACAAAGTCGGTGATCGCGGTGGTTATGGTGAGGCTGATGGTAATGTTGATGGTACTGATGATATGATAGTGGGGCGTTGTGGTAGTGATGATGGTGGTGGTTTTGGTGGTTGCGGTGGTGGTGATACTAATTACTTTTAATCTACCAACATTAATTCCCAAAACACTTTTGTGCAAGCTACTCTATTCCTATTGTTTGAGACACTGTAACAATTGCTAATATTATTATCACTACATTCATAAGCCTGCAGACATGATTTTGCAAGTCACATGTTTCGAAGAGATGAATTGGCTATAAAATTTTGAGTCATAAATAGATTCCAAGTACGTGACTCACATTTATTTCCTGTCATACTCAAAGGCAATTATAAAGATTAAGTATCTTGATATGCATCTTAAGTTAACCTTCAGCCAACTTGAACATTGGACGTGTTAAAGACATGTTCTCCTTGTATTTGTCCACGTGCATCAGGGTCATAGCTCGGTTAAGGCCTGAGTAATACTATGATAGCACTTTGCTCACAGTGTCAAAATGTCATAGTAATGATCTTATGATGACGACGCAATCCTGGGTATACATTGTCATTATTATTACTTTTGCTTTATATTATCATTGATATTATCATTGTTCATCATTTTATCATCATTATAATTATTATTACTTTTATTTATTATGAATATTATTAATAGTAGTAGTAGCAGTAGTAGTAGTAGTAGTAGTAGTAGTAGTAGTAAGAGTAGTAGTAGTAGTAGAGGTAGTATCATTATCATTTCAATTATTATCATTCTTATTATTAATGTTATTATTAAAGCTAATAGTGTTTATCATTGACACCGTCGTCATCATCATCATCAATAGTAGTAGTAGTAGTAGTAGTAGTAGTAGTAGTAGTAGTAGTAGTAGTAGTAGTACTAGTAGAAGTACTGGGACTATTATCATTACTTTCTGATCTCTTAATTAGGTCTGGTCGGAGCCATTTGTCTACTGTTTCTTGTCGACCAAGGAAGCAAAGGCTCACCTCAACGTAGATCTCCCTCTCGTTCTTGAAGGCAACGAAGAGATCTTCGCGAAGACCACAGAACTGATGAGGAAAATGACAGGCGCGAACGTCATCACTGAACGAATTGTGTACGAATACATTTACCAATTCATAAATGCAATATTATCCAAGAAACACGAATATACCTTATTTATTGGAAATAATTCAGGTTAGAAATCAGATTTGGATCGAGATATGTAGGAAAGGTCGTTTATAGGTGACCGATCAAGGGGAAACAGCCATTTTTTTTGAGGCAAATTAGCCCTAGAACTAGATGCATTTTATAAAATTACCAAATTAACACACACGCAAGTTATATAAGATATATAATCAACCTATTCCGCCCCTTACGGCCATGGGGATCATCTTTCAAAGTGGCCACCATGAGGGCGTTTTTCATGTATGCACTCTCCAAAATCTAACTGAAATGATCGATTTCAGATTCGTTTGATGAGGCGGGAAGAGAATTGCTTTCGGGCTGAATTATGTTGACAGAAGTTGAGGAGACCATTGGAATTCATCCTTTATAAATAATATAATTAGAAAATGATTACAGTAGTGGTCCTATACAAATAGCATATTACCATATATATTTCGTGGGTCGAACGTTGTTAAATAGGGAGAGTGTCGTCAGTTTTATTGTGATATAGGTTATAATTCGCTGACACCAGACTTGGTGGAAATACCATTAATGGGTGTACAAGTCTGCACACAGCAAACGCGTAGTCCATTAAGAAAGACCCCTATTCTCTCGGAGAGTATTCGGGTGAGGGAAATGTAAGATTATGACTTCACCGTATGGGGGAATGAGTAGAAAAATGCAGAGCATTACACAAGGCCTGTTTGCCATAAAACTGAAGGCTAATGCTGTTGATTGACAACACCTGATATTGGGTAAACACCCGAATGGTGTCGAATTCCCCATTAGAGCCCAATACTATGCGTCTTTAATAGCATCCTACAAGCAGTGCATGGGGTAAAGTGCATTTACCCCACTATATATCTCACTTTGTACAGGTACGCCAACCTCAAACCCAGACTAGAAGCTGCAAGAGGGCGCTACGTTTTCGTCAAAGACATGTGCTTTGGTATCAGCAAGAAAACGTACCATTACCTTCCAAAAGGCTTCCGACATACCTTTCTCATTCGCACGCCCGAGAGGGCCATATATTCCTTCCGCAACTCCTACTTCAACCACATGAAATCCCATAGTGTTCTGGAGGGTGAGGCGGCCGAGTTTGCGACCTTTGACATCATGCGTGATGGTCCACACATGGACGATGGCTACTACATCATGGCCGTCTATGACTTTTGGAAGTACGTACGCGCGGAGCTCGAAGCGGACCCGATCGTCATTGACGCGGACGACCTCCTGACGCACCCAAAAGAAATAATGACGAAGTACTGCAAGCTGGTGGGCCTGCCCTTCAGCGAGTCGCTTCTCCAGTGGGACCCGTCCCTAGACACCTTCAAGACGTGGAAGCAATGCGGAGACGACCAGCTGATGCAGATGGTTGACTTCTACGGCAGGGCGATGCACAGCTTGTGTTTCATGCCACCGAGCACGCCCCTATCACGTGATCAAATGACCCCTGACGTCATAAAAGGAATTGAGAAGACGATGGCGGCGTATCAGGAAATGTACGAGCATCGGATCAAAATCTAAATGTAACCTTTAAGAAGATATCATAGAATTTGAGAGAAGGCTATTACAAATCCAAATAAAATTTTCATGCCAAACAAATGCGACATATTCTAATCGCAACCTTTTGGGGAGTCATAAATTATATTATGGACCACTTCCCTTGGGATGGAATCTACGCCAATGTAGTCGTTGAATAACTATTTTGATAATAATGACCGGTATAGGTGTCGTGGTCTTGTGGATAAATCACCGTGCCCTGTGGGCATAATTATAATCTAAATAAATTGTGGGTAACTTATTATTAAACGAAAAGACCCTCCTGAGTCATACGTTTTGAATAATTTACATGTTAGTCACTTTGTGAGTTGGAACAAATGGGAAAGTTTTCGGGCACTTCGGCCCATTCAGCAAATTTGAAATTCCAGTACGTATAGTGATTACAACTTTAAAAATTCATAAGTTTCTCTTTCTTTCCGGTATCGTTCAAATGAGGTTACTTTTCAGATTTGTGTGCTTCCTTTAGAGTAGTTTACTATTAAGGTTGGATTCCCCCTTTAAAATGATCTAGTGCGAGAATGTTCTTGCAAACACCATAGCAGATAATGCTATAAGATTTCGTTGCGACCAATTTGTATGTCTCTGTCTAAGTTCTGATGATTCGTACGTTTCCAACAAAGCAGTCTTTCAGAGCTTTTGTCTTTAAGAGGATTTTATAATAACTTGCTATTTACTAGTTGTACCTGCGTTTTATTTCTTGTTCAGCCACTGTCAGAATGGGCAGGATGTGTGTGTGTGTGTGTGTGTAATCGGGTTTTGACAGACGTGTATGAATCTGATATGATCATTAACATGACGGGACCGACCTTTAACATCACCATCCGAAAGACGTGACTCAGTTTTGATCCGGGTCGCCTGAGCCAGTCTGTAGGCGAAGACAGAGAGTTGACCAAGTGGAAGTTCCGCTATATCAACTCGCATCTCCAGAATTTCCATCGCCCCTCCTTTAAGTATGCTCGTTTGGAAAACACATTCGTTGCAATCATAGTTTTGCGAAAGAGACGGAGTTTAGACGTACGACTACCTCGATTTTATTATCCTTCGTTGTTTTGTTTTTTTCTTTCTAATCCTTCAACTTCTTTTTCATTATGAAGTGTTATTTTCTTTTCTTTAAGCGAAAATTTATTTTTCCACCTTTAATTGCCATTCTGAATGGCCTTAACTCAAAACGTATAGCTGTGAGCATTGCATTTCTTAAGGAATGTTCAGATATGGCGTGGTGAGCCGCCGCCGCCGCCGCCGCAAAAAAAAAAAAAAAAAAAAGCCGCCGCGGTTTTTGTTTGCGTGTAAATGAATGACATTTGAGCGGATCAACGAACTTGCGCGTAGTCATTGAGCTCTGTGTCATAAGATACAGAAATGGAAAGCGTATTGCACTTCAATACGTCATCATACACAAAGTCGCAGCTGTGTTGCCACGTCATATCCTAACTTTGTCTCAGATTCTGAAACAAAATCCCGGATTTAGCTCATGCTGCAATGATAATTATAAACCTTTAGGTCAGTCAGGAACCCCATGACATACAAGCCGATCGCCTGTCTGATTATCAAGATATTTATGATTGGAAATCGAAACAAAATTTTGCGTTTTCCTAACGGTTTTCAAAACACTACGGTCTATTGGGGAAAACGAGTATGGTAAAACCGGTCACTCAAAGATTTTTACTTTTTTGAGGCACTTCTTGATCATTTTGAAGCGCAATTTTTGTAGGGCTTCAATATTACACCATATCACAGTGACTGATAACACGCAGGGCCGTGCATCACATATTTAACATTGTTAAACGATGCCTTTAAGATATGTTTTTTTCACCAATGGATTTTAGATTACTCCTAAAATCCAGTGTTCCACTATAACATGACGATGATAAACGAATTGTGACAGCCATTGATCAGATTCAGATATGGAGAGAGAGAGAGAGAGAGAGAAGAGAGAGAGGGGGACGGGGAGCCTGAGATTGAAAGAAACGTGGGGTTATGTAGGTGGATGCATGGGAGTAAGCGTGTGTGCGTGTGTGAGAGGGAAGGTGTGGAGGAGAGTGAGCAAGTGAGAGAGAGGAGAGCGAAAGAAAGAGAGAGAGAGAGAGAGAGGGAGAGAGAGAGAGTGGGGTGTGGGAGATATTTTTGTAAATACAAAAACTAAATGAAATAACAATAACTGGTAAGACCCTTTTTCAGTTTTAACAGATTAACTTTCATATCATTTATTCTAATTCGAACAAAAAAAAGTGTATACTGTATATACCATGTCAGACACCTGCGTTATTATAAAGTATGAATCGTAGAGGGCGGTGTTCACCATGTATGGTCGAATCTCTTTGATGCAACAACTGGGCCTTATTTCACAAAACTTATCATCAGTGACAAATGACAGTTTTTGTTATAAGCTAGTGAAATCCTTTCTTCGGATTAGCTATAAGCAGATTTGTCACTGATTTTTGTAATTTGTCATTGAAAAAAGGCTTTGTGAAACGGGTCCCAGATCGGTATAATCAGTTGATGTATCCGCGCTTGTCATTTTAGTACAACTACATGTATACTCGTATTATTTCAATCTTGTTAATGTATTATCTTAACTTCACTGGGAAAGAATTTCTGTCGTTGTTTGACCGATTAGATACTTTCAAGATTATTAGTTTCAATCCTTTTTTTTTCTTTGGTGATAGCAGTTTATTTTTCAAGTTTCTAACTGTAACATCTTCCATTAAGTATGTTTTATCTATTCTTTACACTCATTTGATGGGAGGTAAAACTAAATTTCCATCTCAAGAAAGATTTAAACGGAAAGATATATCAATGGCATAAAGAAATAAAGGAACTAAAGACAAAGTAACAGAAGTTATATAGATTTATCAAAGACCAAGGAAAGAGAGAAGACATCTAAAATACGAAAAGAAAATTTAGATAAAATCAAGAATAAGATGAGAGGTGAAAAGGCATGGGCAAGAGGGGCAGAGGGGGAGGGGGGTAATACTCAGTGAAGACAAATCTACTGGTTCAAATATCAAATAAGACCTTATGATATTATTGTTCGTTGATTTGATTTTCACCCAGATGTCTTTTCTTCTATTTTAATATATTTTGATGTATGAAAAAGGATGAAATTAATAAATTGCAATTTCTTCATCGGGGCAATCCAACGCTCGGAATGAATTTATAAGTTTAAAAAAAAAAATGATGAACGGAATGGTGAAGTTTGAAATAAATCAGACCAATGATAAAACAAATTTATGAATGTTTGAAATATGAGATCACTGCGATCAGTGCGCATCTGAAATTAGCAAATTTGGTCCGTAGATTGTGACGTTAACACGGACAACTCTCCTGTTTATCGTGTACGAACAAAATCATTGATTTCTGTTTTTTCAATTTACAATCTACCTTTGGGCACTTCTAAAAATATAGTATGGATAGCACAGGTCCTCTAAAGCCAAAAACCCTCCTGAGTCATACTAATACTACATTTTTGAAAAAAAGTAATTTTGTGAGTTGGAATAAATTGGAAAGTTGCCCGTTATTACATCACATAGACATTATTCTGACTATAGTAATTGCAACTTTCAAAAATTCATAAATTTCTCAACTTCTCAAATTTCGTTTAAACGTCACAAATTGCTTCTCTGATTTTTCTTATTTATTTTTAGGGCAGTTTGATATCAAGGTTGGATTTCCATTAATTTTTTAGTTGCGTTTTATAATAGTCTAAAAGGAGGTGATATCCGTATACTCCTCTTCCAACGGCGAATAGGGGTGATCCGAACGGGGAGTTCTCCGACATGCCAAAACAACAACAACAACAACAATAATAATAATAATAATAATAATAATAATAATAATAATAACAAGAAAATCTTTATGTGCCTTTTCGGTCTAAAATTTAAAGGCTCATATAGTAATGGGTGTTCAAGTGCAATTTGACACCATTCGGGTGTTTACCCAATAACAGTGCTGTCATCACTAAGGGTGGACTTTGAAGATCGACATGTCTTGTGTAATGCACTGTGCCCTAGCCTAAGGAATTTTCATCATAATATTCAATTTCCCTCATCCTCGAGATATGAAGGTAAGCTGAAGTATTTTCTGGTGGGACAACGGGTTCGCTGATTGAGAGACCAATGAACAATTAATTTATGGTGGCAGCGAATTATGATGCAACATACATGGGCACTGACTACTATGTGGCTTTAAAAGCGGCACACAGGAACAGAATGTAGGGGCGCTTTTTACCTGTAATTACGCACCGTGTTTTAATTAAAGTGACTCGGTAACATTGCTGAAGGTTGATGAAAAAATTGCGTAATTTTTGTATGAAATGTTGCTTATTATATTCCTTCTACTGTACTAACCCTCTAACATGCAAAAAAATCCTGAAAAAAACTCAAACCACAAAGATATTTATGGTTTTCTTTGAAGGCGTCACTGTGCGACACCGTTTTTGAGATTTCCCAACCTTTTTTCCATGAAAATAAGACATAAGACATGCTTTTAAAAATCTGTCAACACTTCAATGTCTGGAATAGTATATAGATCACATTCATTGTTTTGTGACGATTTACATTCACCTAAAATGTAATTTAATTGTAATAATATAGTTGGGAGAATTAAGGAATCGATCAGATCAGTTTTTCCCGATTTTTATCATTAATAATGGATGTTTTCACTCAAACTTTCAGATTATCTTTAATTGTACATCTAGCATTGAAGTCACTACCTTAGCACCATTTTCTCTCATCTGAACAATGATACCAGGTCCCTTTAAGGGCAATGGCGGTTTGTGAGCCCAAACCCCCTAAATCCGCCACTTTTACCCCTGATAGATAACGTATTCATAAGACTCGATCTGTCCGTAGTTTCCGCATTCTTTTGTATGGCCTCTATTATGCCGTCACTTCTCACAGTGACAATCTCTTTATTACGTAGTACCTTTCAACGTCCAATCAATACCCGCTTCTCCCTATACTATTCGCTTTCATTAGTACCTACTTCTTTTCAATTCTCAATCGATACGATATTATTGTGCTTTCATTCATACGATAACCAATCGATAGTTTGATTATGACGTACGTCGAGCTAATGATAAGACGTGTAAGATTCCCGCTCTGTTGAGACTGTATAGAAAGTGTTTGAATTTTGGTTATAAGTTTATTCGTTCTCACTTTAAGAAATATATAACATCATGTTATCGTCTCACTGCTATGAGAATGATTGCAACATTGCGTCCATCTCTGTTCTCTGCCATTCCATTTCGGTGTTAAAAAAAAAAAATCAATATTAAGGAAGTTCCTCATTCTAAAAGAAACGATTGCTTTCAGCGCTTTTCACACGATTTCACGATTTTTGAAATGAATAGCATTAATTGGACAAGAGGAAATAGTGTTTTTAGGTAATATACACATGAATATTTTTTTCGCACTAGATAAGTCGGGAAAAAGTGTCTCATGATATATTGCAGCTAATTCTTAAAGCCCCTCTGCACTACTTATAGCTACTTGCGCCCTCTATATAGCAAACAATGCCTAATCGGTGACCATTGGTCCCCCATGGTCCCCTTTTTCTTATGTTAATTGAGAGCTGAATTGATGAGATAACTACCTGTCAAGTGACCATGCAGGGAGGTCTAATCCCTCCTGGCCAAACTAGTGCAGATAGGCTTTAACTAAAACTTAGATGAACGCAATGAAATCAATTAATTTATTGAAGTTAAGATACAAAATTTAGTTCGCATCAATAAATAAGTTAGTTCAATTGGATAGTCAAAACAGGTATAACAATAATGTTATTAATGAAAAGTAAAATCATTGCCCCCAGAACAATTAATAACAAATGAGCACAGCATAAACTTTACAAACGTATTAATCCAATAGCATCACAAAGGCATAGGGGAAATTACTTTATATTTATAGAAAACAAGAAGAAAATTTCTTTCTCTCTTTCTTTCTATTTTTAATCAGGGGACCGTGTTAGTTTGATGCCGCTTGCTAAGTTTGGTAGTGCAAATAACGCGTGTATAGACTCTGTACAGGGTAGTGCTTGTTAAGAGCAAACACAATGGTGTTCAAGAGTAGAGCCTTAATAAGGGAAGTACTTGTGAAGTACCTGTTGAAAGTCACTTTCTTATTTGTGCAAGAGACAAGGAGGAGGGTTGTTATTACTGTGAAGTGCTGTTTTGTCTACAAACAGTTCGTCTACTACCCTATTAGTCTATTTGTAAACACCCAACTAGTCTACTATCCACATGGTCTAATTATCGTTCTGTTATTATTATTATTTAAGATTAAATGATTATTAGACCATGTGGATAGTAGACAAAATGGGCATTAGACCAACTGAGAATTAGACTAACTGGTTATTAGACTAAATGAACAACAGACCAAATGAGTAGTAGACTTTCGGGAGATTAGACCAAATGGAAATTAGACCAAAAGACTATTAGCCTAAATGGTCATAGTGATAAGTAGACGAAATGATTATAAGACCGTGTGGATAGTAAACGGGCTGGGTGTAGACCAAACGGCAATAAACCGTTAACACTTCACTAGTAGTCCAGGGCCCAGTAACAAAAGTTACATTTGTTGTATCGCCCAAAATTAAACGCGTCCTCTTCATTTTAATTGTATCTCCATCAATCAATCGTAACTTTCAATCAATAGTAATTTACGAGTAAGTTTATATTACACATAGTCGACATAGATAAGACACAATCAACCGCAGCAAGATATGTGATACAATACATATTTACGATTGACTGTAGATCAATCGTAGCTTTACGACAAATAGTAATTTAAGTAAGTTTATGTTAGAGAAGGACACATTAAAAGCTAATATATAATTAACTACATACAGTAAGATGGGAAATACGATAATTTTTTAAGATTGATTTTAGGTAAGTTTTGGTGTGACAGGGTCCAAAATTTTAAACACTATTTGGATGGAAACAACTACACGCGTGTCTAGAATTGTACGCAATTTAATTCTTAAACAGAACAGCAAGAAAATCGTACGTTGTACTATTCCCTTAATCTGTATCGTCTCGAAGAGGCTGCTTAGTAATAGTCCTAGCAACCGGCTTTCTTTAGAGGAATTTAAACTAACCTTAATGTACCCTTATATTCAAATCTTTTATTTAAAATGCAAGGATTTTTTTAAATAACAGGTCATACTTTGATCAACATAACCTTTGGTATCTTCTTTCTTTTCTGGAAGGCATCGTACGTGTAGAATTTTTTTTTTTAACCAGGAAAAAATAGGAAATCAAATCTTTGGATTGTTGTATTTATGGGTTGGGAAACAGGATAGAGGTGTCGTGGTCAATTGGGTACGTCACCGGGCAGTAGATCACATGGTTCGCGGTTCGAGTCCCGCCGCGGCTCCAATGTCCTTTTGGCAAGGCATAAATCTACATTTTCCGCTCAAGTAAATGGGTGTTCGGTAGGAAGGGAATCCTTGACTGCTATAAATAGACCTATACTAATGCATTATTACGGTTGGCTAATTGTCTCTGCCAACGAAAAATGTCCTCTATTCTGTCCATGCATGGCTATAGGGGGCACTATGAATTTTAATAAAATAGGAAGCTCTGGTTCACAAGCACTAAATGTAACGACACAATGCTACACGTGTATACACTAACACATCTCTCTCTCTCTCTCTCTCTCTCCCTCTCTATCTATCCATCTCTCTCGCACTCTCTCTCTTTTTGTCTCTCTCTCCCTTTCTTTCTGTCTCTCTTTCTGTCTCTCTCTTTTTCTCTATTTATCTTTCACTCTCTATCTATCTCTCTCCCCTCACCCCCTCTCTCTCTCTCTTTCTATCTATCCATCACCCCCTCACCCCCCCTCTCTCTCTCTCTCTCTCTCTCTCTATATATATATATTTATATTTATCTGTCTCTCTCTAAACAAAAAGTAGTATGTAGGGTGGAACTGGCCCTTGCACCCCGAATAACTATAGTTTCCAAAAATTCATCAATAATACACTATAGTTGTCACTGGAATAATGCGTCCGTCTTTGAAAAGCTATCATTTTGGGTTATGTTGTGATTCATCGTATTTCAGTTTAACAAAAGGCATTTTCATTTAAAGACGAAAATTTTACACAATAATTCCATTTTCATGAACACTAGAAATCCTAATCCTATTGTTGCCTTCATTAATATTACTGATTCTTTCATGCAGTTGCCGATCCCCCCTTAAAATCATGTCTACACCATGCATGCATTACTGACCGTGCATACTCTCACCACCCCCTCATGAACTATGCCTAAGAAATGGATTGAACATAATTTAAAGAATATACGTTATTTAATTAAACCATCCCCTCATATACTATCTTATATTAAAGGGCAATCCAACCTTGATAGCAAACTTGTCTAGAATAAAGCAGAAAAATCAGAGAAGTATACTGATGAAAGTTTGAATGAAATCGGACGAAAAATGAGAAAGTTACGAATTTTTGAAGGTTGCAATTACTATAGGTATGGGCTCTTCAAATTGGTTGAATTGATAATGTCTATGTGATGTAGTGGCGTACAACTTTCCCATTTGTTCCAATACACAAAAAAGACAATTTCAACTTTTCATAAATGTATGACTCGCGATGGTCTGTTCTTTTTAGAGGACCTGTAATAATGTACTCTCCATGATATATTTTGAGTAGTGCCCCGAGGGTGAAGGCACTTGGAAGAAAAACAGAAATAAGTGATATTTTTGTACGCGACAAAAGGGAGAGTAATCCGTCACTACGTCACAATCCACTGACAAAATTGTCAATTTGAGATTCGTACAGCTGTAGTGATCTCATATTGGAAACACTCATAACTTTCTTGATATTGGTCCGATTTATTTCAAACTTTCGCCATTCTGTTTCTCAGATTTTATGCTTTCATTCAAATGAACTTATTAGAAGGGTTGGATTGCCCTTTAACCAAATCAATATAAAGAGAACATTTAATTTCTCACAGCTATCTTCTGATACCATTTTGAGCCAAGCTCGTTCGTGTTTTAGGCGTTAATCACAACCTGGGATGTATTGTTACCACACCGACGAAACAACAACAAAAACATCAAACAATTTTGATCAACCGCTGACCCTTTTTAATCAATGCATCGCTGAGTCTCTACATCGCTTCAAAATAGAAACAAGAAAACAACCGTACTATTACCATGCACAAGATCTGTATATACACGTGCTAGGCGCCAATCGATTTAGGCCTATTGTATATTGGTCTGACCACTAACCAGGTGGGGGAGTGAGAGTTACCCAACCATGCGGATTTCTAAAGCTTAATAAACGGACAAGTGAGCTTTAGAGAAAAAGGGTTTCCTTTTATCATTATTACTTTCGTCCTTGATACACGAAGAAAGAAGGTTCTTGGCGACCGAACGTTTCGTTGACTCAATCATTACGAATTCGCGCTTTCAACGGATACCGAACCAATTTCGCTCGCTCTACGTTTGCATTTACTGACCAGGTGAGAAACGGGTCGATTGAACTGAGTGTACATGTAGTTGATTCGTTTTACTTGCATTTCGTTCAGTACAATCTGGGAAGAAGGTTGCAATATATTATTTACTTTCATTCGTTTATTTATTCAATGCCCCTTTTGGCTTTGTGAGAAGAAGAGGTCAGAGAGAGGGGGAAAAAAAAGATTTGTTGACGTGTGTATGCTACATGTGTTTGGCGTGAAGTCATATCTCCATAGCAACAACCCACGCTACTTATACATTAACAGTTTCATTTGCTCCTTTTCCTTTATAAAGCGAAATATTACCGCGTTACCATTCGATTAACTGATTTGATATCCTTTTATTCTCGTAAACTAACGAATTTAGCTCCTCAAGTAGACAGTATTTACTCTGCAAACATGCCGGATTAACGTATAGACTCGCTCTAAGTCGGTTCGAACTCGAAGTATCTTCTTCTTCTCTCGTTATAATGTGATGGCAATTAGTCATACTTGACTGTTGTTGCCAGTGACTTTATTATTATTTTTTCTCCTCTCTCTCTCTTTCTCTCTTAATTGATAATTATTTATATACTTTCTATATTTGTCTTGCTTTTTCATTCCTAACCAAATTGTGTACATAAACATCTCTCAGCTAAATTTACAATACAAATCAGGTTAGACTAGCCAGAAAGATACATGAAAGAAGAAAGAAAAAAAGTACTTTCTGACGTCTAGTCATTATATATCTATAAATTTTGTGCAAAAAGACAAACAATTTTTTACTATGAACATTTATTGCATTATTATATTGTGTATATACTTTGTTTGTTTTGGGAGATGATATATTTTGTATAGCTTTATTTTTTGTCGGCCCCTTTAATGTGGGCTTCTCATTTTGGCTGGTCCTTATATAAGCGTTAATGTTATGTTAAGAAGTTGGATATGACTTCATGACCAAGGCTTTATCTGTAACCATTCAGTTGTTTTGTTCTATTTCAGTTTTGTTTTGAAAGTCCCGAAAACGAAGTCCTGATTTTTCACCCCTTTACGATTACATTAAATGCAAATTAATTTAACGGAATTTGCTTTAAACTCGCCTGTAACCAAATTGAATTTCAGTGCATTAGAGTTCATTGACCGGTCTTAGTTATCAACAAGACGGAGCGTATAACTAATCTATTATTTTCATCTCGATTTCTTCAGGTGAAACTAAATCAACCCAACAACGCATAATCATGAAGACTTTCATCACATTGTTCGTTCTCGCTGCTTGCGTTGGTGAGTAAAAGAAAAGTTCTCCCTCCTTTTATATAATACAGTCAAACCTGCTTTGGTGACCACCTGTTTACAAAGACCACATGTTTTGTTTCCCTTCATAATTGTTTCTCATTGAAACATGTGCTAAAGGAACCTGTCTACAAAAAACACTTTTTGTGTTTCCCCTGGGTGGTCGCTATATACGGGTTTGACTGTATTTTGTGATGACCCATTAGACATTACGCCAATGGAAATATAACTAACATTGTGACCACTACCCAGTGTGTGTGGGTATGTGATTGGAGTTTTACAGACGTGTATCAATCAGATATGATTATTTACGTCTGGCGACCGACCTTTAACGTCACCATCCGAAAGACAGAGAATAGTTGTTCGTATTAAAGGGGAATCCATCCTGATATTAAGTTGGTTTTCAATAAATGTCAATTCAATTCAATTCAATAATAGAAGCAGAAAAGAAATAGGAGAGTCATGAATTGTTGAAGGTGCGATCAATCAAACACAAATCTGCAACTCTTTGACGTATCTTGCGAGCTTCTCTCCAATTTTCCTATACTAATATATATATATATATATATATATATATATATATAAAAGTGCGAGATATCTCAACTCTGACATGACAACGGGTGTTCCAGAAAATGTAGGCGTGAAGAAAATGGTGTAGGAACCTGAAGAAGGCCTCACAAGCCGAAAGCTCGTAATAAAATTGTAAAGTACAGCTACAATGTACGTCTCACGTTCCTAGACCATTTTCTTCACGCCTATATATATATATATATATGTTTTTTTCCCTGAATTTTTTTTCAATAATACATTCACCCTTAGTGTGATTATTGAAAATATGTTTTTATACAACCCCTGTATGAAACAAATCTATTTCGTCATCAACAACTAAGAAAATGAACATTTATGAAATTCTTCGTATACAGAGCAATTTGGAGAGGTGCTCGCAAGATACGTCACAGTGTTGCTAATATTTATGTGGTTCCCAGATTTGCTATAAAAGCAAATACTAATAACTACAATAGTGTGTGTGTGTGTGTGTGTGATTGGGTTTTTACAGACGTGTATCAATCAGATATGATTATTTACGTCTGGGGACCGACCTTTAACGTCACCATCCGAAAGACGTGACTCAGTTTCGAACCTGCGTCCTCGGCTGAATCAGTTTGTAACTTCCACTGTTAGCTGGATTACAGGCGCACGCCACAACGCCTAGTAATTCAATCTTCATGATCTTGATAGTAACGATTCCCTTAGTGATGACGGTGACAATATAGGGAATTATTAAAATGTTGATGCAATCATTTGACAACAAATATCTTTGTATTTTCGTATTCTAAGCAGGAGGGTTACAGAGGGCGCGATTTCGACGTCAAGACGTCTTTTTCACATCGTCTCATATTTAGCTTTAAAATCGTCAATTATCTAGAAACTGAAAAACCATCAGACTGTATTTTTGGAGTATCAGTGAAGTGAACCGTAAAATACATCATTTCTAGGACCTTTTGGAGCCAAAACAGGTGAACTTTTAGAGAAAAGGAGAGATTTCAGCATTTTTTTGTTTTGTTGGAAAAGCCACACCCATCTTGATCATGGCCAGTACAAGCGGACCCAAACCTGTCTTTATAAGATCGGAGGACATTAGGAATGTGAGTACAAAGCAATTGTGGGGTGAAAAATTATACATGGCACTAGCCAAGGTTATAAAGCCTTCCAATATTTCTGGGATTCAACAAATACGCAACTTATGGCGCATCTACCTTGGTAGACATGAAGATAGAGTGAAAGTAATAACGAGTGGATTAGAGCTTCGTGGGGCAGTTACCTCAGTGCATGACCTCAACCCCTATACAAAGACCAGGGATGAGAATCTACTTCGCGTGGTGATAAAGGACATACCACTTTCGGTCAGTGATCAGCTCATTAGATGTGAGTTCCAAGCCCAAAAGCTAGAAATTCAGGGTGAAATCAACAGGCAAAAACTTAGAGTTAATGGACAACTAACGACCTGCCTTAATGGAGATAGGGCGTTGTTTATTAAACCACCCTCCCAAGCCCTCCGCAGGAAATTCCTTTGCGGAAAGGTATTCGCTGGTCGCTTGTATCACCTTGGGCAACCAGAACAGAGGGGAGGTAACATCGCTACATGTTCGAAATGTCTGGAGAAAGGACATCATGTTTCTACATGCAAGAATGCTATCAAGTGCACCTTGTGTAAGGAGAGCGGGCATGTGAAAAGCAAGTGTTCGGGTAACCTAGCAACATACACCACCGACCATCAAGCTGACGATCGCTCTGAGCAAACCGCCACTTCTAGTCTCGTGTCAAGTGCTTCGTACAGCGGTAAAGCGAAGAAGCAATTAAACCTGCAGGATTTTCTTCCTACAGTTACCCCAACAGAGAAGAAATCCAATCCGCTAGGAAAAGAACCTATTGCGTCTGGTTCTAGCGTGGTAGAAAACGATGGAAAGGTTTCATCCACAGATGAAGATCATGAGGACATGTCTAGAAGGAATACAGCAAAGACAAGCAGTAACGAGTCATGTTCGGAAGGAGATACGAGCGATCGCGATAGTGACGAAGGTACCACGCTGTCGGCTGAGACACCTTCACCAAAGTTGTCAAAAGGAAAAAGAAAAGCCCCGAAAAGAAAGCGAAAAGACACAATCAAAAAGAAGTAAGTCGGACAGAAAGAACGAATGACGATCTAAAAGTTCATGGATGAGTCCTTATTACATCTTATATCCCTGAATGTTAGGGGATTGAGGGACAGACTTAAAAGGAATAAAATTGTATTATGGTTGAAAAACCAGAAATGTGATATTGCTTTGTTACAAGAAACTTTTTGGTCAGAAAACATAGAGCAAAGTGTGAAAATGGATTGGAAGGGTCAATGTTACTTTGACCATGGTACGAACCACTCAAAAGGGGTGGCCATTCTAGTGCGTGAAGGTCTTTCATTGAATTTACTCTCAGCCTACTACAAAAGAGACGGGAGAGCCATCATTATTAGATTTTCATGTCATTCTAAATCCTATTTTTGTATCAATATTTACGCTCCGGCAAAGAATAGAGACAAAGAAACTTTTTATAATTCAGTAGATTCATGGGTGAAAGCATGCAAGCCTGGTAGTGATATAATTCTAGCAGGTGGAGATTGGAATTGTGTGCAAAATAAAAGACTAGACACTTATGGTATATCAAATGTGTATCTGCCCAAGAAGAATTTTAAAAGTTTTCAACAAAAAAAAAAATTAATCGATATATGGAGAAAATGTAATCAGGAAAAAAAACAATTTACATGGCGACAATTATTATTAAATCTACATTCAAGACTGGATTACTGGTTGATTAGTAGAGATCTTTTAGGTTCAGTCTTTTCAACTGACATAAGACCCGCACTAAAATGCGACCATAATGCTATATCATTAAAAATTAAAATATCCCAGGAGAAAAGGGGCAAAGGGTATTGGAAGATGAATAATTCCTTGTTAAAAGACGATATTTACGTAGAAAATGTTAAGAATTTGATACAAAAGTTAAGTTGGAAACTAATAACATGAGTAGAAAAATGCAATGGGAAATATGTAAATATAAGATTAAAGAATATAGCGTCAGTTATGCAAGAGAAAAACTGGCAAGAATGAAACAGTACTATATGAAAATAGAAATAGAATTAAAACAATTGTATGAAACGTTACATGAAGACATAAATGGTGAAAACATAGAGAAAATAAATAAACTGAAACAAGAGTTAGACAACTGGTATACGATAAAGTGTAAAGGTACTTATACTAGATCGAGAGAAAAATGTACAAAATATTTCATTCAACTTGAGAAGCAAAGAGGGAATAAGAAAGAAATACTTTTTGTAGAAAAGAAGGGAAAACGGATTGTTGATAAAAAAGAGATCCTTAAAGAAATTCATAGCTTTTACAAAAACCTGTATAGTCTAACTGTATACGAAACAGATATCGATGAATATTTTAGACAGTTGCAGGTTCCTTGCATATCTGACGAAGAAGCGAAAAGTTGTGAAGGGCTGCTTACTGAAACGGAATGTTGGAAAGTGTTGTCATCCATGAAACTTAACCGTTCACCGGGGAGTGACGGACTTACAGTAGTGTGGAATTTTACAGATGTTTTTGGAATGAAACGAAAGACATGGTAATAAACAGTTTGAATAAAGGGTATACGAAGGGAGAGCTCTCCTTCACACAAGCGCAGTCAATTGTCACTCTGTTATATAAAAACGGCAATAAAGGATCTTTGGACAATTGGCGTCCGATATCCCTGCTTAATATTGATTACAAAATTGCAGCCCGAGTACTAGCAATGCGTCTGCAAAAAACATTATCATCTATTATTTCAGCCGACCAATGTGGTTTTATAAAAGGTAGATCGGCAAATGAAAATGCTATACTTGTTCAGGATGTGATTGATTATTGTAAATATAAATATTCAGATGGTATTATTTTATTCTTAGGCTTCCAAAAAGCGTTTGACAATGTTAACCATTCCTTTCTGTTTGAAACTTTAAAGCGTATGAACTTTAAGAAATCATTCATAAGTTGGATTAAAATGTTATATAAAAATGCTCATGGCAGAGTAATACAATGTGGTTGGTTATCTGAGACGTTTTGTATTTATAAAGGCGTTAGACAAGGATGTCCACTTTCAGCATTGCTGTTTATTTTGGTTGTAGAGATTTTAGCGATTCGTATTAAAAAAAATAAGGAAATTGAGGGAATAAATATTACAACAAATCGTTTGTATTTGCCAGATAGGGAGGTAAAAATAACTCAGTTTGCTGATGATACGACAATATTTGTAGATTCAATAAAATCTGTTAATTATGTCATGAAAGAATTGGAGGCATTTGGCAAAGTTGCAGGCCCAAAAATAAACTGGAATAAGACAAAGATATTAAAAATACTGGATTTTAATTTGGGAATAAATGAATTTGATTTCACTGAAGAACCTGTTAAATATTTAGGAATATTTGTAGGGAAAAATGAAGAACATGTACGAAGGTTGAATTGGGAAGGTGAACAACATTTTTAAAACATGGAAAATGAGACGGCTTACATGTTATGGGAAAATAATCATTATAAAATGCTTAATTGTACCTCAAATCGTCTATGTAGCAACGGCGGTTCCGATGCCAGAATATATATTTGCAAGGGATTACATAAGATTATCTATTCTTTTTTTATGGAACTCAAAGTGTGAAAAGGTTAAACGTAATATTTGTAATAGACCAGATGTGGAAGGAGGTCTTGGGATGGTCGATTTATATGCGGAATCAAAATCACTGAAACTATCATGGATATATAAATATTTTTGTATTGATGATACAGTATGGAAAACTCTTTTCTCCTTTTGGATGAGCCACCTAGGAGAAATTCTTTATTGTTTTCAACTTAATTGTCATCCAAAACACATGATTGATTTATGTAGAAAGAAAAAATTACCAATATTTTATACTGATTTACTAGTTACATGGGCTGAACTACGTTATATAGATAAATTGAGTGTTAAAAATGTGTATAATGAAACACTTTGGAATAATAGTAATATTGTAATAAATAAGCATCCATTAAATTTTCATGACTGGAAGGAAGCCGGTATTTTTCAAGTTAAACATGTAATATATAAAGGTAAATGGAAAGATGCTTCCTGTTATAGTGACTCATTAGATGTTAATAATTTATTGTTTGCATTTAAATTAGCCAAATTAAGAAAAGCGTTCCCTAAATATTGGTTAGAAAAATTGAGTATAAATAACAAATATGATGACCATTTTAACCCAGAGGAGATTGAAACCTCTGTCGGAGAATGTATAAATGTAACCTGTACTAAAGCTAGGAATTATTATTTATTGTTGTTAGAACAAAAGAAAGTTAATTTTTTCACATTCAAGGTCTGGCAAGAACGGTTAGACCTGCCAGAATCTTTTGTATGGGAAGACATCCTCTATTTCAAGTTTAAAAAGATAAAAGATAACAGGGTTAAACAGTTTAATTTTAAATGGAAGCTTGTAAATTCAAATCAATGTGAAACATGTAACGAAATTAAGACGATTGATCATTTTTTGTACTATTGTAAAAGTATTCAGATTTACTGGAAAATTATATCTAGGATGATCTACTTTATGTTTGAAGAAGAAATAGTAATAAATATGGAAATGTTGTTAATTGGGTATAAAATAAAAACCCGAAGTTTGAATTGATCAATTTTATGATAAATTTTGCACAGTTTACTGCGTACAATTATTATTTAAGAAACAGATTAAACAATGTGCAGCATAATAACAAAAGGCTGATCTGTGAATTCATTTTATCATTTAAGTCTTATCTGAAACACTCAGGAATAAAACAATTCAATGTCAAAGAAGTGAAGAAAATAATTGATATGTTGTAATTTCCAGCAAATATTCCATTGTTCACCTTTGATAAATATTGTTTGTGTTTTGTATATCTTTGTAAATATGTATATTAAACATGTAAATAAATCCTCATGAAAGAGGCAAAGAGAAAAAAAAAAGCAGGAGGCCTAAATGTACATTTTTTTTTCATAGCATATAGATTTAGTGTATATACTTTGTTGGATGCTTTACTACTCTTAATATATGTATATATCACATAGGTGGCTTAAACATGATAAAATAATGTCCCATTTGCGTTGCGCCCTCATTAGACCAGTTCGAAGATAGAACATGGTACAATTCACAACAAATATTCAAAGTCCTATATTGGGCATTTTAGAATAATCACTGCCAAAGTGATGGAGCTGCTTCGTGAAGATACCTTTTGTGATGGAGGTGCTTTGTGAAGATACCTTTTGTGATGGAGGTGCTTTGTGAAGATACCTATTGTGATGGAGGTGCTTTGTGAAGATACCTTTAGTCTGCCCGCATGAAATGTATACTTCCCTCTAACAGAATGTACCTTCAGTGCATGTCACATGATCAACTTTAACACGTATCCTGGGGCCCGTTTCATAAAACTTGTTATCTATAACAAGTGCTAAATTTCTATGACAAATTTGCTCTCAGCCAATCAGATGCCATGATTTCAGTAGCTTATAACAGTAGCTTGTAACTCTCTCTCAATTGATATCAAGTTTTATGAAACAGGGCCCAGTAGTCGCCTCGATGGGTTTGCAGTTTTGTCTAAATGACCTTTTAATTAACTGCCCATGCGCGGATTGAATTCAGGAACTGGCTTATAAATACAACAAACCTGTCCACTAAGTTTAATTCTATGCATACATCTTGAACAAAAGATTCTTTTGACCACTAAGAAGTTTGCCAAAGCTTTTTTTCCCCGACGTATCAACAACTAATGTATGTGTATTCGATCAATATAAATGGATGAATGAAATGGATGATAACAAGGGTTTATGGCCCGGTCACACATAGACGACGCACGGCGGGCGCATTGAAAATCGGAAAAAGTCGTGAGCCCGACTTTTGTCAGGATTTGGGAGAAGCTAGCGAGCTGACACCGAATGCAAATCGTGTTGCTAGCGCGTTGCGCGTATACAGGGCGTGTGCTCCGCGTATGTCTGGCGTTGGTCTAGCGCGCTCCGCGCATGTCTGGCGTCCTTTTGGCGTTTACATTCATGCGTCGAGCTCCACGGACATTTTTGAGCATGCTCAAAAAATCCCGACGCATACGCATACAGCGAATGACGACGAATGCATAGCGTTCGTCCAGTGTTGGTCCAGCGCACTCGGCGAACGAGTAACGAAGGATGACGCACACCTAACGCACGACAACGCACTGGCAAAAATTGCAAATTTTCAATGCGCGGGCCGTGCGTCCCCCATGCGTCCCCTATGTGTGACCGGGCCTTTAGGGAGCGAAACATGTATCGAAATACATTAGTGAAGAGGTCTATTCTCTGCTCTCATTTCGCAGGTCCCCTCTACGCACTCGATTGCTATACATGCGGTTATGTTACTGGGTTCGGCGGAGATGTCTGTAAAGATACATTTGACACTGCCTCCCTGAATAGCAGCAGTGAAGTCACAACAGGAACTTGCAGCGGTCAATGCGCGGTAGGTGGTTTTGATGTTTTGTTCGTTTTAGTGTTTTTTGTTGTTTATTCTTATGTATTTCTTTTTCGTTTCCATTTTTCTTTTGTTTTCTTCTTTTTTTCTTCTTCTTTTTTCTGTTTTCTCTATGATTTTTTGTTTGTTTTGCTTTTATAACTATTCTTTTTTTTCTCAGTTTCGATTACTTGTTCGTTATTTATTTATTTGTCTAATTTATTTATTCTTGTATTCATTTTCTTATTCATTAATTATTTCTTTCGTTCACTCGTTTATCTAGGCCTATTTAGTCATCTATTTACTCAATTTTTTTAATTTATTGTTATTTACTTAGTTTGTATTTATTTATTTATTAAGTTCAGATCCCTTCTTTCCTTGTTATTTTTGTAGTTTTGCGTAATATTTCCCCTTTGACTATTCATTGCTTTATGTTATTTATTAATTTATTCTTTTATCAATTCAACCATTTGGTTATTTAGTTAGTTTTTATCACTAAGATTTAAGGGATAAACATTCCCTACACAATTTTCTTAATCCAATTAGATGAGCGTTCTTTTTTTAGCAGCTTGACAGTAAATATGCTCTTGGGATTTTGGGATAGTTGAGTTCTTGTTTAAGACCACAAATGCCTTCAAAGTGCAAACTATCATCTTCCTCTAACCAGGACATTTTTCGCCCCAAAAACAATTTCATACACAAGACCAGACCTAGGAGCAACATTGATCTAAATCTCAAACGGCTTAACAACTGTGGCAGCTTTAAAAAAACATATTAAATTGTTATTATTGAATTCGTATGTGTAATATTGCACAATTATACAATTTTTTTCCCGACTGTGAGTCTGTGACACCCGACCTTGAACGTTCTATTCTAAAACTTCCTTTTCTCTCTTCTCATTCTTCTGCTGACCCCCATTCTTGATCTCTTCCTATTCTCTTTTTCCTTACATCCATCATCCATATCATTTCATTGTTTTTGTCTGTATACTTTGTTTTTTTAGTATTATACTTCTACCTTATTATGAATGACACTGTGTCAACATTATTCTGAGGAACTTAAATTCTACAAGCTACATGCTTTTTATTAAGTTCCCTTTTTTCACATGTAACTTCGAAATTATTTAGTATAAATGCAATACAAACTTATGCTGTGTAAATGTCTTTAATGTTCACGAATATCAATTTTGTAATTATGCTATGTTTTGTTAATGTATTGTTTTTGTTCATGTGAAATGAAAGAAACTAAACTTTAAAAAAAAAAGTGCATGGTCATTTTCCTTATTCTTATTTATGACATTTCTAGTGCTCTTTAAGAATCTAAAATTGCTATGAAGGTAATTTTAGACACCCAAATGTGTTAATTAGATTGAATACGATCATACCAATTCAGCTCCACTTTAAAACAAAATACGGTGACCGTTAATTAATTAATTGATTAATAATAACAATACACGGGCCGGCTGGTTGTGCGTATTATAACCAACACGAAAAAGCCAACAAAAAGCCAATATTGGCATTGGCTGGAATAAAACGTAAAAGGCGCTAGCTCGTTTTTCAACGGCTGGTTCAAAATTACCGAATATTTGTGGGGCACCATCAATATTAGAAATGGTTATATTTATGGATAATTCAGCCGTCTCTGAACCGATTTTGATCAAAAAAAGATTATTTTGTCATTTAAATTGTATATTTTTTTAAAAATTTGACACTCACTTTTTAATTAGCTCACACACAAAAATATTTTGTGTAGAGCCCTCTGCAAAAAAAACTCAACTATCCCTTTAAAGCCCCACTGTACTACTTGTAGCTACTTGCTCCCTCTATATAGAAAACAATGCCTACAGTAATCGGTGCCTGTTGGTCCCCCATGATCCTCTTTTTCTTATTTTAATTGAGAGCTGAGTTGATGAGATAACCACCTGTCAGTGACCACGCTATTCCCTCTAAAATCTCCTGGCCAAACTAGTGCAGAGGGGCTTTAACGTTTGATTTAATAAATATAAAGCAAGATTAATGCAACGTGGAAATACAAAGAAAAGGAAAACCATTTCATCCCAATTAGCTTCATTCATAGAAGGTGCGATTGATATCCCACAAAGAGAGATTGCAAAATTTATAGGGAAAAAATGTTTAATAAAAGATAAAGTCAAAGGCGTTGAATTGCCGGCTCGTGGGCTAATTGCCCTCAATGACTCGATTGTCGCAAATGACACGATCGAAATAACACCGCGTGCACATCGGGCAATAGAAAAGTTAAAAACGATTCTAGAAATACCTAATTTCCTCTAATAAAACAGCCCAACTAACTTCCTTTTTGCTTGTCTCTTTTTTTAAAACTTTATTTTCTGTAGAAAGTCATCGTGACCGTCAACGGAGAAGTCACGGCCGCTTCCCGTAGCTGCGCGGGTAGCTGTACCGCTGGTTGTATATCCTTCTTTGGTATCAAGACCTGCACAAATTGCTGCACCGGGGATTATTGCAACGGCGCCACCAACGTCCATATGAGCATCATCGCTATGATGGCCGCACTCCTGGTCGCTCTTGGATTTTCCCGTTGAGAAAAATGAAATACGTCAAAATAAGAGTCGAGGTTGAGGGGGAGGGGTGTTACTAAGACACTTTTTGTTTTATTTTGATAATAACATAATAGTTTGGAAAAATCTTCTTTTAACTTCTGCAAAACATCATTATCGGGGGGGGGGGGTCATGATCCCTTTGGTTTTATTTCAATAACCTCATAGTTGAAACAAAATCTTCTCAAGTCTGAAAGACACCGAGATGGGGTGTGGGCTGCGGAAGTTCCGTGATATTTTTGTTTTCATTTTGCTTACCTCAGTCATAGTTTAAACGATGCATTTCCCGAAACCAGTAATTGTGCCAACAAAAGAGCCTTCCAGATTCCAAGCTGAACTCCTCGATTAACATAGTTACATGTAATATACATGAACATGTATATATTTATGTATATCTGCGGTAGGCACACCTATTTTCATTATAATAACGAGTTTCTTTTCATTGTACATACTCATGAAATTTTTTCTAATAAATATTTGAAATACGCAAATACTATAACTTTGTAATTGTATAGATTTATTGTTATACAAATTATGAATTACTCGGGTAAAGAAATGACATTGGTATATTTTAAAAACAATGCATTCTGAAGTAATCAACATTAAAATCAACAAAATGAAAGTGAAACTTACTTTACAACTTGTATGTTAGTTTAAAAGTCATTCAGAAATAATAATAAGACATGAATAATTATAATTGGATACAAAATTTGCGAATTTGAGAAGTGAAGAGAGTTAAAGACAGGGGGGGGTGAAAGAGAGAAATACATACAGAAACGGGAAATGGGGATAGAGATTGGGGGAAGAGAGAGAGAGAGAGAAGTGAAGGAGTGAAAAACAGAGGGGAGGGGGAAACGAGAGAAAGACAGACAATGAGAGGGAATGGGGATAGTGATTTGGGAGAGAGAGAAAAGACAGAGAGTGAAGTGACACTCGAGAGAGAGAGAGAGAGAAAGAGAAGAGAGTTAAATACTTAGGAGGGGGTTCGAAAGGAGAGAAAGACAGACATGGAATGGGGATATTGATTTGGGAGAGAGAGAGAGAGAGAAAAGACAGAGAGAGAGAGAGAGAGAGAGAGAGAGAGAGGGTGAAGAGAGTTAAAGACATAGAAGGGGGGTCGAAAGGGGAGAAAGACAGACAGAGACAGGGAATGGGGGATAGTGAGTTGGAAGAGAGAGAGAAATGGCAGAGAGTGAAGTGACACTAGAGAGAGAGAGAGAGAGTGGGGGCGGAGAAAGAGCGGGGGGGGGAGGCAGAAAGAAATATTTAAAAAAAAGTGACAGAGAGTAGGAAAACGAGATAGAGAAAGGAGAATAATATTAAGTCTTTAATGGCGGACCCAAAATTATTTTACCGAGATTGTGGGGGCGGGGTAGAGGGTTTAAAAATAATCCTTGCGATCTCACCTTGAAGATGGCAAACTGAATGGCATGCATAACCACATCCTAGCCCCCCCCATCCGATCCGCAACTGAGGATTATGAGGATTGTGAGGATTATTGCAACGGCGCCACCAACGTCCATATGAGCATCATCGCTATGATGGCGGCACTCCTGGTTGCTCTTGGATTTTTCCGTTGAGAAAAATGAAATACGTCAAAATAAGAGTCGAGGTTGAGGGGGCGGGGGTGTTACTATAGGTCACTTTTTGTATTATTTTGATAATAACCTCATAGTTTGGAAAAATCTTCTTCTAACTTCTGTAAAACATCCGTATTGGGGGGTTTTTTTTGGTTTTATTTCAATAACCTCATAAATGAAACAAAATCTTTCACAGTCTAGAAGACACCGAGATGGGGTGTGGGGTGTGGAAGTTCTATAATATTTTTTGTTTCATTTTGCTTACCTCATATTTGAAACGAAGCATTTCACGAAACCATTAACGGAGTGAACCAAAGAACTTTCAAGATTCCTAGCTGAATTCCTCAATAAACATACATGTCCTATATTAATGTATATCTGCGGTAGGCCTTACTTTATTTTTTATTATAATAACGTTTTTCTTGTCATTGTTCATACTCATAAAATTTGCTAATTAATATTTGGAATACGAAAACACTATAACTTTGTAAGTGAATAAATTTATTGACATAACAATTATGAACCACCCACATAAAGTGTTGATATTGCTATATTTTGAAAAAGACACTGCATTCAGAAGTAATCATTATTAAAATCGACAAAATGAAGAAGAAAAAAATTGCAAATTGTACGTTAATTAAAAGTCATTCAGAAAAATAATAATAGATGAAAATAATTATAATTGAATACAAATTTGAGGGATTTTCAATATCTTATTCAACTTCTAGGGTATACGATAAAAAGGGAAGATAATGTATAAAAGAGAGAGAGAGAGAGGGGGGGGGTAGTGATTGAAGAAATGAGAGAGAAGAGAGAGAGAAAGAAAGAGAGAGAGATAGAGAAAGAAAGGGAGAGAAAGAGAGAAAAAGAGAGAAGAGTGAGAAAGAGAGAGAGAATGTGAAGAGAGTGAAATACAGAGGTGGGGAGGGGTGAAAATAAAGAAAGACAAAAGGGGATGAAAAGATAAAAAGGCAGACAGAGACAGGGAATGGTGATAGTGATTGGGGAATAGAGAAAACAGACAGAAAGTGAAGGGACACTCGAGAAAGAGAGAAAGAGAAGAAAGAGAGAGAGAGAGAGAAAGAGATAGAGAAAAAGGAAGTGACGAGAATGATAGACAGGGGGGATAAAGACAGGTAGAGACATATAATAAAAGCAGTCACGGCCGACCCCTCCCATTATAAACTTTTGCAGACAAAAAAGAAACAGACAAAAAAAGTGTTCAGTCAAAAAAGTAGACAACAACCACTTATATATATATATATATACACACACACACACACACACGGGTACGCTTGTGTGTGTTCAAAAGCATGTTCTTTTAATATGTCATTAGATAAAATGATTTTTGAGAATGAAGTATAAGTACACTTCTCCCCGAGACAAAAAAAGTGTGTTTGTGTGTGTGTGTGTGTGTGTGTGTCTGCTAACGGGGTGGGGGGTAAGTAGTAGAAGGGGTGGAGGGGTGATGGGCTTAGGGTGCATTGTATACAAATATGTATTATGTTATTTTTGTTCAGTATGTGATTATTATTATTATTATTAGAAAACTTTAGTGATTTCATTCCATTATTCCCCTTCTTTGCTCACTGTTTTGTGAATAATTTATTTATGTTATGAAAACGAAATGAAGATCTGTATTTATATGGAATTATTTATATTGATTTGTATGTAATGATTTATTTTGAATGAAATCTCTAATAAAAAACTATTGAAAAACAAAAAAAGTGTGTGTGTGTGTGTATGGGAGGGGAAATAGAATTTGAGAGCCTTTTCCAAAACAGTCATGTTCAGAAGATGAAATAGAGTGTCATTGCTCTGCTTTAGTTTGCAGATATATTGATAGTATCAATAAATATAATTTTGTAATCCTCAATATATTAAGTCGATCGCCCTCTTTGTCTTTTATTAATTTTTATTTTGTGAAAAACAATCTCATTTAAATGTCAAATATTGTCCCATTTCATAATGTACGATAAACACCTAGCATGTCCGGGTAGGAGGGGGCATGCTTTGGGTGCTGAAGCCCCCCTCATGCTCATCACTTTGTAAACCTTGAAGCAACTGATCTTGTACATTCATCATCACATTTTCTGTCGGTTATGTTGCGTGTTTACTGTGTCAAACCTACTTCTAATTACCTAGCAACATTCGCCAATCTTTTGTATTATTTCATAGAATCGTTGTATGTTGATGACCACCTATACTACTCCCTTTCTTACTTTTCTTTATCACCCCTCTATCTCTCTCTCTCTCTCTCCCTCTCTCTCTCTTGCACTCTCAGTCCTCTCTCTCTCTCTCTCTCTCACACCCTCTATCACTCACTCTCTTTCTCTCTCTCTCCCTCTCTTGCACTCTCAGTCTTCTCTCTCACTCTCTCTCTCTCTTGCACTCTCAGTCCTCTCTCTCTCTCTCACACCCTTTATCACTCACACACTCTCTCTCTCTCTCTCCCTCTCTTGCACTCTCAGTCCTCTCTCTCACTCTCTATCTCTCTCTCAGTCCTCTCTATCTCTCTCACACACCCTCTCTCTCTCTCTCTCTCCCTCTCTTGCACTCTCAGTCCTCTCTCTCACTCTTTCCCTTCCACCTGCCTTTTCAAAACATGGAGCTTTGCACTTCTCCTGTTTGCGGTCTTAACTTACATCACAATATATACCCATACACCAAAAAACATACTGCCCATTTAATGGTAGACTCACACGTGCTCCTTGGTTTTACACTCATGAATAATTTACAATTGCAAAATCGTTTATTTGTATTATTATGATTCTATATAGTGTTTATTTCAATATTGTAAATACTTTTGTAAAGACATTGTACAACTATTAAAGGTACTATGTCCCATTTGCAGCCAACATCAAACTCTGTAGAAAAATGAGCTGTAAAGGTACATGAGCATTTGTCTACATCAATAACCCACAAAATTAAACTGATTGAATCAGCACGAAACGTACACCATTCGGTAAAAGGGTTTGAAAATCAGACTTTTTACCGAAAGGATTGCAATCCATAAAGTCGATTCGACAACTAACGGTCGTTATTTCCCCACAAAAAGACATTTCCAAGTCCTTTCGTTTTGAGGGAAGTTCTAAATTAATATTATCTTTCAAATGCCGGTGGAATTTAACCTTTTCATTTGTTGGCCTGCAAATGGGACATAGTACCTTTAAGCCCCCGGGCTGCAATGCATGTTTTTGAATAAACAAACCATCACAATAATACATTCTGTAATAACTTTTATATAAAGCATCTTAACTCTAACGTGTTTTTTTTTCGCAGCGAAACTGGTTAATAGACAAAAATATATGAATAATAAGTTTATATTAAAGTGTCATTCTGCTAAACAATAAACAAATCTACATTAGCCAGGTTATTTACAGCTATAGCTTACCTAAAACAAAATAAAAATGATATGTGGCGAGCTATAAAAGGGATTATTGACTGAGACTGGTGTTCTCTGGTGGACCAACCTCGACCAAATGGAGCACCACCCGTATTTGGGCGTTGAGCTGTCTTCAGGTCTCGAGTGGAAGCACCGTATTAAAGCCGTTGCTGGGAAAGCCCATAAAACCCTCAACTTTCTCCAGGATGAATCTGTACAGATGCCCCTCAGAGGTGAAGAAGCAGGCCTACATATCTCTCGTCCGTCCAACTTTGGAATATGCAAGCACGTGCTGGGACCCACACCACCAAAAAGAAATAACACAACTTGAAGCAGTCCAAAGGAAGGCCGCTAGATTTGGCAAGAGAGACCACATAACAACAACAAGTGTCACTGCCCTCTTGGAAGATCTTGAGCTACCATCACTCCAACAAATAAGAGAAGCTACTAGATTGTCCATGATGTATAAGATCCACCATGATGAAGTAGCGACCATTGTACCAGAGTACTACATACAGACTACAAGTACAACTCCTAAAGTTAAGACCAGACGGTAGCACTCCGGGCAGTACAAGATCTCCACACCCAGGACTGACACTTATAAAAACAGCTTCTATCCAAGAACTATCTCAGCATGGAACACTATCCAACTCTCCACAATTGATGCACCTTCTGGTATGACATTCAACAACCTCATCCGGAATCCAGCCACCGTCAAGAAGGCAGAGCTGTACAAGGGCTCGGCTTCTACACCAGCTGGAGAATCAACCAACTAGATCTATACCAAGCCATGATTTTTACTCGCACCATTGATTCGTCGTCGTCGTTGTTTTCGTGATCGCTTGTATTGGTGGTGGGTGCCTATGATTTAGATATTTCAACCTACACTGGATGTGATGCTAGCACACTTGCAGTGATACCAATCCTGATATTGGTCTACCAAGAATTAACGTAGAGATAGAGAACAGTAACACTACTTTTCTAGTAGGGTCAGTTAATTTTGTATCACGGCAGATCAAAATCACAAACTTATATAATTTTGTCAGTAATTTGAATCACATTCGTATATATATATATATATATATTTATATTTATATAAAACATGGTACAGTCAAAACTGCTTTAGTGACCACCCGTCTACAAAGACCACCTATCTACAAAGAACAACATTTTTGTTTCACCCAGAAAATGGTTTCTCATTCAAACATGTAGTAAAGGAACCTGTCTACAAAGACCACCTATCTACAAAGACCACTTTTTGTGTTTCCCTTGAATGGGCGGTCTCTATAGACAGGTTTGACTGTATATCTAAACATGTAACACCTACACAACTTACAAGACTTTTATTAGTTACTTCATTACATGTTTCGTTACACTTTAAAGCTAAATTCATCTCAATTTATTGACGGGAATTTCTTTTAAAGGGCCCATTAAGTGTATCATCAATAGCGTACCTGCCCATAATCGAATGGAAGGCTGCAATACATGTTTTTGAATAAACAAACCATTTTTATCACCATTATACATTTTGTAATAACTTTTATATAAAGCATCTTAACTCTAACATTTTTTTTTCGCAGCGACACTGGTTAATAGACAAAAGTATATGAATAATAAGTTTATATGTTTCATTCTGCTAAACACTAAACAATCTACATGAGGCAGGTTATTTACAGCTAAAGCTTACCTAAAAGAATATAAAAATGATATGTGGCGAGCTTTAAAAGGGATTATTGACTGAGAAAAATACAATTATTTCCTTCTTATAATAAAAATGGAATACATATTTACAAAATACGAGGAGGAAGAAGGCGAAATTCCCCGAAAGCGCGAGGCTTGTGATTGGGTCGCCATTTTAAGCAAATACGCATAATTATACTTTACTGATAACTATGATCTACACAAATATCTCTGACGATGGAGACAAAAAATTATTTAAAAAATACTAAAAATAATGTAAAATTCCTTATGTGCTACGAGTTGTATTGTACAAAATTAGTTATTAATAATATATCAGCAAGTATAAATATGGGGTGAAAGGCAACTTTTGACAGATGACGATGACAGATAATGATAACAATAATTATAATCAACGATTGATAACATTTAAAGTGTTACCATAGGAAGACTCTTTCAATGACCTTACAAAACATTGACTATATAAAATACAGAATTAACATAGGCACATGGACATATCGGGGACACAATACCACCACCATGAACAACGGCTACACTTTACACAAAACAGACGTACATGTAAACATATGAATTTTCTTCCCAAATCCCCAAATTAATATTTGAACACATGGCATACCTTTTTTCTTCTTCATATCTACGCGTATCTTTTATATAAGAAGTATTGCCATTCCTCATATGCACACCGAACGGTATAACCCATTCATAGTAATCCCATACTATTCATTCAACAAAAATAAACCATATTTAAAATGGTGTCCCGCAAACCAGCTAATATGATATAGAATACCACTACACATTGTTATGTCTATATGACTTGTATTTTCTTTCATGCTTTATAAGCCCTTTCTCATTACACTGCTATACTCATTTGATTAAAAAGTGATGTCTAATGATATTGAAGGATCTTATGTTACAGTAACACTACTTTTCTAGTAGGGTCAGTTGATTTTATATCACGGCAGATCAAAATCACAATCTTATATCATTTTGTCAGTAATTTGAATCACTTTCGTATATATATATATATATATATATTTATATAAAACATGGTACAGTCAAAACCTGCTCTAGTGACCACCTGTCTACAAAGACCGCATTTGTGGTTTCCCTAGAAAATGGTTTCTCATTGAAACATGTACTACAGGAACCTGTCTACAAAGGCCATCTGTCTACAAAGACCACTTTTTGTGTTTCCCGTGAATGGACGGTCGCTATAGACAGGTTTGACTGTATATCTGCAATATATAAACATGTAACACCAACACAACTTACGAGACTTTAATTAAACTTAATAAAAGAACGAAGAAGGATTCTTAGTTACTTTTTAACATGTTTCGTTACACTTTAAAGCAAAATTCATCTCAATTACGGGGAATTTCTGTTAAAGGGCACATGAAGTGTGTATTATCAGTAGCGTACCTGCCCCTACTCGAAAGGAAGAGGAGGAGGGTAAGGCAGCGTGAAAAGGAAAATGTATTACCTCTTTTCACACTCGATCACATTTTACTTTCGTAATTCATCTACTTATTAAAGGTAAATACTACCTGGATAGCTTACTAATGTCATAGAAAAACATACAAATCAGAGAAGTACTCTGGTGAAATCGGACCCCCCCCAAAAAAAAAAAAATAAATAAATAAAAAAAAAAAAAAATAATAAAAATAAATAAAACAAAAGAAATTAAAAATTAAAAAATGAAAAAATGAAAAAATTAAGAAAAAAAATAATAAGAAAAAAAAGAAGAAAAATATCGAAAGTTATGGATTTTTAAAAGTTATAATCACTATCCGTATGTGAATTTCAAATTTGTTGAATAGATAATGTGAATCATTGTGATGTACGGTAGTGCGGGACAACTTTCCCGTTAGTTCCAACACATAAACTTACTCAAATGGATTTTTGTTTAATGGTATGACTCGGGGAGGGTCTTTCCTTTCTCGAGGACCTGCCTACAACAATATGCTTTCCATAATATATTTGAGTAGTGGCCCAAGGGAGAAGGCGCTTTGGGGAAAACAGAAATTAATGATATTTTTGTACAAGACAAAACGGGAGAGTTCTTTATGAAAACAGCACGATCTACTCACAAAATTGCCAATTTGAGATTCACATAGCTTTAGCGATGTCATAATTCAAACATTCAAAACTATTTTATTGTTGGTCCGTTTTATTTCATCATTCCGTTTCTCTTAATTTTCTGCTTTCATACAAAAAACGTACTACAAAGGTTGGATTATCCTTTAAGTCTGTAGCCCTTTGACTCGGGGGTCACTCGTTTTTCCTAAGGTTCATAATTCCTAAGGTTCATAATTCCTAAGGTTCATATTTCCTAAGGTTCATATTTGCGGTGGTTCATAATTCCTATGGTTCATAATTCCTAAGGTTCATAATTCCTAAGGTTCATATTTCCGGTGGTTCATAATTCCGGTGGTTCATAATTCCTAAGGTTCATAATTCATAAGGTTAATAATTCCAATGGTTCATAATTCCGGCGGTTCATAATTCCGGTGGTTCATATTTCCTAAGATTCATAATTCCAGTTGTTACTAAATCCGGTGGTTCATAATTCCTAAGGTTCTTAATTCCGGTGGTTCATAATTCCGGTGGTTCATAATTCCGGTGGTTTATAATTCCGATGGTTCATAATTCCGATGGTTCATAAATTCGAGTTACAAATTTCCTATACCCAATGATAGCAGGTGGCTCATTACACCGGAAATGAAATAGCGTTCATAATTCAGAAGATTCGTTATTTCGCAAAGGATATAAGGTTCTATTTTATTTTTGCAATAGAATGCTTTCGAAATTATAGACACCTTTCAATTTCGGAATTATGAACCCTAATTTCATTTTATAAGCTCAGACGCTGTTTGGAACTAGATGGCCATATCATCGAGGAGGTCAACAATTACATCTACCTAAGAAAACATATCACTGATGATGCCAGATGCGAGGTAGACATCTACAGAAAGATTGAAATTGCAAGGAATAATTTCCTGGCGATTAAAGACTTTTTTTTTACAGCAATAAAGGTGAAATTTAAACTTAGAATGAGACTAACAAATTCCTAGGTCTGGTCTGTTCTATTTTATGGAGCAGCAACGTGGACATTAACAAAGAATAAGGAAAATTGGGTGTACTGGAGAATGATGAGAATGTCATGGAAGGATATGAAAATTGATAGAGAAATAAGGAAAAAAAGAGGGATCAAACAAAATATCCTTATAGGAATGGTTTAAGAAAAAAAGGCAAAATACTTTGGCCACATTAAAAGACATCAGAGTCTCTTGAAAGATTGATTGCAAGGAAAAGTAGAAGGTACCATACTAAGAGCGACACCAAGAACTAACTGGGAATGGAAGATTAAGACATGGAGTGGAATGACATTGTAAAAGTGTGTGGACAATTACAGCAATCAACCTCGGGGTTGGGAGAACATTCATTGATAGATAGATTTCAATTACGGAATTACAAACCCTATTTCATTTTCGGATTCGTGAACCCTTTTTCGTTTTCGGAAGTAGGAACCTTGGGAAAGAAGACGTGTAACCAGTGGCTCTTCCCAATCGACACCACTTAGTATTATTGTACATGTACATTCCACATGGTTAGCATGGTCTAGAGATACACTTGTCCGCTGTAGTGATACGTATCTCGAAGCGGTATTCCATTCTGCAGAGATTCGTGGCTCTGTAGTAACATAAAAAAATATTAATTACATGTTAATCATGTTAATCAATTCGTTCTATCTTATTGAGAACATATATCTGAAACATTTTGCTTTAGCTAGCAATTAACCCAAATGATTTGCTTCATCTAAAGAAACCTACATAGCAAACAATACCAACAACAACAACAACAACAATTCAATTCAATTATTTCATTTTCCATTTTTAAACAATGTGAATACTTGGGCAAACACAGCAATGAAATCAAAACTTAAAATGGTAGGATACCCTAAAAAGTAAAGTGTGTGTGGGCATGCCCACAAACACTTTACTTTCTTAGAGTCCCAGTTTTTACAACAATAATATTTAACAATATTACATAGAATCACGGTGTTTTTAACAAATTCGTAATACAGAACTTCAATAGTACATAAGATTAAAACATACAGCGTTGGCACACCAATCACATGAACAACATCGCAACAGCAATAACAACACACACACATACACTAAAGAGAATAAGAAATAGGCGAGATGATAAGGCAAGAAAGGAGATTAGAAAGAGACAACGCAGAGTGAGAGAGAGAGAGAGAGGGGTTGGGTGGAAAACAAGACACATGAGAAGGAAAAAACAGCATGGTTGGAGAAAAAGGAATTAGGATGATGAAGAGAGAATGAAAGAAAAACAGAGACAGGAAGAGCAGGAGGTAAAAGAGAAGAACAATTAAAGTTAGGAAGAAAAGTACATTTCGTCAATGTAAACAGTAATAGAGATTACTTTAAAAAGATCTGAAAATATATTACTTTATTTTTCAAGATTAAACCATATTGTCAAAATAATTTCATGCAAAAAGGTAAGAAATAACTATTAGTAGGTCTGTTTTCGTTCCTATTCCTACTTTTTGGGTGACGGCGTACTTCTGCTTCTTCAATGTGCACAATGTACATTTTTGCTTTTAGAGGCAGGGTATTCTACTGACACTAATTCAGACTTATGTGTACTGCCATTTGCTGCTCACGATGTCCCAATGTGTCGACAGTCATATCCCACATTGCATTAGCAACTGCATGACGCGCGTGTAATCATGTTTGGGTACAGGAACCGGAAATCGTTTCTTTGTACGCCTTCACCGAAAGATGGCGCAATTGGAAACACTTGTACATTTCAGCAGTGGTCGCGATATCGGTAAAATACCCGGCTTTTAAACATTAACAAAATTTGAATTATGGTCTTCTGTGTACACACTGATGAACAACCACACACACTTACCGGCGCACGTCCAGTGAAGGAGGGTCTGGTATTGAAATTTTGGCTGGCCCTCCTCTGCTCTCGACTCTTGTATTGAGTAAATAAAGCCATGTCCCTGTCCATCTTATCATTCCAATAGGAACGGTCCCAACTTCTGTCCTCATGATAATAAATTGGGTTTCCTGGTGAAGAAGAAAAACAACAACTCCCGATTAAATATGCAGAAAAATCTCAGTTACAAAGAAACCAATTATGCCCTAAGAAATGTATATAACTTAGTCTTGCCTAAATCTAGCACTAAGTACTGTAAACGAAATTTATTCATGGCGGACCTCAAATGTATACCCAATTACCAACCAAATTACATGGACTCAAAACAACCATTTTATTTTAATATTGTCTAAATCAATGGATAATAGATGTTGGTATATATCAGTTTGGTGCCAACTGGGAAGGGTCAGGAGGGAAGTTGGGGGAGGGGGTAACAGTGATTAGAAGACGGGTAAGAAGGGAATAGATTAGTGTGTATACAACCATGATAACACAATTGTTATATAGGATTTCTCGGTCAATTTCGTAAGCTTTTCATTCGTTTTAATACAAAGTTCATTCAAATTCGCGAAATAAAGCTGCCGGCGTGTAAATTTCATTCAAAATAACACTTTTTTCATTCGATTTACTTATTCGGTCAATGGATTTAGCACTTGTTTCATTCAATTTAACAACCGCTTACAAATGCGCAGTTTGCATTCATTTTCGTCAACAATGGCAAATCGGACGTCCGTACCATTCATATTCGCCTATCTTTACAAACCTATGGTATACATGGTAAATACACATGTTTCTCATCTAAATTAAACAAATGTATTCTTTAGTTTATGTCCACATGACATGAGTTATTGAGATGTGCGCGCAGTGAGAAAACAATGTATCAAACCATTAATGATTGTGTAGCGTGATTGTGCTTGTTACTGTATGTGATCGTGATCTTGATCGTGATTGTAATTGAGATGGTGATTACGATTGTGACTGAGATCACGATCGTGATTGTGATTCAGTGTGATGGTGATTCAGATTTTGATGTGATTATGATTGTGAATGAACTGATACTCATAGATTGTTCTTAACATGTTCAATACAGACTAAATATAATTTACACAAATATAAATGGCTTCAAACAGATTACGAACATCGAATAAATTATCTCCAAAAAAACATAACAAATAAATCAATGTATAGAGTATTGATACCCCCCACCATTATGGTACGCCACTTTAATAAATACAACTGTAGTCTGTAAACACACATTTTGCATGCACTGAACCACGAACTTCGGAATACCAAAGTTGGTAAGAGCTGCGGGCCTGATGGCATTTCCAGTCGCTTGATTCGCGAATTCGCACTTGAACTTACGTCTCCGATTTGCGATATAATCAATGCTTCTCTTGACCAAGGAATCGTGCCTCATCAATGGAAAATGTCCACCATAGTGCCAATACCTAAAACAACACCGCCCTCAATCGACAAACTGAGACCCATTGCACTCACCAGTCATTTCGCGAAACTTGCCGAACTCTTTGTTTGCAAGATGCTGCTCGCCGATATCAGTAGGAACATTGATCCCCATCAGTATGGAAATCGGCCGGGTATGTCAACCTCTCATTACCTGGTAGATCTCCTGGAATATTTGTATTCGCATGCTGACAAGACAGGATATACATCAACAGTAGTGATGACAGATTTTCCAAGGCATTTGACTTGGTTGACCACAACATTGCCATTGAGAAGATCTACGCACTGGGTGCCAGACCACAACTGATACCATGGTTGTCCAGCTTCCTCTCAGAGCGGACGCAGCAAGTGAGATACCGTGGCAAACTTTCGGAACATGTGATGACAAATGCAGGTGTTCCACAGGGTACGCGCTTGGGGCCAATCCTTTTCCTTGCTCTAGTAAATGATGCACTGGACAAATCAACTACCTCCAAGTGGAAATACGTTGATGACTTGACGAAAGCTGAAAGCCGAACAGCGACAACAAGGAGCAACATATCGCAAACTGTCCAGGAGTTGGAAGTATGGTGTGAATCTACGCGCATGAAGCTAAACCCAGCTAAATGTCAGTTCCTTCAGATATCATTTAGCAGACAACCCCCCAATCCCGAACCCATTACCATTTCAAACCAACTGATCCCAGAGTGCGGCCATGTAAAATTGCTAGGGGATACCATCCAGAATGACCTGAAATGGAACAAGCATGTCTGCGACGTTGTTTCAAGGTCAAGTAGAAAACTGTACATGCTCAGAACCCTCAAAAGGTTTGGACTTCCTGTAGATGATTTACTGACTGTGTTCCGGTCATACATCAGACCTATTACTTAATATTGTGCACCGGTTTGGCATTCTTCACTGACCTTAGCGGATTCCAACCAAATAGAAAGTATCCAAAAAAGGGCTGTACGTATCATTCTTGGCAGAGAGTACCAAACGTACGAGCATGCACTCACAACTACAAAACGTACCACTTTGACGGAAAGACGTGTCCTAATGTGTGTTAAGTTTGCCAAATCACTTGAGAAAAACTTCCCCCAATAGTTGCCCCCTAAGCAGTCTGAACTCCGTGCACTACGTTTCAGTGACCAATACAGGCCTGTAAAATGTAGAACAAAGCGCTATCGGACAAGTGCTGTCCCCTTTCTTGTGAGACTTTTAAACCAGAAATGATCCCTGACTATCACAAACTTGTTTTTATCCTATTTATGAATCTCATTTTGTGCAATACTTTTATATGGAATTGCTAGCTCATGCTTAGATTTGATTAATAACATAATTTACATCTGTATAAGTCAATCTCTGATTGTATATTATATATTTATTGTATTTTTAATAGAAACGCTGAACGTTCTCTTACACTCATTTAATTTACCTTTCAAGTCTTTCTTAAATTTAATAATACCCATTCTAATTATTTAATACAACCCAGGTTTTCTTTATTGACCACTTGCCAGTTTATTTCTTAAGATTGAGAACCTATAGCTATATAATCACTTGTGAATTTGTATTGATTTGTTCATAAATTTTACTCACATCAATTTTATAATTCATGTTTGTTCCTTTTGATTATACCTTTATTTGTATTTTTAATATAAACCTCATACTTCCAGACTCCATTATTTAAGCTATATACAAAAATATCAATTTATTATTAATTTTTGCCATCAGAAACAACTTAAATTACTTTGTATAAGCCTTTCAATGAAAAGTGGATAACATTTATATTTCAATTCTCAAATTGTTTTTGTTTGTAAGTAATATTTAGATGTTATCATTATACATGTATAATTCCTTTCATTTGCATTTATATGAATTTCTATAATATTGTGTATGATTCTTCTTAATTTGTATAATGTTTTTAATATTTTAAATTTTGTAAATTCATTTGTAATTTAGCCTTTGGCTACAATGAGAGAATAAAATACCTTGAATTGAATTGAATTGAATTGAACTTATATCATTGCATATTCATAAAAAGACACTCTTGCTTAGTTCATGCTAATTCTATATTGGTGGGGCTAGGTTATATCTACGAAACACATGATCGTTCAGTTGCTAAATAGTGATGATTTAGTGGGTATACACCCCTAGTGAGGACAAATAACATGTTTGTTGCTTACCAACCCATACAATTTGAAATGGATTTAGCATGGAACTAAGCTTACGGGGTTCTATATATGATCATACTGGGTAAGATTTACATGTTTAATTTGTCTGCAAAACGTGTGAAATTGTATGCAAAGAAACGAATTTGAATTCACGGAAGGCGCTATTACGTAATCGCGAATCGTCTCGCTTTAAATTGAATGATAATTTTACGAAAAGAAACACGTTTTAATTCGAATGAAAATAAAATGTTTTTGAATGATCGTTTTATGAATTTAAATGCTAAAAAACGAATTTGAACGAAAAATAACAGCCGCGGTGAGAGATTCGGCGAAATTGAATGAACATAAAATGAATTTGTGTGGCCAACTTACGAAATTGACCGAGAAATCCTATATTATGTGTTATATTCAAACGCGTTTTATCACTGATTGATTTGTACATTCGTTTATCTTTATTTTTATACAAAAATCTATACAAATTGACACAAGACAAAAAAAAAAAAATCCGTTGACTATTATTCTCACAATATTTTGCTCATCGGCTAATAGGAATAGGGCCATTCTTCTTCTTCTTCCATTGGAGTACAACCCTCTTAAAGAGTCGTACATTACTTGTGAACGGAATCCTGTATTCTGACTTGAGTCAATTTCAAACAATCTTCTCCCTCGCGGACTAGCAGAATTTCATATTTTCGATTTTTTTTTAATAACTATAAATAGATGAATGAATAAATGAATGAATATATATATATATATATATCTTATATATATATATAAATGATTAGTCCAAAGTCCGGTTTTTAATGCATTTTAGCCAATCATGTTTTACCGCTACAGTTCAATTAATTTCTACCTCGAGAAGACGTAAAGATACTTAAAAAATGTTGAAGTCGTAAGGAATTTGGGCTGTAACAATAAACCATGATAGGGTAAATGCATGACAAACCGGACTTCCGACTAATTTATTTATTTATTTATGATATTTATACAGGGTGGCACATATCACCAATTTGGTGGTTTTCAATGAGGCCCTGTTTGGTAAGAAAAAAACAAATAACAAATAATAATCATTTATATCTATATATATATATATATGCAGATGCATCAAGACTGGCTGCAGACAGAAATATTTGGCATACATCATCATACAGAAGCCATCACGAGGCCCCTTGCCTGCGTGGACGGCATAAATCAAGTAAGTCATATATATATATATATATATTTCAGTATAATACAAGCAAATACGTGAACTGTGAAGTGTATATATATAAATATATGGGGTAAAATCCAACCAACCAACCTCTTGAAGGCATCCGACGGTCACCGTAATTGTAATCTCTTGTCCAAAACATAGGTGTGGGCCCAGAATTCATTATCATTCTGTTTCTCAAAGCGAGCATGAAGAGGGCCAAGATCAGGATGAAGAAGAAAAGTACACCTGCTATTGTTCCGACGATCACTACAATAGAAGGTGCTGAGGGGGGAAGAACAATTTCTTACATTTATTTTTTTTAGACAAGGAGAATCACTTCACAATTCTGACTAGTCCAACACCTTTTGTTATCTGTAGTAGATTAGCAGTTAGAAATAATCAGGCATCATCTACAACAAGCGGTCATGTTATTCTTAAGTCTTATTACCTCAATCTGTTCAAGTTTGTAACAGTGGCTTTTATGTAACCTGATTACCTAGAATGATCGGGTCATGTAGATATTGTTCGAATTTAGAATTTAGAATATAAATAGGGCCATGTTTTACCACGTAACCGTTTTTTATGATATATGATCATATCGCCGAAGTAATTCAATTAGAAAAGGTATGATGTATTCTTACACATAGGAGGGCATATATTTGTTTTAATTAATTTCAGTCCCTCTTCAAATAAACTTTTTAGATAGAATAAAAATGAATGCATGGCATATATGCATTTGTACCGAAAACCAAATTACTAACCATAGACCTATTAAAACTATGATGGTAAATTTATGAATATATTTGTAAATAATACAAGAATGTGTTGGTATTTCATAAAACGCAGGGTGGGAATAAATACTCAATCAAGATGAAAATAAAAAATGTACCTTATCAAAATAGGTCTATGAGGCCTAAAATTATCATAAATTGATAGCATCGTTATAATATTAATAATAATAATTATGATAATAATAATAATAATAATAAAGATAATAACAATAATAATTACATCAATAGTAACGATAACAATAATGCAATAAAAAAAAACAACTTACATTTGCTGTTGGTAGATGTTTGACAGCGGTCCCCAGTCCAGCCTTCGGTACATCTAACGATTATACAAAATTAGATGGATGTGTATGAAGACAAATAGAAGAAAAGCAATTTAAACATGGTGCATTATCTTTAATGAAATGTGTCAATGTCGATGACATATGAAATAAGTGTTGAGATTACCATTCACTTGATTTTTGACAGAATTGGTCAAAGTGTGAACGCTCAAAGTGTCCCTCAGATGATATCCATGTGCCACATTATATTTCTCCATATTTTTTGTTTTACCTGGGCCCCATTTCACAAAACTTGTCATCAGTGACAAATGACAGTTTTTGTTATAAGCTACTGAAATCCTTGCTTCTGATTGGTTATCAGCAGATTTGTCACTGATTTTTGTCATTTGTCATTGAAAAAAGGCTTTGTGAAACAGGTTCCAGTAGTTTATTTCTAGATTTCTAGTATAAAATTATTACATTCCTTTGAAGAAAAGAAAAACGGTTGTCATGTAGCGAACTTTAATAAACAGAAAGGTTTAGTGCGTAAACTTTTTGTTTACAGTTCACAGTATAATCCTTTCAATTTGTTCCTATTGTTTTCAACAATCAGCACTCTTGGCAAGCCTGCTATTGTACCAATAGGCACTTGTGGCAAATAAAAGGTTGACAAGCTAAGTTGAGACCCTACCTGCACCCTGCACTCGATCCATCACTTGTTATTATACAGGTACCACTGTTTTCACAGGTCAAGTCTTCACAGGGGACTGTATAAAATAGGTTAAATGAGAACCAAAGTTATACGGATTCCATAATTACATGTAAATAAGACATATCAGAAACTTTTTTTATCAATTGTACTAAGCGTTTAATGACGCCGAATGTGCAACGACTATTGAAATGATAGAAAAATGAATATGGGACTGTTATAGAACGGCCCCATTTTATATTGATTGTTTGATTGTGTAATTATAGATAACTAAGGGATAAAATGAACCTAGGATTCAAATGCGATAAACTTAGTGAGTGAATCGAGATCAAGGTTATGCTTGTTACACACGTGGAGTCATGTTGTTTACGTAGGACTGCGACATGCGCAGGCTTTACGATGCAATACGATGTATTTACAATCCCTAGCGCCATCTAGCGAGAACAGTATTTAGTCGATTTCACGTGATGCATTATGGGGAAAAGTAGACAGAAAATAAGATGTAGCATTGTTAAATACCCTATGAGAATTTTGGGAGGGGAAGTTTTGAAGAGCATATCCGGGTTAAAATTTTGCGCTAATTAAAAAATTATCAGTGTTATTAACCCAACTCACGAAGTTTGGGCCAATTTTTGACCACAACTGACCAATAGTGTCACTATTGGTCAGGAGTAATTTTTCCAATCGTTATTATTATCAAAGAAGGTTTGATGGGCCTATTCTATGTAAAAATGTGCCCTGGTCAGTGCTAGAAAAAAGTGGTCAAATTGCCCCCCCCCTAACAAATACAATAATTATGGTAATTTTGGTCACTTTTTTTGCCAAAAATGACCATTTGTATCGATATTTTTACAAAGTCAGGGTGGGTTTCGACATCCAAATTCAATATAAAAATGTGCGCTGATATCAGAACAATAATCTCATTGAATGGATTTACACAGTTTGGACCACTTTGTCATTTCGATCGGTGGCTAGCGTTATGCTAGTTTAAAAATGTTGACCCGCGAGCTGAAAAATTGGCCTGTCACGGCTTGCCGGTGGGGGCGCTGTCAATTGTAAATCCACTCCCTTCAATTATTGGCGCATGAATTCATTTCTTCCTTACGATTTACTAACGCCTGGGTAATAAAGCAATCTAAATGCTATGCCGTGTGCAATAGGTCGTATGTCGTAAAAAACTCACAAGCAATGTTGAAAGCTGTGAGTGACGTAAGGAACAATCCGGAACTGCTTGTGATCTCGGCCTCTGATGTCAATGCGCTTCTAAAAATGTCAGTAGCTTCTAATTGAGTTATGCTCGATGTTGGATTGAAAATGAGAATGAAATTGGCAATGATACTTCCATTCCCAAAGGATACGACTCGCGAGCTGATGAAACCTGATGTGTTTTGATATATCTTATCAAGCTGAGGAAAACAAGATAATGGGGTTGAGGAGAAGAATGAGAGAGGACAAGGAAAATAAATCAATTACATTGAGTGGATTTGCCCAATCGAAATTAGTTTCGTGTTATATACCAAAATGAGTGCACTGAAGAATCTTCTGGTAAGACTGATGTTTTTTGGTGGTCGCGCTTGAAGTGAGTAACATTCTTACTCTATAGTTTACACAGTGTCATAATCAACCATAAAAACAATGGAGAATTCATACTTATTATAAGATGATGACGTGGATCCTAAGCAAATGATTGGTTGAAAGCGTACACGTGACCAGGCATTTATTTTGCCTAACGCGTAATTTGGGTAATGACCGATCATTATCCAATTCTAATGACCGGTCATTATTAAAATCATGTTATAAACATCATTTTATGAAACAAATAAAACATCATCTTATAAAACAAATAATACACATTTTGTTCTGGCATTAGTAAAATTACCCACACTCGGTACCTTCAAACAGTCCAATCACCCTCGGCTATCGCCTCGGGCGTGTTAGACTGTTCCAAAGGTACCTTGTGCGGGTAATTCTTACTAATGCCCTCACTGCTGTGTATTATTTGTATATTAATATTCCTAACTCTGAACTTGTTTTGTACCAGAGGGGAATATTAAACGCACACAAACAAACACACGCACATGCACGTACGCATTCACACTCACACACACATACATACAAACACATATATATTTATATATATTATAAGACACATACTCGTGATAAACATACTGTATGTATGCCATTAAAGTAAGTGAATCAATATAAATAATTTGCCCCCCGCTGAGGTGCAAACAACAAATACAAGTAAAGCAGAAAAGAACCTTCACAGAATTTTTGCGAAGGAACTATTTTGTAGTTTATGTACTTTCACTCTCTTACATTTGCTTGGAGCTCCAATGCAAGGTTTTTAAATTTCGTAGTTGTGTCATCCAATAGGTCTAGTACAAAGGTTGCGTCGATGCCTTTAATTCTTGCCAAAACCACGTTTCCAGGCAGTGCATAATTTACTATTTCAAGAGAAAAGAAAAGCAAATTCAAAGGAAAAAGATACTAAATGATCTAAATGACGAGCCGCATTACAGGTCTTGATGCTAATATGATACACTTGTGAAGATTTGATTACTGGAAGATATTTTGAAATCATGCTTTTAAAATACAAAATACTTTATAATCCCGATTGGCTGACGAAATGAATATTACATCTAAAACCACGCTTGGTGCAATAATCTTGTACGCTTCTTTGTAAGCAATGCTAGTCCCTTGTCTCATTTTATTGTCTTTTGTTATCTCGTTTCGTGACAAACAATATCATTAATACAATTAGTATTTAAACTGAATGAGATTTTGTTCTCTAAAGAAATGACTCGAATTTTCCGTGCTGAAGCTCTTTTAAAATTCTAAATATGAAAACAGTTCTATCTTATTTAAACGGTCTTTTATTCAGGCTACGTTGGATTTAAATTGATTCAGGAAGAATGGAAAGTTCAAGCGAAATAATTAAAATTAGTTTTGTTAAAATAGGCCAACCTCTTTTCTTTAATTTGATTTCTACGTCATAAGGTGACCAGAGTTTTGTTTGTTTTTGTTTGTATTTATATTTTATTTAATGCAGACAGTAACTGTATGTCATTTCATTTCAAACTTAATACGTTAGTATTATACCATTATTCTGTTCACGTCACAAATAACGTTTCAATGAAGCTTGTAATTTCTTTTCCATTAGCCAGATTAAGTATAGAGAATTTAAGATACCGTTTTAAATATTGATATTAAGATAGATGTAGGTAAATGCATTTAAATTCTGCGCAATAACTTCCAGAAGTATGGGGAACATCTATTGAAAGACACAAATTTTAAAAGGAATCCAACATTTTATCACCTATTTACTTGAAGGAGCTGTCTATTCAAAACCATTAATATGTAATTGGTTTACCTCTTTGATTGCTAGTTACATTTAGAACAAACTGGATGGTTTTTGACAAGACTCCATCTGTTGCTTCAATCCTGACGTTGTTAACCCCAGGCGACAGATCTGCTGGCTCAAATTGTTCCACTCCATTAACAACAATGGGGTCATATATGACGTCACCATAGAACGAGAAATTATGGGAGGTCAGGCCCTCGTTGAGACGGCCACCGAAAAATAGACTGTATGTGTTTCCGTCATAAACAGCGGATGCATGCAAAATCTCGACAGGCAACTCTCTCACTTTAGAGGAAAAAATAAGGAGGGAAATGAAAACAACGAAATACGGCTCAGAATCACATGAAATATATCACAGGGGGAATGAAACTGGCTATAAATAGATAAATAAATAAATGAATGAAAGATATAAGTGAAATAAATATTATGTTATCAAATAAAGGTGGGAATCAATTTTTTTTTGGTGGGAAAGAATGTTCCTGGAAGGAGATGGATCGACTGGCGTTTGCATTAGCTAGCTGTGGAACTTTGATGTCCAATCTTACCTTGTTTGCAATGTAAATTGATATATCCCACATTTAGAATTTTATATTTCGTTACAGATAATAAGATATATATGTCATTTTTGTTGAATTGAATTGAATTGAATTGAATTTATTAACAACAACACATCACAATAATGACAGTACATATGAACAATCATACAATGCAAAGAATAATACTGATACATAGACTATATACATAACATAAGAGTAATGTTGATTGAACAGTAATGGTTTTAAAACGATATTTAGACATAGCTCTGCATACTATTAAATGTACAAAAGGTATGTACGTAAATATGTGTATTACTATATTTAGGTGAAGTTGTTAATGGGAACTAGAAGTTAGCACAAGTGCTAGTCGAGCCTAGTTCCATTCTTTGGCAAGATTTTTTTTCAATTTGTTTATACATATAAATGTAAAACTTGTTTGTTTTGTATTTACATATATACAACAAAATAATACATTATCATATTACTTTTTTACATTTCTAAAATGAAAAAAAAAGAAAAGAAAAGAAAGAAAAAAAAACAACAACACAAACTTTAAGTGTTTATGCATTATACTGAAAGATAACAAATCTTTGAACAAATAAAGTCATCAATGTGTTCATAAAAATGAAAAGGATGTATTAATAAAAAAATAATATACAGATGTGCGTACATGCACAATTATTATATTATAATTGTATTATAATTATCCAATACATTTTGAATAGAACAAGTAATATGGGGAGGTTTTATACTCTCGATGATATGTTAATGTATAAAACGCATTCAAAGCGATTCTTTTTTTCTCTCACATATATTAATTTTACAATATATATGAGCTAATGTTTATAATAAATATTTATATTACTGATGGCAAGATGAGGGCACTAGCAATGCGCAGTGCACCTCTTACCACGTTTGTTTACTATTCTTCACTTCCCGTTCCGACACAAAAGCGGTGATATTTTGTATATAATTACATACTCCTATTAAATAATGGGAATCTTCAAACTACCAAGTTACTAGTAAGCATTTCCATCAACTCTATATGGGTGTTTGGTCATTGACTGAATTACAGTTATTTAAGGATATATGTTGAAGAAAACCCGACTGTTCACATGGGCAATGCAGAAGGCGTTAAGTTAGAGTGTATATTAATACAAACTCACTTTGTATATTGATATAACAGACGGTGCTATTGATGTTTCCAGCTGAATCGGTGACAGTTGCTGATATTTCATTGACACCTGGATCTAACCTTTGACCCGGTTGCTTTGGAGCAAAATCAACCCGAAGCGACGACGGCTCATCGACATTATCCGAAACAGAAGCGTCATAATTAGCCACAACGTTACCAAACCGAATAGTCATGTTGGAACACATTATAAAGGAGATTCATCATCTGTCAAATTAAATCGATGGATATGATGCGGTTAGCTTATGTAAAAAATGTTTCATGATATACGGATTATTATTGTCATGTGTATGATTGATTAATACCGTGCTATTTTGTGCCACATATATGATTATAAAAGATGTACATACATGTGGGTACAAGTGTTGTGGTCTATTGGATAAGCCATCGGAATGTAGATCACAAGTTACGGGGTTCCAATAGCCCGGCATTAACGTCCTTTGGCAACACGTTAATCTAAATTTGCCACTCTCCACCCAGGTGTAAATAGGTAACTGATATGCTTGAGTGCTAGTTACTTGTCTTTGGTGGCTCAGCTATGAACAGGATAATAAAGACAAAGCACCATAAACGTCACTGTGTGACGGATACGCAAGCTCAACAAGTGACAATTATTATTATGATGATAATAATAATAATAATAATAATAATAATAATAATAATAATAATAATTACTGCTACCATTAATTTAATAAAATATTGTTATTATTATTGGTTACAGTAGTATGACTATTATTATCATTATTATTAGTAGTAGTAGTAGTAATATTATAGTATTAATGACTGCTTTGAGAGAAATAGTTGTTTTTACGCTCGCTCAGCTAACAATTGTGCTTTGGTTGTAATAATTAAAAAAATTCCTCACTCGGGCATTTTTCTTTATCTCACATTTTAATACATGGAAATGCAACACCGATAGTATATAGCTTTATCTAGGTAAAATAAAAAGATGTTGTATTGCCCTTAGATCCAAAATATGGGTCGGTCGGTCGGATTTTTTCCCTCCTCTTTGGGCTGATATTTCTCAGTTTTGAATGCTTTAATATATATTTTGTATCCATTAAACTTTTTTCTTCTAAAAACGTTAACAAAAAAAAATTTAAAAGCCGACCGTAGATTTCAAAATGTTTGGGTCGGTCGCAA